>JBBPCX010000114.1:16743149-16770313 GCA_037974365.1 Hydrocynus forskahlii | reverse complement strand
AGCTGACCCAGTGTACTGTGTTGGTTGAAATTTGTCTAACACTGCTCAAAACCAGCCATCAGAGAAAGAGCAAGGGACTCCACTAGAAGGTAAAAAAGAACATACAGAGTTAACAAGCAGCAATACAGTGCATACAGTTAATGTACACACAGGAAAAAAAAAAAAAAAACACCAAATTTAAGCAAGAGAGGAAGCAGTTAAATTCAGCAACCCAGCAGCAGACTCACAATGAGGAAATGATCCCCTGCAGACAGCCTTATTCAGAATGGTGACCAAGAACATGTGACAGTTCTTAAAATCTGACTCCATTTTGTCAATAGATTCAATTCTGCAACAGACAAATAAGATGCATTATGAACCACGGAAAACCACCAGAAAAATCTAAAAATAGGCCAAGCTAATAGATAAATGAATGTGTGCAAAATGACTACATAACTGATTACACGTTTTAGGACAAATTATTGGGAAAAAAGGACAAAAGCTTAATTCTAAATAAATATAACTTACTTCCATGCTCCAAAGCCTGCCTGCCATCGGTCAGAAAAGATGAGAACCAAATTCAGAACCTTCATGATGGCCTCTTTGACAAAACTGACCTGCAAGGACAGGAAAACTTTGATTCTGTGTTCACATTTAAGTAATATTAACAGAACTGAGAGGAAGCAATTGGATCTTACTGCATCTTTATTGGGGCACTTATAATAGACACAAACTCCTCTGAGTCACTGCCCCAAGATGCAAAGTGACAGGATGTGAGTGAGAGAGAGAGCAAGAGAGAGAGGGAGGGAGTGTTTTTAGCTCTTTCTGGGGAGTAAACGTCCTCATAATAAAAGGAATACCAGAAAAATCGGTAGAATTTGGGACCACACAAATAGTAGGTCCACACAAACAAGCTTGCTGTTTCACCACAAGTGCTGTTTTGGGGAAAAGTACAGGAAAATTGCCTTTTGTTTACTGGGGTTAAAGTAAGGTTTAGGTGTCAGATTGTTCAGATACAGTGTTACATGAGACAACTGAATGTCCTTCAGCAGCGCTCCTTCAGTAAAAGTTTGTGTGTGAGTGAGGGTGAGGTCATTGTATTTAGGACTTTGTGGGACCAAATATCTTCATAATTATAAGAAAACATAAAAAATGGAGTGTCATTTCTTTGGTCATCTGAAGGAATCTTATTTTAAACACTGCAATAGTTTTATACTAGTTACTGTAAATTTAGAAATACCTTCTCTCGTAGAAGGCAGCGGTCATGGATGGTAGACAGATATCTGTAATGGATTTTGATGAGCTGGTCCAGGTCTTTTGCCTCTTGTACTTGGTGCTGAAATTCCAGGCCTGTGCTGTGTAGAATCTGGAACCAGAAAGGTCAAGGCAATGTCACAGAAATTCATTTGATAATGCTCATTATTCTCAATGGAATCACTTTCACAATCCCACTCAAACATGAAACACGCACCCTGGTCATTATGTAGTTGTGCAGACTGTTAACAAAATGCATTAGCTTGACCCTTAGTAGGAACATCCTATGAATCTGCTGGTTTATGGGTTCTTTGGCTGTGTACTCCTCAGCATGGCCTCTTTCTTGCCTCTTAGCAGCTGCTGTCAAATCTGTGGAGAAATAACATTTTTAGCAGACAGAAATTCAGGTGACCTAATTCAACGCAGTTTGATCTATCTTTGTACAACTTTCCCAATTGAACTGTTTCTCAAAGTTGGATTTGTCTTTCAACATAATTTCTAAGACAAAGTTATATGAAAAATAAATAAAATTATTGGGGACTACTGCATCATCCTGACTTACCAGTGAATCGCAAAGTATCCAGACTGTATTTGGCCCATTTTATTTGTAGAAGAAGCAGAAAAACCTGATTGTAGATTTTCTGACACTCAGAACTAATCACGATATCCACAGGCCATGGAACCTGGTAAGCAAAGGTAAATTTGACAAAAGGTATTAGAAAATCGGGTATTACAAATTTGAAATAAGACATAAAAATTAATTTTAAAAAATAGTTTAGCTAGTATCAACAAATCTTAAATAAACAGAAATAAACAAACTGAAAATGTATGTCTTGTTACCTTATAACTCAACGTAAGACCATCCAGGTTATTGATTGGTTGTTTTTTCCTTGTGGGATCAATTGTCTCCAGAAAGATTGATAATCTAAGAAATGAGTCAAGAACACACCAGTTAGGCAGATATGAAAATCCCCAGTAACCTGTTCACTGATGGGAAAGCTATAGTGAAAACCTGTTGCTGTCCTCGGGATGGCGCTGTCCTACAGCCTCCTGCAGCTGAACGTTGAGGAAGGCCAGCTGCTGCCAGCTCTCCTTTTCCAGTACCTTGTCGAAGATGGCTGTGTAGAAGTCATACATAGTGTCACCAGCCTCCAAGAGAAAATAGTTTCTCATAGCCTGAAGGTATCCTAGTAGCCTGAAAGAAGAAATGAAACTGCTCAGCAGGAGCTTTCAAAACTAACCACAATATGAACTCAGCAAGACAGGGTCAATGTTTTGAATACTAATAGAACAATTTGAATAGACTGTTTTCACAACAGACCCCTAAAGTCTCCTTTTTCACCTGTAGTCCTTCTTTAGGGTTCTCATGAGGTTACCACAGCATTCGATGTATCTTCTCTCAATGTGTGGATACAGACAGGAGCGCAGCGTCAGCTCAAACGTCTGACATGTCACTGATTCGGCTGAGCGGTCCACAATCACGTCGCCACCCGAGAACTTCTCATGAAAGTCCTTCTGTTCCAAATACAACCTGAGAATGGTTTGGAAGACAAATTATTAGGATCTTTGAAGAAACTCAAACTCAATCCTTATTTATCTTAGTCTTCATCCTTAAGTAAGAGCCGCTTCTTCGCTTAATAAATGAGAGCATGTTTCAACTGTGAGAATGTTTTGAATTTGAAAGATGAATTAATTTCCTGTCATGCAAATGCTTGTAACCTCCAGATGTTTCTGTGGTTGATTAGATCACCTCGCAAAGTTGATGGCCAGCAGGGGGTCATGGATGTCCTCCATTTCCAGATGACGTGCCACGATGGACTGCATTTTAATAAGGCTCCTCTTGGTGGCTTGCTGCTCGGTTACTGTATCTGTGGGTGACTCCTCACCACGGCGCAGACGAGTCTGCACTGATTCCAGAAAGAGGGTATAAAGACTTTTCCTTTCAGCATCTGAGAGAGAAACCACAAACACAGATACACACACAAATTAAATGTACATGTTTTTGGCTTAAAAACTAAAACGAATAATTTTAAATTAAAGCACTTCACTTCAAATGTGCACCTAAAAGTAGTCTATCATGCTTAAACTACTTAAAAAGGACAACAGCTTGTGAGGTGTGCTATTTCAAGGCAGCTTCGGAACTGTGCAAAATAAGATTTTCCCCCCTCATTCCCCCCCCACATATATCTGATTTAGCATTTTCAGACTTGTACATACACCTTGGATTCGATCAGAATCATCTTTTTGTAGCATATATCAAAGCTGAACAATATATTAACCAATATTAGCTTAATCTTTATCTATTTTATTGCTGCTTTGGCTCCTTTGAGCTACCCAAAGTGAGAACTACACAAAAGTAACTTTACCTCTTCACCAGTTAGGTCTCAGGTCTGGGCTAACTATGAAATTCTCCTCAATGAAATACCTGACCTGAGATCACTGGATCCTAACTGAATCATTACCATGTTTATACCCTAGTGCACACTGCCTGTGAACCAAACTCTGACCTCTAGAAGATCCATCAGCTTGCTCCATCTCCTTGCAGTCCAGGTTCTTCAGGAGCTGCATGGACTTTCCTGCCATGATGATCTGCTTGAGGACAGGTTTGAGGAAGGACACCATGGTGTGCTGTCTGCTGCTGGAGCCCTGCTCTCCTCCAGAACTTCCACTGGCAGCATCGCTCAGCCTCTCCTCGCTCTCCACCGCCTCAGAAACGCTGTACAGGGTGTAGGTGGCGTACCAGAAGTCCCTGTGGTTCACAGGCACGTCCTTGTTCCTAATGGACACATTCAAAACATATATCTTTTTGTTTACTCTGGCATCTTTAACTGCTTGCTAACAGCTAATGAATTTCTAAGAAGTAGGCTTTAAAATAAAGAATGATCAAATATTACTTTCCCCCTGAAGTGGTGCTTTGAGGCATTATAATTTCCCAGAATTAAATAATGTAAAGACATGCAATCACTGATTCCATTCATTACCTCTGGATTATGAACTCTTTGGCTGGGTCAAACAAGTGACCGTGAACAATCCATTCATCCACAATCTCAAGATATGGCCTGACTGTTTCAACCCAGAGTGAGAAGAGAAGCGCCACCTGGTGGGAGAAAGGGGAATTGGGGATCAGACGATATCAACTGTCCAGAAAGCAGTGATACAGATGCTATACAGCAGGCAAAACACTAAAATGTGGAAGGAAAGGGGCCCAAAGATAGGGATTCACTCAGCATAAGGCTGTCTTACATATTCACCAGCACAGGGCACCTGACACTAGGTTTGAGCACTTATGATAACATCAAGTTCAATGACTCTGCCCTGCCTATTAACAGATTAAGAAAAACATTTAACTGCTCAGTGTTAGCTGCACAAACCTACCGATTGCTCAGAAGCTTCACCCACACTGTCATACTCAATGATGGCCTTGTAGAGGGTGTTGAGCAAGTGTGAGGCTCGTACCACGTTTGGTGTGCCTGCGGGAACCTCAGCCACCCCGGTGCAGAAAACCCTATGCAACACAGTGATCTGAGCCAGATGAGGACTGAGCCGCTCCAACACACCAGCCAAAGTCACCGTCTCATCTACACACATCACAGAAAACACCAGTCAGTGCATAGAATTTTAAATGCACCCTTGACATCATAATGTTGCACACTATTCATACAATTAAAGAAAAATAGTAAGTACCTTTGCCAATGATGTCTCTCTCAATGGCAGTGAGCTCCTCTTTAAAAGTGGTAAAGTATTTGTACAGTGCCCACACGAAGGCTTGGTAGGTTCTGAATGGGGGCTCTGAGCTCTTCTTTGACGAGGAGGAGGAGGAGGAGTTGAGTCCAGGAGGACCTGGCTCTGCACTGTGACCAGTCACCTCATCAATGAACCTCTGGAGACGGAACACCGCCTGGCCATATGCCGCTATATGCTCCAACACTGAGTGCAGGCAATTCTGTACCAGAGACAGGGACATCATCATATACATATGGTTATAACCACAAACCAGAGGCACTTTCACCTCATTTCTGTAAATCCTTCACCAAAGACCAAATAATAGACTTGAAGGAGAAGACACATTCATATCCATTCTGTACAAGAAAGAACTCTACTAAATCGGAACATAATACACAAGAAACAGCTTTTGCTTACATTGGTCAAGTGGGTGACGACTACATCGTTCCTCACGCTTACTTTCCCATCATGGTGTTGAAATATGAAAAGTTTCTTCACTCCTGACAAAAGCCTAAAAACAAAACAATACAGAAGGTTGTAGCAGCATTTTCATTCAGTCACGTGCTTAGTAGGGAAAAAGAAGAGGAAGACCATTCCGAAACCTCCACATTTGGAACTGGCAGCAACCACGGAAATGAACAAAGCAGTTTACTGAAGCAAATATATATAATCTGTCACATTTTTTGCAAGGCACTTGACACCAACATTTCAACAAATCATTATGCATTTGCTAATTCAGTCACTATGTAATAAATAATTTCCTTCCTACCTTTTCAGAATCAGAATCTTTATTGGTGTTGGAAGAAAATGCTTAACGTACTGAATTAGTTGCTTTTCTGTGCTGAAATAATTGCTTTCACGTCCTGAAATGCAATAAAATGACACACTACTGTTTTCTGTTGCATCAAACTTTCTAAATCTTACCATAAGGTCTCCCGAATCACTTGTGTTTCCGTAACAAAAGCTTTCTCCTCAGGCAGGTAGAGTGGGTCAGTGTTGTAGAGATGCTGATCCCTACAGAGAGAAGAAATTCTTCTCAGTATAGCAACACTGACCTGACACAGATGTTTCCATTAAGTACAGCAACTTACAAGTTTTTTGTCAATTTATTCCTTATTAGACTGAACTTAAAAAGATGCAGGTTTAATTAATTTACAATTTTAAATACTGACCATTTCGGGGAAGTTAGTTATTTTTCTAAGTTATACGACTAAAGTTCCCATTATCCAGAAAAAGACATAATCCAGAAAAAGACAAAAAGGGAAGAGAACTGATTAAATAGTGCAGCGCATTAAATTTTTTCATGCACTTTAAATAACCCATCCTACCATGGTGGGTCAAATCAAAATCCAAAGTCAAAGGAATTCATTAAAACTGAAATAATGTTAGACCACTGGTTGGTCGTAATTTGTCTCACCAGACATTGAAAAGGTTTGAGTGCAGATGGAGGCTGTGTGGAAAGCGGGACGAATGGGAAACCCAGTATGGCCTCACAACATGCAGCTCCAGCCAAGCCCGGGAATCTGGTTCACCCACTAAATAAAAAGGACAGTGAATGTTCAACATATCATTAGCATTTAATATAAATATTCAAGTTCTGCCATGAAGCTTAATTGTGCAAATATGCTTATGATATAATGTTCTTCAGATAGAAGCATCCACTGCTCTGACTAGGTTTACAAGTATTTCCGTACCGGTCCAAGTGACTTGTACTTTCTTATCGTTCCGTTCCTGGTCCTCCTGTGGTGTTCTGTCCAGCTGTATCCCAGAGTCCTCTCGGCTGATGAGCTGTTGACTTTCTTCTTCCTCACTTTCATCTTCTGACCACTCCTGGAAAACAAGAGAATGCATTTAGAGAAACTCTCATCAAGCCAGCACACTTTAAAGGCCTGGGGCAGCCCAGGCAATTGCAATTGTACTTTTATGTTTAAAGACACATTGTCAATGGTGCAACAAAGATCCAGGAAGCAGCTCTGCACTCAGCGTCTCTCACGTTTTTCACTCTTACATAATGCTGGGTTGATAAGTAGGGGGACGAATTAGGGGGACGTCCCTCCCTAATATAATGTTTCCGCCACCCATGCATACAAGACATTTCAAGCCACAGTTATAACCTAGAAGTAACAATAGAATAACAGCCCTTCACACTATTTCTCCAATACATTAACTGCCAAGTCCGTCACAAGCAGACTTGCTCAGTTTGAGTATGAGTACCTGGTCAAATGTGGCTGGCCGCTGGCATCAGGGGCCGTTCTGGCTCAGACTGCCGGGTTAGCTCCTAAATGCTCTGCGTTGAGGTGATATTTTACTCCAACATAGGTGCCGGAACCCCCCCCACCAAACACACACAAAAAAAACAATACGCTACGTGTTTTAACCTCCTTCCGTTACCGTCCCCCCACTTTAGGAATGCTTCCGATGCCCCTGACTCAATACAAAATTTCCTTATTGCATGTATTGCCGATAACGATACTTCTATCAACCGTTCCATCTGTCCGTTTTTAAACGTAAACTTTGTATTCACTGGGACAAGCAGTGCATTCTCGTCATCTCCTTCATTTTACAGAGCACCTGTGGCCAGAACCAGACCGGGTTGAAGAGTCAACAAGGCATGCGATTAATCAGCATTCATTTTTTTAATTGATCAAAATTAATGCGTTAATTCATCACCCCTAATGATCATAGATTATGAGTCACATACTGACTCAGACACATAACAGTACTTAATTTTACACAACGTTTAACTTCTACTTACCGGAGTGTCTGGAAAGGGTCCTGTATCAATGTCTTCTCCTTCCATTAAGTACTTAGCCCAGTCAAAAGTGTCTTCTTTTTCTGTATGGAGAGAACATCTGCATATGCATCTATGCTTTTGGTCCAAAGCTGTCTGTGCAACATAAGGGTTGATGCAAAAAAAACTGACCTGATTCTTTCAACCTGGGCCTTTCACTGTAATTAGTGTTGGATGGAGAATCAGACATGAAGAGTAACAAGGCCAGCACACCATGGTGGACATCGGTCTATAAGCAGCAGAAAAATGACAAAATTTAGCACATGTGGTACTTGATGTATTAATGCATGAGTGGATAGTATGATTTCAGTGTCTCACCCTGGTACCCTCAGTAGTAGGAAGAGGCGAGTTCAGGAATTCCTCAGTCAGTCGCATCCAGCTTTCTGCCTTACTCAGGTCGGAGTGCACCATGAGCTTCTCATAGATCCTGGTGACCGTGAAAGGAGAACCAGATGTTCATTTTAGAATTTAGAAAACTGATGTTTGCAGATTTATGGAGCATAGCTTAAATCGCATTCTCACCCATTAATTGAGCGCCGTACTTTGTGGCTGCTGACATCTAGGAAACGGTGAAACCTACCAAGTGTGAGAAGGGGAAATATCAACACATTATTTCTTTTAAATATAAAACTCTGCAACTGCTAAATCTGACAAAGTATTTTTAAAAATATGCAACTGCAAATAAACGAATAAATGTATGTACACTATATGGACAAAAGTAAAGGGACACATCTCTCAATTACAGAATTCAGGTGACCCTTTTCTTCCAGTCAAGGACAATCTTAATGCTTCAGCATACCAAGACATTCTGGACAAGGCCATGCTTCCAACTTTGTGGAAGAACCTTTTCTATTGTCGCATGACTGTACATGGCTACAGAAAGACATGGTTGGAGGAGTCTTTATGAGAACTTGACTGGCCCGCACAGAGCCCTGACCTCAACCCCATACAACACCTTTGGGATGAACTGGAACGGAGAATGCGAGACAGGCCTTCTCGTCCAACATCAGTAACTGACCTCATAAATCCTATCCTTAAAGTTATCAGAAATCCTAATGTAATAAAACATGGTGTACGTGCACCTGTATCAAACCAAACCAAACCAATATGTACATTAGACTCATATACATATACATAAGACTCACCTGAAATTTGACCAGGCGAATTTGAGAGCCATTTGGAAGTTCTGGTCCTCTTCATCTTCAATGCCAGTCAAATGTGCTATGAGCTTCTTCACCTCTTGGTCCAGGTCTTTCTCGAATTTAGTCCAGTGAGCCATCCTGCAGTTTCTCGAATGGGTCAGACACTTTACCAACGCCTCGATATACAAAAAGGGTCCAAAAACACTACAAAAATACCTCCACGACCCTCAATGAGACATCACTTCTGTACATACGACCTTCACACTGGTGAGTTTAAGAAGATCCGAGATGAAGCTGCTCGCCTGCAGATCCAGCATTGCAGAAGGTTTACTAAACATCTAGCGTCAATATAATCAGGTTCAACCATCCACCTCTGTCAACACTCACCTGTAAATGTATCTACTCTCACAGCATTTGGGAAATACAGTTTGTTCACAGTAATTCAGCCACAGAAAGCTTTTATTAAGATTAGTATTTGACGCCCCAATGACCAAACCCCTCTCCCTTCTTGCCGCTCAGCTTGTTATGATGTTTCTTCTGCAGTTTAACGCCAACACTCAAACCCTCTCAGCTCTTTACCTCCCCCTACCAGCCTGGATACACACTGCAGGATTATACGCTGTAATACACTATGTGGACAAAGGTATTGGGACGATTCAATCAACAGACTTACATCCAAATACATAGGCTTTAATATGGAGTTTGTCCCCCCTTTGCAGCTATAACCGCTTCCACTCTTCTTGGAAGGCTTTCAACAAGATTTTGGAGTGTTTCTGTGGGAATTTGTGCCTACTCATTCGGTAGAGCATTTTAAGACAGAATACCTGTGCGTGAATGAGAAGGAGGACAGTGGGATGGTGAGGATGCAGGGAGAAGAGCTGGTAAAGGTGGAGAAGTTCAAATATTTGAGGTCAACAGTCCAGAGTACCAGGAAGTGTAAACAAGAGATGAAGAAGAGAATGCAGGCAGGGTGGAATGGGTGGAGAAGGAGTGATTTGTGACAGGCAGGTACCAGCAAGAGTGAAAGGGAAGGTGTACAAGACATGCAGGCAGATGGTGTTAGAGAGGAAGATGTCGAGGGTAGAAGGAAATGGAGATGGTTGATCTGATGTAGCGGCCCCAAATAGGGAGCAGCCAGAAGAAGAAGAAGAAGAAGAATAAGAATTCTGCAGAGCATTTATGAGATCTGGCACTGATGCTGGATGAGAAGGCCTGGCTCACAATGTCCATTCTAGTTCATCCCCAAGGTGTTGGGTGGGGTTGAGGTCAGGGTGGCCAGTCAAGTTTTTCCACACTGAACTCATCCAGCCATGTCTTTATGGACCTTGCTCCGTGCATTGAGGCACAGTCATGCTGGAATAGAAAGGTTATTCACAAAACTGTGTCCACAAAGATGGAAGCATGGTGTACAAGTATTCAGGATAAAATAAAAAATATGTAAACCATAATGAGATATCTTGTATAAAACTACATCAAGACACAGACAAAAAAACATTTTTCTGCTGTGCTCTCAAAAGTGACCATTCATAAGCCAAAAATTAAATAAGAAAATAATAACACTGGTCAACAGGTCAAAATCATTATGCTGATTTCAAATCTGTGTTTAGTTTTCCCTAGCACGTACAGTTTTTGTGATGAAGCTAGTTATATATTGCATGATAGTTGTATAATTAGCATATAATAATCATATTATAAGCGTTTTTGAAGAAACAGTGGTAGCTGACTGACACTGATCATTATATCTATGCCACAATGTGCACCTGTCTGACTTCGTACTGAAAATATTGAAACAGTTACTTGATTAGTGCCATGCGGTTTAATAATTCCATTGCATAATTCCAAAAGTTGATGTGACTGAAACTGAAAGCAGATCTGAAATCAGCATGAAAAACCAGTTTAGAAAAGTGTATTGTGGTTTCTGATGAATAAATTTTTTTTTGTTGTTGACCTGTGATAATCTGCTGTAAATTAGGCCCACTGATGTATTATAGTTTATTTTTATGAACTGCACCATCTGAAATCTTGCCTCATTTCTTTATACATGTATGACTCATGCTACTAAGTACAATAAATAATGCGACAAAAAGACTCATCTTCATTACACACTGAGAATCTTTTACCTTGATTATTTCTGGAAGAAAACTATTTTTGAAGATTTCTGCAGCACACTTAACAAATAATTGACCAATTTAAAGCAAGCTTCCAGTCTGTGCTTTGTCGAGATCAGTGGTCTTTAGTATGCATGACTCCAGATTTTACTCTCTGGTGGACTTTCACTGGATGTGATTCAGACTCCTTTCGCCTGGTTGAGACCTCTTATTCTGTTTCTAAATTCTTATTTTGCCTTTCTCTGAACTCATGTTGTATTCAGAAAGATACATTGATATACTGCGCACTTCACTGTTTTTGCTGTGTAGTGAACGGACTGGAGAATGATGATGTAATGGCTGAGGGGGTTGTTGTTGAGAATTCACAGAGCACTACATGTCTGTTACATTGGCACAGGATTTCTATAATAAAAAGCAATGCAGCCTTTATTTACCTTACTGGGAGACAGAAGTCTTGTCCCATTAGATGCATTTTTGGTTCTGCGGATCGTACTTGCATGTGTCCAGGAGGCCATAAAATGTTTTTTAATTTGGTCATTAAAAGGGCACTTACGAGTGCCTTGTAAGCACTCTTAGTGGGGCCTGAACTGGGTAGTATCCTGTCCTCTACATAGACTTTTGGAATAGGTCCTGATATTGCCTGGCTTTACATTAGAGCTGCACGATATGGCCAACGTAAAATTATTGCAGCTTTACTGATCCATATTGTGATTGTGATGCCTTTCAATACATAAATGGTCCAAATCATCACTCTTCTGGAATTAAAAAGGCTTAAAGTCTGTAAATATTGTTTCAAATTGAATGTTTACTCCCTCATCTATACAGGCCATATATGACAACTAAACAATAAAAACAGCCGGTTTATAAATCATATTTTTTGTGATAAGACAGAATCAACACATTTAATTATAATCTCCTCATTCTGCTACAGCAGTTTAGCCTCATCCATTCATGCACCAATTCACCAACAACCTCTAATGATTAAAATTAAACTATTGTTGGATTACCTGAAGATTTCAATTCATCAGAACAGCCAGTAACTGAGCTGTGCTGTGCTTGGTCATCACATCAGAAACACTGTCACTGGTTAGAGGCTCATGGGCAAAATATCAGTTTTGCACAGACCAATATTGCAATCACAATTAGCACACAACATATTGTGCATAATTTTGGTTTGCGTTTGCCAACATGGGAATTTTTTCCCAAATGTTCCTCCTTTTCTGGACTCTTATTGCTTTGTTGGGCGTCTGTTTTGGGGCTTAGTTTACCTGCTTGCAGACTTATTTTTCTTGCCTGATGAATTTTAGTTTGACTTTTTCAGTGGGCTCTCCTCTCCTGTTGGGAGGACTCTTATTTAGCCACACTGTTTTATTTTGACTTTGGTTGGCAGACTTTTATTTTGCCTGCTTGTGTATGGGGTTGTGTCCGTGTGTGTTTATGTGTGTGTGTGGGCGTGTTTGTTCCCTCCCCCTCTCTCTAGACGCAGTGGAGTTAAAGGGTTTTGGTGGCGGCGCTCCGGGGCGGCAGATCTGAGCGGATCTCCGAGCCGAGCGCTGGGGCAATGAAGAGGAGGCTTCAGAAGAAGTACATCATCCTCATCGTCGCCTACTCGGTGCTGCTGCTGCTCGTGCCGTACGTGCTGGACTACCGCGGCCACTCGGCTCAGGCGAGACATGCAGTGCAGCAGCAGCGCTGCCCGGACCTGGAGAACACGATGGCGCTGTGGAGCAGCAGCGGGGGTGCCGGCGGGGGAAACGGCACGGACCCTGCCGGCGGAGAGGACAGCGGCAACCGGAGCGACTCCAAGATCCACATCTACCTGCACGCTACGTGGAGGACGGGCTCGTCGTTCCTGGGCGAGCTATTCAACCAGCATCCGGACGTGTTCTACCTGTACGAACCGATGTGGAACATGTGGCAGGCGCTGTACCCGGGCGACGCGGCCAGTCTGCAGGGCGCCGTGCGCGACATGATGAGCTCTCTGTTCCGCTGTGACTTCTCGGTGCTGCGGCTGTACGCGGGCGCGGCCAATGTGAGCACGGCCTTTGTGTTCGGTTGGAAGACCAACAAGGTG
Source organism: Hydrocynus forskahlii (assembly GCA_037974365.1). Lineage (NCBI taxonomy): Eukaryota > Metazoa > Chordata > Actinopteri > Characiformes > Alestidae > Hydrocynus > Hydrocynus forskahlii. The sequence continues at coordinate 16,757,242 of JBBPCX010000114.1, read as the reverse complement.
ATCTGCTCCGAGCCGCTCTGCGCCGCCTACCGCAAGCGCGACGTGGGGCTGGTGCAGGGCGACGTGTGCGCGCGCTGCCCGCCGCGCGACCTCGCTGAGCTGGAGCGCGAGTGCCGCAAGTATCGCGCCGTGGTGATCAAGGACGTGCGCGTCCTCGACGTGGGCGTGCTGGCGCCCCTGGTGCGCGATCCCTCACTAAACCTGCGCGTTGTGCAACTGTTCCGCGACCCGCGCGCCGTGCACAACTCGCGCCTCAAGTCCAAGCTGGCGCTCGTGCGCGAGAGCATCCAGGTGCTGCGCAGCAAGAAGCACGCAGACCGCTACCGGAGACTCCTGGCGCCCGGAGCGCGAGCCAACCGCGCCGAGAACTACGTCTCCAGCGCCATGGAGCTCATCTGCGACGGCTGGCTCGGAGACATGCTGCTCGTGGCCAACGCGCCGCCCTGGCTGCGCAGGAACTACATGCAGATCCGCTACGAGGACCTGGTGCTGCGGCCCGTGGACGAGCTCAGGCGCCTGTACCGGTTCGCGGACCTGCCCGTGTCCCCTGAGCTCGAGAAGTTCGTGCTCAACATGACGCGCGGCAGAGGATACAGTTCCGACAAGCCGTTCCTCATCTCGTCCAGAGACGCAAAAGAGGCTATTTTCGCCTGGAGGGAGCGCCTGAACGTGGAGCAGGTCAACCAGGTGGAGGCCTACTGCAGCGAGGTCATGCGCCAGCTGGGCTACCAGAAAAGGAACCTGGAGCAGACGTAGGCCACAAGTAAGAGTCACCAACTCTGTGTTGTGTAAAGGCTTTCAGATCTCCAGGCCATTTAAGTGTCCAGTCTAGAACCAGTCCATGGAGTGTTTCTCAAACCAGTCCATTGACTGTTGTTTGAAGCAGTCCATGGAAACCTCCAGACAGCCTATGCAGTTTGTCTCATCTCCCAAAATACCACGAGACACACTCCCATCAAGCTGAGCAACCAAGATCAGACATGTTTGGTGGTCCCACAGGACTAGTAATCACTGGTCTAGTAGTAGTGAGTCATGACAGTTGGTCTTTAAAACAAAGGGGTCTTATCTGTGAGATTCAGTGAAGTGATACTGTCTTTTGGAGGGTCTTCAGTGTCATGGAATACTATGTTGAGATCTTCCAAGATCTCACAGACTTCCCAGATTTTTTCCCCCCTTTTTCTGATTATCCTTTATCAGTTCAGATGAGCTGAAAAGAAGTACCACAACTCATCCCTGGGGCATCTTATAGACAGACAGTATGTCAAAGGTTCCACGTTGCTGCATCATCTTATAGAAGAGAGTCTGTCTGGACTGCTGGGGGAAAAAAACAAGGTAGTTAAAATTAGCTGACTGTCCATGTCCCATCTGTTCTGAACCCCAGTGATCTCCCCATATAGCAGGTTGAGAGTTTGCTGCAAGAAATGGAAGTTAGTCTTTGAAGGATTTCCAGGTTACTGACGTGTCCAAGAGTATTATTAAGTGATGACGGCCAGACGTGTTATAATCCCGAAGATGTTTCGCCCCTAGGCAGTCAGATTTGTTCTGTGCTGTTACATACCCTTATCCTCAACACACTCCGTCAATTCACCATAGCCTGTTGTAGCTGTTTCTTAACCCATGTCCTACTGCTGCCTACATGGTGCATGAAATCCTTTGGTTTAGATTTTGTACATGTACATTAGATTTTATATTCGTATTTGTTTCTTAGTGCCACTAAGAAGAAACCATGATTTCAGACTTTCATTGAAAAGTGTAACTAACTTCTCTGTGCATGTACAGAAATAAAGAACTCAAACTTGTAAGACTCATTTAAGGGTCTTTTTCAGTTCCACCGAACTGATAGAGCCTCTTACAGAAGGGTGGCGAAACACTTTTAAGATTACATCAGGTCCAGCATCCTTGACTTACAATGACTAGACACTGTAGGCACGTTTGTTTACCCATCTGCCACCTCATATTTTCCATAGAGTCCCAAGGGAAGCAGCCTCATTGTAAAATCCCTGCAGCTGTTTTTTTTTCTGGTCAGAGTTCAGAAAAGTTCAGCTCTTCATGCCCAGATGATCAGGAGGTGAAGAAAAAAAGAGGGGATGGTGCTTCCCATAGCAATAACAAAGATGTAGAGAATAAGCCAGTTGGAGAGTTTTATTATTGTTGTTATTACTATTATTGTTACTTTTGTTATTAATAGTAGTAGCTGAAAGTAGAGCGAGGTATCTATCCAGTGCACAGGGGACTGCTCAGTTGTTTTGGTAATAGTTTAGTTTGTTTTTCTTAAGTTTTTTCCCTCACATCAGCACAAAAAGAGCTCCAGCAGCGTTTTATCTCTGCACACCTGCTCCTCAAGTGAACACGACCAGCTCAATTTGACAAACACAAGACATTTAAAAAAAGCACAACCACAAGAGGCTCGGTTGAAAGGACATTCAGTTTGGATTTAAATTATACAGCAGTGCAGCAAAAGCCAGGATAGAGCAGCTCACTGTTTCTTATAACAGCCTAAAGAGATGGATTTTATTAACAAAGTGTAGAGCTGGTAGGTGGCAGTCAAGTTTCTGGGTATCTACGCTTTGAGGTCCTTTTGCACTTTACATGATTTATTTCCTGCACCTGAGTAACACTTTTAGCTGAATTCATTGTATTTATCTTAGTGATGGGCTAATCCATGTTTTTCCAGTTCTGACCCAATTCCGATACACGTCTGCTGATACAGATACGGATCCTGATATAATACATCTTTTTTACTTTGATATTAGCATTGTTTTTGTTGAAATTGTGATGTTTATTAGTAAGGTTACATCACAGAATAAATAAACTACTAACCACTTATTAGAAGAGCAAAAAATATACACAACTACACTGAATTTAAAGGCATTCCAAAGGAATTTATTTACACTTCACAAAAAAGTAGCAGCAACAGCTGTAAAATTTTGTAACTATCAAAAACTCAACAGTTTTGGCTGAATCATTTAAATAGTTCAAGTATTATGTCCATTTTAGCAGCAGCAACTGTGTAAAAAAGTGTAAAACTAATAAATTTTAAATAACGTGAATTCGGAGACATGGGCAGGGTGTAATCTAACCACTTCTGTATTTAAGGTGGTCCAGCCGAGTTACGAGATACCCAACTTTAGCCTCGTCGTGTTTTGGAAAACAGCCAAACAAAACACACAAAAAAAGCCCCTGAAAGAACCTCAAAGAGGTCTTGAGGGAGAGCTAAGAGTCTTCCCTGTTTGCTAGCATAAACTCCGGGTACTCTTTGTCGTGAAATCTGTGCAGGTGCTTGATTCAATTTGTTGTATTGTACAACGCAACCGTACTTTCACCCCTCGAGAAGCTGGTTTTGCACACACTGCGATTAGCCGTCTTGCCTCTCGGCGTTTCCAAACTGTAGTTTTCCAAACGAGCGACATTTTGTTCAAAACAAAATCTCGTATTACACTCGCGCTGTGGATCCGAGAGATAAATGAGCGAGCGGAGGGAGGGGGGTGATGTCAGACAGTGCATCACGCTAAATTAGCAAAGCTAAATTCATTGTCTGTCACAACACCTCATCCCCCCCACTTTTGGAAAGCTTGATACGCCCCTGTTTGCAGTGACCAGACTCATTTGAATAAAGTAAAAATATGCAGAACCTTTTCACCGCACATTGAGATAGATTTCATGTCACTGTGCCGCACCCGTCATGCACTGCACTCTCTGTTGAAGTAAATAGGAAGAGGCACAGCAAGCTTGCACGTTTATGAAACAGCGTTGACACAAAGTGTGTGTGTGTGTGTGTGTGTGTGTGTGTGTGTGTGTGTGTGTGTGTGTGTGTATATATATATATATATATATATATGGGGGGGGTCGTCGAGTTATGCCACAGATCTGTTCCTTCGACAGTGATGTAACCCGAATTTTGGTATAAGTCTAAACATACCCTAGCCTAAGTCACTTAACTGATCCTAATACAGTTGTAAATTCATAAAAACACCAAACTAGTTCACCCACGCAGTATATAAGTACGGTGTAAGTAAACTCGAAAACGTCTGGGACTATTGAGACTGTTGTAACTCGAGGACCCCGTGTGTATATATATATCACACATCACACATACATACATGCACACCATTATACTTATCATTATGATTTAGTGCAGTGAAGTGTGTGAAACATTAAATAAATATCATTGAGTTACCTTTGAGTTACTTTGCAATAGATAGTATTTTTAGTAGCACTACTGATTCTTTCTTGTCTGCATCTCATCAAATATCTGAAAATCTTAATATGATGCATACTGCATGTTGCGGAAATGTCTTGAAGTCTCATGACATTATATTTTAGCCATTTCAAACTTTTTTGCACCTGGTCAAATTTATATCTAGATAGTACCAGGACACATAAAAGTACATGTGTAAATACACCCAAGATACATTTAAAGCAGATAGAAATTATTAAACACCACCTCAGCTGGTGGTCTGCCACATTTTATATCCATCTCCAAAATATATTTGACAACCAAAACCCCTTACCCCACTCTCAATGTTCTGTTAGGGAAGAGACCACTTAATGCGGCCATCGCTGCTCCACAGTTCATCTTCTGATGAGTTAAATGTTAGTTCTGTAGCCCACTTAACATCTGTCTACATGGAATGACTCTTAACACTGTGCTATGTAAAATTGTGCTTATTTTTTTTAGTAGAACATTGAAACGAGGAACAGCAGAGGTGATCAGTTGCTGTATGCAAGCTGATTTGCATTTTACTGATATCATAGTGATTGGATCTCAAGCTGACGAGAGATAAACTTGACCGGGGTAAATGCATGTGGATAAAACCTTAGTGTCCTCCAAGTGCCCAATGCAGTTTATACTATTGAATAGTATTGATAAGAGGTATTTGCATATGCAGATGTCCAGCCCTGAACCTGAAAAGCTCAGAGGTGACAGTGGGAAAAACCCCACTTAACAAGAACAAAAAAAAGAAGAACGGAAAGACCAAAAGGAGAATGTGTCATGTGCTTATACTTGCCACACTTCTTCCTTCAAAACACAAGTGAAATAGGCACTTCCTATTGGAAATTTTCTTTTGGTTTGTGTAGGGTGTCTATAGGAAATTGTAGATGTTGATTGCCACCAAATGTCCAGCTCGGTATAGGCCTCAAATACATGAGAGGATCTTATGGAAAGATTGTCTTTCTCTTTTCTCATCACTGAGTATTAATGACTGTTTACTGTTGTCCTGCTCCTGCTCACAGCGACATGGCGTGGGCTGCAGAAGTCAGATGTGAGTGAGGCAGCTAGTTTAATTCCCACCAGGCAGCCATGTAAAGAATCTTGAATCTAGAATGTAGAGTTCACCGCAACAAAAACATTTTTTTCCCTTTCTTTTCTGAAAGTTGGTTACATCTCACATGCAGTAGCTGCTGTTACATCTCTTCCTATAAGAAAACCACTAAAATCACGTGTCCAAAGCTTTCATGCATCAGCAAACTGCTTAGACTGTTCTCTGTTCCATCTGGCTCTATATAAAAGATATCAAACTGCTTTTGCCATGAAAAAATGTTTCAGCAGGAACTGAGCTCTTAAACCTCATAGGAGCCATTAAATACTTATTATACAGATACTAAGCTGCAACAGTCTGCTAGAGAGAGAGTGCCAAAATGGGTCTCATTAAGAGATGGAACACATCTGACAAAGTGTATCTGCACTTTATACCAGTAAAAAGAACGTTGCCCGTGGCAGGTAAAACACAATAAAAGTGCTCAAATGTACAAGTTACAGAAAGTGCTGCTCAGCTCTTTTGTATGCTGGTGAATGGTACTGACCATGTCAGCCTGCAGTCTTAGATGTGTGAGAGTGCATTCATTTGCAGATACAGGAAAGCACATTAATATTACTGCTAAAGATATTGTAATGATATTACAGTGTTTGCTACCAACTGTGAATCCAGGACAAACATTATAAGGTGTCAGTAGGTATGGGCATAACTGTATATCATGATATAAGTTTTGGTATATGTCCCGGTACAATGAAGTGACTTTCATTTTCCAACTAGAAACTTGTTAGAAAACAGCAAGCCTATTTATGTAGGTTAAGATTGGGTACTTCTGCTATAAATTACCATAGCTAATAGCTATACAAATAATATGAAATATACAAAAGTATATATTCAATACTTTTATTGTGCAAAAATAGAATTGGAGAATAGGTAATCTCATTACTGCTTAAATTGTTTAGAACATCTTTTGAAAATCATTTCTCAAGATTATCCATAATATCCAACCCGAGGACGATGATGCAAAACTATGATATAAAGACTAAGTGTGTAAAACTTCTCCCAGACTGAGTAGAAGTTGCCTCATCATCTGGTGTGTTTTTTATTCAGCTTTTGCTGTTACTGCCATACACAGAGCCCAGCGAAAATGTTAATTTGCCATTAACCACCTGTGAAACTTAACAGCCATCGCAAATGCTGCAGTCAGTGTTTTAAAAGGTAACTGAAGTGTTGTTGAGGTGTGAAATGGTGAATTTTGAATTAGTTTAAATAAAGCATTGCTGAGTGCTCTCAGGGCAAAAGGAACTATAACAACTCACGTGATCTCACAAAACACAGTTGAATCAGGGTTTTCCGAGGGAATCATTAGAAATAAGTGAAACTGACTATTATTTATATTGTCAAACAGATACTAAGCAGCACCTTACTGGCTGTGTTTTATAACATTATGAAAGAAGCCACTTTTAAATACCAGTGTTTTATCAACAGCATATACTGCTACTGAGTCTGCGTGAATCTAATATTGACCAGCTATACAGGCCAAATCATGTATTGGACAGGTCCTGCTTTCCACTTGCTCTTTATAAAAAGTACTTCACCCTGAACTGCCAGGGCTCTACGTAGGGCCACAACTCAATTCTTCACTCATTGCCACGGAAGTGAAATATTCACCTCCTCATTTGTAGGACTTACTGAGGTTTTAGGATTAATAACTGCATCAGCCTGCAGTGTAAGGGAGTCAGTGGAGCGCATCACAGTGCAAGCACAGGAAGGAGTGATGTGGCTTACTTGAACATTTAACTGCTCCTGCAGGGCTGCTGAGATGGTTTTATATACTATCCACCACAGAAACAACACAATGAGCTGATCTGAACCACAAACAGGAAAAGCTGATTGCCTTCTCTTGCTGTTATGAGACAGTAGGTGTTTTTCTGAGTGTGTTTGGTTGGGCGCAGCAGGAGTGCAGAGGCAATATGGATGAGGTCCATTGAGTCTGAGTACAGCAGGCTAATAGTGGGTTAAGCTAATGTGAGCTCAAAGGCTTTATCTGGACATGTATCCACTCTCCTGAGCATGACTCCAGCAAATCCAAGGTCATGTTTCTTTCTAAGGGAGCAACACAGCGAATTAATGTGTTTTCATTCTCATGTAGTGGTGCATTCTTTGCTTACCTGTAAGAAAGGACACCTAAGTTAAACTTTACATATACCTAAACATACAGGACCAGTTTCCCAGACATTAATTAATGGTCACCATTGGAAAGTATGTTTAGTCAAGATTAAGATTTAATATGGGTCTGTGAAACCATCAAGTTTTCTGGATTGTTTCTACAGTAGTGTTCCTCAAAGTGGTGATTAATGTCATGAGAAGTGCAGTAGTCTTAAGTGTGGAACATATTTTTGCTGTTGTATATAAATTTTTTGTAACTCTTGTAACCATATACACCGATCAGCCATAACTTTAAAACCACATGCTTAATATTGTGTAGGACCCCCTCATACCAAGAAAACAGCTCTGATCTGCTGAGGCATATTGTGCAGTAATATCTGGAACCATTACGTTAGTTGCAGATCCTTTACGTTCTGAAAGTTGTAAAGTGGGGCCTCTACAAATCAGAGTAGTTTGTCCAGCACATCTTATTAATTCTCAGTTGGAATTTGGGGGGATTTGGAGGCCAAGTCAACATCTTCCTAAAAACATTACTGAACAATTCCGCAATGTGACAGGATGCTTTGTCTTGCCGAACGAGATGAGACCACTGCCATTAGGGAATAACAGTGACATATCACTTACCTTGACAAAGTAACATCCACATTAATGCAGGACTCAAAGTCAGCATGAACCTTTTCTCCGTTTTATGTAACAGTAGTTTTTCTTTGAGATCCGACCAGACAACCTTGTCCGTCCTTGGAACACTTGACCCGGTCGTTTAGCCATCACAAATTGGAGCATGTCAAAGTCGCTCAGATCCTTATGCTTGCTTATTTTTCCTGCTTCTAATACATCAACTTTAAGAACTGATGGTTTACGTACTTTCTAATATATCCCACCTCTTGATAAGTGCAGTTGTAACGAGATAATATTCACTTCACCTGTCAGTGGCTTTAATGTTGTGGCTGATCAGAGTACTAGAGGCTGACCAATAACACTTATTATTCACAGTTAACAACTAACAGCCATATCAGTCAGTAAAGCACGGTTTAACTAATTCATTTAATTTTAGCCCATATTAAACTGTCTGCTATAAAGATCAATCTTGGAAGATTTTTGCTCCTTTTACTCAGTATCAGTCACAAACTGTTCATCTACTATACACAGCTACACTGGAACCACCCTGTTTCCATTTCAGAATCAGTAAAGCCATTGTATAAACGTAAATCTGTCTCCTTTCACTGTAGGATCCTGAGGAGGAGGAGGACTGCGAGAGAAGAGCAGATACTGAAGGCGGAGCTAAAGCTGCAGCAGGAGGTGTGAAGACTGGCACTGAGCTGCAAGAGACCGACACTAGGAATGTTTCCTTTTCTGGAAGCAGCCTCTAAAGCCGTGTAAGGTAAAGCCAGACCGACTGGGCCGACCTAAGGGACGCCGAGAAAACCCACACGGATCTGAAGACCAGCCCCCTACCCCCAGAGAAAAAAACACTAATAATGACGTTGAGCTTGGACATGAGATGGAGAAGGGATACGTTAAGAGACAGAGGGCGCATCAGTCGGGGCTGTGTCCTGACATCCAGATTTCATCAGCGCTAATCCTTCTCCAATCCCCAACAGCCCCTAATCAGCCACAGGAGAGGGAGGCCTGGGCCTTTGGGCCAATCTGTTTGTGTCCGAGTGTGTGCGTGCATGTGTGGTCAGCCTGGGATGTAGAACTCGGGAGCAGTGTGTTTAGCTGTCCTACTTTTATCTCTGGCAGGATATTGTTGAGTTCTCTAGAAATAAGGGTAATATAAACATTCCTGAATGCAGAGCTGCCTAAAAAGCTCTGGAATAGATAGCAGCTAAACAGCCCAAAACATTTCAGCCCCACTGTGGCCATCTTATACATGAAAAGAAATGAGAAGGAAAATGCCTTCTGCCTCTAGACTGGTGTGAGATTGTGTAAAAACCCATGAAAATGCCTCAGCCATCACAAAGTCACAACCAGCATGGCAAGAAGGAGTGGCACCCTGTGTGATGGTCAGACATTTTAATGTTTAAATGGACAGTACCTAGACCAGTTCAGGGGCCAGGGTGCAGCGCAGTTTGATGATATCCCTGCTTAAACACACTCATTAAACTAAATAACCAACTGATTAGTTAAATTGGTTTTGTTGTGGCAGGAAACTCTGCTGGACTCCAGCCCCCTCAGGATCAGAATCAGTGACCCAGACTTAAAAAAGGGGGGGTGGGGGTGGCAACACCAAAAAAAGAGGGGGGAAAATGTCTGAACTATTTGATATGTAGCAGGTAATGTTATGTTCAGTTGTTTGATCAAGAATGTTGATGGTTTGTTTTTTTTTTTTTTTTGACAAGCCATGTTCATCATTTGCCTTCTAGGGAACTAACAACTCAGTTACATCCCATATAAATTATACTGATAATATTTATGAAAAAAAGAAACCTTGTAAATAAAATAGTTTTGTAGTAAACACTGTCACTTGTTTTATTTGAGAACATAAAATAAAGCAGATCCCTCATTTTTATAATATTGCTACTGTAAACCAGTTCAATACATTGTTTTTTTTAATGCACAGTTATACTACAATGCATACCACAGTTTTGTCACATATTGTCGGACAGGCTGAGTGCATTTTAATTCTATAATAGTAATAGGGGATGCTGTCAGAGCAATACAGGACATCTTGGTATATAGGTATTTCACAGAGTCAAAATGACATCCTGCTTATTAATTTCTTTTTTTTTGACATGCAGAACATAGCAGGTAGGAGATGATGGCTACAGGAGAATATGAGCATAACCTAGACGTATGTACATCATTGTATTGTGGTTGAGAAAACGCTCAAGAATATGTAAGTCAGTTTCAGAGCAGGTATGCAATCACAATCCCAACGGCAGCTGTATATAGTCCTGGAAAGTCTCTTCTGAGCTACAGCTGGGTCCAGATCCCTGATACAACATGCTCTTTAGACTGGGGCAGATTCATCCCACCCCAGGAAGGTCACTATCTGAATAACCATAACAAAGTGCAACTATCCGTTACAACTTGTCCACTTAGCTTGACATTGTAGGGGGAAAAAAAAAGCAGGATGTTAATGTGTTGCCAAGCCTGCTGCGATGAATTTTTTTATCTTTATGGGTCACAATGGTCACACAGCAACTAAAAATGCTTCTCAGTAGTTCACGGAAATAAGGTGGTTTTCAGTTTGTTTCTCAGGTCCGTGAGAGGAAAAATGTTAACCATAAGTCAGTGGCTTTTGTTGAACAGCTGTGACGCCACTTCCTATTATTTCACATAAAAGCAATTTTGCAGGTGAGAGAATTTAATTTAAAATTAAATGTATCTGGAGGATGCAGGGATGGCACACATGAATTCAGGGGAGTAGAAACAGTATAACTCAAATCAGTATGAAGTCATAGCCTTAAGCTTCATCTTAACCGAGAACAACCTGAAGCTAAATGCCAGATTTGGAGGTTTTAGCGTTAAAGCTATGAGATTGTACTGACTGGAAACTTGTGTAGTACCAAATACTGTCACTACAAAACAGTTCTAGTGGGAGGTGTGTGGGGAGGCCCGAGCCTTCAAAACATGCTGATGAATGTGCCATCCACGAGCCCGTTGGTCTGTTTTGTGAGCATCACATTTTTGCTGGACAACCACAGCATTTAGTAAGTTAGCGCTTACGCGAAAGGCTTACTGTGCTACTCACATTATGCAAAAATCCACCCCCACTGAGAATTCTTTATATTGCACACAAGAACACACAATCCAAAGCATTTTGTTCCAGCGTCTTCATTGGCATGAGTTCAGTTCCAGCTGTAAGCAGAGTTTTCCCCAAACAGAAGCAACAACAACAAGCAGCATCCGGGTTTACACAACTCAATCCTGCCCGCAGCTATGCTTTTGGAAAAGTACATCACTGCCACTAAAGTGCTCAGCCTGCCCCCTCCTGCTGTGCACAGCTGTGTATATTTATCCCATACTGAGATGGACAATGCGGGGACAAGCCACGCTGAATTGGTCACATTTGTAACAACTGGTTCGAGAAAACACGTCAGATGTAGCTCACATAACAATACATTGTGGAACCTTCGAGTCACTGCACTCGGGGCAATGAGGCAGGGTCACTGTCACGGGGGAAAGTGACGAGGGAAATCTCTTGGACGACAGCCAATAAGCAGAAGTCAGTGCAACGCACATGCAAACCCAGCTGTGAACTCCAGTCACATCTAGATGAGCACAGCCACAACTGTGTGTGCTGGTGACTGCAACCAAATGAGACGTCACATTTAGTTTATGCAAACAATGTGTGATGTAGGACATCCATTTCCTTTATCCCCTTTGGTCATTTTAGTATACAAAGTATGTAAAACAGGATCAGGGTGCGAACAATGCTTTTTTTTTTCTTTTTTTCCCCCCAGTATTTAGTGAAGAGCAGTGGAAGTGTGTCTGCCGGAGATCAAGACACTGCTAGCCAGGGCTAAGCATATGAATACTGAAGAATAATCACTATCCAAATAAATGTAAAATGATGAGCCATAGATCCACTGTGGGATTTGGAGAAGCAGAATAATGACTGAATAATCAGGGAGCACTGACAGAACCTTCTATGGCTTTCCCTCTTGTAAAAGTAGTTGATAAGTGCACATGTGCACGAGAGATTTTTTTTTTTTTTTTTTGTCAGGCTCACCTTCTGTCTGCAAGCATTCAAGTTTTAAACAGCACTGCCATTTTCCAACAGACCAAAGTAACCACAGCAACTGCAGTTCCAACATCTGCAGCCAACCACATAACTATACCTCGAATGCCCAAAACCACTTTCCTACACACTTTCCACAAAAAAGGTTTCCTATTCTCTCATTAGAAATGAAGTGAAACAGGAATAAAAACAATATCACAGTATATATTTCTAGCCAGTCTGTTTGCCTGGGTTTCACTGTATTTGATCCAGACCTCAACACCAATTCAGGTAAACATCCAGTAAACAAAACTAGGATGGAAAACACCCAGTTTTCTCCATCAGCCTCTCAAACCCTCCATCTTTCTCTTCATTCACCAATTCTCTTCGGTAAGGTTTAACACCCCCCTGTGCGTTAATGTCTTTGGAAGGGGGCCTGGTCAGATGGAGAGAAATGTCAGAGGGGTGGAGGGTGTGGGCAGAGAGCAGCCAGGGTGGAGGGAAGGTGGGCATGGTCAGCAGTAGTGGTTGGTAGCGGTCAGGCGTGGTCCTCAATGGGGAAAACCAGCCTGGTTCCCCGGCTCAGCAACTCTTGTTCCCGCGTGTCCAGCTCTCGCTCCAGTGCCTCCTCGGACGTGCTGCCGTTGCGCTTGCCGTTGAGGCCCTTGGGACCCGTACTGGAGGACGCTCCATTGGCTGTGATGGCCGTGTCGCCGTAGGACAGCGTCAGGTCACCGTCTGTCAGGATGAGGTCCGAATCAGCGTCTCTCAGTCGCTCGCTGTTCTGCAGAGCACAGTGACAAATCGGACATGAGGGGACAAGGGTGGGGTGCTGAGGGCATGCATGCACACACATACTTCAGGACTGGAGTTAGAAACTACTGGGTTAATCACACAGGCAGACACATTCGCTTGCAAGCAAAGAACAAAGGTTCATGAGGGACACTGTGGAGACACAAAAACAGAGTAAAGAGTGGAACCAGACTCAGATCTTCTTACATAAGAAAGAAAACATGCACCTTTGTGAATATGATGGCTACACCATCTGTGCTTCTCTAGATGAAAGGGAAAGTCCCAACAGCCCACAAATGCTTTTTGTGCTGCAGTTACTAAAATTAGGTTAACCTCTAAAATTCTAGTTATTGCTGTTCTGCTGTACTATTTTTCAAAATTACATAAGTACTTGTATAGCTAATTCAGAGCATTTACATACAGTTTGCATTCCTTAGTAAGAGGTTTAAATTTGCAGTTGTGATTTTGCTTGTGATTGTTCTTAAGTGGGAAAAAAACACTTCTTCAAATCTAAATCATAAACAATGCCCTCTTCATTGACTTCTAAATCAGAAATACGAATACAAATACATGTGTTTGTCACCAGTGTTGGCAGCGATTTCTAAGGACATTTATGGAGGACCAACTCTATCATAGATCTGATTTGGCCTAGCTTTAGTTAGTCATTTTAACAGTTCAGTTGCTGAAGGGATAAAAAGCAGTGTGTCACTGACAGGATTACTACATGTAAAGAGGATAGAACAAGCTAAAGCTCATCCTGCAACATCCAACATAACATACAGATTTTTTTTGAAAGCTGCTACTTTAAAGAACAGCAGTCTGTGAGAAGTGGCTTTTTCATTTCATGGTGATGAGAGACTAAGCTGGCAAAGAGGAGATTTTAAAGATGATTTGTTTTTTGATTCCTGTTTTATGGGTTTTTACTATTTTTTATTCATAAAAACAGATGGAACGGGAGACATAAGACAAACACAGAATTAGAAGACATCAAATTGCAAAGAGCATCAAACAAGCACCCGTAGCCCTCATGTGTCCACTGCCAACATACATTCACTGACCTCTGCATCTCAAAACAAAACAGACAAAAAAACACTACAGGCTACTGGTACTCTCTCACACACTCTCTCTCTCTCTCACTCTCTCTCTCTCTCTCTCTCTCTCTCTCTCTCTCACCCGCCTAATATGATTTCTGACCCATCAAGGCATGGACT
>JBBPCX010000114.1:16728997-16742651 GCA_037974365.1 Hydrocynus forskahlii | reverse complement strand
CTCACACACACTATCACTCACGCGCGCGCACGCTCACTCACGCGCGCGCACTATCACTCGCGCACGCTCACTCTCTCACTCACACACACTCTCACACACTCTCACTCACACACACACTCTCACTCACTCTCACTCTCACTCACTCTCACTCTCACACACTCTCACTCTCACACACTCTCACTCTCACACACTCTCACTCTCACACACTCTCACTCTCACACACACTCTCACTCTCACACACACTCTCACTCTCACACACACTCTCACACACACACACACTCACACACACACTCTCACTCACACACACACTCTCACTCACACACACACTCACTCACACACACACACACACTCTCACTCACACACAAATCACATTTGTCGCTCACACACACGCTCACACACACGCTCACACACACACGCTCACACACACACGCTCACACACACACGCTCACACACACACGCTCACACACACACGCTCACACTCTCACTTTTTCTAGAGATCACATTTTTCTTTGCTTTTGTTTACTCAGAGCTCTGTCCTCTCCTGCAATCAAGGGGGTAGAGGGCACGAGGGCTGGGGGGAGGGGGTAAAGCCTGGCAGGACATTTGGCTCATTGTGCTGCAGCAGCACAATGGAGGACTGTGAGACATTTGTGAAATCAGCCAAGCATCCCCAGCTACAGTATCAGCATTGAGATGAATGGGAGAATTTGCCAAAGTGAATCAGACTGTGACCGCACAGTGAATGGCAGTGTTCACCGTGTTTGAGATATTGGAACGGAATGGCTCGCAGGGCCATGCTCATCAGAGTTCCATTACTGAAAGCCTCTTTTGTAAGGCAGCAAACACAGAGCGTGTCTTCCTTCAGTTTAAAAGCTCTGTCGCTTTTGTGCTCACTCTCCTCCTTTTCAACCAGAGTTTCATAGTGCCACAATAACGTCGGCAGTCAAGCCATGGAGGCGAAAGCTTGCTATTGAGGAGTTCACCAAGAGCCACTTCCTTCAGAACAGAGAACGAAGAGTGCAGTGAGAGGACCCTGGAAGGATTTGAATAATCTTTTTCAGTCTAACTCCAATATTTATGTCGTTTATTCAGCACTTTATAACAGCAAACATTTCATTTTACTTCACAAACATGAAACATGCAACTACAGTTACACACACACTCATGAGGTCTTGCTTGTGTGAGTTCCTCTATCAATGACAAACAAAAGCTTGAGTGCCAATAGTGCCTCTTTCATAGTTTGCTGAGTAAGGCTTTATTATAACCCAAGAATTCCCTGTTTATCATTCAACATGTAAAAGTAATTACTTAGCCAACTGAGTAATAATCATTATTTTTTTAAAGCAAGTACTGGATCAAATAATTGTGACAGCATTACCCATGGGCTCCATAAGAACGTATATCATTTACCTGCTGGCCTATGAACACAGGGCCACTGACGGTCTTGTCCAATTGACCCATCACTCTTTATATGGGTTCATTTTTGCAAGAAAGTTGGACAAGTTTTACCTAATTTAGTAAAACTCTCATTTGACCTAATGAGAAACTGTAGCACACAAATGCAGTTAATTTCAAATTTCATTTATAGTTTATGCATATGAAACATACACTATAAGAACAGATTATGTGCAATTTTACCATGTTGCATAATTGAGCCAATATTAGAATGGTGGAAAATGTATTGTTGCCAACCTGATTAGTTTTTTTAATCTCTCAGCAAAACATTTATACTGGACCTAAACTGAAAACACCATATCCAAAATACATTCATTTGAAAGGGATTTTTTTTGTAAAAGCTTGTTCAGCTTGGTAAAGCTGCTACAACATGCAGTTCCTCATTCTCTAAAACATAATCCGTAACCCAAAATAACTATTTCCGTCTCATCCGTCCACAAAACGTTTTTCCAACAGCCCTCTGGCTTGTCTACTTGGTCTTTCGCAAACTGGCAGCAATGTTATTATGGAAAGCAGTGGTTTTCTCCTTGTAACCCTGCCATGTACACTGTTGATGGTGGACTCAAGAACATCAAGACTAGTCAATGTGAGAGAGGCCTTTAGTTGCTTACATACCCTGGGATCCTTTGTGACTTTGCAAACCATTACATTCTCTGCTCTGGGATGGATCTTTGTTGGACGATCCAACCTGACGAGCAGCGAAAGGTCCTCAGAAATCTCCTTTGTGTCATGATACACTTCCACAAACATGTTGTGAGGATCAGACTTTGACAGTGTCTTTAAATAAAATTGGGTGCTCACACACATGAATCCATTAGAATGTTAGAATGAATCCATTAGAATGTGCATATCATTTTGATATAAACTTTTTTTATGTATTTAAATTAAATGTAAGTATATTTTGGTTAACAGGCTTTTCAAGCTAATGAAAATCGTATTACGTTTCTTAACATTCTGTTAGGCAAGATCTAATGCGTAGGAACAAAGTAATTAGACCAGTGGGCCTATTAAAACAAAGCAGGCTGCATTCTTGCACAGACCATACTTGCAGTGCAACTCAGGAAAGTGGCTCAGAAAGGAGTAAAAAATCTCCTCTTTAACACAGCCAGAAACCCTTAAGCGTTTATCTCTGTACATTCTATTAAGTTGACTTATTGTCCATTTTGATCATTGTACATTTGATTAAGTTTTACTTTACATGACACTTGATACAGTACCTGGCCTTATCATCTAGCTTTGAAAATTACAGGCCAGACTGTTTAACTGTGCCATGCTTGTGCTCTTCTCTCTTTTTGTTGTTTTTTGGACCAAGTAGGTGAAGTAGTTTGTTGGAGATGTACTGGGGTTTGGCTACATTTTGGCTGGGTGTCTACAGGGAAAATACATTTAACAAAATAGACAGGTGGAATATCCAAAAGCACCATTAAAACATGTGACTTCAGCCTGAAGGGTTAAGCTTGCTCCTACAACGTGTCGCTGTTCTTGGTAAAAACAATCTGAACTCTTTCCTGTTTGATCACTGATGAATCAGCTGTTCTCTCATGAAGCTCCTTTAACTTCTGCCTTCAGAAGTTCCACTTCCACTATTGTGGAATAAAGCACGGCACACTGATTTTAACTATTTGTTTCAGCCAAGACTGGTGCTAGGCAGTCACATGCTATGAAGAACCAAGTCAGTTAATTTCCACAGATGCTCATTGTTTGTCAAAATGTCAGAGTAATTTTAACTGGATAAAAACAGTTTAACTCTTTCCCTTTCAGCAACAACTGCACAAATACAATAGTGTATACAATTTCAAACACTTTGCCTACAAACAGTCCACGAGTATCAAGTGAACATGTGTCAGTTGTTTAATACTCTATATGTATGTGTTTGTTTCTTACCTCATAGGCCTGAGGGCTCGTGAGGCAATGGGCCAGGGGGCCACAGCAGGCTGGCAAGGTGGTGGTGAGTGGAGGACCACTGTGGGTCAGGATGGGCTTCAGGTAACTGATTATGGTTAAGGAAGACAGATTCTGGGACACCATCCTAATAAATATACACCACTAGCATAATTTATGGACAAGAAATTCACAGCCAACAAGCCATTCTATGGCACTCGGCGTGTTTTCGGCTAAATGACAGATTTTTTTTTCCATCATGCACTTAGGTCCTTTAAACTCCACTTCCCAGGAGCCTTGTTATGACTTTCAAATTAACATAACACATACCATCTGCCTCCTGCAGTCTGCTTCCAAAGGTTTTTAATATGATAACGATCCTAGAGGCCTCTCATTGTCCTCCAACATAAATGCATAACAGTGACACAATCAGAGGCTAAGGCCTGCTTAATATAGTGACTGCTTACTAAAGCCATCATGGTTATTAAAAGTGCACAAGCTGATCTCCTGGCCTGTGCTTGGCTCAGCACTGCACAGTGCTTATATTATCTCTGCTTAAGCCATTCAAATGCACACTTCATTGAAATAGAGCTAGCTTGTGTTTTTATTGCTGAGGGTACTGCACCTCATAATGTACTTGCAGTCCAATTAAATCGGTCATTGCATTTTTTTAATGAAAAATAATAAGTAGACTGTTTACAAATACTTACATGTAGCTGGATCTGTGCACTGTTTAAATATCACTGTCGGCCACAGATTCAAAAACAGAACCACTTAAAATAGATCCTTCTACAAATATACATGGTCTTGTAGCAGAATAGAGTTCAGCATCACTTCACAAAGTAACATCAATAAGTGGGAACTCTGGACTATTTGAATTATCACAGAAAACTCAAGCGTGTTGGAGACTCTATAAATTAGGTTTCAAAAAGTAATAAAACATTTCTATGACGCATATATAAATTAAAATGTCTTCACTGCACCCGGGCTAGAACAAAGAAGATTTAAAATCCTATTGAACCATGGGTTAAATATTACAAATACTTTAACATTTTGATCGCAGCCATGACACAAGAAAGGCTTTTCAGGCTTTTTCTAAAAGGTGGTCATGGAACTTTTTAGGCCTTGATGGAGCTGAAAGACAAGAAACGCATGCTAAGTTTAGATGGTTATCAAATTCTAACTGTGTTTCTACCACATGTTTTCTTTCACAGCCAATGTTTGTCCTTGTGGCTTTAGACCACATTCATATACCCGTGCAAGTTTTTTTTTTTTTTTATTTCCAAATGAGGACGCACCCACTACCTGTCAGATCCAATCAGGTAAACGATAAATGTGGGATTTCAGCATGATGTCTAACAGCCACGCCGCTGAACATTTGGTCTCATGACGCACAGTTTATTTCTGTCTGTATTTGAATAGGGCTTCAGTGCAGTATTTACTCAGGGCTGGTGAGGGGTCACCTGCAGTCACTGAAAACATCTCTGCTGGTGTTCTGGCACCAAGGTCTAATACACGAAGAGAAAAAGCGATAAATCCAATACTGTAACCTTTGGCACGTATAACACAAATACACATAGACACAAGCACCTGGTATAAAAAAGGCCCCAAAGGTTTTGCTCTAAAGCACACAAGCTCATACATGAATATGAATGTTATCATAAGCCCCATGGTACTGTGCAGACCTGATAATTAAGAACCCAAAATGTCTAGGAGACCCAGTTGAAATTATTTGTTCACTTTTAAAGCTATATATTCGGCACACACAAAATGTGCCAGTTACTACTGCTTTTAGTTGGTGACATACATTTTATCCAAAGATAATAGTATTTTTTTTTTCAAAATCACTACACATTTGTTCCTAAACAAATGGAGCTGTGATCTTAATTATAGGTTCTAGGTTTCTAGGGTCCTGTCTCTGTTTGACACACTTGTACCTTACAAAAGGGACAAAAATATGCCTTTAATATTTTAAACAATAATATCATCTATCTACTGTCTGTTCTGTTTGTTCATCCTTGTTTAAAGATAAGAGTATGTTACACAGTCTCAAACACCACATAAGCAAGTCTACCTGAGATTACTTAACAAAAATGATGCAGTTGGAGGCACGTGTGGTGATTAGGGCATGAAGTTTGTGTGACGTCAATTGGTGGAGATAAAGCTTCCACTAGCTCTTTGTTACATCAGATTCAGGGCAAGGAAGCAAAACTGAGGCATAATATATATGTCCCTGTTGACTACCTCTAAAGTAAGGGGATTTTCCCGTTACTTTAAATTGCATGTCAGTTCTAATTTGTCTCCACCATGGCAGTTACTGAGGGTCATGTGGCACAAAGAAGTAACGGAACGGAACGTCTTTAAGAGCAACTCCTTCAGTGATCAAACAATTTACTAAATCCCAGAATTATTCAGTAATCATTCCTCTTTCCTTCTCCTTTCTTCCCTCTCTCATTTATCTTTGATTAAATGCCTGCTCCACTCAGATGTGCCAAACAAAACCCTTGGTATTCATCTACAGCTTCCTGAATTGCTCTCCTAGATCCTGTCAGAGCATGCTGCCCTCTTTTTTTCCGTTCTTTCAGTACATCGCAACAGATGTCAAGTGGTTTCATTCACTCGTCGTTCACATGAGTCTAATGCAACGTCACTAATCTGACTCACTCAGACATGAGCCAAGAAAGAGTTGATGGAGAAAAAGAAAAATGCGGAAATAAAAATGAATAGAATAATGAAGGGCAAGGAATGTGAGAGTAACAGAGACAGAAACAGAGTCAGTCTGTGCAGATGACGGTGTGTTTCCTGGAGGCCTTTAAACTGCGCAGGGTAGAAGCGGTGGCCATGTGTGTGAGCTCAAAATAACATGCTGAAAGGATACTTGTGGTCAAACGTGTACCACAGTCTAAAGAGCCAGGCGCTCTCCTGCTTAGTCTTACTTTGGCCCTCCTGCTGACTTCCTTCCTAGAGAAAAGACAAGACAGAACAAGAAAAATGTTCCACTCATGAACAACAAAATGAATAGCAAGAGTGTTAAATCAGCTCAAATATATTAAATCAGCCAAGATATGTTAGGTGTCTGTAAGCTGCTTATTCATTTTAGCACTGGCGCTATGAGTAACAAGTTAGGGCTGCATGCCAGAAGGGACAGATAAAACTCAAGCTTCAAGACAGCGGATACATTAGGTTTCAGCCATTCAAAACATTTTTTCAGTTGGAGGCAAGTATGCAATGATGCAGGCCTGCAAACTGCAGGCCTGATGAGTGGAAACTAACCCCACCAATCAGCACTGTGCAAACTGCACAGTGCTAATTGGTGGGGTTAGTTTCCACTCATCAGCCATATTTGCCTCTAAGCTGCAGTGCAAAATTAAAGAACTGTTGCTTTAAAAGAAGTCGTCTTTAAAGGATAATCTCACTGTGGTTAGTGACATTTAATAGATTAATAGATTTCGCGGCCACGGTGCTCAGCCAAGCCTGCAATTTGCATGTTAGTTCACACCATGTTGCTAACTATTGAAGAAGAAAGAGGTTTAAAGGACATTTAAAATTCATTTCTACCAGGCCTACTCTGCAAACCTGTTAGAAAAGTATGCAACCTTTTGTTAACTTTCCAGACACTTGATTGAGTAGGAGTGAGTAGTGTCACTGATGGGAAAATGTCAGTCATGTGCTAAAAGCGAAAGGAAGCAGCACCTTTGAGAAAAAAGTGTTCTGTGGTTAGTTTCAGTCATCTATTTCTGTAGCTCTGCTAATTTGATCTTTTAGGAGCAAAACTTTTTTGCAAGCCCTGAAAATGTAAAAAAAAAAAAAAAAAAAAAAAACCTGACCAGAGAGCAGAAAGTAAGAGGTGGCTTACTGTGCACATGAATGGCCAGGAGCTTGTAATATACAGCTATCTGAACCATTTACTTGGGGAAATAAGAAATACATATTTGAGACCACACTTACTCCTTGAAGGACCTGGAAGCTGTCGCCACATGGCTGGAGATCCTGATCAGGGTCCACTCCAACTCTGAAACAGATAAGTCAGCCATTGGTTTTATGACTAATACTGGCCGTGTGATCCACGGTGCACTGTGGAGCTTTAACCCAGTGATAAATGAGATCGCAGTGAGGGGTGACCTGTGACCTCTGTAGAAAGTAGAGCATGTGAGGGAAAATACAAACTAAAACCAATTAACGTTGGCAGAGACTGTGAGAGAAAGACATCTAGGTCTTAAGCTTCATCCTCAGGCATGGTTATTCATACCATGTCATCAAAACTTGAAACACATGGGTCAAGAGTGCTGTAGAAGGAGTGGACATTATGACAATATGTTACCATGATAAATTCTATCACTATTTGATTTACATGACAAGCATGGTTAGCATCAATTGTGGAGAAACTGTAATCAACAACCAGTGTATATTAACTGCACAAACATGGCAACAAGTAGCTGCTTGGAGGTCGTTCATCATGGCCGTTACAAATTATTTTTGAATGTGCCACTACAAAGTATCACTGAAAATTGTATTTCTAAATGAACGTCCAACCTGCTTGCAGCCTTGGCATTCTGTTAGATCTTTATGTCAAATGCAAAAATTCAAATGGTCCGTAATAATTATATAAACCTAATCCAAGTTTAGAGTGTTTTTTTCTGCTCTTATGAATTTACTTCATTGTTCTTTGTCAAGGTGTTGTCATATTAAAATCAAGTAATACTTCATTCGATTTTTCTACATCGTTTGAGCTCATCAGCAGCACTTTACAGTGTGTGAGCATTTCATGAAGAGTGGACCAACAGAAATGTTCTAAAATGACTTGAAAATGACTTCCGTCAAAATTCAACAAGATTTTGTTTGTTACTACTATACAGTTGCCACGCTGGAGCTGCATGTTTTGGTTAGGACAGCGACGATGTGCTACCGTTAAGTAGTGCAGCTTTTCCCTTACATTTAAATGTTCATTTACCTACTATTGAATATATGCAAGAAATTAAGGGGGAAGATTGTTCAGCACATACAGAGACGGACATACTTGTACAATCTAAGCTCTCTCATTCTCCCTGTAAGATTTGTGGGCGCTGTGTACTCCTGGCTATCTAAAGCACTGAGTGTTCCAGTGTGCAGACACTCCGTCTGCACTCCCATTGGCCTAACACTCCTGTGCTGTATTTCAGTGTGACCAGCCAAGAATTCTGCACTCTCACACACATTCTAGACTCCTGCCCACATCCTGAGCTATGTGTTCTCTTCCTCTCATTCTCTCTTAAACGCACACACGTACACAAAACCTCAAGGAAATCTCATTAATTCCAATGACTCTGTGTTTGTGATTATTAATAGCAATTAACAGCTTGTACATTCCAGAGGAGCCACGGCACTGTTGTGCTGATGCCCATGATCCGAAAGCCCATGTGTGGCAGGCTGGTTTATTAGAGTGCTCACATAACACTCCACAGGAACATCAGAGATTAGTCAGCACACTCACAGGGGGGGAAAGAGCAGAGGCAAAACAAAGAAGAGAAATATAATCAGCTTCACCAAATAAACTTCTACCATCACATGGACAATCTGGATATCACTTTCGGAGAGAAACCCTGCTTGCTTTGTCTTTTCAGATTTAGCTTTGACCTTTATGTCACTGACCTTTGGAGCTGTGACAAAGCACACCACTCCGGCTAGACATTGCTGATGTACTGAACGCAAGAGGGAGAATGAACTTTCATTTGAAATTCGGCTCATTGACCCTTCCCAGGCATTTCATTAAAGCATTTCCTTTACTGTGCAGCAGTCCCAGTCATTCCATCAGATTCTTTCCTGAACATGTCACAGATTTTTTAAAACAAATAAACTAACAATAACCAGCACACGGTAACTTTATAAACACACAGCTGATTAGATGTGAGGCTATTACATTTTAGTCATCCACTTTTATCAATGTTTTATTGAATACAAAAACAGGTCACTAGTTTTTCAGCTTAGTTAAGCTTGTTTTTACAAAATCTGATGCAAGTTGTCATTTTCCATGTTTTAACAGACTACAGAAAACGCTTTACAGTATTGTGATGTTATCTTTTGGCCACATCAACTTTGATTACATATTAATAACGGGTTCAAAGGAAAGTCTTACAGCTCTCTGGATGATCATGACTTCATTGTCTAGGATGGACTGTGGATATGTGTAAAGAACCAAAGTACAAAACCAGTTATGATTTGCCACTGCTTTCATAAATGATTAAACTATTACTAAGTGCTGCATGGGTTCTTTCCACACAGCCCTTGTAGGGCGGTTAAATAAAAAAATGGGAAAGTTAAGCTGAAGCTTTAACTGCTGACGCACATCTGCAGCGGGCTGAGCTTTTAACAAGCTGCTGCCATTTCTGCCATGTCTGGAGGGGAGTTAGTGGAGTCTGCAGAACAAAAGACCTCCAGCTGAGGGGCCTGCGTCTGGGGTAGCAACTGTCCAAACAAACTCATCAGCCCAGAGGTCTGAAAGGTGCAGGCTGAGGGTCAAGGGCTCTGGCAGCAGAAGACCGCACCTCGACACAGGAAGTGAGAGATCAGCCTCTTTCCGCCCACCCAGACTCTACCTACACACCTCATACATGCTCACACTGCTTTGTGTGAAAACACTTCAAAGATTTTTAGAAGAACTAGCAAGGAAAGAAAAAAAAAAAAACACTGGTCTTCGGATCACGGAAGACACTTTGACAAACATGATCCGAATATCACAAAATAGCCATTTTATGCCAATAAATGGCTTTTTTTTTTCGTAAATGAAAACTAACAAATAAATTCTCTTATGGAAAAATCAGGAAGCCACGGCATCTCCAACTTTTAATGGGCAGTATACATGTCTGTTGGTATAAACCTCATTCCAAAATGTCAGGGTTTGATATGAGTGGCTTGAGGATATAAAGACAAAGGAAACAACAAAGAGAAAGCAGGGGTGCAAAATACATTCAAAGGAAGAAGAAAAGGAACGGCAGGAGAGGGGGAACAAAAGAAACAACATTAATGAAGAGCTGAGGACTGAACTGAATAGGAAGTTCAAGAAATCAGGAGAAGATAGGAGGTGAAATAGGAGAACAGGAGGAAGACAAAGTAAAAGACAAAGAAGGTACTGACTGCAGTAAAGGCGAGAGAAAAAGGCTCTATAGGAAGCAGGCCTGCAGGCTGGGCGGTGAGGGAAATGAGTAAATCACAAGGGGTCAGAGGGACCTGGGGAAAACAAAAAGGGTCCTGAAGACGGGGGAGGGGAGCTATGGAAATATCTATGGAAAGATCAAAGAAAAATTTAAAGAGAAGCGTAAGAGTATTGCGTTAAGCCTCTCACGGCCTCACGTTCAGGGCAAAAGAATGCAGGAGAGGACAGGGTAGGCATGGCAGAGGGGGCCTATATCCCAAACACTGCAGGAGAGACTCAACACACTATTAGAGGATATTTAGTAATTATTTATACACAATCTCTCTCACACACACACACACACAAAAACAATTTTATACTGTTTCTAAGAGGAAATTAGATTTTTCTAAGTAATGTTTTTTATTTTAATTTGTAAATCTGAGCATTTTTAAATAACACTTGTACTCCAAACATACGTGTGAGGAAAATATCCCACTTTAGGCATTTGCACTTACTTCCCGGTTCCTTTTGTGTGTTTGATTTCAGTCTTTTCTTTTGTTGACAGCACCCTGACTACTTTTTTGCTACTCATACTACTCCTTCCTTACCATTTTATTTTAGACCACATGTATAAGAAAAATAGCACCAAACAATGTTGATAGATGCTGAACATACTAAGAGATTCCACAGCTTAAGTAAACAAAATCATACCAGTAACAGCACTTCTACTTGAGAATGGCTTAGCTTACAAACCACCCCCTCACATAATAGCAGTTGCTCTTCTTTTTCATGTTCGCATTCTTGCACAGTACGAACCAAACCCACACGCGTGCACAGGCGGCAGCATGTAAGCTTAAGACAAGAGAGGCAGACTCGCACCAAAACCTCTTCACTTCTGATGAGTCAACAGCACGATTCCCACCTCTTCTCTGAGGTCCCTGCATATGCACATACACTCAGGAGACGAGTGACACCACAGTGTGAAAATCAGAGAGACAACAGCGAAATCTCTCCCTCTCTCGCTCTCTCTCTCTCTGATATACAAATGTAGCTCTGGCAGAAGTCTGCAGATGCATCATGGGGTACATAAACACAGAGCCTTACTCAGTGAGCCACTGCTGGAGGAAGAAGCAGCTTTTGAGTACGCTGTATGGTGCTTTAAATTCAGAGGACTCTGGGGAGCGGAGTTCTCTTAAATGGGGCCAAAGCTCCCTTTGAAGCAGCTAGAAAAAAACGCCTTCAGAAAGAGGAGATAGATTTTTATCTAGAGAGTGATGTTTCTTTAACTCTTTTAAAAGTCCCGAAATGTGCCTCACAAACCATATCTCGTTACCTCTGAATACACAGGGAAACAGCACACAGGAAACACAGCAAGAACATTCATTTTCCAAACAGCGTCTGACTGATATATCAATATTAACATTTCAAGAATGTATCAGAATCTGTGGGTATCTCACCAATGTAGTACCTAAGGATGCTTTAACACATACATGCACTGACCTGTTTACAAAATACTAAAATGTTGCACGTTATGCTTGTTTCAAAGGGCAAATGCACTTAAAGCTTATTTTGCAGAGCTGTAGGAAAAAAACCTAAATGGGCAGCAGGTCTGATTTACTGTTTTTGCTCTTTCAGCACAAACTACCTGGACTACAGGTTTGTGTCACTATTGTAGCTCGTTCAGCATATTTCATTTGAAATGGAACAAGAACATTTAAATTAAAAAGGTCCATTTATATGATCTGAACTGTGTAGAAATGTTAATTCTGTCAACAGTAACTGGATTATTTTGGCCTGAAATACTACTTACTAGCTTTAGATGTACATTCTGGGTTAGTGTGCTTCTGCAAGGCATTTCTTTGGATCTGAGGAGTTGAAAAGCTTCTATATTTCAAGAATGTATCAGAATCTGTGGGTATCCCACCAATGCAGCACCTATAGGTGCTTTAACACATACATGCACACACACACCTAATCTGAAATTGCTTCCTGATTATCTTTACTACAGTGATGCACACTGCGATACACAGTGATACTCAAAAAACCACCAAGGAAAAAAACAAAACAAAAAAAACAAAAAAACAAAAAAAAAAAACAGTTTCTTGGGGTTTCTACTATTTGATTTAAAGAAATTTACAACAGTAACTGAAGTGCTATTTAACAAAAAAAACAAAGTCAGTCTAAATTTTGACCTTCTAAAAGTATTTTAAAGTTGATTTCATTACTACTTTCGGGAAAATTAGATTCTTTTAGCATCTAAAATGTACCCTAACCCTGAACCACCTCTAAGTGGTTTAACTCATAGTTCCTCTCGGCTAATTGGTCATTCCAAATGAAAGCAAGATGGACCCTGATCATCCAACAGCTTACGTGTTTCTCCTCATCCTCGCACACTCACACGCACAAACAAACTCTCACAACATCTTCAAGCTACTAACAATATGCTCAAAAATCACAAGATAGAATTCGTCGTTACCACAAATAAAAAAAGAGACAAACAAAAGAGATGAAAAGTGCCCGTTTCAGAAATGCAGTGTGTGAAGTAAAAGTACCATGAGAAAACTGCTGATGTATTCAGCTTTTTAGGACAGCAAGGACAAGTGAGAGGATACTGCTGTTCTGACATGGCCCTGGGCCAACAGCATATCAGTGTCTCTCTCGCTCTCTCTCTCACACACAAACAAGTGCTGCACCCAGTGAGCCCAAAGGGACCCAAACACCAGCAACTCCGTGAAGGCCCATGTCTACGTTACCTGAGGTAATGCCACAGCCTCAGCAGCCTCTCCTTCTCCGCGATTGAAGCCTGACCAACCCTGAATGATCACAGCACAGGAACACTTTCTTAATTTCTGTCCCATCACAGCACCCACAATCTGACCTGTTTACAAAATACTAAAATGTTGCACATTATGCTTGTTTCAAAGGTCAAAAGCATGTAGAACTGCAAACTTATTTTGCAGAGCTGTAGGAAAAAAAAATCTAAATGGACAGCAGGTCTGATTTACTGTTTTCGCTCTTTCAGCTCAAACAACCTGGACTACAGGTTTGTGTCACTATTGTAGCTCGTTCAGCATATTTCATTTGAAATGAAACAAGAACATTTATATGATCTGTGTGGAAATGGTAATTCTGTCAACAGTAACTGGATTATTTTGGCCTGAAATACTACTTTTGAATGGTATAGTGTGTATATATATATATACATATATA
>JBBPCX010000114.1:16704787-16728897 GCA_037974365.1 Hydrocynus forskahlii | reverse complement strand
TATATTTGCCTTGAATGTACAAAGTGTGGCGTGGCGAATGTGTTTCTGCTTAGGCTGACTGAATAACCAATTCAGTTTGTTGGCATTTCCAGTGTGAAGGAGCCATTGCATTGGAAAGTATTTAAATGGAGGTCACATATTTTTAGGCATGCAACTTAGCTGCTCCTCTCAGCTCTGTCCAACTGTGAAGTGGCTGCTTTGCTTGAGACAATGAGGTACTTGTCAGAAAGCCAGGAGATGGATCTGGAGGTCTGCAGTGAGGCCTCCTGTGTCTTGCAGTATGGTTGGATGTTCCTGCCCCTCTGAGGTTCTCAGAATTACTCACACCCTTTCAGCTCAGTGGACTTCTGACACCCAAAGTCAACTGTTACTGTAATGTTTTGACTGAAAAACAGATGCAGGTAAATGATACAGGTACAAATAAAAATACAGAAAATGACCATTTGTTTTGTAAAATAACATCATTTGTGTAAATGAAATTTTTGAAGGTAATTTTATTTGCTTTTCCACATTAATTGCAAAAACTAATCAGGAAACCCAAGCTTATTTGTGGCTTGGCAGTTGCAGCTTCAGTCTCTTGTGGATTTTTTCTGAGAACCAAACTAATAATTAATAACACAGAAACCCCTGCACTTTCACGGAAACTGCACGTATCCTCTGAATTTTTTTTGCTTTTTTGACATCCGGGCCTCGTCCGCCACACCTCCTTGTCCTCATGCTGGGTTGTTCATGTTTGGGCGCGGCACGTTGCAAGGCAATCAGACACGCCTCTGCGGAATGAGCCTCTGCTGCTCAGCATCTGATTGCCTTGCTAAGTGCCATGCCCAAACATAAACAACCCAGCACGAGAACAAGGGGGCTTGGCGGACGAGGACCGGACGTAACTGCTTTTTCCGAGGCAATAAATAATTTTTAGTGTATTTTTTACTTAATTATTAAGAAAAATATAGTTTACTAATTTTGTAACATAAATATTAACGGGAACTCAGCTACATTTCTGTATAAAATATCATTATAATTTTTTTTACATTGTCTAGAGAACACAAAGGCAGTACAGTATATAGGAGTAACATCGGTATTTTACAGTCTAGCACTGTGAGAGACAGCAGTTCAGTGTGCACTGTACAGTATGGATACGGGTTTACCTTTACATTTTTTAAGGGTGATGTATTAAGCTAAGTTTAAAATGAAATTAAAGTGTTTTGGGAGCATATCTTGGGGCATATTTAGGGTTTACACTATAAAAATAGGTATTTTTAGGCATTTTTTACCACATCACATATTCATGGATTTTCACTATACGTTGGTGCTCTTGGAACGTAGCCCCTGCAATAAGTATAGTCTGAATTTTTTTCCGTGTATCAAAGCAGGTTAGGGTTATTCCAAGATTGACAACTACTCTATTAAACACAAACCTGTGTATGGTAAAAAGAATTGGGTAAATGGAGGAATTAAAGAATGGAATTCAAGAATGCAAGAATCTGACTTGAGTGGCATTTCAAACTTAATCTTTCTGAAGCCAGCACTCCCATGTTCAATCAGAGACTATCTACAGAGAAACCATTCTTGATATTAATTGGGGGATGGCAGTTAATGACTACAGGTAAAACTGAAAGAAAAAAACTCTTAAAAGGTTGTCAGTATTCAAAGAATTTACTGCTACTTACTATTTTATTTTACTAGTAGACTTTTTTCTGCTGCTTCTGTTTTTTTGTGTTTGTTTGCTTGTAACTATATTAACCTCATAGCTTCCGGTCAGAAGTCACATTTATTCATTCATTGCTTATGTGTCACAGCTGGTCAGACAGCCAAGACCATGGTTAAAGGCTGTGGCTCCTTGGCCCCTTTTAAGCAGTTGAACAGCAAGCCTGTTAACTGTCCACATCAGTAAGACTCAGTAGGTGAAATGAAAGGAGAGCCTGTGAACAGAGACACTCAGCAGCTTGACCTTGTACAGACAGACCAGCTTGGTGAGCGAATAGTGCCTAGTTCCACTATAAGCACACTGGAAGAAGAGGACCAAAATGGTGCGGAATGAGTCTGGCCGAGCAGAAGCATGTAAGGCATTTCCTATCATGTGTGCAGAGCACTCGGCCAGGCTGTGTGCCCAGACTAGCAAGTAGGTCTGATGAAAATCTATTTCAGTGGCCACTCAATTGGTTCCCGGAGGCATATGCAAGTTTTTTCATCAGCAGCCAAGTAGCTTGTGGTGCAGCCAAATGTATCATTATACTTTGTCTAAAGTCAATTTTAGCAGCTTTACCAGCCAGGTATTACAACTCATTGTCAGCTAGGTGGAACATATAAACCCTTCATTCATACCAGCAGTGACAACAAGTGACAATGGCCAGAGGTCATTCATTCCCGATGCTCCCTGGGCTGCACTGAGCAACATGGCATGGCGAGTCATCTGACGACAAAATTTGGTGACCAAGAAAGTTGAGCTAAATTCAACTTTATGAAAATGGGTACTAATGAGAGAGTTGACTGATGGCCAACTAGAATGCAAATATGCTCTACTTGCATATTTTCTTAAAATTTAGTTAATATATTAACATTTTTGTAGATCTTCAAGATATTTGGGATGAGTGGTCAGGTTCAATGAAGTGAATAGTAAACTGAAGCAGTTTTCAAAGACAGCAACACAGCAATGCACTGTGACAAAGTCACTTCCAGTGTGAGCACAGGGCAATCCTTTTAAGTAGAGCTAAAATGGTCAATATTGCCTCTTATGTAATCTCTAAACGCTGTCGTCACACCTACTATTAAATAGGGAAAAAAATGCACTACCCCTTTTTTTCTACTACTATGTTTCTGTGTCTGTGAGAAATACTTATTTAAATGATTGCACAAACAATGAACATTGTTTGCATAATTTTTACACTTATTTCTCATGTTAAACTGTTACTAAATCCAACGGATGATGAAACTGCAGAAACTACTGTTAAGTGTTCATAAAACAAAGATAAAATTACTTTACATTACTTCTTTGTTTACCATTTACTTGCTTTTTTATTTTTTCAACTTATAACCTTTTTATGTTCTTAAATTTAGCACATTGAATGATTTATCTGTTTCACCGCCTTTTGACTGACAGCCCCTGCATCCAGCCAATCTGCCCTGTGTAGTTTTAGGCATGGTGCAAATGCATCACACCAATCCATTCTTACACGTATGAGTCAAAGACAACACCAACATGAACTAGAGATGAGCTCAGTTAAAAATTGTAAAGTTATCCGAGCTCATCTTAGATGTAAAAAGCTTTAAGCTAAACAAACTCTACATGAGGACATAATTTTGTTTAAAAAGCACAGTCAACAGGCAACTCCCAAAATATTCAAAATTAGGGATTAAGTTTACAAATTAACTGAAGTATTGGCTGAACAAACACAATGTACAAAATAAAACGTATGTCTAACATTCGACTGCTAAGTGTTGAAGCAACATCTGTACAAAAACTGCACAATCTGTACAAAAACTGCAGCTGGAGTGGTGTAAAGCATGCCGCCACTGGACCCTGGAACAGTGGAACATGTTCTTCGTAGTGATAAATCAGGCAGTCTGTTTTGTGTTTGGCAGATGCCAATAGAACACTACCAGAATGCATAGTGCCAAGAGTAAAGTTTGGTGGAGGAGAGATATGGTCTAAGGCTGTTTTTCAGAGCTTGGGCATAAAAAGACATTTTACAAAATTATATACTTTTAGCGTTTGGTGGGAACAGTTTGAGAAAGGTTCTTTCCTGTTTCAGTATCACTGTGTTGCTTTGTATGAAGGAAGACGGTTTTGATGTTTATGGTGTGGAGAAGCTCCAGTAGATCTCACAGAGCTCTGACGTCAACAAACTGAACACCTGTGGAATTAATTGGAATATCAATTGTCTGTCTGATCTTCTTTTTTTATATTATATAAGACAACTCACAAAATGCTTTTGACTGAATGGGCAACTTCATATTAATGCCCATGGTTGTGACATTAGATAGGTTTGATAATCAGGTGTCCACATACTTATTATAATATGTGTTATTATACACAATATGATACTTTCCCTCCCAATGTATCTGTAGCACCTCATTGAATGAATTTGAGTTCAGCCTCTGTGTGTATGGGTGAAGGTGTGTTTGTAAATATGTTTTCCAAATGTTTGTCTCCACGTTGTAATTAAGATGTGCCAGACAATGTGCACACCATAGGACAGTCGTGTCGATGGAAAAACATGATTAGATGAGTCTCTACAATTCAACAGATTAATTCTGTGGACTCCATGGGAGAGGAAAATTAATGGTGAACACACTATATATTTAATATACAGGGTGACAGAAAAATGGGAACTTTTGGCAAACAAATAAAAATAGAAAGCGCGAAAGCACGCTGTCTACCGTTCCACTCCTCCATTATTACTGAATGGCGTGATTGTTTACAGCTCACAGTCCCCCTTCCGTAGTGCTGCCAACTGTACATGGCTGCCACTGCACAACCCAAAAGTTCCCGTTTTTCTGTGTCCCAAGTGGTGAAGTTTTGAAAATATTGTTGTTGACATTGACATTGTAAAGGTTGCCTCTGGATACTTGAACGTGAGAAAATTACATGTAGAAATTGCATTGCATTCCTTCAGCGTTTTATCAGGAGGCAGCACAGCCTCAGCTCCAGGCTTTAACACAATCTGCTATTTATAAACCTCTTAAACTCCCATATAAACTCCATGCCTATATGAACCATGTAAACTGTGTATGTGTGTGTGTATGTTAATAAAATAATTATAAATAATTCCAGCTGTTATCTGGTTGGTTAACTTGCAGCAGGTGCTGCTCGATCACTAACCTCTTGATATACTTTCACATTTGTTTTTTGGATAGATTGAAAAATAATCCCTTTGTAATTAACTACTATAATTATTCCTATTGGGTCTTTCGGTTAGTTTATATACTTAAACGCTAGGGCGTTCCGTATACGGAACGGAAGTTATAAATATCTCATTGCTTGAGCCTGGAATGTGGGCGTTTACAGTAAACACCCGCTAAGAGTCGTACAGTTTGAAAAAAGCTGGTCTCATCTTAACACTCACACGCACGCGGTCGATTTATGTGGATTTTTTAGCTGAAAAGAAAAGAAATGCACACAGCAGGCCAGATGCAGGATACTTGAGGACATTTGAAGACATTTGATGGTGATATTTGGCCAGCAAATAAGAATATCCAGGAGAAAAGTCCAAAGGAGCGCTTTGGACACGCGCAGCGCACGCAGCATATGCCCGTTTTTATTCTAAAGTAAGTCATTTGGATGTGTATTTACTTTGCTGCAAGTCTCATATTTAGGGCTGGATCGTGATGAAACTGCTTTTGAGTTGTTTGGGAGTTGTGTTATGGTGTTTTGAGCGAGTTTAGTTGAGTCGTGATGGCTCTTTTTAGGGGGGAGCTGTGGATTCGAGTTGTCCTGCTCGAACACAAGCGAGAATCGGTTCTTCCGGCGCGGCGCGAAATTCAAATCGGCGCTGAGCTAAACGGCAGGGAGGGAGAGAAACGGTGTTCAGCGGTTTATTGATTTACAATTCTATTATAAAAATAAGGACTTCTGGAGTTCTTGAAATGTACTAGTTGCACTAAAAGACTTATTATACATTCATTTTTTATTCTTTTGAGCAAAAATTTTGCACATAAGTTGAAAAGACCTGTGGCTTTGGGGTTTGAGTATTTTCAGCCCCTTTCACAATACCAGGACGATAAGACACTGGTGAATTCAAATATTTTTGACACAAGTATATATAAAATCCAGTATTTCATCCAGCTTAAGTTTCTTTAATGCTTCTGTTTTAGTAGGATATCCTATCACTTATTGTCCTCTGTGTAAGCATTCTTCCTGATGCTTTAAGGTCATCCTACAATTATTATTTTTTTTTAAATAAATGACAATGACTTCTCCCTTACCTTCCTTATCAGTAGTGTCAGAGAAATCTTGTATGGTGCAAATGTTCCTAATACTTTAAGAATCTCCAAATAGCGTGAAAAAAAAGTTCCTAACCTGAACTCTTCCTAACCAATGGTATTATCTCTAGTAATAACACCAGATGCAGTTTGCATGAGAATTTTTTTTAAATTAATATTCAGAACTTTTTTTTGCAGAAAAATGTATGTAAACTTTACATACATCTATATTTTAATTTACTGATGGATTTTACCCCCTTCCAGTTTTTGTTTTGGACGTTTCTTTACTGAGAATGTCTTATTTTTTATTAGCACAAATAAGAATAAAAAAATCATTAAAACATCCTTCACATTCTGTGGGTAACAGTTTCAGTCATCTGTGTGTTCACTGGATGAGAAGAATGGCAAAGCCCCTCCAGCATTATAACAGCCAGTACAGCCTGTGCTCAGTCATGTACACAGGGCCAGCCTGCTGGTGGCTAAATATTTTACCGACTGGTTATGATGAATCACAGGAAGACGAAACACTGAGGATGAGAGGGAGGAAGTAAGAGAGGGGATATTATCTCCACCCTCCCCAACTACTGCACAGACACTCGGCTTTGGCTCAGCCAAAAGGATTATGTAAGCTACGCTGCTTTTGGGATAGAGCTGAAAGCTTGAAAAGACATACAGCGTTCATCACAGCTTGTTTCGTTCAAATCAGAGTAAATCTTGCATGTGTAGCTTCCACACACACACACACACACACACACACACACACACACACACACACACACACACACACACACTCATTTCTCAGTTAAATTCATTAACTGCTTTACATAATACTGCTCCTCTAATTCACTGATAAAACCATATGAATTATTATCTGTTCCTGTGTAAGTTACAGAAGCAAATCACTGGCATTTATATTAGACAAAGAAACTTGTTAGCATTTTGAATTATATAAACACAATACCATCAAGCCCAATACAAATCATGGTTCCATTACTTTTGTCTGCAGATAATGCTTGTTTTTACATCCCTCCTGAAAAAAAGGCATTTAAACTCTCTTACAAAATGACCTGGCAAAACTCCTGGTACATCGCAGCTCAGACCTGCTGTCACTCAACAGTAAACGAGGAGGCAGGGACAGTGGAAATGGCCAAACACGGCCCAAACACACCATGCTCTAACACCTGCTCACGCTACACGATGACAACACCTGCATCACAAAGACTACCAATTTCCTTGCCTTGTAATTTCTCACAGGCAAATCTTAGTCATGACTGGCATGTTTGCAAAGGCGCAATAGGTAACAGCAGTGGGGGAAATAAGATGGGTGCCAACCTGCTGGATGCTGCACTCCTCCACAGACTATAAAGCTGTTCCATTGGTTCTGGTGAGGCAGGTGAGATGAACCTAATCTCTTAATGCTTAATTATTCAATTCTATTATGATTCTTCATAATTTAATCAGAATTGGTTATGCAGTGCAAAGTGATTTATTTTGCTTTTTTGTAATTGCATGAAATGGGCAAGAATCAAGGAATTTCTTTAATGCAGTTGAATTGTCACTTTTAGACTGATGCACTGCAATACACTGATGCGCTGTTATTCCCATAAAAGCCATATATTTGTGACAGAGCAGATTTGAATTCCCATTTGGCAAACAATTCTCTGATATAACAAATACAGCTGCAATTCCTATCAACAAGCTGCAGATGCTAAGTTAGAATGAGAACACTGACAGAAGTGTAGGTGCCAATTATTATTTTTACTGCGTCACCAGTAGTGCTTTTGAGTACATCTACTAATAAAGCCTACTAGATATACACAACCTAACATTTAGACAAGACATTGGCCTGCAATCAACCACAGGATGTCCTGCACTTCAGTTCATTGTTTTGTTTTTGTTTCTCCTGTCGAAGCACTGTACAGCTCTTTTCTGCATAGTAGTATTACATGCAACACCATGAGCCGTTTTAGCCCCATGAAGCATCTGTCCTCAGCATCAGTGCTATAATCCTCTTTATCAAGTACTAAAGGCACTTATTAACAGCGTGCAAAACCTGCAGCTAGCACACGCTCCACCTCCTTTTTCCATCAGCCCTGATTCGGTCCTGCACTGCATCAAAACAGCCTCTAACCATTTTGTTTTGCATCTATTCATGCAGTATGTTATTATTTCCTTGATTATTCCACTTGACACCTCAGAGGAATAGCAGAATTCTTGACACAATTGTGTAAATGCTTTCACCGTCCTGTATAAATGCCATAGGCTGACTCATGCAGTAACTTTCTTCTCTCTCCTTCTTGGTAGGTTTTCTGAACCCTGATGCGCTGCTGTTGAAAATGCAGGATCTGCGTCATCAGCCAAATATAATATAAACTTCCCCATGAATAAAAGCCTGCTCTACTACGCCTGCTCTTGAAATTAAGTGCTCTTCTCTGGCTCGGCTCTCAGGCCATCGGTCGCCATGGAGATCATATGAGAGCAATACAGTTCAAGAGGATCATTAGTTACTCTGATGAGCTTTTGCACCCTCTGCTGGACATCAAAAGTAACCGACAGGCAGTTTTAAAGGAATAGTTCGGTGAAGAAATAAACTGATAATTTACCCCTTCACCCAATTTAATCCAAGAGCAAAGACAGGTCTAGTGTTTTGGTCAAAGTCTGCTTCTTTAAGAGGATAAAAAAGCTGACAATAACCACCAGTCAGCATCCAGAAAACAGCACATCACCACACACTTCCCTCAAACCGTGTCAAATTGCTTACTAATCTTAATCAGATCAGATAATCTGGTTTCTGACACACTGCTATGTTTAAAAAATAGACAAACATGCAGGCAGAATTCAGGTTTTAAGTTACCTCTACTGTTTTCTTAGCTGTGACACAGTTCTTGCCATTTTATAGTTTTTTGTCCATTTACACTACAGGCCAGGGGTTTGGTCCACCCTCAGATGGAAAAAAAAACACTTTCTAAATTTATTATAAGACAACAATAGAAATACCGACTAGCTTTGAAGTCTAATGTAACATTATAGGCTGTAAGTGCGGTTTAATGGATGCAAAAGCTTATGAACGAGTTTCAGCAAAATAATCAACCCTTGACACAGCAGCACAGATTCATAGTATCTTTTCAAGCAATAGTGCATGTTTCTCAAAACTTTTTGCTTTTCTTTGGATATATTTTTGGCACAATTTTGAAGAAGGCTTTGGATCATTATCCTGTAATGAAATTTTGTCCAATGATACGTAAAGCAGAAGGAATTGTGTGATGTTGAAGAACTGAGTAATCCTTTTCCTC
This sequence comes from Hydrocynus forskahlii, assembly GCA_037974365.1. Classification (NCBI taxonomy): domain Eukaryota; kingdom Metazoa; phylum Chordata; class Actinopteri; order Characiformes; family Alestidae; genus Hydrocynus; species Hydrocynus forskahlii. The sequence goes on along the minus strand of JBBPCX010000114.1, from coordinate 16,719,685 downwards.
TTTTCATGACCCAACACAAAGCTCAATGCAATGAGCTAATATGGCTTCTTCAAGATCAAGAGTTTGAGCTTTTGTAGCTAAATAATGTGTCACTACAGACTATAAAATATTGAAATCCAGTCAGTTACATGTACTTATGTTTTCTTTCATTAAAATTTTGAAAAAGCAGCGTATCGTTTATTTATTTATTTTCTTAAATCCAAGGGTGGGCCCAAAGTTCTAGCCTGTAGTGTATATTATTGCTATCTAAAAACTAATGAAGCGAACTTAAAAAAAGACATGTTTTGTTTTAACATGAGTTAAGGGGGAAATTAGGTAAACTTAGTTTTGATCTATTCCTTTAAAATATTAAAAATGTGGGGTCTTTCCTGACCTGATATGCAGCCATGACAGCATGGGTGTAGTGCCTCCACCAAACACCCACACAGTGAAGAACACAATGAGTAGTGTGGTGGTGAACATCATCTGTCGTGCGTAGGTTGCTGTGTCGCGGATCGCCAATGCAAACGCCATCGCCCCTCGCAGCCCTGGAACATCAGAAGATCATACAAGCACATAGAGAAGTGTGAGCAGGACAAGGCCAAAGACAGATGCTTGAAATGAATGGGATATACATATAAAAAGCAGGCCCAGAGTGAGTGATGCTACCTTGGTGAAAGTATGACTGCAATTTGTGTGTGTTTTTATTTAAACAAGTTTGAAAAACTCCAAATGTATTGCACTGCTTTCAACTGGAAGATCAGTACTAGCAAGGGAGCTGCTCCAGATTAAAGCTCACTTTTTAAATGGGCTCTATTTTAGGTCATAAACTGCTCCATCAATGTGATGAAGCTCAGAGAGAAACACATGAATGGTTTATGACAAAGATTATGACGCCAAAAAAAAAAAAAAGCAATGTGAATGTTGCTTATATACCAGACTAAGAACACTCTGGTGACCAGTTCTTAAGAGCTTAACTGACAATTAACTTGAATGCCATTGAGGAGCGATGAGGTCATACCTGCAAACATCATCATATGCTGAAAGTTTCCGCTGATTTTGTGCCTGCGGCCCAGGTTAAGCAAGAAGGACAGAGGATAGATGTTGGACGCTCGACCGATAAAGATGGCAATCTACCAATCAGAATACAGTTAAGGAAACACATAAGGAAAAATGCACACACACAAATACACCACCTTCTTTCAAGGGCCAAGAGATGGAGTAATAGTCTTTTGAGTTGGAAAAAGTGATCTGGCAAACGTATAAGGTCACATTACATAAAGAAGTTTTAGCAACTCAGACAGACAAAAAATAAAAATACCATAAACAAATTGAGAATGTTTCACACTACATCCACTGCACACACTAAATCCAATAAACCAAGACTAATTATGCTCTTTTGCAATGAAATACGAAGTTGATTACAGTTGTTGAAGTATACAAACAATCTTACAATATGCTCAGAAAATAATATTATGGCATATTATGATGCAATTTACTGCGATACATACAGTCATATTACCCTCCTTGGAGCGGTTATGCAACTGGAAAGTACAAGCCCTGTTTAATTACTGGTTTTAACCTTCGCCTTCCTCAGTTTTCATCCACGACCCAAAGATGCACCATATCTACAGTACACATGTGGTCATTCACAGAACATGGACAGAATGAGAAAGGATAAGGTGGTGTTTGTAGCACACCTACCCTTTGTGTGAGATTCATTTTTAAATTACTTTGAGAAGAAGTCTTAACATACCATACATGTACTTTATGAATTACTGCTTTGGGCTATAAGCTTTTCTAAGAATACTGACTTTCCTTTTGTAGCTGCTATCTGTGTGGGTTTCATAACTTCATAGTTATGCAGTTACCTCACCATGTATTAAAGATGTAAAGTGTTGCCTTGTCATGTTTGCATTCAAAATGTAGGTTAACAATGAATCAGTGGATGCAATGCTTATTGCATGCATTCAGTTATATTTAACACTGTCACTGCTAGCTTTGCAACTGACAGCAAAAACAGAAACTGTTTTGCTGCTTCCACAAAACTGGGTGATGTGATCAGACATTCAGTGAAGAATCTGGCTATACAATTCAATGGTTCAGTAAAATATTCTGCTCTTATGCAATTATACTGTACTTGCATAATCTCAAAGGGACTCTTGAGTCTCTTTCATGTGTGAAATACCACTCCACCCTCAAACACATGACTCCTGTAAGTCGCAAGCAGTGACCAAGTCTAAAGTGCTAGCTGAGTGAGAGGGAGGATACGAATGCCCCGATGATGAAGATGGGACTGAAGACGTGGTTCTGGAAGGTGAACAGAGCCAGTCCCATATAGGAGAAGATGAAGTTCTCTGCCAGGAAGTGCAGCACTTCAAACAGCTGAAACAAGAAGTAATGATAGTATTAGCGCCACACCCACACGCGCACACACGTCTGGTAGCTTTCAACTACTCTAGTCTAAAGTGTCTCACCCACTTCATCAGAGTCAGTTTTGGTAATTGGGTTAAGAGCAACCCCTGAGGCACAAGAACAACTCCAAAATGTAATCACAGCCCCCAGTTTCTTCCCCATCAGTCTAGCGCAGTGTGTGCTACTTTGTGGAATGCTGCAGGGGGTCCCGGCAGTTACTTTTACACAGCATTCTGACTGACAGCAGCCAATGTAATAGTCAGCTCTGTAGAACACTCCTCAGGCTCATTCTGTTCTGTTCCAACTAGCCCTCAGAGTTTCACTCTCATAGAACAGGTACCTACAACTTGAGTTATGAGCATCAAAACTCTGAGCTCATACTTATGAGGATCGGGTATAAAGGATCTACTTAAAGACAAAGTTTAATTTGCCTTGGTCTACTTATCTATGCTGTAACTGTAAAATGTACACAGTTTTTAACCTCCATATTATGTAAGTGTGTATTGCTTAGGTCTATTCTGTCTTCAGATGAGAATTCACATGTTCTCTACTTCATTAAACAAATACAGTACTAAAGGATGTGCTTATCTTTTACCTAAAATATCAAAGGAGGCTTTTCACTTGTTTATTTCAAACGCACTAAAGCTGCTGATATTTTAGACTTGTCTACTGCTGCCCCCTGCTGGCCATTTCTGTATGCAAACCAATCTCAGCCAAGGACATTAAGGGCCAAACTTTTCATTGAGCTACACTGAATCCACATACACCATTACTGACAAAGAAGACAATATGGGAGGAGAGAGAGGAACCTGTTTTGTGCGTTTTGTAGACTCCTCAGACAGATTGTTATAGGTGTAGTGAGCCTGAGTAATCCCACAGAACAGCACTGCTACAACACCTACAAGGGAGAATAGAATACATTGGAGTGTTGATTTAATAAATTATGCAAGTCTGAAACAAGATAACAGAAGATTCTAATTAAGGCACACACAGCTTTCCGCACTTACATACATTGCATGAACATAATACAAAAGATGTGGTACATTCAACAAAGTTCTTGACTGAAACAGTAATACACATACAAGCGTACCTGTGAAGCCACAAGCTTCTGCCAGTAGGAAGGTGCTCCAAGACATTAGGAAGAAGAGCGCCGTCTCCAGCAGAGGGAAACAGTGCAGTTTGGTGAATTTAGTGACGTAAGAACTGAGTTAAAGCTTTTAAACACATGGTGATTTAGACGCTCATACAGCCGTTTAACACAGTACACCATTAACCTTAATTTCATTACTGAATCAGAGTTGTTTGAGCTTGACCGTGCACTGAGAGGGAGGACGAAAGGATATGAGGGCAGTGACAACTCCAGTGACAGCACCCATAGCAAAAGATCCACTGAAGATCCCAAGGAAAACGCCAACTGATTTAAAAAAGGCAGAGGCATCGAAGGTGTGCGTGTTTACTCCAGCGGGTTGATAGGCCACAATAGACCTAAAGACGAAACATAAGCTACACTTAATAATGCACCATTAATATCACATTTATTTAAGACACTGGTCTAAAATAAGGGTTGTGACGTTGCTTAAGTCAGTGAAGTCTACAGAGAAGTATAAGAAACAAAGACTGAAATTTGTTTTAGTCTGGATTCAAAATCTTTTCTCTACATTTAATTTTGGTGTTGCGTTATCTGTTATCTCCATCCAGCAGATGGAGCTCAAGGCCCTTTCTTCCAAGACAGAGACTGACAGTAGAGCTAGAGGACCATGTTTTGTTCCACATGAGAGTCTACAACATAACCTACAAACACACTGAGGTGGAAGTCTGGAAAACTACCAAGGGAGAGAACCAAATGCAAGTGTTTGTGAGTGTAAAATAGAAACGTAGTGAGTGGCGCACACAGAAATGGCAGAGAACAGTGAAGTGTGGTGTATATGTATGTGCGTGAGAAAAAGGCCAAGTTAGAGAAAGAGAAAGAACTGATGTGTGTGTGTGCAGGAAATCAAAATAATAGAGAGAAGTGAAAGAACTTACGATGAGAGAACAATGGCCACAGCATCGTTCATTACACTCTCTCCAAACAGCAGGGCATAGAGGTCCACGTCAGCATGAAGCTCATTGAAAATGGCCAGCACAGTGACTAAACACATACACAAACACAAAGTATGACCACAGTGACAGCATTATATATTATAGCAAAACACATCAGATTTATATCCCAAGTTAACATTCCTCACAATAATGCAATTACTTTAACAGAAAAGTAGAGCTGGTCAGCATAATTCAAATTCTCATTCATCAAGTTTTGTATTTTGTTAGCTATTTAATAAGTGGAAGCTTTTATTCAAGCAACAAAATTGTAATCAAAATTCTTTAAGTAATTGTCACATACACACACTGATCAGTCACAAAATTACAACCTCTGACAAGGGAGGTTGATGTGTTGTAAGCAGGAAAATGGGTAAGCGTTTGAGATCTGAGTGATTTCGACAGATTCCAAAATGTGGACTAGTGCCAGGCTTAGGTAGCTTTTAAAGCATCTCCAAAATGGCAGGTCTTGCAGGATGTTCCCTGTATGCGATGGTTAGTGCCTACAAAAAGTGATCCAAGGTATGGCATCAGAACACACACCGCATCGCTGATTTCTACATATGGGGCAGCATATCTCGTCTTTATTCCAGAGTATAACAAACTGCACAGTGTTTCACATGAGCAGATGGGCCTCAAAAGAAATCAAACATGTGGGAGCGTTTAAAATCAGTAGGTTGGTATACTATAGAGGTACAACAAGATAATTCTCAATATCTAAATTGTATCCTTCTCCAAAAACTGCCTACATCTCCACCATGTGGCTACTTCATGCGTTTCTATTTTACTTACATAGTTTAACAGCAGGTTTAAAATTTGACAGCCGATCTATTTACTATAACAAAATCGTAAGTGTTTTCTGCTGTATCAGAAGGCCATGTTGTTGGATGGCACAGGAGCTGTTTGCTAAGCCCACATCAACAAGACTAGTAAACTCTAAATTTAGTTTAGAATACTATAATAAATGGGAATGCGTGCAACTGGACTGGAGCTCTACATTTCTCGAAGGCCTAAAATAAATAAATAAATAAATAAATAAATAAATAAGTAAAAATACAACAAAAACAAAAACCACAGCATCAGGTTTTGATGATGCAAGATATATGTCTAGCTTAGTCAGCACCGACTAAAAACTGATGGAATTACCTGCTCTGTCAGAAGGACGACTTAAAAATGTATATATTGTTTTCAAGGATAAGTCTGAGAAAAAAAAAAATATTCCAGTTACTATTCTAGTACTTATTTAGAAACAGCAATAGGTATTCAAAGCCTGCAAACTGCTGTTCAGGCCAGCCCTGCTGAAGAGCCATCAGACGACATCAACTGTCAAAAATCTTTCAGGCAGAGTAGTTTGAAAGTGGTGAAGCAGATAATGAAGAAAGAAAGAGGCAGAGAGTGTGAGATAGAGAGTGAGAGACAGTGAGGCGGGGCATTACCTGGATCTGTGGCTGAAATGATGGCTCCAAAAAAGAGGCAGTCTGTGTAGTAGAACTTGTCAGTGAGCGGCCCAACAGCCTGCATTAGCTTCACCACTCCATACATGAGATTTCTGACACACAAATAACAGCAGCCATTCAAATACAGGAGGAAAATCCAATGTGTTATTACTGAACATTCTGCATATTAAACTAATTATTAAAATACTGCACTTTAAGGATGCCAAGCAGGTTAAACTGAGACCACCTCTGTGATGAACGGGGCAGCATGGACTTACCCAATGACAAAGCAGGAAATGGCTGTGCCCAGGAAAGCATACGTTATGATGGAGCCCAGGTTTCTGAAGAAGTGTCTCTGGAGGAAGAGAGGCAGACATGCGTCACTGTTCTGCCCCACAGGGCAAAGACGACTTTACAGCGTTGGCTACGCACATCTAGACAGCAGATGCCCAAACCCAAAGCCAACACACAGAGATGACATAATATGTATTAAACAAACATCACAGGACTGCTCTGAGCACAAATATGGAAATTCTTGCATTTTCATCAAATAATTATCAGTATATTGTCATCATCTGGAAGCTTCTTATAATTTAGAAGTTTGTGCTGTTTTGTCTGAATGGAATCTCAATGTGTAAACAGAATCTGTAAACAGAAAAATAAATATAAATTATAAAACTAAAATCCCTGTACCTGAGCAGTTTCAGATTAATGTTTTTGTTTGTTAAGCCACATAGTGGCCTACAGCACATATGAATCATTCAAGAATAACAAAGCCATCTAACCTAAGGCCTGAACCTTCGAAGGAACAGAAGCAGATGATTCCAGATGATCACGCTGGTGATCAGTATACTGGTGCTGAATGTTTTTGAGGAACCTTTATCTAGGCACCTTGTGTCTTTAGGCACTTTGCAGTCTGTCATAGTAAACCATTTGTTCCCATTTCTGTAATTTAATGTATTCATTTTTAATTTCTTAAACATCCATTGAAAATATTACCATTTGAAACACCTTTTTGACAACATGAGATAAATGCATTAACAGAATTGGTACGAAATTCTACACTACTAGGTTTTAAAAAGGCAATGTGTTTAACAAGTTTCTAATTTACTCAGCAGGGATGAGACTGGTGTTGAGCAGTGGACCTAAAGCACAAACAGATGGAGAAGCTCGTGGAAAATTCATAGGGAAAATCTAACAATGACCAGATCGATTTCCATGCTGTGCATGAACAGCCACCCCGTGTGAAAGAATGCCACTTAGACATTCAACATACAGCAAGAGATCCAGAGAGTATTATGTTAAATCCACACGATGATCCAATTTCTGATTTTTCACTAGAGCACGATATTGTCAGCAACATTACAAAACCCCAATACGAAGCTCATACAGCCCCAATATGTCCCAATATGATAAAATACAATGACGAAACATATTAGTTGTACAACAGACATTTGTTTTGTTTCAATTTGTTTAATTTTGTTCAATGCCTTCATGATAACTGAAACAACACATAAAGCTGGAGTTTCCATGTATAGTATTATAAGTGAACTTTTGCAGTTTTAATCAAAAGCAGTCAGTGTTTTGGCACTTATGCTTGGTTGAGAGACTCTGAGGCTATAAAATCACTGACAGAACTTTTTTTTTTTTTTTATCAGTGGAACAACATTTAGCAGAACTAAAAGACAGAAAATTAGCTGAATACTAATCAAAGCAGTTATAATCTACCAACTCAGTACAACTGCAAATTAAAATCACGCTGTGGCAGTGAAACTTAAAATACAACCCAAATACGGTCCAAATACAAGGAGCATACATGCAACAGGTTAATAAGTTAATACACACACACACACACACACACACACACACACACACAGAATTTTCCAGTGTGTTTAATCTTTCTGATGCAACCAATAATTATGAATAGGGCAAGTCTGTGTGCAGTAATAGCAGGGTCTACCGTCTGTGAGAGCTTCTGCTACTTCTGGTGTCAGATAAGAACCATCTGCTTTAAAATCTGTCACTTTTGTGTGATTGCACACAATCAGCAAAACACTCAGTGTGAATGAGAGAAAGTACACAATGTTTATCTATTCTACACTCCCTTTATCCCTCACTTCACCAATTAACATTAGCAGCAGCCACCTTGAAGACTTTTTAGGTTGTATCTGCATTTGAGGTAAGGGAACAATTGTATGAAAATCCCTTTACTGCTGAACTATAAGTCAAAATATCTGACACATTTATAACTTCACAACTAAGTTAACATTCCTGATACAATTAAGTGTAACAGCTACACAATTTATACGCATACATTTCAACACATGAAAAAATTAAAATACAATTTAAAAACAGCCCTTGGTCCCATTTGAGCATCTGTTATATTCTTGTCGCATCAAATAATCAAGGTACTACCATATGTAAGTACTACCATATAAATGTTTATTTTGTTTGCATTAATCTTTAAAGTAGCATCCATGAAGATTCTTTATTTGATATTACATATCATGTGACTGTTCATGCATTTGAACACGTCTTTGGAATTTCCCTGGATTTCTATATTGTGCAATGTGCTCCCCCACCCTTGCAAGATCTCTATAACAGTTAAGAGGCTTGAGGAACACTGGAGGCTGTGGAACTAGAGGTTAGAATGCCACACTTCCACCTAACACTATTCTTATGATTACATAATTACTACATAATATTTCAAACATTAAATCAAAGATGGTGAGCCACACATTCATAAAAGACATACACAGACGCACACAGTGCAAAGCAAGTACACTGATCAGCCCTAACATTAAAACCACAGAGGTGAAGTGAACAACATTGATTATCTTGTTACAATGCCACTTGTCAAGGGGTGTGAAATATTAGAAAGCAAGTGAACAGTCAGTTCTTGAAGCTGATATGTGGGAAACAGGAAAATGGCGGGACTTAATGGTCGAATTGCCCAAAAAGCTAGATGACCCAGTCTAGATGAATGGGTCAAAGAACCGCAAAAATGACAAGGGTCTTTCTGGGACACAGTGGTTAATATTATCAAAAGTAGAGGAGGGACAACCAGTGAACTGGCGACAGGGTCATGGGCACCCAAGGCTCACTGATGCACATGGGAAGCAAAGACTGGACCATCTGGTCCAACCCCACAGAAGAGCTACCGCAGCACAAACTGCTGAAAAAAGTTCAAGCTGGCTATGACAGAGAAGTGTCAGAATACAGTGCATCTGAGCCTTGCTACATATGGCTTCCGTAGTCACAGATCGGTCAGAGCACTAGGCTAAGAACCTACAATGAGCATCACAGCTGGACCAATGAACAATGGTAAAAGATGGTCTGGTCAGATGAATCACGTTTTCTTTTACATCATTTGGACGGCTGAGTGCATGTGTGTTGCCGACCTATGGATGAGATGGCACCAGTATGTTCTATGGGAAGAGGACAAGTTGGCAGAGGCAGTGTGATGTTCTGGCCAAAGTTCTGCTGGGAAACCCTGGGTCCCGGCACTCAAGTGGACGTTTCTTTGACACGTACCACCTACCTATACGTTGTCACAGACCAATGACACCTGTTTTCGTGCCAGTGGCGTCTTTCAGAAGGATAAAGCACCCTGCCACGTTGTAAAAATTAATCAGGAATGGTTTGAGGAACTTGGCCTTCAAATTAACTTGGCCTTTAAATTCCCCAGATGTCAATCTGATCGAGCATCTGTGGGATGTGCTGGACAAACCATTTAAAACCACAGAGGCCCCACCTAGCACCTTAAAGGACTTAAAGGATCTGCAGCTGACGCCTTGGTGCCAGACACCACACCACACCTTCAGAGGTCTTGTGGAGTCCGTGCCTCGACGGGTCAGAGCTGTTTTATTAGCACAAGTGGGAAGTACTTTATTAAGCAGGTAGTTTTAGTATTATGGTTGATCGGTGTGTATACATGCAGGAATGTTGGGGCTGTCAACATGATTTTATATATAAACAAAAAAAAAACAAAAAAACAACGGAACCGTGAACTATGCAGACTTGAACAATTGCAGTTACTCATGCTCAAAAAACACCTGGCAAACGGCAGCATGGCAGACCACAACAAACATTCAAAAACAGGCCCTGAATTAAAGAAAAAAAAAAAACCAGTGGAGAATGAGGTTTTGTCTGCTGCAAAAAAACCAGACACAACGTGGACAGTACCACAAGGAAGTGAAAAACATGTGAACTGAACTTCCCTTTTAAAGAGCTGTGTATTACTAAAAGATATTTTTTTTGCAGCCAAAGACTGTTCTCTGCTCTGGACCTGCCAGACTCTCCAGCAGTTGTGTTTCTTCTCAGAAGTATAGAGGAGAGCGTTTCCACAATCATGTATCAGTTTCATGATGCAAAGGGTACAATAGCAGGGAAACCACGCATGAACACTCCACAGAACGGCAAAACAAAGCCTGATCACCCAACCATAAGAGCCAGGTCTGACATTACAACACTAGCCTACCTTTTTAAGGCTGTATCCAGCATGAAAAATGATGGGAGGTAGCAGGATGTTGAAGAACACCTCTGGGTCAAAAGTGACCTGTAACAACAAAAAGTGTGCTTCATTAGGTTTTGTATTGTAACTATGAGGCTAATGAGGCTACAAACAATGAAAGCTTAAAGTCCATCGACACACTCGCAACTCACTAAAACGGATAATTTAACAACAACGTAGTTTGAGGCAAAAGTGTGATGATTTAGGCATGTAGGTGGAACAGATCCACATTAAGTTTAAATTACTTAAGTTTTATTAGTTAAGTTTTTCCTTTTTACATTGGCCTCAAAGCTACAGCTAAAAAAGGAACCCATCTTCAAATTCCATGTCTGAACGACTTCATGTGGTGTAAGAGGAAAATACATGAGCTAAGTCTGGACCTGTGAAAGTGTGTGTGTTTTCTCTCAGTGTAGTACCTTCCGAAGCATGTCGTTTTGCTCCACATTGTGTATCTCGCGGGAGTTGATCTCACCCTTCAGCGTGTACTCAAAGAACTTGCCACTGACGTTGAGCAGCAGGGTGCTGACCGGACCCTCCTTCAGAGAGCAGCTGGGGGGCGTTTTATTGTGGTAACTGGTGGAAGGGATACCATAGCGCAGGATCACACCCACCAACAAACCTGTGCAGAGACAACAAGGTTATAAACGAGTCTTATCCGCAGAGAACAATGAATCTCAGTAATCAGAAGACAGCGCATAAACACACACAGCATTACAGCTCCCAGTCTCATGCCTGATTTTAGTTTAAAAAATAATAATAATAAAAAATAAATTTAAAAAACATCTAGATTGGTCCACGTTTAAAGTACATTAATTCAAATATTATGTGGCCATATGCTTATATTATACATTGGTTAAAATACAGAAATGTTAAAAATGTTTTATTTAACCTTGTAAATTTCATAATTTAATTTAACACATATGCTAATGATCGAACCATGGATGTCTAAGGAACTAAATTATGCATTTAAACAAGAGGAAAATTAAATTGACAGTTCTACTGAGAAGCTTCAGAAATGTTGTACAAAGTGAGACCATACTGGTTTAAAGAGAAATATAGCTTTTTTTTAACCCTATAAGAACCCTTTTCTCTTAAGAATCAGAAGACTAGTTCTAAAAGTGCCCCAGCAGACAACAACCACCTCAAGAACTAGAGAGTTGCGGTTTAGTCACTTTTTTTCTTTTTTCTTTTCCAGGAAAAGACAACTATGTCACACTCTTCAGCTCCAGCACGGCTGGCATGCCATAGCACCTTCTCAGTAAGGGAGAATTATGGAGAGCATGCGCCTGCTGTGTCAAATCAGTAGGAGAGCATTTCCACACTAATGTGCCATGTGGAATCAGCGACACAGCCAAGATCAGATTTCAATTTAGCATACATGGATGTACCGCTTAATTAGCGGGGGAAAACAGGCAAGAAGACACATTACACATGTATATGGTTCTTAGCACTGTTGCTACACGTAAGGGAAATGATCAAGTCTGTATAAATGTCCTTTGAAGATGATTAAGACATGAGAGTGCAGCGGTTGTTTTTGCAGCTGATGTTTGCAGGGTTTCCAGCCTTGCAGAGACCAGGCCTCAGATAGACAGCTCACATTTCAGTAATCACCAGACTAAAGTCTGCTATATAACAGGATTAGGAGCAAAGTTTGTGTGTGTGTGTGTGTGTGTGTGTGTTTTTGCAAGAACAGTGGGCATAGTTTAGACAGAGCATAGACTGTGGATGGTCCACACAGAACTGACAAATCTAGGAGAATAAACACATACACACAGTTATGTATATGTACAGATGTATATACATACTTATTCTGTATATGCACACACACACACCTATACAAAATCAGAGCTAACTGTACCCATGGTGTGTGCTGTTAGGTCCTTGGCTTAAATCAGCATGGGGGGCATTAGTAATTGGGTTAGAGCCCCAGCAGCACACTCCGAGCCAAGCAGGAGCAAGCGCTGACCTTGGACATGGCCCGCCAGTATTCAGCTAATACAGCTTAGTGCTCGCACACAGGTCACTGCGGGAGGAGGAAAACACTAAGTCCACAGAACAGGAAAAACACTCGCCTGAGCCAGGACCTGCTGGCTGATTTCAGCTGTGTGTGAGGCAGAGATGGCAAAGTGAAACAGATCAGAAAGTCCCTGCAAACCCTGCAAATGCCCCAAGGGGCTGACAGACATTAGGCTAGTAACGGATTATAAGGGAAGAAACAGTAATCACACCCATGAGGGGTGGAAGTAATAAAGAGGCAGCTTGAAGAGGTAGTCTAATGAAAAATCTAAATAACACACTCTTCCTTTACCACAAATGTAAATCTGCTAAGACATACATGGTTTGAAAGTGGGTGACGACAACTCGTGATGGTAATTTGTAGAACAGGCTTCCATTAACTGTAGACTAAATTAGCCTTGTAGCTCCAGAACCAAACTTCAGACACAAAATGTGTCCTTATAAAAATACAACCCTAACAAAGACAGTACTGTATCTGGGCACTCCTGAGTTAATCACCTTCAGGTCAGGCAGTTTTGGCTGCATCACAAAGTATCTGTTATAAATATATTGTTCACACACATACAGTCTAAGTTCTGTGTTTGTACAAAAATACTTTCTAGTATCAGCAGTCATATTTAACAGAGACGTAACAACTCATTTTAATTAAGTATTCATCAAACAAGATCAGCATGTACATTTGGGATTCTGCACATTCAGCCACCATAAACAAATAAATAAAACAAACTACCTTTAATAGTACAATAGTAATACAAAATCTGCACAACGCAATCCATTAAAGGGGACATATGCAAAACTCACTTTTTGCATCCTTCTGTATTTCCATTTGTGTCTCTACTGCTCCTCCGAAAAAAAACATCCACCCGTTTTCTGTGAGTCAATTGAAAGATTGAAAAGCCGTTTGGACGGCTCCCTTATCCTGACGTCAGTATAAGGAAATTTGCATAGAACCTGTCAAGCTCCCACCTACTAGATCAGTTGAAGATGCGCCATTTTTTTTGTCTGCTGCTTTTACGAGCACGCATAAGATGCCGAGGCTACGGCTATAGGCAAAGGCAAGTCACACATGAAGTGTTGTGTTCATCTTGCTCTGGGTCTGACTCGGGGTCGAACATATAAGGCTGGATAGCACCTCTGTTTTCTGCCATTTTCACGTGTGGTAAACATGCAGTGTTAGCATGGGATGGGTGGAGCGTGGCCAGCAACAGTTTATTTGCATAAAAGTGACAGAGCCCTTAAACGGCTCATTTTAAAATACCTCTTTATGTGAGTGTTTTGGGGAAAGAACTTCATGAACATGTTTTGTATAGCCCATAGACCTATTATAACTTCTTTAAAGAGGTATAATATGTCCCCATTAATACTTATGAAAAGCTTCACAATTTTACAATTATTGTGGGCTCATGTAGCCATGAATATGAATTGTTGGTATCAGTTTTAAATGTTCACATCATGCACCGATTTCAAAATATTTTAGCATGTCCCACCAAGGAACATATCCAACCAGGCTTTTCATGCCTAAATTTGGCCTAAGAGTTAGTGACTCAAGCTTTTTCTGCCGTTTGCCACATAAACATTTTGGAATATTACGCTACTGGCTTTCTCCAATACACACTATACTTCTCTGCTCAACAGCACAGCTGGAAAAATGACTAATAGTGAACCATCATTTTAAGAGGTTTAACGGTGTAACATGTAAGTAACAGGACATTTCCTGCACACCAAGTTCATTTCCGAAATCACTCTGAACACATTTTGAAGAGTGTACAATGTACATGCCTGTGAAAATGCTTGATGTATGTCTACAACAAGGGTTTCCAGTGCAGGCTTAAAAAAAAGAAAGAAATGGAAAACTATAGACAAAAAAGAGAACACACCCCAACTAGTCTGATTTATTTTCACGGGGCTTATATATTAGTCTGGTTCGGCAAGAACCAAAGTAGTTTCCAAGACCCAAGACAAGATACCCATTTCATCACAGTGGTGCAAGATGAGTCTAGAGCAAAATATTTCAATTTTTCCACAGGAAACAGATTTTGCGACGTAGGATGCAAGCTTTCCAACTATTGAATGTGGACTGGGTGGCAAGCTGGGCAGCTCACATAAATGTACACAAGTCATTGTTAGAAAGTCCTGTAACTGAAGCTAAACAGTGCTTTCCCAAACATGACAGCAGTGTTTAAATTTTAGTTTGTTGAGAAAACAAATATATATATATACACACACATACATACATATATATACATATATATATACACACATACATACATACATACATACATATATATACACACACACATACATACATATATATATATATATATACACATACACACACACACACACACACTCATATATATACATATATACACATCTATATGTGTGTATATACAGGGAGTGCAGAATTATTAGGCAAATGAGTATTTTGTCCACATCATCCTCTTTATGCATGTTGTCTTA
>JBBPCX010000114.1:16681498-16695273 GCA_037974365.1 Hydrocynus forskahlii | reverse complement strand
CATCCAACACCTTTGAGATGAACTGGAACAGAGACTGCGAGCCAGGCCTCCTCGTCCAACATCATTTCCTGACGTTGTACGAGAAGGCCTGGCTCGCAATCTCTGTTCCAGTTCATCTCAAAGGTGTTGGATGGGGTTGAAGCCAAAATGCCTTAGTATGCTGAAACATTAAGACTGCCCTTCACTAGATGGGGACTAGCCCAAACCCTGAAAAACAGGTGTGTCCCAATACTTTTGTCCACATAGTATATATTGAGGTATTAAGCAACATCTATTTTATGACTTATTTTCATACAACATGTTGCTTTCAGCTTATTAACCTAATTTTAATGTAGTCTGTGATGGTTATCACTAGCAGTCAAACGAAGAAAACATTTCAGGTCTTAGAGCTGGTCAGAACGGTTACCACGCAACGAGTGATGTCATGCGACGCGTTCCAATCTTTTCACTGTAAACTAGGCACCCTCCTTTGCATGCCTTCTCCCTTCCTCACGTCATGGAGTGAAGCCATTGAACGAGTGTTGTAGGGATTAAGGACAGGAATTGGGACAGAGCCCGAGTGCAGAGCCCTCGAGAGAGAAGTCCGGAGTAACGCGGTGAGAGGTGTTGATTGGCTCACCGTGTGTGAAACGGGAAACTCGCCTTGTTTCTGTTTGCGTAATGTTAAGTGATTTGTTAGAGGGGGAGAGCTGGTGAAGGAAAATAGCAGTGAGGGTTTGCCTCTGTTAGTCTGTCTTTTCCTCTGCTTGACAGAGCTCTTTCAGCGTCGGTTGGACAGGTAATAGTCCGAAAATGGGGTGTTTTTTCTCCAAAAAATCCAGGAGAAAATCTCCCGAGAAGGAGCTCGTCGTGTCCGATGGAGAGGAGGCAGCAGGCAACAATGTGGCTGAAAGCACCGCGGCCAGTGGCACCGAGCAAACGGGTCAGAAACAGTACAGCTGGGACAAACGGGAGAAGGTAAGGAGTCTGACTGACCAGGACAAGCTTAGCTCAGTCCATTGGCCTCGATAAAGTCAGCTAAACAAACCCCACTGCTGATAATGTGAGGGTTAGGAGAGGAAGGAGGTGGGCGCGGCAGTAATTCACTTCACCACATAACAGTAGGGAAATACACACGAGACATACTCTCTGCCTCTATCAGTCCTCTTATCGTCTTATTGACAAGCTCTCCGTCTTTAACCCCTCAGTGCTGCGCTGCTGGTTTAGTTTCGGTACCTGGTAGTCTCTCCAACCTCAGATACCGTGCTGGTTAAGGTCTGGTTAGTTTCGACTACCGTGAAACTGTTCACCGAGCAGTGTGAAATTATATACCGAGCGTCTTATCGGCTTAAAGGGAGCGTGTGGCAGCCCTCCAGAGGGCTGAATGCAGATTTAGTGCAGGAACAGACAGCCAGGCCACGGAGCTCCGTTTCCTCACAACACCACCGGACAGGAGTGTGTGTCAGTTCTGAGACAGTGTGTGTGTGTGGATCCAGGGAGAAGTTAGGTGACAAAGAGAAATAGTCCAGTCATGGGAAACACACACACACACACACACACACACACACACACACATATATATATATATATATATATATATATAGTATCATATAGGATTTGACACTTTGTGTATGTGTATGCACGGTCCGGTCATAGTTCAAACAGAGAGAAGTTAAAAAAGACTATGTATGTGTGTGTGTGTGTGTGTGGTTTTTTACCTCTTTTTATACATGGATTTCATACAGGAGTTTTAGTGTATTTTGCTCATCCCAATACAAATACACACTTGAATGAGTGAGGGAATGAATGAATAAACCAATTCTGGGAACTGTTGTGTAACTGTCTCTTGGTTTGGCAGGTCGACCCCAAAGACTTCATGCTGACCGGTGTCAAGGATGCCACTGTAGGACGTTTGCCTGGAAAACTGAATGGGCAGCAGTTTGTTATTCAAGACTGTGAGAACTGCAACATCTTTGTCTTTGACCACTCGGCAACAGTGACCATTGACGACTGTGTGAACTGCCGCATCGTACTCGGACCAGTCAAAGGCAGTGTGTTTTTCAGAGACTGCAAAGAAATTAAGTGTGTGGTGGCCTGCCAGCAGTTCCGGACAAGGGACTGCAAGAAAATGGATGTGTTTTTGTGTTGTGCCACTCAGCCGATTATTGAGTCATCCACCAGTATGAAATTTGGCTGCTTCCAGTACTATTATCCTGAACTGGCCTTTCACTTCAAGGATGCCGGTCTGAGCATCTTCAACAACAACTGGAGCAACATACATGACTTTACGCCTGTCTCGGGAGAAACTAATTGGAGTCTACTGCCAGTGGATGCTGTGGTGTTGGAGCATGTGCCTCTTCCTGACCCAGAGTCGGAATTCAAGTCTGTGCGTATCTCGACAGATGTGAACCGGAGTATTGTGCCCTTAACCAAAGGAGGGAGGCGTAAGGAAAGTGAGGAGTCCTGCCTGTTTGTCTTCTTTGCTGGAGACTACACCACAGCCAATGCTCGCAAGCTCATTGATGAGGTGAAGTAATTAAAGGATATTGTGTGACTCAAGAGTCCTTTTCCAGCATAAGTCAAAAATGTGCAACATAAATGATATGTTTCTTATAATTATAAGGAATAGGTTCACCCAGATAGACCTTGTTAGGAGTCCATATAAATACATGTCTGTTTGATTTTAATTTTGAATTGAGTGATCATCTGTGGTTCTGTTGTAAAGGCTGATAAGGTATTTTGTAGTCTGATAGAAGACACCACTGAAAGTTGAATTGACCAGTAATAATGGGAAATGAAATCAGATTCCTCCTCTTACTCCACCCAGTGAGATATTTTAAAAAGGAGAAGTAAGCTTCTTCTGCTCTATTCATGTTTATTGTACTTTCACAGTCTGTCATGGAGAATTTTGTCAGAAAGTACATCTTGTTTTTTTTTAGGTTTCAGTGTAAAGCTATTAGAACAGGAAGCTTGTGACAGACAAGTCTGAATTGGTGATGGCTGTGTCTAAAAATAGATTTATTACTAAAACGAAGTCGAATAGTACAAACGTAAAACTGATAATGTTGTAAAAAATTGAAATGAGTAATTCATATTTGATGCTACATAAGAGTATATAGTTAATTTCTAGATTAAGTAAAAATACTGAAATTACACAAAGTTTATAAATTACTTTGTATACATTTTTAGTAATAGTGTTTTTACCGCAGGATTGTTCATTGCGCATTGTTGCTGGACAAAGTTGATTAACTTGTTTGAAGTTATTTGGAGCACAAACTTTGTAGCATTGTAGCTTTATTTCAGTATTTGGCAAATAGGATTTATTGGATCATTCTTTAGCAAAAGCCTTGTTATTAATAGTTGACATAGAAACGTAGGACTAAACAAGTCTTGAGGAGGTTACCGCAAAGAGCCACAGCGAGTCATGTATGAGAGTCTTTGGACATGTTTCTATTTTCTGTGATGCTGTATGTCCCTAATGTTGTGTCTGTTTTCAGGCATCTGCCAAAGGTTTCACACTCATCCAAACCAAAGAAGTCTCCATGCGTCCTGAAGATGTAAACAGAGTGTTCCAGAACAACGCAGAGGGCCTTATTGAGTGGACTGCAAAGGGTAAGCTCCTCTGGTTACCATGACATCCAGCAGAGAACAACAACAAAACCAGATTTGTGTGTAATTTAAGACTTGAATGGTTTATAACCATTTATAACAATGTTGGATATACAAATTTATGAAGGAATAACAGCTGACATTTAATTTGGATTTTTCTGATAAAGGTAATGTTAATTATAATACATTGCTATTTCTTGTGAAAGCCCACCCCCAGCAGAACAGATCATGGAAGCGCATTCTTGAAAATGGTCTTTTGTGAAGTAGTTGTGGTCTCTAGGTGTAGTGTGTATTTATTTAATCTGTGTTGTGATTCATTGTATTCAGATGCAGGGCTGCTATTGTTGTCTGACAGGAGGGGGAACAAAACACTGGTTGTAAGGCAATGGTCACTTCTTCCTAAAAATAATTTTTAAAAAAACAACCCAGAAGTTAATAGTTGAGTTGACCGGGTGCAATGCGTGTGGCAAAACCTTACAAAAATTAAATATTTATGCAAAACAATATTTATGCAAATATACTCTGTCGAAAGGGAGGAACGTAAAAAGTATGATCTCAGGAAAGTGGCAGGAACGTGATTCGTTCATATCTCCTAGGAATTTGCACCATGTTCAGTAAACAAGAGGGACCTCTCCAGGGATGTATTCCTACAGGAACTGCCATTCAAGGGTATTCGCTTTTTTCAGCGCAATAACTGGTTATACCTATGTTTTCTTAGTGGGTCAATGCAGTAGATATTTGGCATCATTGGAATTTTGAGTCCACACAGCAGAGCAGCACTGAATACACTGCTTGGGGGTGGGGCACCCGGTGTCCCGCTTTACTTTTTAGATTAACGTTTGTGAGCAGCACAGCACTGTAAGACGCATGTTATTCTCTGTTTCCTATATGCTGTCTGTATTTATTTATTTATTTATATTGTATTTTTTTGACTGAAGAATGTTTTGTGCCCGCAGGTCCTGTTGTAGCCCTTGAGCTGAACGGAGATGGTGTAGTGGAGGGCTGCAGAAACATTGCTAATGAGGTTTTCAACGGGACCAAGGTAACTCCAGAAAGCTTTTAATTAAAGCACTTTTGAACAAGATATAATACCCCAAACTAATTGGTGTCTTTTTCTTTCATAGGTGTTTGTTTCTGAGAATAAAAATTCAGCCACTCGGGATGTTGACAACTTTTTCAACTTTGCTGACATGCAGATGGGATTGTGAATCCAGATGTTGTTTGATACATTTTATACTTCCAGTATTGTGAAATAGTTAATTTTCTTAATTTAGTAATGCAACAAGTTTAAGGGTATGTAAACCACTATTTACTTCTTACTCAAGTAATTAGTGCTGCTAAACATTTTGTGAGTTAGATGTTTTTATTTTCTTTAAGCCATTTTTATAGGTTTGTACTTCAACATGTTGGATTTAGTGAGGCAGTGAAAAAAACAACACAAATGTACCTAGATTTCAGAATCTAATCAAATATTTCTGTGGCCAATGTCAATCATGCTGAAAGATAATCCAGATATTTATTCATTTGAATTTTTAGGACTGTATATAACTGGAAATAGTATGTTCTTCTTTACTAGTTTATTTTCCAACATGTGTGTTTGTGTGTGTGACCGATGAATCTATTTATGCATAGGCTGAGATATGGACAATGTAAAGTTTTTAAATGTCAGAGTTGGTTTCTTTCTATGAAATAGAAATCTTTTTTTTAGACCATTCTTTCTACTTTAATAACTTTTGTTTTTGCCTACATGCAGCCAGAAGGAGGACAAATCAACGTTTTGTCTGTTTTTATGTGACACTGAAAGGAATATCAGAAGCTGATTGGTTGTTAATCAGATCTAATTGAATGTACTGCTCAGTGGAGTCAAATCTGTTTTATTTGTACAGATGGGAAAAATGCATCACAATGTTTTTTTTTTTACCTATTGAATTATTCCTATTTGTATAAAGCAGTTTTGTTGAAATGAATGTAAACTGTGATTTATCAATATAAATATTCATTTGTAAAAGACTACTTGTGACAATTTTACTAACTTGGCATGAGATTTAGTCGGATGAGTCTGGAATGTCAGATTATTATTTTTATAATTAATTTCATTAGGTTCAACTTAGTTTGTAATTACAAAATACAAAAAAGAGCACAGTATGAAACAATCAAACTTGATTAATATTAATTTGTAAAAGACTACTTGTGACTATTTTACTGAATATTCACACTACAGCATTTATTCAGATGAGTCTGAACTGTTATTATTAATAACGGTTTCAACTTAGTGTATAATTTCATGACAATATGGAAAGACACTATTCTTATTCTTGTTATTATTTAAGCAGTTTCCCTGAAGAGGATAACACGGAAAACAGCATGGGCATTGGTCAGCTGGTGGCCTAGTGGTTAGGGCATTCGCCCTATGACAGAATGGTCACTTTCTCTAAGACAGTCAAACCTTTTTTTAATGATCAGTATTAATAATAGCAATATCTGTGTTGTCACTACAAAAGCTGCTGCACTTTCCTGCACAGAGCAGACAGGAAACAGCATGGCCATATAAATATTCATTTGTAAAAGACTACTTGTGACTATTTTATTGAATTTGCATGACAACATTTATTCGGACTGATCTGTCATTATTTGTATTAATTGACATGTTTCAACTTAGTGTGTAGTTTGCATGACCATATCAAAATACACTATTCTTATTATTATTTAATCAGTTTCTCTGAAGCTGATAATACAAAAAACAGCATGAATATGAAGCTTTATTTTAGTGTTATTAATATTAGCAGAATCAGTGTTTTTGAAAGCTGCTGCACTTTCCTGCATAGAGAAGACAGGAAACAACATTGCCATTAAACAGGCAAACTTTATTATTAATATAAATATTCATTTGTGAAAGACTACTTGTGACTATTTTACTGAGTCAGACCTGTCATTATTTTTTTAATTTAGTCTGTAATTTGCATGACTATTGAAAGATACTATTCTACTTATTATTCTTGTTGCTGTTATTATTTAAGCAGTTTCTCTAAAACGGATACTACAGGAAACAGCTTGTATTATTAATATTAATATTATTATTAGCAGTATCAGTGTTGTCATTGATAAAGCTGCTGCACTTTCCTGTACAGAGCAGACAGGAAACAGCATGGCCGTGGGGAGGGAGGAGTTTAGGACCCAGCGCCCCGCTCGGTACAATAGGACTGTTGTGTCGTGGTGGAGAGCAGATCGCAGCTTTGGGATACTGACAGTGTGGAGGAGAAACAGACAAAAACAGCCTAAATATTGTTATTTGCACCTCGTCGGGAGCGTGCGCTGGGGAAGAGCAGTGCGGAGGGCGTCGCTGGGAGTCCACGTGGGGGTCGCTCGAGTCGGTGAAAGAGTCGAGGTGAGGGCTGCTCCACGAACAATACTGCTGGTGTCTCCCAGGGTTGGTGGCTTGATCCAGGCAGCGGGGCCTGCTTCCTCCTGCCCGCTTCAGGGAGGGGTTCTAGTCGGAGTACCCACCTCGCTGCCAGCCTTGCTTAACGCTGAATCCGTTCTGGGGTTTTACATAACGAGTGTGTTCACTACAGGCCTTGGCGGCTTCTTGATAGCACAAAACGTGGCCCTCTCCGCTCCAACCTGTTCTGAAGGCTCTAGGGCGGCTCGAGTTTGGCGCCAAGGCCGCCTCACATCCTGAGTTAGCAGCAGGGAGCTCAGTTCTGCAGTGCAGGAGGACATAACCATGTTGAGCTCTCGAGTTGGGCCATAGAGGCCGTGAGCCGATATGCAAGTACTTACACCCAACCTCATTACACCATTTTGCTGACACTCGGTCGGTCCAGTGTATTTGTGTATCTACCAGGAAAGCCAGCTAACGCACGTTAGCCTGACAACGGTGCACAAAAAGAAGCCAAATAACTCCAGGCTAGGAAAAGATAAAACACTGATGAATTTAGTAGTGCTAAATCTAAAGCCTCGTCTGGCCAAGTTTTCCACATTATCATACTGTTAAGTTTGTGACAAGCAGAAACTTTTCTGTTGTGTAACACACTAGTGCATGGCTGTGCCGCCTCCGAGCCACGCGTTATCTACATTACAGACCCCGTTTTGCAGTTTAGCCTCACTTCAGCCGCGCAGGGAGCACTTGTTAATCGGGGATGGTGTAAAAAGGAAACGTGGCTGTGTGTGTGTCATAAATGTGTATTTAATGCAGGAGCTGAGCAGCTCTGAACTGAAGGAAAGGAAATGGCTCAGAAAGAATTCGGTGCACCTTCCTCCAGAACGGACTGCGCACGCGCAGTTCCAGGTAAACCCAAAAGGGGCCAGGCACATCGGCCCAATGCTGAAATGGTTAAAGGAGAATTCTTCTGTATTTTTTACATAATCCAATCTTTGACATGTCATTTAGAATGTTTTTATATGAAGTGCTCCATTTTAGAGAAACTTCACAGTACATACGTTTCTATGAACTTTCAAAAATAGCTGGAGCAACTGGTGGCCTAGTGGTTGGGGAGCTGGCCCTGTGATCAGAAGGTTTTGGTTTTGAATCCCAGGGCTGCTAGTGGCACCACTGAGGTACCCCTGAGCAAGGTACCATCCCCACACACTGCACCCCGGGCGCTGTGTTCCTCGCTGCCTGCTGCTTCACTTGGTGAATTTCACACTGTTCACACTGTATGCTGTGGTGTGTTCACATATGACAAATGGTCACTTTGCACTTACATTTTATTAACTTAGGCATCAGGCACCATATGTGTAATCATGTTATAACTGTGTGAGGTAGCTTCAAGAGGCATTGAACAGATGTCCTATTACCACTGCTGTGAACAGCATTTCACATAAAATATTAAGCATTTAAATATGTAGACAGATAAAATATCTGTGGATTTCTTTTGTAACTGCACTTTTGAATATTTCATATGAACAAATGGCTACTTCTGTGTAACACAAAATAGTCACTTTTAAGCTCTCTACTGCTGCTCCTGAAGTTTATTATAGAGCAGGCCTGTCATGGCATGTTGCTCCACTTCATGTTGGGATGTAGCCCAACTTTCAGCAGCCCCTTAATCTAGTGTGTTGGGTGAGCAAGATGGTGTGGCGTGGTGTGGTGTGGCTGGGCAGGGTATTGTGTTCTGTAGCTGGTGTTTGGAGAGTGGGGGTTTTTGGAGCATGCTGGGGCTTTGGCCTGCTTTATCAAACAGACTGTGAAGCTGAAGTACTGTGGAGCTGCCCCTGCTGCTGTTGTATTTCATTTATTTCTGGTGTGTTGGGTGTTTATCCCTCCTTTTAAGATGTAAAAATGTTATTGACAGAAATTATTTCAGAAATGCAAAGCTATAGGTGTAGGCTGGGGACCATGCAGGCTATTTGCTTAAACAAATTTGCGTAAACAGTGACACAGTGTAGAAAGGTGTTGTGTCTAAAGTTGTTTAGCTATATATTAGTTGTTTTTGTGGTGTCTAAATAGCCTCGTATTTTTAGGTTACTCCTTGCAAACGACAGAGTGAGGCTCCTTTATGCAGCAGAGTCAAGTCAACAGGGCTTCAGATTCGTCCTCTGATTTGAAAGAGAAAGGCACAGTCTGTGGCCAAGACTTTCCGTCAAGAGCAGGTGGTCCTTCAGGAGCTTGAGTGGATGCAATAAGTATGCTTGTTACTGTCAGAAGTGTTTAAGTTCAGTAGGCTATTAATCAGAAAAATGAAGCGACGGATCATTTTAATCCACAAAAACATGTTCACTCAAACAAATCTGTGGTTTTGTTTTTCTTATTTTATTTATTTGACAGGCTAGCAGCTTATTTATTGAAGCATGGAAAAAATAGTCCTTGTTCTTGAGTTTTTATTGCCTTGTGTTTATGTTGAATTGGATCAAGCAGGTTTCCTAAATGGAATGTCGAAGTTACAGACATTGGCGTTTTACCGCAGAGGCCAGTTTTAGCGATAGTAATTAATGTGTAACATGTCATACAGGTCTCAATAGCAGGGCACAGGTTAGATGTGTTGAATTTCTACAGTTGTACAACAGCATACTGGGACTGAAGTAGAGCTTAATGTCTCTGTAACCTACTTCTGTAATCACATCAAAAATCACATTTCTTTGCAAATTATCTTTTAATTTAGCACAGGCCACATGCCAGTTTCTTTTTAAGTTGGCTGTTAACAGTGATTGTATTCATCCCATTGCTGTAAAAAGTGGGAATAAGGAATAGGGTCAGTATATGGAACATAAATGGTTAACAGTGCATCTGTGCCAGTCCTTGGCTGATGGCAGTAGATTCCTGCCTTCTGCTTAGCAGGGTGTTTTATCTGCATCACAGTGGATTGAGCCTTCTACAAAGCCATGTGAAACTGCATTTAAGCACATGCAGTTCTCGTCGTGTTAAATGGACCAGAATTTTGTCTCACAAAATTATTTGCAATGGAAATAGTAGTATTCCTGTTGCTCTTAACATAGTGAGCAAACGTCCCTTTGTGATCACTGTATGGGGAGTTTTTTTTTTTTTTTTCACCGCATGGGTTTTGCACGCTGTGAGGCAGGCAGATTCCATTTTGAGGTTTGCTCCTGCTGCTTCCTGTCTCTGGTATTTATAGTGTCGGCGCTAAGAAGCTGAGAGTAAATGAGAGAAGGTTTAGGTCAAGCCAGGACGTAGACCAAATAACAAATAAGTAAACTACAGTAAACAGAAAATCCCTGCTCCAGGCACTGCACTAAGTGAACTGCAGAACTCCTCTAGATAAACCAGGTTTGATCACTAGATACACTTTATAACCTGTTAAATTTAATCTCTTAAATGCAAAAAGAAAATAAATCATTTTAGTGCCTGACAAAATACAAAATGTTCATTGTTTCTGTGCTGAATCGTGTTTACTTCACTGTATCAAACAGGTTTTGGTGTGTGTCTCACATCCCTCCAGGGGAATTCTGCATCTCTGCATGTACATTATGCTTATCTCTTGATAATTGTTTTATTCTTGGAGAAGTGGAGTGTTGTTTCTAAGTCTTAGTGAATGAGCTCTAATGCTTTACCCTCTTGTATGACCTGCCCTTTCAGTGTGTTTGCAAGCGTGTCCAGGCAGGGCTGAGTTCACGTTTATTTAAGGAGGCCTCTCTGTCGTGCACTGCAGCATGATCAGTGCGGGCTCTCTGTGTTTAGGTGCCATAAAATCATGTTGCCCTCCACACTTCCCTGTTCCCGATACCCACCAACCTTGCCTTTCACACACCATGCTCATCTTGTCCCTCAATGTCTGTTTTACAGCGATGAGAGGTGGATGACGGAAGCGGACCTAACCTAGTATGCTCTACGACTTGAAATTTATGGTGAGTGATAAGCCGATGCGAAGAGTTACTTCCGTAATTTTCAGTTGGCAGTAATTCTGTTTAGGATTGTCTAGTTTCATAAAGGATATGAGAAGCTTGGTATACATTAGGGCTTGAGTGACAAAAACATGTGGCCAATAATGAAATTGATAACATGGGCCAGTATTACTTATGCAGAATTTTAATTTTATGCTCTCGTAGTTGTAGTTAAACAGTGGTTTAGTGAGTAATCCAGTTGTCAGTTCCCAATAATCACACATGTTAAACTCAAATGAAGAGAAATCCAGTAAAAAATATTGTAGATTTACTTGCTATTCTACAACGAGAATTTGTTTTCCTCATACGAATGCCTCTCTCCATTTTTGTATTAATTTTTTTCTCAGGATACATCAGGATGAAACGACTCAGGACTTCAAGCAGTAGTGACAGTTCAGACAATGAAAGTGAGTAAACGTTTACACATAGATACCCTCTTCTTTTTGAATTAGAATAATTAGGTCTATTTGAGGTTATCAGTTCAAGTTCTTTTTAAACTGTGGTATTCATGGATGCCAGTTACTTCATTGTCCGCTTTACCTCTCTCAATTAAAAATGCAGCTCCCTCCACCTCCTTCTCTTCAAACAAGTATGGAAGCAAACCTGGAACACCTGCCTCTGCACAGAAAAAACCAGCAGAGGTAAGACTGAGACTGAGGGTTACAAGGTTCATGTCTTTTGGAATTTGCAAGCTTTGCTTGCATGTTCTATTTGAAATTTCACTTCAGAGAAAGATAAAGGCTTGTAGTGTTGTATGCACACTCTTCTACATCAAATTAATTATATTTGGTAGCACAAATGGTAGAAAGGCACATATGCTAACAAATTACATTCTAATGAAATGCATTAAATTATCTTTTCCATTCACAGGTGTTCAGAAAAGACCTAATCAGTGCCATGAAGCTGCCAGATTCTCATCACATCTCTTCAGAAGAATATTACCTGCTGACTGACACATGGAGGCAAGAGTGGGAAAAAGGTGTGCAGGTGCCAGCCAGTCCGGATACCATCCCCCACCCCACTGTAAGGTTAGTACCTTTCTCTCTCTTGTGCTCCATCTTCCTCTGTCTTTTTTCTTTATTTCTGTTTCTTTTCTTTGAGTCTCAGACCCTGCAGCATATTTAGCGTGGTATGCAAAGCTTGTAGCCTAACTGCTTTTTTTTTTATTTTTTATTTTTTATTATTAACTGTTTCTTTTTCATGCTCTACATTGTGATCATGCTTTGTGTGACAGCCTACCGGTACACATGTCTTAATTGCACATCTTATGTTCTTATACAGGATAATAGCAGAGAAGCCGAAAGAGATTCTGTTTTCCAGACAGAGGAAGTATATCCAGTGCTGGAGTCAGGACTCCACAGAGCCGGGCTATGTGAACATTAAAGAGCTGGCTGAGGCCATGTGCAGATATGACCTGGATGATATGGACCTTTACTGGCTGCAAGAACTCAACATTGAGTTGGGTCAGATGGGTAAGAAAGCGTAGACTGTACAGGTCTCTAAGACCACAGCAATTCGATCAGCCCAGTTCCCAGAAAAGATCAGAACACTTTCAGTTGCATCAATATCATATATTTTTGGCAGTTTCACAACAAATTATATAAATGAAGGAATTTATATAGAGCATAGTTAATACTCA
Source organism: Hydrocynus forskahlii (assembly GCA_037974365.1). Taxonomy (NCBI): domain Eukaryota; kingdom Metazoa; phylum Chordata; class Actinopteri; order Characiformes; family Alestidae; genus Hydrocynus; species Hydrocynus forskahlii. The sequence goes on along the minus strand of JBBPCX010000114.1, from coordinate 16,682,708 downwards.
ACTGTGATGTGAATGATTTCTGTTTTAGTTGGTTAGCTATTTAGCACTTATCAAAATATTTCCTAGTAAAAATCCAATTTTCAGTAAATAGTGTTAAATACCTATATTATTATTATTATTATTTTTATTAATAAATACATCACTATTGGAAGGAAATGTTTCTAATGTTTTCTTTGCACCATTTAAACAGTTGACCAAGTGCATTTCATAGCGTATGGACCAGTTTATCTTTTGAAAAGTTAAGAATGGCTCAATTGTGGATTGACTGTGTTGGATATGTGAGGTTTATGAATGTTGCTGCATTTGACAATTTGAAAGAGCAGTATTTTTATGTATGTGTGTGTCTCACAGGGGAAGTGCCCATAGATGAGTTAACCATGGAGCGAGCGATGGAGGCTCTTGAAAGGAAGTGCCACGACAACATGAACCATGCTATAGAAACGGAGGAAGGGCTGGGCATTGAGTATGATGAGGATGTCATATGTGATGTGTGCCGCTCGCCTGACAGTGAAGAGGGAAATGACATGGTCTTCTGTGACAAGTGCAACATCTGCGTGCACCAGGTGAGAGTTGGGAACAGGTTTAAGGATGGCATCGTTTAGTGGGGTTTGCTGACTTGCACTAAGAATGCTGCCTGTGTCTGTTTGCTTGGTGAGAAATACAATGACACATACTCATTGATAAATTCCAGAACAAAATGAGAGAACTTTTTTGGATATCTTGCCATTTCTATATACGAACTTACAACGTTAAAAAGTCAGTGAACTATATTAAGTCTTTACCTTTTAAGTACTCTGTGTTTACTTAAAATGAATTAGTCTTGTTGGTAAAAGACAAAATTGTTTCTGTAACTAAGGTTTAGAGAAAACTCACTGTATAATTGCTTTCTGTATACCTTTTATCATTTTGAAATTTGTATTGGGTATATGTATAATGGAAAATATGTTGTTTCTAGGCTTGTTATGGCATTGTAAAGGTTCCAGATGGAAACTGGCTGTGCAGAACCTGTGTTCTTGGCATCGACCCACAGTGTATTCTGTGTCCCAAAAAGGGAGGTGCTATGAAGGCCACACGAGCAGGCACAAAGTGGGCACACGTAAGCTGTGCCCTCTGGATACCTGAGGTAAACTTTCTGAAGCTTCTAGTTTCACCTGTGTGCTTATATGTATGTATATATATATATATATATATATATATATATATATATATA
>JBBPCX010000114.1:16660064-16681490 GCA_037974365.1 Hydrocynus forskahlii | reverse complement strand
AAAAGAAGTACTTGTGTGCCCGTAGGTGAGCATTGCTTGTCCGGAGAGGATGGAGCCCATCACCAAAGTGTCTCACATTCCACCTAGCCGCTGGTCCCTGATATGTAGCCTCTGCAAGCTCAAGACAGGAGCCTGCATACAGGTAAGATTGCAGGAGATGTCAAACAAAAAAAGGAGTTTTTGTTTTCACAAAAGTTTTTGATTTGTGGTCCCTAATTCTCTAATGTTGTCTTGCCTTTCAGTGTTCAGTAAAGAATTGCACCATTCCTTTTCATGTTACCTGCGCATTTGAGCACAACCTGGAGATGAAGACTATCCTGGACGAGGGAGATGAGGTCAAGTTCAAATCTTACTGCTTGAAGCACAGCAAATCCAAAGCAGGAGAGCCTGGCCTAAGCCCAGCTCGACACAAACCCCCAACTGAGACTGAGAAGGTGGGTCTGAGAGCGCAGAAACTCCAGGAGCTTGAGGAGGAGTTTTATAAGTTGGTGCAGCCGGAAGATGTTGCCCAGGATCTGGGGCTGCCCCTACACCTGCTAGACTTTATCTACCAATACTGGAAGCTGAAGAGGAAGACGAACTTTAATAAAGCTCTATTGCCACCCAAAGAGGATGAGGAGAACCTTCTCTTGCAACCCCAGGAGGACAGCATACACACACGCATGCGCATGTTCATGCATCTGCGGCAAGACCTAGAGAGGGTGGGTACTGAACTTTGACAAAAAGATGCTGAAATTCTGATAGTTTTATAGTCTGACTGAATGTTGAATGTGCGGTTTTTGTTTTTTAAGGTGAGAAATCTGTGCTACATGGTAAGTCGGAGAGAGAAGCTGAAACTGTCTCAGAGTAAAGCCCAGGAGCAGATCTTTAATCTTCATGTGAAACTCATCAACCAGGAAGTGTCTGCAGGTAATGAAGCACAAAAGAGACAAATGTAATAGTTCTACCTATCCAATGCAAAAAGCATGCACATAGATTTGTTTTATTCCTTATTGCACTTGTTCAGGAGTGCAAAGGCATCAATTAAAAAAAATGTTTATGTGCAGGTCTTCCGGTGTCCTCACCTGTGGAAAACCTGCTCTTCCGGCCACCACCCAGGATAACCCTGAAACTCAAAATGCCCAGAGTGTCACTGGGCAACAACAAAACCAGCACTAAATCTGGAAATGGGCCACTGTGCCCAGATAACAGCAGTAATGTGTATGACATCAGTGGAACGGGCGTTGGACAGGGCAAACCTCAGCTCCACCATGGCCGGCTTCGGAGAGAGGAGAGAACCAATGGCCTCCTTCCTGTATCACGGAGGGACAATAACACTGCCCACACATCACCTACACCCATCAAACCAACAGGTAAGCCTTTGGCTCTACACGCTGCTCTCCATGGCCATTCCTCCAATGGAAAGGACAAGCCTGAGCAGGACAGGCCCCGTCTGCTGAAGTCCAATGGCGTCATGGAAAAACCTGTAGTTCAGAGAGACACTTCATGCCAGACTCCTTCTGAGCAGACTACATGCAGTGAGGATTCTGGGAAGGGCAAGTCAGGTAGTTTTCATAAATCTGCTATAGAACATTTCAGTGTGTCCTTCAAAGAGGCAACAGTCAGCCTGGTACGGACTACAGAGGACTTCTGGAGTGCTGAGAAGAACGCTCGCAAAGTTGTCAGCAGCAAAGAACGGACAAACTGTGCGAAACCAGCCACTGAGCGTCTGCCAGGGGGCACCAGAGCGTACCAGGACAGTGATGGGTACTGCCCTGACCTAGAGCTCAGCGACTCTGAGCCTGAGGCCAAGGGCAAGAGATTGCGGGCTGGGAAGGGGACGACTGAGAAAAGCCCAGCTGTGATTTACAGTCGTGGGGGCAGTCGAGGGAAAGTGTCTTTAGGCTCCAGGACCGCAGTGCAAAGGTGACTGATCTGAAAGAACACGGTCTCAGTCCATCAGACCCACTGCTACAGGTCTGTCACCGTAATGTTCTGGAGGTCCTCAAAAGTGCCATACTCCAAGTTCCCTACTCTAAAGAGGAAGGGCCTGTGATTGTACTGGCCATTGGGTCAAGCAGTCATAGAATAAAAAGGGGCACCGAAATATCCTCCCTGGTAGAGTGGTAGAAGGTGCAGTCCTTCCATCCGGTTCGGTATTGTGCTGCTCGCTGCATCTGCTCTGATGAACAGGGTTTCGGCTTCAACCTGACTCCATATGCGAGACCACACAAAGTCTAATGTAGGTTAGACAGGCCCTCTAGCAGTGTTTCTGTATATACTGGTCACGAATAAGAGCCTCCGTTTTTAGGTTGTAAATAGTAGCTCGTCTCAAGGGTTGTGGAATTCGTTGCTGAAGTAATTTCCACGTGCTGATGAGTGACATCCTTGATTCCTATGGTTATGCAAATAAATAAAGGCATAAGTACTGCAGCGCTCAAGTCTTGAATTGAATGACAGCTAACAGGTAGATCTCAACTTTTCTGTGTTTTCTCTCTTTCCCCCTCTTTATCTCTATTGGTTAGCATTAGCATGCTTGGCTCATCATGTCGCTTTGTTCTCTTGTTTTAAAAAGGAAAAGTGTCTTCTGAGCAGTTTGAAACCGTCTTCCCTCCTTGTTTCCGGAGTTGCTGAGAAATGGTATTATTCTCTTTCATGAGAATCAGTTTTATTTTTAATATGTTAACGCTTGGGAAAACCTCACAATCATTGTCACGTTGCCATGTTCTAAAAGCGGGAATGTTATGAAATGTTAATTGTGAAAGCTGACTGGAGTTGCAGCTTGCGGTCAGTATTCTGACCACAAAGAAGCTTGGAATATTTAAGATTGCACAAAGTTGGGCTTAATAGATGATGACGTGGCTGCTAGGGTTCAGTGGGGTGTCAGACTGTCTGATGCACCCATACTGCCATTATTGTCTTCTTATTAGCAGCAAATGACTACTTTTGACCAAATAAATGTTACATATGTGAGTTGAAAAGAGACCTAAAATACCAGACACTGAAATGCATCATACAGTTCTACTATTCATGGGATTAAGTCATTGTTTTTTATGGTTAAATTACAGTCTGCAATCAAAAAGCTAGTTGGTAGTTTGCATACTGTACTGTTCATGATTCAAAGATGCAGTTTTATGTTCCATGGAAGAAAATGAAATGTTTCTACCAAAATCAATAGTATAGATTGATTTTATATTTTACATTCAACACTTACACCCCAAGCCCTTTACAGCCAGCTGTTGCTTTAACAGTGCCAACGTTTGAAGGAGTGAGCATGCATTCTTTTTTTGTTGTTGTTTTCCTCTCTCCAGTTTACTATTATTTTTCATGTTTGTATGTGTAGGATTCATGATACGGATGCATTTAAGTTTGGCACCTAAGGATGAAAGGCTTAATATTCCAGTTTATCAGTATCCTCACATTATGTATGTATGTCCTCAGGTTTGAGAGAGCAGCGAGAGCCACAGATTCCACACGTTTATGTGTGCGCAATATGTACCTCTGTGTAGCTTAGAGGAAGTATGACTAGCTTTGTGAAGTCAATTGGGGTTTATTTTTGTTTTGTTTTGTTTTTGTTTTGTATTTTAATACGTTCCATGAACTTCCAGGAAGACCTCAAATGATGTGCTGTGTGTCAACTAACAGCCAGGGAGAAACACTTGAAAAAAATGCAGGAACCATGTGTCCCTTTTGAAGAGAAGGACTTTCCTTTTTTGTTGTTTTTTTTTACCTGACACTACATAATGAAAAAGGCAAGATGTTCCTTTTTTTTTTTTTTTTTTTTTTTTTTTTGGAAGACAGCCCTTTTCAATAAACTTTTAAATATGAATTCATTTGTCTGTATTCATTTCTTGGGTTACATTATTGCAGCCTAAGTTTTTTGGGGGATTCGTAGATTGGTGCTGAACACAGCAGTGGATTCTGTACTGCTGATACTGATCTGATCTGTATGTATATTGAAAGCTAAGCAAATCATGAGCTTGGCTTGTAACTAACTCAGATACTTGTGTTTAGTCACTTCTCCACAAGGGGGTACTATTAGCTCTCTGGTAGCTTTCGGGACTTTATAAGAACAGCTTCATCAGTAGACACTTTTCCGCTGCCTGGTGTTAGCTGGACTCTACAGCTCTAGAGATTTTTCAGTCCGTGCCGAATGACACTGAACAATGAGGTCTGCAATGCTGTGGAAAGATCGGAGTCTGATATGTAATGCAAGTCATGAAAATATCTGCCTGTCCTGAAATGAACATTTTTTCAAAGCAGTTTTGCTTAAGTGCATGATAACATGAGTTTCCAAAATGTATAGAAAGTGCTCAAACGCTTGAGATCTGCGGCACTATTTTGGTGTGAAGTCGCTGTTTCATGACCTACATAGTGCACCACCTAGGGAGCATCAGATTGTTTTAAAGAAGCAAATGTGAACCGTGACTGTCATCTGCTTTGAGCAGGTCAAAAGCATGTGGAGTCACTTTAACATTGTTGGCCTTTATTACTAGACTACCAGATACTTCAGTGAAATGCTGTAATTTGTATATTGCCACTGTATGCTGGCATTTTTTTATTAATATGTTTTACTGTCCTGAAGCACTTGACACCATTTCCTAAGGCAGCCTATGTTCTTCCTGCTATCCATTCAAGTATTAAGATGACCCCAACTCTATTATAAAGTTTAAGTTTGTTTAACATGCTTGTGATCATTTAATTTAATTGCCAGACATCACATGATCTTAAAGGAAAACCCGTGACGTCCTGTTTCACTGAATGTAATGGCACTTTAGAAACTCGCAGGGCATTTACACCCAGAATTAAGGTCCGATTTTAACAAACACGGATTTGCCCTAAACCATTTCACCATCGATTGACAACTGATAATTTAAATTTGTCTTTTAAGCTTCAAATTTTGACTATATTCAATGGATGGTAGATCTTTCACTGTTTTGGCTCCCAAGCTATGGGGCTCCCTCCCATGGAATATTTGCAGTGCTTCCTCTCTTGCTTCTTTCAAAACCTAATTAAAAATCTTTTTCTTTCAGTGCTATGTCTATTCTAATTCCTGATTCTGCTCTCTATTTGTTCTTTTCTGCTGCTGTAATCTGTTGTTATTTGCTCTGTTTAATGTTTTTGTTTACTACTGTCTGTTAAACATTATTTCTTGTTCTATGCCTGAACTATTTATAAAGCAACCTTGAGTTAGAGAGAGGCAATATAGAAATAAAAAATATTATTGAACGGCATTTAACAGGGGCTTGCATCATAACTGCCCGGCCTATTGAGAGATAATCTCTGACAAGTTGAGTGAGCGTTTCAGTACAAACAGCTGATAACATATAAAGGTCAAAACTGTCAATCTGTTTGGCCCAGATCAGTGCACCTCGGCTAGATCCATTATGAAACAGCAGGACTGCCTGAAGCTCATTGATTATCTGAAAGAAAAGGCTGACTTTGAGTGCACTGTTTGCTGACTTCAGGCAGAGTAAATAAATAGGAATTTGTTGTCTTGTTAGTCAAAAATCCAGCAGTAAATGGACAAGAAGGAAATGATAGGCTTGAAATTGCTTGTGTGATTATATTAGGAAACAAAACACCTTGGGAAAGCAGAAATCACCTGAGCACAGAAGCATTTCTTGCGCCTCAGTCCAACGTGGGAATTTGTCTGATGCAGCAAATTACACCGAACAGTAATTACACTTTCCAACCAGCTAAGTACAACTTCAACGCAATGCAGGGGAGGAGATTCTAGGTGCATTTTTCAAAGACGCTTCTGCTGACCAGAGAGTTTCCACTTGAGCAGAGAAGCTGAGTAGTAAGTGTGGATACACAGTATGAAACACATTCTGCTGTCAAACAATTAAAATGTTCATTACATAAAGCTGTTTTACCTAGAAGGCCATTACTGAGGCAACATGCATCCATATAGTGTTACACCAGAGACTCCCACAATAAAGTCTTGCACAATGTGAGTGCCCTAATGAGCGGCATGTTTGTGAACTATTAGGCTGCATTTAGCGCCATCTGCCCTTTACATTTACTCATATATACCAGAATACATCTTGTGCACACTGTGTAAAGGCTCTGCTGTCCTATAATGTGCCACATGTATAATGTACATGCGGCTGTTGTTTTTCTCTCTATGCAGAAGTCCCCTGTGAATAGATGTGAAGTAAAGCAAGAGTTGGAGTAGTTCCATGTGAGTATAAGGGAATCTAGCAAGGAGGGAGCAGATAAAGCCACTGAGCTGTGATTGAAACTTCATTTTTTATGAGACTTTAGAATGACAATAAATGAATGAATGAATAAATAGATAGATAAATTAAATTCAAATCACTTTGCTTGTCATGTAAATTTTTTGTATGTTACATATTTGCAAATATATGTAGTCACTCACATTAATGCAGGATTAAAACAGAATTTAAGAATGCAATGTAAAATTATAGATTTTTTCCTAGCAGGAGATGCATTTAAAACTTGAATCCCCACAGTATTTAAGACACCTAACAATCACTAAACACCCCTCAGGGCTGTGGAGGATGAGCAAAAATCCAGTCTTATTTTCCCCACCTGTACTCCGAAAAGTCCCGCCTACCCCACTATGATTGGCTAGTACTTCACGCTCTTCGACAGAAAAGGAGGTACTAGCCAACCGGAGCGCTGAAGCCGCTAGCTATCAGCCAATCAGAGTGCAGGAAACGAGACGGTCCGAATGCGGGTGTGGAAAAATAACACCATGAAACGAGGCTGTAACTGCAGTGCTGATGTGAGCAGTTTGCTACCCAGCATGCTGGTGCCGCTGCTGCAGCCTATAGGATAGCGTTTAAACATAGATTTATACGCATTAATAAAGAAGTACTGAGCAAAGTGTAGAAGAGCGTGGTGGTGTGTCACCCTGCGTACGCAGCGAGTCATTACCTTCTTTTAAAGCCCTATGAAACCACGCCTTCGCCCGGCTGCCATAGAAAAAACAGCACGTTTTCCCCAGTCTGCCCATTTCTGCTCCACTGCATTAACCGCGATGTTCCGAGGGTTCCTCTCCTCTCTTACATGCAGCTTGAGACTCAAAATGATGTCTAGACCTGCAGGGAAACGATGATATCCTTCCCTTTCACGGCTTTTTTTTCTCAGCGATATAATTCATGTTGATCTCCGGCTCAAGTTCAACCCCGACACTGCCGATGGCTACCCCAGCTTCCGCACTTTTACTTCACCACCATGGGACGCTGGTAATTAACGACTTCTTTGGGAATGAAGCTGTCCCACTGGGTCCTACTGATAATTTTTACTGAAACCACTTTGCTCAGCATGAATCTGGACTGACCCGGCACCCACCTTGTAAGTCCCATTTAAACCAACAGCTCTACCAGTACTAAATGTTGTCCTTCAGCATACAGAGAGCATCTACTGCAGCTTTATTATAAGTATCACATAAGGAAGTCTCTAGACGTCCATTTAATGAACCTTCATTTGAATAGCTGTTTGATAAAACGTATCTTTTGATCTTTTGACCTGACACAAATTGGACTAGTCATCTAAAACTGTATTGACAGGTTCAAGATGTCATCCACGACTTTGTCAGCGGTCCCCCCAATGTTGCTGAAAGACCTGCCCATGGACAGCTGGATGGGTCACCTCCCAAGTGCTCTGTGGGACGTCCCTCTGTGTAATCTGGCCATTCCAGGTATTCCTTCCTCCTCACTTCCGTAGGAGTGGACACATCTCACCATGACAGTCAATGACTAATATTCACACCCCACTGTGTTTTAAGCATAACTTTTGCTATAAACATGTACTGGAGTCTTGGAAAATATTGAATGTGTGGTGGCACTGGAGGTGTTTGGGTACATGCTTTGTCTGCACTGGTACACAGTCAACACTAATATTACCCTGAACCACCAGAATCAACACCAAGTCAGGTTACTGTAATGCATTTGATTTATTTCTAGGGTCAATGTTGTATTTGGTCATTTGTCAAAGAGCTTCTTGGTTTTTGCAGGAAGTCACAATGCAATTACGTACTGTTTGGATAAAAATGACCGCTCTCCAGTTGACCCCAGACAGCCCGACATGCTGCAGAAGCTGGACAAGTACATGAAACCTATCATACGGCCTTTTGTATACAAGTGGGCAATAACACAGGTAGAGTCGCTGTCAATACAGTTTTTCCACCTTTTTGTTGGCTATATATATATATATATACATACATATATATATCAGCGTTGTCTTGTGATTACAGTCACACTGGATTTGATGGGCACTTTATGTTGCCTGTGATATATATATATTGAACCTAGGAAAATACATCAAGCTGGAGAATTCACTGTGCATCAGCATATTCTAAAGAGCTTTGCCTTTCACTGGACTCAGCCAGCCCAGGAGAGCACCAAGCACTGAAAAGCTTTTGAGTCTTTTTAAGAATACACTGTGTGTCCAAAGGTTTGTGGACAACTGCACCTCCATTGTTCCTTCTGAAAGTAAGGGTATTAATAGAACACCCTCCACCCACTTTGCAGCAGTAACAGCCTCTACACTTGTAGATGCTGGAACATTGCTGTGAGGATTTTGTTTCAATAAAAAGTGGCAAAGAAATGTATGTTAGATGACTATTTCCTGATCACAAACACCACTCCATGTAACTTCCAAGGTTTTGGATGAAACTTTGTGACTCCAGAGAATACTGGAGAGTTCCACTGCTAAACAGCCCATTCCTGGAGAGCTTTACACCCTGCTAGGCGATGCTTGGCATTGCTCATGGTGATTTTGGGCCCATGTGCAGCTGCTCCAGAGTCCATTCTATTGGCAGTGCTTTTGTATGGAGATTATACGAGCTGCGTGTGCACAATTGATTGCCTGTGTCAGCAGTGGGTGAACCTTGACTGAATACTTTTGGACATATGATGTGGCCTACTTGAAATTAACTTAAAGGTAAAATGAATTTGTACTAATGCTTTTCCGCAACACAGATATTTTTCCTTCACGTTATTGATTTTGGAAGTCTGGTGGAGTAGGGAAAAAGTACAGACAGCTGTTGTCCTGTAGTACGTTCAGAGTGCCTGCATTGTTAATGGCTGTGTTGTACATTATTTACTGTAGGAGTGCAGTGTGTGGGAGCAGTTGGACTGTGGGGTAAGGTACTGTGATCTGAGGATAGCACGCCGGCCCAATGATAGCTCATCTGACCTCTACTTTTATCACGGGGTTTATACCACTATTACTGTAGAGGTAAGCTAACACACAATCAAATTAGATTTTGTAATAGGTACCTGTAATTTAGCTCTATAGTAATAGTGTAGCTAAAGTATAGCTGTCATTATACGGTAATTAAATATGAAGTTCTGCATTTGTTCAGCTTCACCAATGAACTTCTACGCAACCTCTATAAATATAGTGTTTGTTCATTATAGACAGCTCATTGTACAAATGACTAAAAGTTCTTAGCTTTGAAAACAATGCAAATGCATAATTCTGTAGTTGCCTGACTGCATTTGTATACTATGACAGACCGTGCTGAAGGAAATCAAGGCATGGCTGGATGCCCATCCTAAAGAGGTAGTGATCCTGTCCTTCAGCCATTTCCAGGGTCTCAGTCAAGAGCTCCATGCGCTGCTCATTTCCACTATAAAAAGTGTTTTTGACACAAAGCTGTGTCCAAAAATGGTATGTACCCTTCTCACATCCAGAAATACAGAAGTAACTATACTTAGGATGCAGAAGTAACATAATAAACTACCAGTATGCAGTTAAGCATGTGTAGCCTGCCACACTTTGTTCAACCGGTTTGTGTATTATAATGTGTCTATTTTAAGACCACGTTTGCACTCAGAAGTTAATTGAGATTGTAACATACATTCTGTTCTGACATTCATGTGATTCATGGATTTCATGAACTGTCTGATCCAATTTACTGCACAGTTTCACGTATTCTCTGCCCAAACAAACTTGATCAAGCCCATAAAGATTAACTGGTTAGCTGGATCAGGTGTGTTGGAGCAGGAAATAAAGATGGAGAAGAGTGAAACTATTCAAGGCAGGGCAGTGCGTTAAAAACCATCCCCCTCACCTATATACACAGTTATTGTCACAAAACAGGTATATCAGCACTCATAACTAGTAACTACGCTACACTCATAATATTCTCCTAAAACAAAGGGTGCTTTAGAGGCTTCTTTGCATGATGGCATGGAAGGACTATTTTTAGTTCACTCATTTTTTTTTTTAGTTTAAAAAACTCCGCACCATCTACAGGGTTTTGGGAGAACCTTTACGTTATGCGAAGGTTCTGGTTCTTTATTCCTTTAAAAGGTTCTTCACACCCATCTCATTTGCAGAAACAGTTCTGTTGTGGCCTTGCTCTAATTAACCCTTTGAGGAACATTTATTTCGAAGAGGGAAGGTATGAATGCCTTTTAGTAGGAGTGGGTACCTTTAAGAACCTGTTTTACACCCAGCGATGCTTTCAGTAAGAATGTCTTCCTAAGAGTGTATCAGTTTACTTTGTTTATTTGTTTCCATCAGGAAGATGTTACTCTGCGGAATTTGTGGAGTTTGGGTTATCAAGCCATTGCCTCCTATGAGCACAATTTAGCCAACTGCCACAGAGAACTGTGGTCTCACATCCCTTACTGGTGGGCTAACAAATGCAAAGCAGAATTGCTGATCGAGGAGTTTGAACGCAGAAAAAAGCATAGTCGTCCAGGTAACTCAGAAGGCTGCTTTCAAAACATTCCCAAGAACTGTTCATTTTGGAGAGCACGCACATGTAAGTCTAATGTGTGTTATTCCACAGGCGGCTTCTTTGTGACTGGGATCAATCTCACCGAAGACCTGAAGTACATCTGTTCCCATCCCACTGAATCACTGAAGGATATGGTGATGTCCACCTATCCCACCTTACTCAGCTGGGTCAGAGAGCAGAAGCCTGGCTCCAACACCGGTTCCCTCAATATCATAGCAGGAGATTTTGTAACTGAGAGCCAGTTCATCCCAACTGTCATAGCACTGAATGAAAACCTTCTCGATAGGAGCACATGATTGTAAAATTGCTCTAGCACGTTTGGCACACGGCACACAGAATGTGTTCTTGCCTCCTGAATAGACCCTTTAGATATTTGCTGGGAGTTTTTAATGGTGTTTAATCATTTTTTTTTGGTTGTGGGGTAAGAATAATGCCATGCACTGATTTATAAGCCTTTACTGTTAACTAGCTAATCTTATTGTTGCTGCACTGTCTTCATTCAAACCTGTTACCTCTTATTATGGCAATATTTATTAGGAATTTTTTAAAGGCATGCTATGTAGACCTTCCTTTAAAACTTGACAATAGTATGTGGAGTAGGTTTTACCTACAGAGTAATTCCATCCTAAAACTCATGTCAGCGACATGCACAGGTTCCATTCAAAAAAATGCTCTGATCTTATAAGGTATCCACCAGTTCATCTCTCGCATGTACCTGCGGATGCAATATCTGGAGCCCTTTTGTTCACTGGGTGATTAAAATGTCAAATGCAGACCAATACCAACCCAAATTAATCTTAGTGACTAGTTAAATAATATGTCATTTAAAAAGCTTACAAACTTGTAAGTCTGTACTCTGGGAATGACAGTGTAATGGGGGAAAATCCCTAAAATATTCTCTCTTTGAATGAACAAGAGGCAATCAGGCAAAACAAACAAGCCAGTGGCCTCAGGGAAAACAATTATGTTGCATGGTTTTTGGGTGGAATTGCTCTTTACTGGTGGTGTATAGGATGTTATGCAGTGACAAGACATAAAACCTTATGACAATCTGTGAGCGGCAAAAATGCAATTTTTCTACTGTGGTCAGGTCAACATGGTCATTTGTCCCGATGTCAATGCAGCCAGCCAAGTAATTAATAGTCAACCAATGATATACAACATACTGCTCTTGTGTGAACTGTATTATTACTGTGACCTGGGTTTACAGAGAAAAGGCTTTTGTCTAAAGCAGTGGTGTGTATGGCATGCATTTCATATGGCACATGAAACATGTAACTTACAGTAAATCCCAGCTAATAACTGATGGATTAACATGTTGAGGAAATGATTACAGTTAATATACCTCTGCATGATATCTTACAACCCAAGGCACGAACACTGTTACTCCCCTGCAGATATTCTCTTCACAGCAGATAATTGATAATGCATGTCTTTAATTCATCATCACTTGCCTCTTTAGACAACATGCATCGGAATGAACTATTGCAATATTATATTACATGTGCAGACACTGTACATTGTTGGATGTTTAAGGTTTCAAATAAAGGAAATTAAACGAAAGTGTGTGAAACTCATTACTATGGATAGCCAAAGGTATGTTGACGTTACTTATTGAGTTTAGGTGTTTTAGCCATACCTGTTGCTAGCAGGTGTATAAAATAAAGTTTACAGCTTTGCAAATTCTATAGACAAACTCACAGAGTGAGGAATATCAGCACAAGAGTGGGAGCTTCATAAAATGGGTTTCCATTTCTGAGCAGCTTCTCACAAGCCTAAGTTTACTTTACACAATTTCTAGGATCAGCTACAGTGATGTAAGCACATCACCACTGGACACCAGTGATGAATCATTCTTTTCTACCTGGCAGTCTAATGGTTAACCTGGGTTTGGCAGATGCCAGGAGAATATTACATACCAGAATGTGGAGTGCCAACAGTGAAGTTTGGTTAAGGACGGATAATGGCCCGAGTTTATCCAGGTTTGGGCTTGGTCCCTTGGATCCAGTGAAGGCTAGTGTTACAGCATACAAAGACATTTTAGACAACCATATGTTTCCAACTTTGTGGCAACAGTTTGGGGAGACTTTTCCTGTCCCAGAATGATTGTGTCTTTGTCTACAAAGCAATGTCCATAAAGACATGGTTTGATGAACACTTTTGAGATAAAATGGAACATTGATTTCAGGCTCATAAACATTAGACTCATAAACATTAGACTCTGATCTCACAAATGCTGTTTTGAATGAACTGGCACAAATTCATTCACACTCCATAATCTTGTAAAAAAAAAAACCTTCGCAGATGAGTGAGGGCTTTTGTAGCTGCAAAGGGGATGGAGGCACCTCCATATTATTGCCCAAGGTTTTTAAACGGGCATAGAGGAAGGACCAGTATAACCTGGAAAACTAGCAATTAGCAATGAGTAGTGTTTATACAAAAAGGGTTATTGGTGATGTCCAGTTATGTCACAATATGCCAAATATGCAATAATGTGCATGTAGTACTTAACACTGATCAGTTTCATGTTTCATTATAAAGAAAGCATCATTAGCCACCGTTTTATGGGATTTAGTTCAGTGCAGTATGTAAAATACTTAATAAAAATGGTAATCAGTTTTGACAGTATTTTTAAATGTGGCACTACTGGTTTTGCCCACCTCCATTTTGCCCACCTCTATGAAACCCATCCCTACTGTAACATTTTTGCATGCGCTAAATCTTGATGTGTAATGAGCTCTGCCTGTTTCTGCTTTGAGGCAATAGGCAGTACAGTATATACAGATCAAGAGCTAACAGCCAGAGTACGCTTCACAAATGTGAGAACTGGAATTCAGTAGAAAAAATCTGTAAAGCCTTGTGTGCTGTTCCAAATCATATACTGCCTTGACAAACAACATGAATTTTAAATACAAACAATCACATGTAACTTAATCGTGTTCTCACATACACTATATGGACAAAAATATTAGGATGCCTGACCATTACGCCAACATTGACTTTAATGACACTGCATTCAAATTCATGAACTTTAATATGGAATTGGTCCCTCTTTGCAGCTAGAACAGCTTTCACTCTTCCTGGAAGGCTTTCCACAAGATTTTGGAGTTTCCGTGGGAATGTGTGCCCATTTTTTCTGTAGAGCTTTTATGAGGTCAGGCACTGATGTTGATCAAGAATTCTGGCTCACAATCTCTGTTTCAGTTTATCCCAAAAGTGTTGGATGAGGTTGAGGTCAGCACTCTGTGCGGGCTCGTCAGTCACATCGAAATTATCCAACCATGTCTTTGTTTTTTGCAAAGTCATGCTGGAACAGAAAAGGTTTTTCCCCAAACTGTGTCCACAAAGTTAGAAACATAGCGTTGTCCAAAATGTCTTGGTATGCTGAAGCATTATGATTGCCCTTCACTGGAAGTAATGGGCCAAGCACACGCCCTGAAAAACAGGTGTGTCCCAATACATTTGTCCATCTAGTGTATGATCACACGTGAAAAACGTGATCACGTGCCTTTTCGAGGCTTTTTAAATGTCAGTCACATATGTGTTTACACCTGTGGTTGTTCCCTGGCCTGCTTATATCCAGTCTTTTAAGTTGTCCCTAGTAGGCTACGAAGTACAAGATGTTGAAATGTTCTCAGATCAGCTAGTTAGACTTGCAGGGCGCTGACACAACAGTACTTGAGAACACGTGAAAAAACAGGAAATGTAGCATTACTTTATGGTTGTGTCGTTTTGCGGGACCCGATTCCTTTCAGCATACTTCGATCAGTTTTCGTTCACATGCAGTTTAAGTTTGCATGGAAATACTATTTCATAAATGCCTCTAAGTATTCGTTAACTGTTAGGAATAGCCTTCTGGATGGCGCCTGTTTCAGACAGTAATACCAATAATGAGGACTGGATGTCAACTTTGCCTGAAGAACTGTGGGACATTCCTTTAACCAGCCTAGCTATACCAGGTAGGACATGTGCGACGTTTCACACACACACTGTTTCTGTTCCTTTAGAGGTTAGAACAGTGTACCCACCTTTCATACGCTTTAGGGACGAAAGTATTGGGACCTCTGAAATATTCTATTCCAGCGTGACTGTGCCCCAGTGCACAAAGCAAGGTCCATAAAAACATGGTTGGATGAGTTCGGTGTGGAAGAATTTGACTGGCCCGTACAGAGCCCTGAGCTCAACCCCATCCAATATCTTTGGAATGAACTGGAACAGAGATTGCGAGCCAGGCCTTCTCGCCGAACATCAGTGCCTGGACCCATAAATGCTCTATAGGATGAATGGGCACAAATTCTCAAAGAAACACAAAAAAAAAGCCTTCCAGGCGGAGTGGAAGCTGTTATAGATACAAAGGGGCCGGAGACCAACTTCATATTAACGCATGTGTGTTTTAATGCAGTGTCATTAAAGTCCCTGTAGGTGTATTGGTCAGCCGTCCCAATACTTTTGTCCATATGGTGTTCAACAGGTACTTCCGACGGCACAATCTGATTGGTTTAGAAGCGTTCTCGCCGTAATACAAGCTATTGTCGGACTGCAATTAGGTGAGTCGTTACTTAGCAACTGGTGGTCAGGAAGAGAGTCTGTGGCTGAGCCAGAGCCAGTTAAACTTTTTAGCATGAAACAAATACCACCTAAATCAACAAACAAGAAGCTGCGCTGTAAAGTACACACTGACTAAACAAACCACATCCAGGTAAATTAAGTGAAGTGAACAGGCTCCTTATAATCACGCGCGAACAGAGCACATCACAGTGTCAACAATGTGAAATTCTTTTTCTGCATTTAACCCATTCACAAAGTGAAGCTAAATACTGAAAAAATAGCTTAACTATTATCCCTATTCGTAACGGGTAACGCTCAACTTTTTGGTAGGGGATCGATGAATCGATTTAAAGTCTATTTTCTCGCTTAAATTCCTGTCTGCCTGTCCGTCTTTCTGTCTGCCTATCCGTCTGCCTCAGTCTATTTATTTGTTTTTGTTTGTTTGTTTGTAAAACTGTTGTATAAAAGCCACAGAGCAGCGGATAAAATCTGACAAAACGAATTATGGCCTCAAAATTACAGCCTTAGAAGTATAAAAAAATAATCTTGTTTTTTACACAAATTTAAGCACTTTCAAAATTAATCTTATGAGGCACATTCCTTCATTAAAAGGCTAATCAGTATATATTTTTAAATGCTATATTATTGGTAACATTTATAAACAGTATGCATTAACGTTAATGTGACCATGTATTGTTACCTTACAAGCATTTGGTCTTCACCTATACAGGCAGCCATGATGCAATGAGCTACTGTCTGGATATCACCTCTCCACTGGTCCGGTCAGAGTCTGAGACCTTCAGGCTGCTGGATGGAGTTTTCTGTTGTTTTACTCGCCCAGTCATTTACAAATGGGCTACTACACAGGCATGTATACTCATAACTGAATATCTGACTTAAATTAGAATTCTCTGCACATCATTGAGGTTTAAAGTAAAATAGTGCACTGTCAACTGTCCAGTGACTTCTTAACAACACACATATTGCCATTTCATTTGTGATGTTTAGAGAGAAGGTTGAAAATGGGGGTATAGTGGGACCATTTGCCAACAACACCCTGCATGCCCCTTTTCATCCTGACTGGATTTTGAAATGTTTTAGGAAGATATTTCAAAACCATGATACAAAATCAATACCGTAAAACTATCATAAGAATCCTTCAGTGTATTCATAAACATTTTGTACAATAACAGATGGTGAGGTAACTTTTAGATGCATATAGAAGTCTGGTTCCTATCCTCACAAATGCATTTCTGTAGAATGAAGCATTTCACATGAAACCACTTTGAATGACTTAAACTTATATTTAATAAAGCAGACATTATGAATTTTGAGTTGTTGGTTAAATTCCCCATTAAGGAAATGTCTCTACGGTGTCTACAAAATATCTTATCAATTTTTATGAAGTAGTCTCTTACATTACCCTTCTGCTGCTCCATTAAATATTAATTCAGCTCTGTAGATCCTTCTTGAACATATTAAATTACTGGTAGGTAGTTCTGATTTCAGTCTCATTTTAAAGATTCTTTATTTTTTATTTCAAATTAAGCCCACATCAAATTAACAATTTTCTTCCTTTCCATCAAAACAGTGGGAAGGCATTGTGGAGCAGCTTCAGGCAGGCATTCGATACTTTGACCTTCGAATTGCCCACAGACCACGTGACAGTTCAAATGATCTGTACTTCACTCACATCATTTACACACACCTCACGGTTGTGGTAAGTCTATTGCCTTTCAACTATCGTGTGTTATATGCTATCGCCCAAACTTTATTTTAAGCATGGAAATGGGAACCAACCTGCACACCTTTCTTACAGGACACCCTGCACGCTGTCGGTACCTGGCTCTCGGGTCACCCCAAGGAGATCGTCATCCTGGCCTGTAGTCATTTTGAAGGCTTAAGTGAAAAATGTCATGAGGAATTTATTTATTCCTTAAAGAAAGTCTTTGGCTCTAAACTATGTCCGCGCAATGTAAGTGACAGCTTGTGAGTAATGGTTAAAAAATCGTATTTGTGTTAACAACGTATTACTTTGCTGAATGCAAATTATGCATTTGTCAGTGCATTTATCTGTGTCTTATGTATTGCTTGCCTCTCTAGGCTGATATAACCTTGCGTGGCTTGTGGTCATCAGGCCATCAGGTGGTGCTGTCATATGATGACCAAGCAGCAGCACGGCATACAGTGCTATGGCATGGCATCCCTTACTGGTGGGCAAACAAGGCTAATGGCGAAGAACTCCTCCAGTATCTTGAATGGCAGAAAGGGCTTGGTCGTCCAGGTGGGGCTCATAATTAAGTGACACTCAGAATGGACTTTCACAGTGTAATTCTGATGTTTTAAGTTTTCAAACGCCGGTAACATAAGGTGCTGTTTTTGTTTATAAAGTGAGAAGTGCTAGTAACTCTGAAGTAATGAGTTACTAGCAGATGAAAGCTGAAGCATGATGCTTAGTATTCAAGTTACACAAAGTCAATATTTTGGTTGACCCGGCTCAATGGGACCACTGCCAGTTTAAATTTCGTTTATAAAAACTGAAGTTGAACATGTTTAATGACGACCATTTCATTAGTTCCTGATTATTTGCTTCTTGCACTGTGTGTACAGAGGGCTTCTTTGTAGCAGGCCTCAACTTAACCGCAGACCGATGCTTCATTGCCTCCCACCCACAAGTGTCCCTGCACACCCTGACCATGGAGAACTGGGAGTGCCTAAGGCAATGGCTGGAGGATCAGAAACCTGGAAATGATGCTTCAAGCCTCAATATCATTGCTGGAGACTTTGTTGGGGACATTTCAATTTGTTCGCTTGTTATTGGCCTTAACAAAAAGCTACTCAAAGAGAACTCTAATGGCAGCTAGACACACTGAAGGAATGAACTTGAACACATGTGGACAATTGCTATCTTACTTAAAATTTGACGGAGAGGATCATGTGGGCCTCGAGTTATTCTAGATGACTGAAGGCACTCAGTGCTTCCTATGTGAAGCTGTGCATTTAGGAATGTCACTGTGTTCTTTCAGTTTTATCTTTGCTGTGTTTAAAGGGCCTATCTATGCAGGCATGCTTTATGTATTTCCTCCACTCATTTGTATTATGTTACCAAAACAATCAGAATTCATTTCAAATCAGTCAATTTCAACCTTACTTCATCCTTTACATTCTGACTAGGAGGTTTTACTGTGTCTGATATAAAAGTTTATTTTGGCTACCATGTCAAAAGCCTCTTTCAAAATGAATGTTTCCATGAAATCAATCAAAAACACAATTAAAATTAGGGATTTTTTTACAGCTTAGTCCCCATACATGGACTGGCAATTAAACTGTATATTTGATACCTTAACAGTGTTTGGGTACATCAAAATTTTCACAGGAGTGAGGAAAATTCCATGATATGGCCCTTTAAACACTTGTGGCAATGCATCATTTAAACAATTACCAGTAGTTGGGAGAGGGTATTTTATTGTTTACTTTATTGTTTATTAGTATACACTCCATTTTGTTAGATTTTACTGTACACTTGTTTTTTATACTAAAGGGTTTCATATATTTGAAAGGCATTCATATAAATAAATATTTGCACATGGTGGATAATTGACATCCGAAATAGAGACAATTATTCTGGTTCCGAGACAGGCCGGCAGCTGTCAGATGACCTGGAACAGCTTCCTGTAGCGGCCGTATGCAGCAGCACTGATGATCACCTTGACATTGGCAGTGCAGTCGTCTCCCACATCACGCACCTCCTTTACAGTGGCTTCCTTATAGAGCCAACTGCAAAAACACACAAAGAAGAAAGAAGAAGGGCTGTTTATGGGTGTACACGCAAACTGCTGGGATATCATTAAAGTCAACGTGAAATCCAAAACTGACACTTAGTTTACAGCCCTCATCACAACAAAATAAATCCAAATCGTGGAGGAAATTGCTGCAACTGCACAGGCCCACAGACACAAAGACAAAAGCAATATAAACTATAAATATTGCCATAATATGATAAAACTCTTGCTTGTTTCCTTCAATCTTCCATCAAAAGACTTTTGCCTGCCTGTAAAATGTCATCCAAATGTCTACTTATGTAACAATCACCAGTGGAAAAGAATATTAACCAATAATATGTTTCACCTCCCAGCAATACTTGAACAAAGCCATTACGTGCTCCCTGAGATTTTTTTTATTCATGGAAAGAAAATGCCTTGACTTTCAGTTCATGCTAACTATGAGAGTGCTATAATAATTCGCCTTCATGATACACGTGCAAAATTTCAATATTCCAGAATTTAACAAGCAAATTAGTACTAAATATAAACTCAAAAGTGTACTGAAACTATAATAGTATTTCATTTTATGCAATGTAATGAGAGAGAGGAAAATCAAACAGCTGGTAATAAGATGAGCTAACATCCAGTCTTCTGGTGTTTATCTGAAGTGTGACTCTACTGCTTGTTTATGGATTATAGGACTGCTTACAAAATTCTGATTCTGAGTTTCAGCTCAGAATGAAGAGCTGGTCTGTGTTGAGGTTCCCACAGTATCTGCTGGGGACTTTTGACAAACAATACAAAGAGTGCATGTATTCAGCTGCAAATGTGAGCCCTGTACAGTCCTGTCTGACATACTTCATCAAGCTGTCACAAGCAAAATTAAGAAAAGCTAACTTTGTTAAGTAATCTTGACCTTTTTTATAATGTTATCATTAGACACAATATTGAAATTTTCCCTTTGCTTGATGGATGAAGCGATTGTGATTAGCTGAGAGGAATGTCTGATACAGATATATTGATGATACTTTGGTGAAATACCAACTCACCCTAACTGTGGGCTGTTGAGCTGGACCTTCAGAGTCATGGTTTGCTTGCCTGTTGACGTCAAGACAGCTTCTTCCATTTTCTGCTTCAGCTCCTCCAATCCCACTTCTTTCAGTGCTGATATCGGTGTAACCTCAGACTCGCACGGCTCATAGCTAAGAAACAATCATGTATAAACAAGTGTTAAGATTCTGTGCAATAAATTTGCTCAGATCACGGTCAGACTGGTGGTCTTACCCTTCAATGAGGTCAGTTTTATTGTGCACCTCTATGATGGAGTTCATGAGTTTCTCTGGGATCTGAAGGTTTTTTAGGATGTTTAATACATTTACTTTTTGATTCACAGTCTCTGGATGACTAATGTCTCTCACATGCACAATGAGATCCTGACAAAGGAGAGAGGATATTGGTTAGAATATGCAAGGTTGCATTCTGTATGAGCTTTTATTTGATTTCATTCACTGAAAATCTGCATTTGTCTCCTGGTACTGGGCATTCAGATTCTTTGGGTACGTACAGAGTGTGCCACGTCCTCAAGTGTTGCAGAAAAGGAGTCTATGAGCTGGTGAGGCAGCTGGGACAGAAAGCCAATTGTATCCACGTACAGGACAGTCATCCGACTGGGCAGCTGCCCTGCATGTACTGTGACATCCAGAGTGGCAAAGAGCTGATCTTTAGGCTGAAGACCAGCATCCCCAGTCAGAGCTTTGATTAAAGTGGTCTTACCTAAAGAGACAAACCAAATGTTTGAGACTTCTCGAGGGGTGCAAATCTAAGATGACATGAGCAAATAACTTCATCATGAAATCTCAAATTTCACTATGAGTAGTTTTTATTAAATGGCCCATATCCTACATTTCCTGAATATCCACTAATGACATTTATGTAGTTTTATTCATGAAAAAAGTCATAATTCATTTTTATGTGCACATAAACATTTCTGTACTGTTTAGCGCTAAACATGCTGATTTTGAGCTTTAATGTAAATGGCTGGGCCTAAACTGCAGCAGGCTGGGATATATGTAATGAGTTCGTTTTCATTCCATCAATATACTAATGACTTCACAATAGGCTGTTTCTGAAGCACACATTTTCCTTATTTAGACCACAAATATTGGAGTGTGAATGGTTCATTTTCAAATAATGCCTGCATGCTGTTTTGCAGGCAAACAAATCTGTAATATGACATAGACCCTTCAAACAATTAAGAAACATTTTTTTAAATATTTTGAATATACAAATGTGACAATGTGACAATTATTATCACACAATTATGGAATATAGACATAAATCTCACCATGCTTTCTTATTCTTAAATTTGAAAATCAATGACCTGATTGATGCACAACGATAACCCCCCCC
>JBBPCX010000114.1:16641073-16652159 GCA_037974365.1 Hydrocynus forskahlii | reverse complement strand
GTCAAAACGGAAGAAACAAAAAACTGAATACAATTTACAAAACACCAAAGAGGCCTTATATATGAATAACTTAGCCTACCTTGACATGTGCAAAAACTTAAAAAGCTCAGCAGCAAAGTATTGAGCCATGTTTTCCTCATCTCCTGTGTGGGATTAACTCATTTGGCAGATAAAGAACCTGCCTCAGAGGATTAAAGGAAATCTGCCCAGACCTGTTGGTTTCCTGGAGCTTTACTGATGCCGCCGTTGTAGGAATGCTCCCTTCAGTACAGTAATACAACAATAAATCTGTTCAAAGCGAGGAAAAAAGACAGCTTGAGAATACTGATATAGAAAGCAATACCACCTGGGAATATTGAACATTATATCTGGAGAAAAGCAAACTTCAAAAACTGGTACTTACAGGCTTCAGAGAGTTAAAACTCTTCCTGCGTGCTGTGCAGTAACACCATCACGGTGCAGTGCAGTCCTTCTCTCACTGAATCACCAGCTTTCACAGAAAGGACGTTCACATCATTTGGTTATTGGTTTTAACACTGGTTTATGGTTGCTTTTTGTTCCTGCATTTGTAAACTGATAAACAGAGCCATGCACATATGGGCGTAGTCTTACTGGAATGATTCACACAGGCCCAACAGGAAAGGCTCATTTTGCAGAACCAGATATTTGCATGCAGGAAGTTTAGTTGGTGCTATAGATAACGTCCAAGTCTGGAAGCTGAGAAAAACAAAACAAGAACAAAAGGGTTTTTAAATGTATACAGAAGTGTGTTCAGGTACAAAATTACTACTACTACTATTAGGATTATTATTACCACTACTGATATTATTATTATTATTACATTAGTACATTTATTTGTCCATTTTTACAGGCTTTATTTTCATACCCAAGAAACGTCCCGATTGTAGATTTGGACACACAGGTGCCAGAGTTTGTGTGATGTGTATTGTAGTTACATTGACACATTATATTATTTTTCAAAACAAGAGTGTTAAAAGAGAGCTGATCCCTGCCCTTGCACAATAACAGCCACTACTCCTCTGAGTTTTAATCTCTATGGAAACTGCACAGGTGGGTGTGAAGGTGGGTCGTATCCAGTTACATTCACTCAGCACATGTGCTCAAGTAAAATTTTGATAACTTCCCTGAGTCTTTTTTTAAAATGGTGGGACTTTTACTCCAGCTCAGGCATACTTGCCAGAATAGGACAATGTCCTTTATACATTTTAGTGAAGTTTATTTATAAAGCCCATTATTGTACACGAAGGTCAATCAATTTGCTCTACAGCAATAGAATAAAACGATTAAGCATAAAAATAGTACAAAGAAGAAAATAATAAAAGAAATAGTAAAAGTTTAGTTACCAGTTCCTTTTTTGGTTTTATTCTGTTATATTGGTGACCTCAGCAGCTGCTCACACCTCTGACTTTTAATATTTATCACTATTTTAGACCATGAGAACATCAAAAAGTGATGAATAGACCATGAAAAAGTTGCTATGCTGGATGTAATCAGGTGTTATATAGCATTTAAGCAGCTTTTCATTTAAGTAGTCAGCTACTTTTGCTTTTAGTTTTAAAAATCATTATTTCAACTAACAATACTGTTACTTCAGTATGAGTTTAGCTTACTTTACACACCCTGACTGTGTGCTTTGTAATCCCTGTGTCCGAGAAGGGTGTTCCTTAAGGGAGCCCAGTCCACTAATTAGTCGATACACCTGGAAACTTCTGACCACATATAGTTTGTGTGAATAACTTAGTGCTGTGGTCCAGGAGGGAAGAGGTAATGTTAGACATGTGGTGAAGCAGTATGTGGATTTTATATATTTAGTCAAATTATTGACTTTGGAAGGAGGAACAGTTGTTAAAAGTCAAAGTTCACCGACAGAACAGATAAAGAAGTGATGGTGGTGGTCAGTAGCCTCAAAATGACCACAGATTCAGTTACTCCCATTGAAACCATTCATTAGTACCCCTAATACTTTCTTGTTTTTATTTTCTTCTTGGCTTATAATTGTAATAGTCTGTGGAAGCCAGAGGAAGTCTTAACTTCATAGTTCTTAGAGACAAACATAATTATTATTGTCTCCAGAACATATGGACTGTTCATCATGAGTTATCAAATACTGAAAAACAGCAAGGTCTGACTCAGCACTGTAGGGCATGAAAAGAACATCATCAGAGTGACACACAGCTGTTTGTCAGGGTTTTGACAAGGCCCTTTACTTTCAGTGAAGGGCAGACTTAATGCTTCAGCATACCAAGACATTTTGTACAACGCCATGCTTCCAACTTTGTGGACACAGTTTGGGGAAAACCGTTTCTATTCCAGCATGACTGTGCCCCAGTGCACAAAGCAAAGTCCATAAAGACATGGCTGGCGCGGAAGAACTTGACTGTCCCGCACAGAGCCCTGACCTCAACCCCATCCAACACCTTTGGGATGAACTGGAACAGAGACTGGGAGCCAGGCCTTCTCGTCCAACATCAGCGCCTGACCTCATAAATGCTCTACAGAATGAATGGGCACAAATTCCCTCAGAAACACTCCAAAATCTTGTGGAAGCTGTAAAGGGGGGACCAACTCCATTTTAAAGTCCCTGTTGGTGTAATGGTCAGCTGTACACTCAGAACACTCTGAGTGTCTGGTTCCAATCACCACTGTTGTGCAGTGAGTAGGTACAGGTACAGTACATTTGAGTGAAATGCTTGTGTGCAAAGCTTCTAGAGCAGAAACAGCTTGATAACAGACATATAACCATACAACATATATTAAGATGACAGAGAGAAAAGAAAAGAAAATATATAAAAGATTTAATATGCATATATATAAATATATACAGTGTAAAGTGTAGATGTGCCAAAGATAAGGTGTGCACATGTGCAGTGTGTATCTATCTATCTCTCTCTCTCTCTCTCTCTCTCTCTGTTGTTATATATAATATATATAACAATATGCATATGTAGAAAATATATACTGCTCAAAAATGAAAGGGAACACTTAAACAACAGCATGAGTGTTTAAGTGTTCCCTTTAATTTTTTGAGCAGTATATATAGAGTGAATACACACTTTAGCAGGGTTCCCCTTTAACTTTTTTTATTTCAGCGTGTTGCATCATCAGGACGCATGGTCGGGCCTCCGTGGCTGTGGGTCACGTGGTATACCACGCCCCCCCACGCTCACCAATGGCTGTCCCGCCGCCGGGGGATAAGTCACGGTTCCTCTCGCTCAGGTTAAGGGTTGTCTCAGTTCAGAGTGTGTGTGGTGGATCTCAGGGTCGGGCCGGTTCGTGCTGAAACATGACTTCCAACGAGAGTGACTGGGCGCCCGGTTTCAGGTCTTTCGCCACGGACGCGATCCACGTGGGCCAAGATCCCGAGCAGTGGTCTTCTATGGCCGTGGTGCCCCCCATCTCCCTCTCCACTACCTTTAAACAGCACAGCCCCGGCAATCATGCGGTGAGTGACAGGAGACGCCTGCACCAGCTGCACAAAGAGGGGCTGATACCGTTTGGACTCCCAGGCGTGGGAGCGTCCCATTAATAACATTAATTCCTGGTTGAATAATGAGGATCGGCCCATGTTGTCATCTGCCATGATGATGTGATAAAGAGCTTCTTTTTAAAGGCTGTTTTATTTTAGTAATAACAGCTGATCAGAGCTCAGCATGGTTCAGAAATTTACAGTAAATTTCTAGTGAGACTGCCATAGTATTAAATTGGTTTGAAGAAGTGGGACATGTTAGTCGTGAAGGTATTAATTATTTTAAACTTAGTGCATGGCATAATGGTGTGTTTCATATAATTTCAGACATATCTGGTCTCTTTACCTACCAGGATCTATGATGTGCTTGACTGCTAAGTAGCAGGGACTGTGGTTACATGGCAAGAAGTGGCAGTAGTGTAATAATGCCGAGTGTATGTGGGTCATTTTGAACCTTTACTATTTCAGTCTTCATTTCCAGCTCAGCTGTTTGTTTGACTCATCAGGGGAGCTAAAAAGCAGATGAGATGTGTTTGTTGTTGAGGACAAAGAAGCCATTCTGTTTTGGGCAGTCAACTGAGTTGGTCAAAGACCTTTGTGGCCGCTTAGAGCTCAGTTCAACTTATGTGGGACAGCTGTGGTACATTTCTGGTGTTTACTGAATTGATGTATAAAGTCAGACTTTTCATTCTTATTTTATTATTGTCTGTAGTTATTCAAGTGTTTTATCATTGTTCACACATGTTGGGAAAATCACTGTGGTGCTTAAAACCAAGTCAGAGTAAAATTAAATTACAAGTCAAGAATAAAAAAAATCACCTTCAGGTGTTCAGGTCTAAGAGCCAGTACATGTTAATGGCTAAGAAGAGATGGATCGCCTGTTAATGTTTTAGTCAAGATAAAAATACGACTGTTTTCAGGCATTAATGCTTGATAATTTGCTACACTTTTCATTTGCAGAAATAGTGTTTAATTGCTGTAAATGTAGTGAGGTAGTTTGCACTTTTTCATGTTGTGTTGGTCTGCATTCGGCATGCTCTGCTCAAGGTGAGTCCTGGCCTTGCACCCGTTGACCCCGGGACGGGCTCCGGGTACCCGTGACCCGAGTGTGAATTAAGTTGTTACAGAAAATGAATGTGTGATTGAAAGAATGAATTCAGTGTTGGGTTTCTTTTTCATCACTAGGGTTTTGAATACAGCCGGAGTGGAAATCCCACACGCAGGTGTCTTGAGTCTGCAGTTGCTGCCTTGGATGGAGCCAAGTACTGTAAGTCTGCTATCAAACTGATGGTCTTTTAATTATTTGTAATTGCAGTGTTAATCATCAGCTTAAAGCACATTGTAATACTGAAAAGACTTTGTATAGAGTGAAGATTGCACAACTGACTAACCTCTCACATTCACTAACCTTGAGCAGATAAGCTCTGTACAGCAGCGGCACAAGGAGCTGTTTTTAACAGCGCTCGTACACTACATGCTCCCGTCTCTTGTCCTTTCCGTAACGTCACACAGATAACTATGTGAATATGAGACCTCTTGACGATGCTGTGGTTTTATTTTCATAGGTTTTGCTCTCTCCTCCGGATTGGCTGCTACTGTAACCATTACGCACATGCTGAAAGCTGGAGACGGGATTGTGTGCATGAATGATGTCTATGGAGGTGGGCAAAAGCTGCACACTGTGCCTATAAGGTTTTTTATTTCTTTGCATGAGCTCTGAAGGAAAGGAATGAAACTTTAAATGAATTTCATACATCCTTAGTTTTCCTCAACAGGAACCAATCGCTATTTCCAACAAGTAGCTGCAAAAATTGGCTACGACATCTCCTTCGCTGACTGCACGAAGCTTGACGTCTTAAAGGCAGCTCTTAAGCCTAATACGAAGGTATGCCTTCCCTTTGCTCTATTGCTGGATGGTTTCCAACTCACTCACCCAGATAATTTCAACATCAGCAAATATTTGGTTAATTATTATTTATGTATAGCGTAGCTTGATTAGAATATTTACATGTCCTAGAACACTCTTCTCCTAAAAATGTATTTTAAGTCCTGACATTTTGTCCATAAGAGTAGTTTCTTGCTTTCCATACAAGTGATAAAATTCCAGTCATTGATTTTTACTTTCTTTAATTGTGGAAAGAATTCTGGCTCTGTTCACTATGTTTACTATACACATTTAGCGGGTTGGGGAGGGGGATGGGGAGTTTAGGAGTTATTTCATGTTCTGACGCGCGCTGAAATGGTAATCTAAGTATCCTGTTGCATCATTCAGTTTTTTGTGTCTTTTATGCAGATGTTGTGGATTGAAACTCCCACAAACCCGACAATGAAGGTTGTCGACATCCAAGCCTGTTCACATATTGCACATGAATACAGCAAAGACATTATCGTTGTTGTGGACAACACATTTATGTCTGCCTATTTCCAGGTATGTCTTGCTCACGTCCTGAATTTCATCATTTCCTGTTTTAAATGCTGAGGATGCATCTGTTAGTGGCTCACACGAACACTCACCACTACGTCTACTGTTTATTCTCAGTCAGATATGGCTGATAAATTTGAGCCCCAGCCCCTCACCAATCCTCATATCAGCTTGTTGCCACAAAGAGAACCTTTGCCATCTTCCTTCAAGCTAATTTCACACATGATTCTCAATAAATGAGGGATTTTGATATGAATGATTCTTATGATTTGCTATAATATGATTCTTCATTTTTGCTGATCTTTACCTTTTACAGCGCCCCCTGGCTCTAGGAGCAGACATCTGCATGTACTCTGCAACAAAGTACATGAATGGTAAATATACTTCACAAGCCGAAAATCGTCTTATTTTGTGGTAATATGAGCAAATTAAAACATTTTCTGTATTTTCAGGACACAGTGATGTTGTCATGGGGCTGGTTTCTGTCAACCGTGAGGACCTCTGTGAAAGACTGAAGTTTTTACAGAATAGTAAGAAAATTCATTCTTGTTTATCCTTGGGAATATTTTTTTTTATCTTAATGGGACAAATCATATTCTTCTGTGAGCTTTTTTTTTTGTAAATTGGGAACTTCTTCTGTTTTTGTTTTGTGAATGCATTGATCTGGAAAACATTTTTCACTCCTGAGCTCAGGATATTGGGCGATATGGAGCATAAGTTTGCAGTTTTTATTCCCTTCAGTTTTAAATATGGGCGACTGGGTAAAATTGAATCTTTGTATAAAAGATAACAGGAGGCTGTTATAACACCTAAGTGTAGGTATACAATCAATAAGATAACAAGATAACACATGTAGCGTTCAGGCTGCTGAATAATGCGCTGTTATTTAATGGCCCTGACTGAGAAGCAGTATTGGATATGGATCATGTCTGGCTGCTCAGTTTAACAAGGTCAACATTATTGCCAACACTGATCCATTATATCACAAATCAAAACGAATCGCAATTTTGAAATGAACTCCACAGAGGGTTCAGATTTCCTCACTCTACAAGTTAAGGCAAAGGGCAGCTCTGGCATCTGGCAGGGATATGGACATCTGCTGTAATAATATTTCAAGAGGAGACAGTTTTCACATATGGCTTTTCATTTCCGAGAGGCATTTCTTTCATTCACAGAAAGGCAGACGTGCATGTTGGCATCCTTTTGTGTAAAAGAACCTCTAGAGGAATGGGCAAAGAATGTGTCATTTGATGAAAATCAGTTGCTGCATTCTTCTGCTGCCTCTTGATATTACCATATAATTGAGGCTGCTTCACTAGAATGACTGCTGTTAGTCAGCAAGGCAGGGTTCCTGTAACTGGGCAGGAAATAATTGCATATAGTGCAGCCCTGACGTGTTTCTAAAATCAGTATTTTAGCTCTGACTGATCAAGTTGAGGTCTTATGAAATGAGGTCTTAAGCAACAAGTCTCTGAAGAATACAGAACCTTCTGTTGTGCGTTTCTGGATTGTAATTGTGTGATCTACAGTTTTGGGAATCTGCTGGTATCTCAGATCACTTTACAGTAAATCTTGCTCATGGACTCAAACTGTCTAGTCAAGATCATAACTCACAGAGACCATAGCCTATCTAGGAGGGTCCCCTTTGCTCACTGAAATGAAGAGTTTTGCAAGTCCAGTGAAGTCTGTTAAATTTGTGCACACATTTTGACCTTTAATTTACAAACACTGATTTATCTTACTAAAATTCTTGCAATTTATTCACGATGAATGTATAATTTGTTTTACTGAACCTATTGTGTTGCCAACTGATCTTACATAGTCCCGTCTGACTCTGATGAAACCAGTTTCGAAACAGCATCTGGAGACAACATTTTCATCATTACTAAAAGAGGTTGAGGCTTGGTGGGCTTGGCTTACTTCTCTTCTCGAGAAGTCTATAATCTAACTACGCTTTACAGGAACTCAGAACAGGCTACCAAACCTATTTTGTGTACCCACCCACCTAAGGACAAAGAACAGGCACACAAAACTGTGTAACACACACTTTTAAGGAGATCCCCAACCATGCACTGTTGCCTTTGTAGTAGCTTTGTATGTTTTGTACTTTCTTTTTCCTTGCCAAGCCACACATGCCTCAGCTTGTATGTCCTTATTTAACTTTGTCTGTCTTTGTCCTACACTGTTTGCTTCAGAGAATGCTATTTTAACCCTCTGTGTACTTGTGTATGTGGCTGGGCTGACAACAAACTCTCTTGAATCTTGAATCTTGAACTTAAAGCTCATGACCAAACTAACTCATGACCAGTTTAACCCAAATGCAATTGCAGAAACAACGGACAGAATTTATCTGCCTTGATTTTTAAAACGGTCTGATATTAAACACACCGTATTCTTTGCTTTTTTTTTTTTTAACTACCTCAGGTCTGGGCGCTGTGCCTTCCCCATTTGACTGCTTTATGTGTAATCGGGGACTGAAGACGCTGTCCCTGAGAATGAAGCAGCACTTCAAGAATGCTTTGGCTGTGGCCAAGTTCCTAGAAGCTGATCCCAGAGTGGACAAAGTCATTTACCCAGGTGACTGATCTATAAATGTACATTAATTCTAAAGTGGCTAGGTAAAGAAACCTGGTAGTACAACTTAATAATAAAACACCCAGTATGAAAAAAGTTTGTAGTAGCTACTCTTTTAAAAAGTGAACAATGAGTAAGAATTATACTATAAGAGCAGTTAGTAAGTTTACTGTGAAATTGTTTAGAATAAATGACCTCTGATCCTCTAATCACAGTCATAAGCGGAACACTTAATTGATCCTGGAGGAT
Source organism: Hydrocynus forskahlii (assembly GCA_037974365.1). Taxonomy (NCBI): domain Eukaryota; kingdom Metazoa; phylum Chordata; class Actinopteri; order Characiformes; family Alestidae; genus Hydrocynus; species Hydrocynus forskahlii. The sequence continues at coordinate 16,643,427 of JBBPCX010000114.1, read as the reverse complement.
ACTGCTTATGTTATGACTACACTAACACACTGAATTACTAATGACACAAATGGAGTACATTATTGCTCATAACAGAGATGGTAGTAGATGGGTAATATTGAAATAATAATATTGAGGTAAAGTACACATTTTACTGAAATAAGAAGCAACAGTAAAGTACAGGACTGTGCAAAAAATATTAAATCAGGAACTATAATTAAATAAAGATGTGCGTCAATACTATAAGTATAAACATTTTTAAACTTTGTCTTGAAAATGCTATTAAATGTTCTCTAAATCCTCGTTAAAATATTTAGGTTAAAGTGTAGGTCATATGTGAATTTCAAAGTAACAAGATTTTTAGCAAAATAAATCAGAGTAATTCAAAAAGAATTCATATCATTGTTTGAAAGTACATTTGCAAAGTTTAGAACACATGGTGAATTGTTTGTAGATTATTTTTAGTGTGGCAAAATGAATCCGCTTCCTGTTTCCCTATATTTTGTCGCACAAATACAAAATACTTGCATAAAAGTATCTACTACAAGACACTCAAAACACCTGTTAGAATTTTTTAGAAAATGTTATTTGCAGAAGGACTGGGGTAAGGTAGATTCTACAAGTAAAATTCTCATTTTGCTCATGAACATGAAAGCAAACCAAATCTTTCTCCCAGGCTAACTTTGTATATCATAGAAAGATGAGTCCATATTGTATAAAATGGTGTAATGGTGGATGTCTAGGAGAAGTGCATTAATAACAGTACATTAATTTACATCTTTCTGTAGTGATGAAATGTTTATTTAAAAAAACCCCTTATAAACATCATTATTAGGAAGAACAAAAAACTCTTTAATCTGCCCAAATGAACTCAATGTTCTATCTCTCTGTGAAATTAGGAGAAATCCACTAAGCCCTTTGACATGCATTTTTCCAGCCCAATGCTCCTAATCTGTCAGTTTAAGGCAATAGAGACTGATACAAGCAATAATGACATGCAGTTTGGGATGTTCTTACATGTATCCAGGTAAGCAATGTGTTTTAGACTTTAGAATTGTCTGATAAGAGTGATGTCCTATCAGCCACACCTTATAAATGAAAGGTAGAGAATTTAATCGTTGGTGGCATTCAAATGACAGATCTGTTTTACCTGGACAGATCATAAATAAAGCTTTACACTAAATTTAGGTTTTAGAAATGTGATGTTTAATCTAGGCATTTTTGTTATTCCAAATACACAATATGGACAAAAGTATTGGGACACCTGACACCAGCAGGGCCTTTAATTATATTGCCTTCAAGTCTTTTACAGTCTTTAATTTGGAGTTGGTCCCCCTTTGCAGCTGTAAAAGCTTCCACTCTTCTTGGAAGAATTTCTGTAGAGCGTTTATGAGGTAAAACACTGATGTTGGACGAGAAGGCCTGGCTCGCAATCTCTGTTCCAGTTCATCCCAAAGGTGTTGGATGGGGTTGAGGTCAGGACTCTGTGCGGGCCAGTCAAGCTCTTCCACACGGAACTCATCCAACCTTGCTTTGTGCACTGGGGCATAATCAGCTGGAGTGGAAAAGGGCTTTCCTCAAACTGTGTCCACAAACTTGGAAGCATGGTGTTGTCCAAAATGTCTTGGTCTGCTAAGGCATTCAGATTGCTATTTGTATTTAAAAAGAGATCCAAAATGTCTAAAACCAAATCATTTGTTTGCATGTTCATATGTTAGACTTAACCTCCAAAATTGTCACTAGGATAGAACAAACAAAATGCTTTGCCTCCAGAACCCACGTGTGTTGGATAAACATGTAATCACTTGTGTTTTTCCAAAGTAAAATACAGTTTACCTTCACTCACAGATATTAATTATGGGAGCAGTGTTTGCTTCCTTCCAAAGGAAGGTTTACTAGGCCGAGAGAAAAAATGTACACTTTTTTTTAAAGGAGGGAGTGTTATCACAAATAGGTACAGACTGGTTCTCTAAACTTGTGAATCTAGACAAGGCAACATATCAGACATGATCAAGCACAGAAAAGAACAAACACTAACAGAAACCCGGGCACCTTGAGGCAACTATCTGTTTCTCTCATGCAGTGGGTTGGCCTATAAACTATTTAAGAGTTTAACCTCCTGTGTCCACTAGGGGGCAATATGTTTAGATTTTTTACATTCATTTGCTTTTTTTTTTTTTTTAATGAAACAGAGCTCTGGGAGAGGGACTCTGGGGGGAAGGCAGTGCAAACTAAATTCTGGAGTAAAATGTAATAAAATATAATAACTCAGTGTGTCTCCCTCTGTCAGGTTTGCCATCTCACCCTCAGCATGAAATAATGAAGAAGCAGTGCTCAGGCTGTCCTGGGATGATCACCTTCTACATTAAAGGCAA
>JBBPCX010000114.1:16598045-16624316 GCA_037974365.1 Hydrocynus forskahlii | reverse complement strand
GTTTTGTTTCTAAGCTGGCCTTTGTTGATGTAGCTAATTGTGAAAAATCACATTTGGAGATGACCAGTTGTGCTCTAGTGAATATTTGTGGAGAGTTATGCATTCAGACAGTGATAGTATACAATCTTTTTAGACAGTTGCCTCTTTCAGGAATTGTAAATGGGGTCATTTTCACCTGAAATAAATAACCAGCCTCACATGTCCACCAGAGATGATGTGCATTCTCTCCCAATTTGGCCATATATGCTCATTGACATGGTCAGGTTTTTGACACTATTTCCTGGACAGCTGCTACTAAAAGTGAAAGTTTTAGAGTTATATGTAAACAAGAAAATTTCATCATACTCAAATCATATAGTTGTCTAATGAAAACGAACAGCAAAAACTGTTTAGACTCTGCATATGAGTTCCTGATATACAAGAAAGAGTGCTCACATCACCCTCATTTTGAAAGAACAGTAGAGATTTTAAGGTTTTTTTTTTACTTGACTTTAAAGACCTAAGTGGTCTCAAAGCCCCTGTGTACCTCTCTCAGTGTCTCTCTGTTTGCATTCCAAGATGTTTTCTTAGATGTGCAGGTACTGGCTTTCTGCAAATGCCCACCATAATTACAGAAAAAGTGGATAAGTCTCCTTTAGTTATTACGCTTCATACACTAGAATACGAAGCTCAAGTCAAGCTCTGCACTTTTCATAAACAATTGAAAACATGCACAAACAGAGAAGTAAAACAAGCAAAAAAATAGCAGGTTTAAAACAACACGCCCCATACTTGTCAAGTAAATCTGACAACTCACTGTATTTCATCTATACGTGGTAACAGCTAACAGATAAAAACAAGTAAAAAGCAGAACGATTTTTTGCCCTTTGAGGGTACTGTTGATGTCATGATTCCATTTATATGATCATAACATGTTTCTTAGTATAATGCCTGTTATTATGGCTCGCAAGAAATGACAGCTTTGCTATTGGGGCACTTTAAACTTCCCATCAGTGAGTAGTCTGTCTTCCCATCTTCTGTTAATAAACCAACCACATAACTCAATTATATACATTCCAGTAAATTCAGAGGCTTTAGCGGAAAGCGCTGTGCTTCAAAGTGAAAGGAAGAATTAAGTAAGGTTTTCATGGTGTAGTTTAGAAGAGCATTCAATGAAACACATTTAGCAGCATTGAGTAAGTGAGACATTTCCATGGCTGTGTAAACACAAGTGAATTATTCATGGTAAATATTCCATATTGTAAGCATAAACAAGGCAGAGTATCAGTAAATCTTTGATGAACACATTTAATATCCAGGTTCCAGACACATATAGGCTAAGAGTAAACAGGATGGAAAAGTGGGCTTTTCTGTTCAGATTTTCATGTGGGGTTGCTACAATCAACAATTCTACAAACAGGCAAACTGGACAGTCAGTAATTGATTATATGTGGCCTTTAACAGCCAGTGTCTACAAAAGTCTCCAGCTAAGAAGAGTATATACGTAGTTAATTATTGGGATCTGGTATGACTTCAGGGCTTAAAATGAACTGTAATGTGCCTTAAGCTCTATAAATGAAACCACCATTCTGATGCTTTCAAAAGTCATTTACTTTCCAGTGCTAAATGTGATACAACATTATTTATTTGCTGCCGTTGGCTGCTCCTCAATAGTACAATACAACCCACCATTACGTGAAGCACTTGGCTCACACACTTGTTCAATTTGATTATGCTTGCAGGGCAATATTTGGATTGGGAAGATCAATAATTTACAACACCAGTAAGTCACTGTTCCTTTTCAGTAAGTGTGTAGCACGCTTTACAACAACAGGAAAGCAAGGCTTTTCTTCCTTATTTCAGTTCAGCATATCTTTCACCTTTACACAGTGGAAAGAAACTGGCAGCAAGTGAGTTTTGTTGCAGACAGGGCAGGAGCAGCCTCTTATCTTTATTGGCATAGTGCAGCAAAATGTTCTTTATGTGGCCTATTGGGATGAGTGCAATCATACAAATCATGAAAGATACCAGCCTTCGGCCTGCAGTTTCTGAAAACTGTGTCCTTTATTTACGTTTTGACAAGCAGATAAAATCAAAACGAAGTAAACATTCATACCATACACTGTATTTGCCAGTTTAGTAGTTACATCTGCCTTGCGCCTACACTCACTGGCAAATCATCAGAAGCATCAGCCACATAGATGCCATGTGTAGGCTCACAATTACTGACTGTGTTCCTGGAGTCCATGATCTGTAGGGGTAAAGAAGACTCACACAAACTGTTCATGAAAAAAGAAGGGCTACAGTCTCTAACTGAACATTTACAAACTGTACCAGCCAGGTTGGCCAGTAAGTGTGCACAGTGTTTAAACACCCCAGCAAAACTGCTATGCCTGATACACCTGTACCAGTACAACACACTCTAACATGCCACTTCCATATCTGTATCACTGCTGTGTTGGGAGCCCAGTAAATATCTGCTCAGTGGTGGTCTTATGGTGGTCCATTTCAGTGACAAATAGGCTGGTGGGCGGCTGATAACTGGTGTAGAAACAGATGGGTGATCAGTCACTGTACTGTACAAGTGCTTACTGCAATCAGAACGTTTTCGTTATGACTGTTTACTAAACAAACGAACTAATTATGCTCCTGATAAAAGGTATGTGTTCCTAATAAACTGGTAATACCCGCATTAACCCGTGAACAGGCTCCTGTAATGGTTCTGTTGTTCTACCTCAAGCAACAGTCATTAGTGAGCAGGTAATAAGGACCACAGGCTGTATGACACACTTGGGAAAATCCTTATTTATGGTTTAAAAACTACAGCTCAAAAGGATGCGTGGAATTGTTTGTTTTTCTGAGGACACACATCATCATTTTTGGGAACCATCTCTGCTGATGGTGCTGTTTTTTTAGATTGTGAAAGAGGGCGGTTTAATATTAGTGCCATAAAATAATAGATGACAGGAAGTTCTGAACAGCTCTAACTCCCAGCAACACTGTCTGCACAGACCTCTCATACACAAACGCACAGGACCTGTGCAGGGTTCACAGAGCCATTCAGGGACACTCTGTAGCGCCCAAGAGCTTTTTTTTTTTACTGTGGATTTATTACGGCTTCTCAAGGAATGCTGGGATTCTTGGAAAGACAATTAAATATGGTGATACACTTGCACATACCTCCTAAATTATCTAAAAAAAAAACTCCAATGAGTTCATTATAACAAATGATCCTTTCCATAAGCCTTTTAAATTGTTGCCAATAACGGATGCCTAACAATTGCATTCTGGTTGGTGATTAATGATGCATGGCCTCTTGTGTGAAAGTCATTTAATTTCTTCACACACTCATTAGCTTACCCCACTCCACAAATTTCAAGCTTAACTGAATCCCGTCAGTTTGTATCACCTTCCAAATTACAATTAATCACATTATACCCAGTCGATACCTACATGATAAGTGGTTGTCAGTAGTAGATTTAGTCATAGTAGACTACAATGTACTTCTGTGCCATAATTGATAAATGCAATAAAGAGATCTCATATAAAACAGAGAGAATGGGCCGGTATAAAATTAAACTTTAATGCTTAAAGGGAAATTCAGTGATTTTTCAAAGCTTCTGCATAATTTAATCAATAAGATGTAAACAAAATAACTCTTGAGTGTTTGGATGAGAAATGTGCGGGACAAGATAAATTTACAGAGTCAGAGTCAGAATAAATTTGTTCAACGATGTGATAATCAGGCCTACTTGTCTGAAGAATCTCTATAAGTTCCCTCACAGGAAGTTGCTAGATAAAAAAGTTGCCAGAGAAATTGATTTATGATCGTTTGAGAGGGTTTTGGCCTAAAACAGATTACCCCAGTATTTTAATATTTACCACTATTACTACTATTATCAGCATCATACAAACAATATCACATTCTGTTATATTTCTTGTATGTAGCCATTTAATGGGAATTAATAAAATAATATTATTACATATCATTATTTATTACTAGTTATTACTCTTCAATCATCTTAGACACTTGTCCTGCCCTTTGCTGCTATATATTATTATACTGCACAAAGCTGCAGGTATGACTAATGTTTGTTGTATGACAGTAGTTCCTCAATAAAATGCTATTTAAAAAAAAACTTAATCAAATGTTCAGACATCATGGATGTATATTGTTCACTGACAAATGAGTACACTGAGGATCTCTCTGTTAATTCTTCAGTTACCAGCAGTTAGCAGCAGTTCAAAAATGTCAAATCTGGTGAGAAAGAGAAAATGGTGAGGACATTGGTCCAACCTTTCATTTTAACGTCTGTAATAAAGAAGAAGATAAAATGAAAGAAAAATTACATTATTAGCACAAGGTTTTAATTACAAAAAGGAACAGACACATTCACCCATTAGGTCATGTAATAATATAATAGCAGTTTATGGAGCCGAAGATTGATGTTTTCTCTGTGAAATACAGCAAAGACCAAATCAGGATTTGTTTGCAATTGAGTCACGGTAAATCCCAATTTTTTCATTTGTCAGCATACACAGATAAAATGTACACCAATAAAATATGTCCTTGACACACTTATTGTCGTTCCCTTATTTGTGTACCAGATCTGAGTATATTTCTATTGCTGTGATTTGGAGATTAAATATTATGTGAGGCAACTATATGTTTACAGTGCAAAACTAAACCTCACAAATGGCCAGATCAAAGTATATATATAAACCAGAGGAGAAGGCGAATTAAACACTTGACTGTAATCACACTACATTTTTAAACATTGTGGAGGTAGTGTCATGGCTTTGGCTTGTATGGCCACCTCTATGACTTGTTCTCTCATTTTTGTGTCATGGGAATCATCATATCATGAAAAAAATGTAATCCAATTTTATTATATAAAAGTGCTTTTATAAAACTTTGCTTTTATACAAGTGTTATGTGTAAACATTGTTTTACTATGTACGATTGCTCCCCAGTCTATTCAGGTCATTTTTACAAATTAATGTGCATAACTACCCATTTTGAGTCAAATTGTTTTTGTGAAAACTAACACGTTTACATACATTTCCCTATACAGTCTGCAGCAATTTAACTCCACCATTCACCACTTATTCATGCTGAAGTTATAAGAAGTGATTCAGTCTGGACTGCTTTTTAAATGAGGCTCAATACAGGGCAACTAATCAGAACAGACATCATAAATGTATTTCACACTTAGATTAAATTATTAAAACATCCTGGTAATAAGGAATAAAGACTGGTAGGAGAATTAGCATGTAAAAACTATTTTTTATTCAGAAGCTAATGTCGTAATTGGATCTCAGGAAAAAAAATCACAGTAAAAATGTAAGAAATTGTTCCGTTAAGTGTGTAGTCATTACATTTTCATTTGTACATTTTACTATTTGTTTATATACACAGACACAGAGTACACAGATAAAGTATGCCCTTGATACGTTTCAGTGCCTTTAGTTGCTGTACACTCAAGCAGTTTTTATTTAAGGTTAAAGATATTGGGTCAGGTTCCTAAGGATTAAGTTTAGTCCTGGACTACACAGCAAAATGAACTGGATTTTTTTGGACATCAAAAGAAAATGTAGAAAAGGACAAGGCTTAATCCAAAATGAGGCAAAAATGTAAAAGTAATGGTCAGATCAATCTATGAAGAAAGCAAAAAACTTTGGGTCATCTAAAGTTCACATGTGAGGAGGGTCTACCCTGGTCCACTAACAAGTTTTATGCCCCAGTGTAGCTGTGTTTTACAGCCTTAATTTTATTTAAAGCAGCCAAAGACTATGTCATGAGCATACAAACCAGTGTGAAGCCCATGCCCCCCTGTCCCCCTTAGGGTACAGTGGAGGTAGTGCCATGGCTCAGGTGTGGACAGTCATCCCTGGAAATGGTTCTCTCATCTTTAGAATGATGTAAATTACAATAACAATATGACATCAGAAGTAAAGATTTTAAGATTAAGGTGCATGCAATCAATTCATGGCTGCCTGCCTATGTACAAATGCCTCTGAATTTATCATTCTGCAGGGCAGTTACCCAAAGAGTCCATTTGGGGAATAAATAGAGCTCACATTCCAAAAGTAGATGAATTAGGTTTTATACATGCATTGTTCTGACCTTTTAAAGGCTTTGAGGTTATAGTGGTGGCGCTTGTTGTGAACGGCTCTTCCCTGTAACCTTTATCCTGGTGAGAGTAACCCTTTAAGATCATGGTCCTGTTCAGTGATCCATGAATTGACTGCAGCTAATTAGTGCTCCAGAGAGCATTACTGGACTGCCAGAAAGCTCAGCATTAGTTCATTTAAGGTCACAAACAGGAGAGATATTAGGAATCTAATATTTGCTTTAGGAATTCTAACAGTGTGTGACTTGCGTAGCATTTTGTTATGTAATCACACTTAACTACCATGTGCTGCGAGACTGTCTGGCCAGGCACTGGAGAGAAATGTAGCTGTTTTGGTGACTATAAGAGATGACCACAAGTGTAGTGCAGCCAGCTCATCTTGCCAAGCTCATTAATTTCTTTAAGGCCAGCAAAATAAGGGAATGTTGAAGATTTGACAGCCATGCGGAAAAAACAGACTGTTGAATGAATAGCAAAATACACTTTCCGCTTGGGTTCACCCAGCAAAGCCAGAGGTGCAGCTTACTGCCAGGATTCACTATGCAGTGCATGACTGTGGGACATGTATTGTGTAGTAAGTATGCAGTACATGACAGCCAGTCACGTATAGCATCTTCCATAGCAGGGGTGTCCAATCTTGTCCACAAAGCGCTACAGGTTTACATTCAAGCAGGACTCCAGTTGATTTATCAGTTGGTCTCAGTTTTTAAATTATCTTCCATAATTTTGATACAGTCCCTCTGTACCCTTTTACTATTTACATGTCAGTCATTTACATGTCAGTGGGCAACGATAAAATTTTTTAAAAATAGTAATTAATCACTTGGTTTTCTTCAATTAATCGTGATTAACTGCATTGTTATACGCAAAATTAAATAATAATTTCAGAAGTAGAGTATTGCACACTTTTATTTTTAAAGCACTGCTATGTGAACTAAAGTGCAATAACATTTGGTTTGCAAACACTTTAGACAAATAAGAAGCTTTTTAATAGCAGTGTTCCCTTTAACACAGTCACACAGGTGCAGTTCAAATATTTATTATAAATCTCAACTTAAACATTAAGGTAATTAAATCAAATATAAAACCAAAGCTATTTGCTACTGCAGGGCATTCATGTTTTATCTAGTTTGTTATAGAAAAACAAGTTACCCTCAGAGTCCAGAGCATTAAAGCAGCTGCAAAGGAAGACCAAATCGACATGAAAGTCTTTGTGCAGTGTCATTAAAGTCCCTGGTGGTGTAATGCCATCCCATTACGTTTGTCCATATAGCGTATGTTGACTTGTGGGCATTTCTATTGTCCATCATCAGAATTTACAAGTTTTTCTGAAATCAATAATATTGTGGGGAATCTGTCCTCTCTTTGCTGCTATGCTCTTCTTGGAAGACTTTACACTATGGTTGGAACATTGCTGTGATGATTTGATTGTGTTCAGCCACAATAGTTGGTACTGATGTTGGATGAAAGGTTCTGGAACATGGACATCATAGCAGCTGCAAAGGAGGACCAATTCCATATGAAAGTCTATGTATCTGAATGCAGTGTCATTAAAGTCCCTGTTGATGTAATGGTCAGGTGTCCCAACATTTTTGTTCATAGTGCGCAATAAAATAATTGTCGGCGTTAAGTAAGTAATGCCCTGCCCTAATATACATATTATTACATCTATAGTCAAACTGTAATTGAAACGGATTCTTCTGTCCTTATTTTGTAAGAAGTGTTTGGACAGAAATAGTAGTGGCCAGCAAAGAAGTCTAATTGTCTCAACCCTGGTCCAGGTGGCCGCCAGCTTTGCACATTGACGTGTTTTTATATATATAAGCTTATTTTCATATCCCTTGAAGTGGCAGAAAGGGCATCATGATCACGACTACAGCTGATCAGGTCCTTGAAGAAGACAAAAATATTCAGAAGTGTAAGTATTAAGAACGGCACCGGTCCTTCACACAAGGACACAAAATTTACACCATCAGTCTAACTAATACGAACCTGCTGCATCCAGATTCTACAATACAGTGTTACATCAGCCATCTGCTGTATTCCACAGAGCTCTGTCACCAGCACGCTGATCCAGATTCTTTTATGAAGATTGATGTTCCGCAGTGGACACAGTGAACGGTGAACACTGAAGACCTCATCTACTAGGATTTTAGTTCATCTTAATTCCATCTGTTTTTATGACTGGAAAAATCTGGGAACAGAAGGGCCAAATCACATCAGCTCTCTGGGGAGTGCTAGCTAGTACTGAATATGGATCACCAATCTTGCAATGGGGTAATTTGCATTTCCATTATTATTATTCATGTACTTCCAAACACATTGCGGTATGTTGACTTAATAGTGCATAGATGGAAATGGACACAAAGGACACTCTTTATTACGGAAATGGTGACCTATAGAGTGTCAGGCTTGCAGTGTTACTCTCTTTTCAATGATAAATCATTTAGTCGTTTCATGGTCACGCTCCAGTTAATTAAGTATGTACCAAACACTATGAATTCAAAAGTGAATGAGTAAATGAGCAAGCCATTCTAAAAGCAGTGTTATTGTAATGTGGTGGTATCTCTATATATTCACAACAGTAATAGAAATCAGATCAGCATCAGGATTAGTTTTCACATTATATCTTGCAGGTTTTAACCATGATTCTTGACTTTGTTCCCTTTTGGAAATATTCTGGGTTCCTGACATGAATACAGCCTCTTTGAGATCCAGATCACTTACAGAGCAGAACTGTGAGTGCTCTTCCTCATAGGCTTGGAGTGACATGTTTATTGACATTTTCTGTGTGACATGCAGAATAAATCCAAATCCATTAGTGTTCCCAAGCCAAGACAATAAAATGACATTTTGATTAGCTTTAAGTCTTTCATTGAGGTTCAAACAGTACAAATGCGCTTGTGCGGTCACATACACACACACGCCCACGCCCACATGCACACTGAATAATTTCTCTCCTCATTTCATTGTGTACCTTCCTTTCAGTAAATAGATTTCACAGATGTGGCTAGATTCATTCGAATGCAACAGTTTGGGCATCCCTGTTGTTTTTGTTTACTTTTTTTTTCTCTGAACATGAACCCGCAATTCTGTTAGGTCAGCTAACAGATGCTCATCCTCCCTACCATTGCACTAAGTGATACCGGGAGACTTATTTATGTATGTGTCATGTTAATAATGACTCCTGTGGAGTTTCCTCATTACCTCACAGCAGGGGTGCCCAGTTTAGGTTCTGGAGGACTGGGGTCCAGGACAGTTTAGTAGTTCCCCTCTTCTAAACACCCTCGCTAAGCCGTGCAACAAACAGGTGAGTTGACTGAGGTGTGTTTGAGCAGGACAATCACTGAACTGTGCTGGACTTGGCCTACAGCATAAAAGATTGACCAAAAGTTTCCATAATGACATGTCAGGTATTACTGTTCTTTATAGATATTCACAACATACTGAACTCTGAATATAAGATGCAGACAGAGCGTAAATGTTGCTATTTATGTAATATATTCAATATAAATGAACCTTAACAGAAGAACAGCTGTTATAGTTACACTGAAACAGAAGTAGAAGGTCCCGCACAGCCGAGTCAGGTACAGAAAATAATTTGAGACATTAAGACAAATTGAGTTCATTAAGACAAACCCCAAATGTGTGACCCCCAGCCAGAGGGACTCCACACACAATGAATTCTCCTCTAAAAGCACAGTCCTTAACTATTCAATCAATCAGAAAGATGCTGGGATGGATAGTGTACCTAATGGGTTTCGAGGGAAGAGTAGACTTTTAAAAACACCGTCTAAGAATGTTGAGCTTTTCTAACAAATGAGAACTGACTAAAATGAACGTAAATAAATTGTTGTGCAAATACTATTGCCAAACATAGAAGCAGATGCAGCCTCATCTGGCCAAAAGGCACTCCAATAGCCCATAAAAGATGACCTTGCATGACCTGGACTCGTGTATTAAATACGCTCTTATAGGCCAGAGGTAAAATAGTTTAAGATGAAGGTTTTGAAGTTTGAATGCTGTTTCAATGCAGTGCACAATAACAATGAGATGCTGAACTGTCACTGACATTGATGTCTAAAGAAAAGATGCACAGACAAAGGTTAAAGGTCTCTTTTTGCCTTTGCTCTCGTTTACAGCATGTAGCTGAATGCACCTTCAGTCAATGTATCCATAGCAATGGAGAAAGGTTGCTTTTTTCCTGCTCGGTATTATCTATTCCATACCGACTCTCAAATGACAAAACTGAATTTGAAGTTTATATTCTGAGTGCAGACACTAAGCAAAAGTTGGCATGGAGGGTGTTCTGTATGAATAATATAGCCAAAGGATTCTGTTTCCTTTCATTTAGTCATTTTTCTTGATTTGTTCCTTAGCTCTCTTTTCATAGGGTGAAGGATCTGATGTCTGAGTGGAACTGATATATGTGCTTTTATATGAATGTGCCAGCTTTAAATCTTGTTTACAGTTTATATTAAATTGAAAGGGCAGCAAAAGGGCTTGATTCATAGACATGAACATGACTCATAGGACCAGTGCTTTTGTGTACAAGCATTGTATTTCCCCTGATTTTAAAGGCATTAAATAACTACAGCTCACCTTCATTCTTCAAACTGAGGGGTAAAAAAGACAGGATCCATAGACATTAAGAAAAGGGCCTTGATTTTGCAGCCAGAAAATGACCAAATAACCAAAGACAACTATGATATTTATATGTATGAAAATAATGATAATGTGATAGATTGGAGTGATCTCAAATGATCTCACTATTTACAACTAATCATGCATGCTGTAGACGTGCCAGAAAGAAAGATGAGGTCACTCCACAAAACAAGAGGACATTGCTGTAGAGAAGACTTAAACAGGAAAAATAGGAAAGAAGAAGGACAAAAAAAATCATACAAATGTGGTAGTGCCATTTGATCACATAACAGATGCCATTTTTATTCTGTCCTTTAGGTTTGTACTTGTCTATTGTAAAAAAAACCAAAAACAACAGTTATATTTTCGCAAGGTATACATTTTTCTTTTCCCATATTTTTTTATTGATGCATATAAAATAAAAGTAATAATTTTAGAAGTAATAACAACTTCAGTGTTCCTGATAGAGAAGATTTAGATTTTATGTGTTTTCTTCTATGGTCATGTGTTTCTTTTATTGCAGCAGAGATAGATGGGCACTGTGGGGAGAATGCTGGATTATTAATATTTCATCACTCAGTCGTTCCACGGTTTGCTGATACCAAACAAATTTGCCAGACGGTGAAACACAAACCTCAGCCTGACCCTCGAGGATTCATGGTTGTCAAGGAAATGGTCTCCAATAAGAAAAAGCTGGGGTAACACGATGTATAAACACAACATCACTGAACCTGGTTAAGGACATGAGGTGTGCTACAGCTGCTTAAACAAACTATACAAAACGTTTTAAAAAACAACGAAGGACTGTAATGTTTGTTTGGTTTGTGTGTAACAAAAGGATCAAAATTACCTTTTACATGAACATTTTTTTTGTCCCTTAGAATTAGAGGTTGTTTTTGTTACTGTTCCTTTAAGACTGGTATGTGTAAAAGACCCAACTACCTGCTCTGGTTTGTGCCTCTTTCAAAAAGTAGTCCAGGTGAAAACACACTATAGTTAATGGGCGGGGCTAAATTGCCCAATAAGTGAATATACTGTGAGTGTATATATATATATATATATATGTGTGTGTGTGTGTGTGTGTGTGTGTGTATATATATATATATATATATATACATACACATACATATATATATACTGAACAAAAATATAAAATATACATACATACATATATATATACACTGAACAAAAATATAAAATATACATACATACATATATATACACTGAACAAAAATATAAAGTCTAAGGACACCTGTGCAATATTCATGCTCTAATCAGCACCTTGATATGCCACACCTGTGAGGTGGGATTGATTATCTCGGCAAAGGAGCAGTGCTCACTAACACAGATTTAGACAGATTTGTGAACAATATTTGAGAGTAATGGGTCTTTTGTGTAAGTAGAGAATGTTTCAGATCTTTGAGTTCAGCTCATGAAAAATGAGAGCAAAAACAAAAGTGTTGCGTTTATATTTTTTGTTCAGTATATATATTCTCTGTAACATTAACAGTCAACATGACAATTAAACTAAACAAAGGCTGATACCTTGAATTTCCTGGTCAATTTAAGTACAACAGAAAGTGTGAACAGTTTAAGCCGCGGCACCATCCAGCATCCTCTGGACTGGACGACTCTCGGCAGTGCTAGCATTAGCCATGTTAGCTAGCGGCGCCGTATCAGATGCCGTGCACAACGCTGGTAGTGTTACTGCACTTTAACACCGACTTGCAGGTTGTGCAGGTTTCTGTGCTGTTTGTGTGTCTAGAGTGAAGTATCTCCACACATGTGATGTGTCTCTCGTCTTGTTGTGGTCTCGTATTTAGATTCCACTCTATGTGCCAACGGTACCGCCCCTTTTATGAAGGGACTGCAGTAATTGGTTAAACCAAGGAACGCGTGTCAGCATCAGCCAATCAGAGGCAGAGACTGCATTGCGCACACAAGCGAGGGCAGAGCGAGAGGAAAAAACACCACTAGTCGACTGCTCTCAGGGGCCGTCGACTCGTGCCTCTATAGTCTCTATAGACTTTTGTGTTAATGCCCTAATATATACTTGTTTCTTGGGCCATCACAGGAGCAATACATTCAAAGTGCGCCATTTTGCAACATATTCTGCATATGTATCCTGTGTGAGTTGTGCTGTAAGACATAGTGGAATTTGATATGATTATAATCAGGGGCAATACACAATAATTAACACCATTGGTTCATGTAATTTTCATCTGCTGACCAAAGCCCCTGACAAAGCCATGAGTCAGCTCTTCACTCCACATCTTCTTGGTATTCAGACTTCACAGAAGGTGTATGACACTAACCCCACCCTGTTAACCAACCATCTGTAATACATGTACTAAAAGGTTGGGAAGGTTGATCTGGAGGTCCTGCTGTTTCTCACGTCACTGCACAACATCTATTTAGTGTTCCAGGCCACGCATGGACACACAAGCACACAGATGTCATAGTAATTCTTTTAACGGCCATGTTGTTTTCTGTTAAGTGATCTGGTCGTTGGTTCTTGAATTAATATAAACATGCAACTGTGTTAAAGATAAGATTAAAGTAAATTGTGCATTTGGAGATGTGACAGATTTGTTGGACTAATAAGTGTGCTACTATCATAGCTGTTGTTAGTTGTTAGCCAAAGTAAAGGAGCAGTTTAGTGTTACTTGTCAATCAAAAAGTGTGTAATTTATAGAGGCAAGGGCATAAGGGTGATGTGTCTGCTCACTGTTCGAGTCACATAAGCCTTCGTGACAGCTCTTTGGCTTGACTGGTGGCTGGAAATACGGGCAGTGACAGACTGGTTAACACTGTTACCCTAGGAGCAATGCAATTTTCACACTGGCCACATGCATGGTAAGTGAAGCAAGGAAAGGTGGGCTTAACACTCCATTACTCTGTCAATGACTTGCCCGGCTGGGGAAATTTGCTTCATTTAATTGGAGAGTGGCCGTGAGCTGCTGCGGCCATCCACTACTGAAAATCAAGGTTCCTAAATGGTTCTGGCTTGGTTGTATGGTTCTACACCCTCATAAGTAATGGTTCCAAAATGGTTCTGGCTAGTACGTATGATTCTTAACCCTTTAAAACAAAGGTTCCCAAGTAGTTCTGGTTTAGACATACATTTTTATAGCCTTAAAAATAAAAGTTCCTTAATGCTTCATTTTATTTGCAGGTTCTTCATTAAAGGGAGGAAACAGACATAGTCCTTCCATGCCATTATTACTGAGATCCCCTTTCAGCACGTTTATTCTTATGAGCATAGGGAAAAAAAATTGTACAGAACCTTTACATTACATGGATATTCTTTAATCTTTAAAACAATCTCAGCTTCATTCTCACACATCTGATGAATAAAAATACTTCACTGAATGGTTGTTCAGGAAAATTAAAAGTGGCATTGCTCCAAATAACCTGTTTTAGCACTTTTAATTTTAAGATTAGAGTAGAGTTTCCTAACCCTGGCTAATCCCTACTGCCCACATTTATGTTTTCCTGCTGCGATACAACCCCCAGTAAACAACAAAATGTTCAGGGCAGAAGGTTCTCTAGAACCAGAGCTGGAAAGTCTTGTCATGAATAACTTGTTCAGGTCTTGATTAGTCCAAGTAAGGTAGAGCAGAATAAAATGTGATGGTGGAACAGGAATGTGTGGTCTCATCTTTCTTCTACTGCTTCGTTTCAAATACGTTGTCTTGCAGACATTCCAGTTTTGAAAAAGGAAGACATCAGAGTGCACAAACGACCACAGAGAAGATGAAATTCTCAAAATGTGCTGGACTGAAAGTGGCTCTTCACCAGCTAAACTGATTGGATAATAAATCAAATACATTGCAGTTTCACGGACAGGATTAAGCATTCTTTACAGGATCATTCCACTCTTCTGAAAAACCACTTAATAAATGTAAATTCCATTACGTTTAAGCTACACGCTGCTCTCACAGGCCCAGTGGGAAGTTACTCTAACCCCAATATAGTGGAAACTTTGATCCTGCACAAGCCGTGCAATAGGGAATGTTAAATGAAGGTGAAAATTGATTTTTTTTGGTCAAGGGACCAATGCCAAACGTACCTGTAATGAGAGTTATGTGATTAGTTCAGGTAATGAAACATAAATATAGTCTGACACAAGTCATCAGGCTTATTCTGTTCTGCTTGCATCAAGGAATGTGAAGGTAACCTCTCCTGCTATTCTTGGATGAATGGCCCTAAATGGTTGTGACTTGGGTGTATGATTCTACATTCCTAAAAATAAAGGTTCATAAATGGTTCTGGTGACTGCTGCAACTAAACCATAATCTGTAACATGAAAATAATTATTCAAATGACACTATAACAAATAATCACAAATAAAACTTTTCAGCATAACCAAATGTCTTGTGATTGCTATTATGAAAGTATTGCAACTCTTTAACTGTGTACAATATTATATACAATATTATATCAGAGTATTACTGTCCAGCATTTTGTAGAGACCAGCTCATTCAACATTTCATTTGAAATCATGTGTATTAATCGGGATTGTGTCCTCCTTTCCTGCAGTAACAGCCTTTACTTTTCCAAGAAGGCTTAACACTAGCTACTGGAACACTGCTGTGAGGATTTGGGTGCATTCAGCCACAAGAGCATTAGGTACTCTGGACAGTTAATTTTGGATCACAAACACTCCTCCAACTCAAAGGTATTGGATAAAGCTCCATCTTTTCACAGAATACAACTGCACTGCTTCTCAAGCCAGTTTTGAGAGGCTTTATATCCCTCTGTTCAATGCATGGTGACCATAGGCTCATTTAAAGTGTGTGTAAAGTTTGTGGCTGCGTCAGAGTGTCCAGTTCTATTGGTAATGCTTTTCTATGAAGGCTATACAAGATGTGTATGTGCAATTGAATGAGAACAAGTGTGCACCTTAATCTGATTAGAAGGGATGTGTAAAAACTTTTGGACAGATACTGATGGGGCTAGTGTGACCACATGTCTTCTTCTTCCTGGACACGTACTTATTTCTGCACCTAAAAAGTCAAGGGATTTTCAAATTGCCTAAATGGGTCTCGGTTTGCTTTCAAGCTGGCAACTACTTTCTGCAGTCTGCCCCATGCTGCTCTCCTGTCCTGGTGTTGTCTTTTTTTGGAAACCAATGTGTACTCATCCTAATGGAACATTACCACAGATCACAAGGTTCATTTTCTCTGATATTTGTAAACATGACTTGGAGCACTTACTACCTGGTTTTCTTTGTTATTGACAATAATTATTTACATCTGATGTTCAGGGTCAAAACTATCTTAACATAAAGGTTTTAATTTATAATATTTATAATGTGACTTATCATTATAATGTAATATAATATATGACCTCAGTTTGGGGAGAATTAGTTGGTCTTTACCAGGTATTTTGTCATAGGAAAATGAGTTAGACCTGAAATGGCTATGAGGGACACCAAGAACCAGTAAACCAGTTATCTTGGGAAAAAGATAAAATACAAGAAAAATGTTGGATGTTAGTCTTTAAACAGCCACACTGTCTTATATACTGTATCCATATATTTATTTATAACTAAAAATGTTTTTTCTGCGCATTAATGCATGCCGTATTAGCAAGATCAATTGATTAGTATCATCCTGGTTTTCTTTTAATTAGTTCATTATTATTATTATTATTATTATTAATTGATTAAACTGATCTAATTACTGCAAGGTAGAGTATTTATCATAATATGGCATGCCAGGTTGCATCACATTATGATGCATTACACAATGCAAATGCCTTGTTTGCTCTGTCATGTCTGAGATCTGTATAATGCAATACAATTAGGACTTGACACAAAAAATGTGAACAAATCATGAGACCAGAACTTCACACACACCATTATTCTAATGTTCTAAATTGAGTTATATTTAGAAGTTGTTATTAAAGTAATAATGCAGCCATAATTAATAAATAATTACTGAAAAATGCAGCCATAAAAATGCACTGAATGCAGCACTCCAGTGCAGAACAAAACCAGTGAAACTGGTGAAACTACCCTTTTGATTGACAATTATCACCAGTTTACGTTGTGGTTGAAATAGGCTAAATAATGCAGATTGGGAACTTTAATTAAAATGAGACCAAACTAAGTTTTGATCATGTTCACTGCCTTTGCCTCAGAGGTAGAATATTAAATTAGAGTGTAAGCATCATTGCTGCTTGTTACACAGGATTAATTACAAAGGGGGTGTTTAGCCCAGTCCCCGAAGCTTCACTCTGAAGAAACTTGCTAACTGGAAGCAAGCACTAAATTGCTTGAGCAGAGGGAGAACAGTGCCCAGCTGTATAAACCAAAGATGACTTTGTTGAGACGATGAAAGTGTGATTTTCCAATTTTGCTAAATTTTCTTTGGCATCATTTGCTATGTGAAAAAATGGTGCAAACTTAATTACAATTACAGAAAAAGTAAAAACTGTAATATGATTTTCAAAATGATTAAATCTGAATGTCATAGTATCCAAGGAACCCAAAGCAATTATTAACATCTCAGCATTTCACACTTTGGAACAGTTTCCCTGAAAAGATTATGCCCAGGACTGAATTTCACAGTTAATGGCGGGTTTACACTTAGCTCACATTTTGGCAGTCCTTGTCAAAAAGAGTCATTATGGAACATCCACAACTGGTTCCTGTTTTACAGTGGATATAATATTTCTGGCACACACCAGTCACATCATGGCACATGGTAATATTACATACAGCCTTGAAGTAGTCAAAGCTTTTCTCAGTGCAGTCTCAGCAGCCTCTGGGCATGAGAACAGGGTCAGTGTGGTACCAGATTTGTGGCTGTAAGTGGGAGGCTGAGGGGATGTGTGCTGACTTTAGGCTTTAGAGAATGCTGCTTCAGACTGACTGTATTGACCAGTAAAAGCCTGGTCACACTGAGAAATGTCAAGAATCCTTGTTAACATATTTAGCTCCATGTGAATATCGGAGGAGGTGTCCAGGGTTCTTTTCTGAAAGAATATTTTGATGAAGGTCATTGTCTGGCTGTGTTCCATTCCCATTCCTCCAGATTGTTCCCACTGGTCAAACTAAGGCCAAAGTCAAACTAAAACTCATTAATACTTGTGTGTTTAATATATTACTGAGGAGCTGGCCAATATCTATTCATCTGTAGAGACCTGCAATGTCCAGCTTCTTCACACCTTGCAAATCTGATTGGCTGAGCCATTTTCAAAGCTGTTAATACTGTTAAAAACAGAACATTCTTTAAACTTTATGTTGCTTGGCAACTGATTGCGAGAATTTTTTCAATTACATCGTTAATAATAATAAATTGGATTGAACACTGGTCTATTATCTCATCGTGTGCCTTGCCCACTTGGTGTTTTGTCTAAAACCGCCCTTTCCTTGGTAAAATTACTGTAATATATAGCCCATGGCTTCTTACTTTAAGGAACATTGAAGAGCATTGAAATGTCAGTTATTAACCAACGAGTTAGCCAGAACAGTGCAAAATGAGACCTTTGATTTAATGTTTTCACTTTGAACCAAGTGAATTTTCAGCTTTGATTTCACATGAAAACACAGACTCTGGGCTGATATGCATCTCCAATAACAATGGTTTAATATATTCATCCAGATTTTGCCCTTAGGGTCAGGTTTCATCATACTGCACTGCTGTCGCTTTCATGTGTCTGTAGTTGCGGTGCAGTAAATTTAGATGGTAAGGGCCAGTGTGTGTTCTGCTCCATAAGAGATTTGCTGAACCTGCTCCCCACAGCATGGTAGTCCTGAATCACTCTGCCTTGCTCTGCTCAGACCCTGACATTTCTGATGAATTTGCACTTGTGGTTGCACACTAGTACACATCTAATTGCTCCCATTGCTTCCTAGTATTAATGTCGATGTCTGAACTGTTGCTCTCTCTACATTCTCCTTTCTACTCATTAATGTGTATTTCTAATTAGTTCTTGGTAAATGAATGTCCGTGTCTCCAGAGAGTGATAATGAGCTTTCGAGATGGGTTGGATTATTGACTCTTAAAGGCTGCATATCCTACACTTGTCTTGTATTTTATTTTATTCCATTCCGATGTTTGTGTGGTTTCATGTATCAAAAACCGTCACAACAAATTTTATATGACTATTTTTTAAATCTCTTTCAGAATTAAACAGGCTTTTTCTCCCCAGTTTCATTCTGATTCCACCTGCTAGCTAGAGCTGCCCCAATTACATGATACCGCTAGTGGTAGGAAAGCAAGGCCAACTGTGATCTCTTGGACTCCCAGTTACAGTTGGTTGTGGCCAAATGAGAGAACCAGACAGCTGTGCTACTTGGGAGCCCCTTAAACAGGCTGTTTCCCTTACTGTGCCTTTAACACTGATATATGTGAATGATCTCTGCTCTGGAGACACTGACATTCATTTGAGATATATGTGAGCCCCTCAATATTTTACTCGTGATGGAAACTGAGTTGGAGATGGAACATGAAATTGGCTTTACATTTTGTAAAACAGCTAAATTAACGATTCGCACAACTATTAGATCTGTCTCTGTATCTGAAATTGGCCACTTTAATTCTTTGAAAGACGTCTCTGCTTGTTTGGAGCATTCTTTGTAAAAAAAAAAAAAAGAGGTGGTTTAAATGTGTAATGCTGTTACGTTACAATCAAACACTGAAATGATTGAATGATTATTTGAATTGGCCCTTTAAGAAAACCTATCAAATAAACACAAGAATGAAGCATGAACATGTGCATACACACAAACACATGTGCACATGAACTCTCACACACACACACACACACACACACAGCAAAAATATTTTAGAAGCACACATGACAGCACTCCAACAATGTGAGCGGAATATTAGAGCGTCATATGAATAATAATGAACTCTATATGCATCCTAGCTGCCATGCTGACACACAGTGCTTGTAAAATGGAGGCGTGCCAAATAACATAGATTGACTGTGATTTGTGAGGTATTTTACACAGCTATGAAGATTGCAACTGCACTTATAAATGATGTTCTGGACCACTGCTTGTAAAATAAGCTGAAAGCGTGTTGAGAGGCTACATGAGTCTCCACAATCTAGAGCTGCAGAAATAGAGAGGAAGCATGTAAAGGCTTTGGCTATGCAACCCTTCTGGTACATGCTTATACCTTGAATGTTGATGGCCATTCTATTTTTCTAAGTAAAATTAAAAACTAAGCTTTGACACTATCTGTATTAGGACTTATTAATCAGTCACTACTGTAACTTCGATGCTAACATGCAGCGAAATGGCAGGATTCATAAGGTTACATGAAACCCACAGAAGTCTGTTATGACAAATGAAATAAGCTTACGTTAGCATTTGTAAAGGCCTATTCCAACAAGCGTCACTTATCATAAAAACTACTTTCCTCAGTTTCACCCCAGAAAGCATAATGTCAATAGCTTTATAAATGTCTATGTAAGTTAAGGTCAGTTTTCACAAAAGGCTTATTTTGATGTCAGTAGCCTGACTACGTTTGCAGAATCTGGAAGTGAAGTGAATGCTGTTGCTTCCTTTAACACATCAAATCAGAAAAAGTTGGGATGGTATGGAAAATGCTAAAAAAAACCCTAAAAAACCCCAAAAACAAACAAACAAAAAAAAAACACAGTTGTCATATTGAGCATTGATTGTAATCACAAACAATGATTTATTAGCAAAAGAAACAGGAGAGTAAACAGAACAGTGAAAAAACACTGGGACTAACAAAAGGAAACAAAATAAAGCGAAGAGACGGGGTGGAAATTACATAAACATGAACACATAGGGGGCAAAAACACACAGCAAACTATTCAGCAAAAATCACGGAGCAATAAAAACTGAGCAGAAACATAACAGGGCAAAAATAACCGAGCAAAAACATCAAGGCAAAACCACAGAGCTGAAATAACAGAGCAAAAACACAAAGGGTGACAGAAACAGAGCATAAACAGTAACAATCAAATAAACTAGACTAAAGGCTATATATTAACTAAAAAAATAAGAAACCCCTGGGCTGGAGAGGAGTCAGGAACAAGACATACATGAACAGAACAACAAGGGGGCTGGGCTAAGGTGAGGCTAGAACCAAAACATATTCACAAGGAACAGACTTATACACAAAGGAACATGGAGAATGTAAACCACAACAGACAAGAAAACAGGCAGAAGACAAAAAGTCAAAAGACAGTGAGCACATTACAGCAGTTATTCTTAAATTTACTTTGACTTTTATTTAATTTCAGACAGGATAATCTTTGTCCTGATGCTACTATTATTTGTACAATTATTTGTTGCTGTCTACCTCTATTCTGTATTTTTGCACACCTAATGAATCCACTGCTACAATACAGTGTCTGTCATAATTAGACATCATCTGCACTAAATGTTGTCTTGTTCTGTTTTGTTGCTCTTGTGTTTTTCTTGCACTCTCTCTCTCTCTTGCTCTCTTTGCACTGTGTTTTTTGTTCTATCCTGTAGTATTTTGTTCTGTCCTGTAGAAAAGGCCCTAGGAAAACAATTTACGGTCTCACAGTCTTACTCCAGTTTGCCTCGAGGCGCTGGGGTGTAGGTTATTTTCAACATCCCCACTGTGTGAGTGTTATTCACTAATCTAATATTTTGCAGTAGCATAGTGGAGCTCAAAGAATGAACAAAACCTAGATGGAAATATAGATGTGTTTACATCAGTCCAGTAGACATTTTCAAGATGAAAAACGTGGCTGTAAATCATTATGTGTAATGGCCCATTTTGTGCACCATCATTTCCCACAATTAGTACAAGTATATTTGTGGGCAGTGGCTCATTGGTAAACTGAAGAATTTCAAAAGAAACTTCAGTTCAATACCATGCCTTCTCCAGAGATTGAATTAGATGTTGAATGTTGAACAGCTTATCTGCTAAATTATCATTTGGAGAGTTTATTTTATGCAACAGTTGCAATGTGCTGCAGATGCTGAAAGCACATTGTCCTATAAGGTGGAGCCCATTTGAGCTGGTCTTGGACCACTAAATGTAAAACACAAAGCTAGATGCAGTCTGGATTGCTTTTTAATTGCTGAGCTAGCGCCAGTCTGGCTAATTGCCTCTCAGCTCACGTTGAACCCGCATTACTGCGAGAGAACAAAAAAATCTGTTGACAGGGCTTCATGCAGTACAACCTATTAAATACATTTATGTGAAAACAGATCAATGGATCGCTGTAGGACTTTAGACAAGACTGACAGGAAAAAAGAGTGGAAGATCTACTCCGTTTATCTTGAAAGAAAAAAAAAATAAATACAAATAAATACAAATAAAAACAAATCATTTGATCTGAGTGCTGATTCTTCATGATAATATCCTTTAGATTCTACTGCCTGAACGATGAGCTACAGTCTCCAGGCAAGACTCCCTACCTCATACTTTGTAACAATAAAAGGCTTGTTTTTAATGTTGTTTGCGGGTTTTTACATTGAGAGCTTCATAAAAATTCTATGCTGCTTGCCTGCTCTGAAAACCGTGGAGTAAATTGAGGACATAGTGGCAATAAAACAGTCTAATCACACAGAAATGGAGGCAATCAGTTACACGTCTGAATCATTACAATATTCATCTGTGTGTGCAGGACATTCAGACATGTTCATTTGGCTGTAAATCCGAAGGTTGTTGAAATGATCTTGCCGCTCATTTCAGATATCCATAGACTCGCAAACGTTTGAACAACCACATTTTTGTTAATTTTCTGAGTGAAAATGAGTACACATCCTATACACAAAAAAATCCTATTGATTTGCCTGAATTTAACATAATGGAAAAAATAAAATACATAAAACATGTGCAAAAGCCAATTAAAATATAACTTACTGTCTTTTGTACAGGAGATGTTTTTGTTTTATTCCCCCATATTCAGTAGACAATTAAACCCATAGACACTAATTGTGCATTAACATGCACAGAAGTGTGTTCTCTGCAGAGGGGCACACAGACTTTTGTATACAGTTATAGATGGTATGAGGTAAATGATGCTAAAGGATACTGTTTGACATTTTCTAATCAATGTAGTCAGTTAACAAGTTATAGACCTTATTGCTAATGTTAGGATACAGTCCCTGTATACAAATTGTTGTCTCTGTGAGTGAAAAGTATATGTAAAGCACGGTATCTGTCGGGTCAGAGAACATATGCACTCCTGTGGCACAGAAGAAAAATTGACTCTGAAGCAGTTAAAAGGGCAGGGAGCTTCCTTTTTTGTCATCAGCAACTAGTGATGTTACCATGACAATCTACCCACTGCAAGGATCAGTCATTAGGCCCGGCAGTTGCTTGTTCAGTGCAGCGGACTGAAATGTTGACTTTTCACAAATCCAATTAGCTTAGCCTCCAACTTAATAAATGAGGACATTTGCTGCATTTGAGCCTTTTAATCACTCTAGATTGTTTAGTGTCAGTGCAGATTATTAACAAGATGATCATCAGACGTGTTTTTCCTCATCTCTGCTGAACTGCAATGTACAATAAACTGTACTGTAACATATGGTTCATTTTTAGACCATGTGCCCTGATCTTGTTTACTTTCCCCCAAATAAATGACTGGTAAAACAGCAAATTATCACTTTTCCAATAAAGTGTATACTTAAATGTGGTATATTTATACTGTGATGAAAATAAATGACGGAACTAATAGAAAGGCTTGCCAGCCATCACTCTTTTATGCTATCCACCAACTTTAAGGAGCTACAAGTAATTTAGGAAATGGCTGCACACTTGTTTCTTGGGCAGCTGCATCATTAGCTCATGCACAAGAGAACTGACAAAAGGTCTAAAATCACCTCTAGCCTTGTTGCGTGCTAGGAGAGGGTCACACAAACTACACCAAACACCAGCTTCAAATTGCAGTGTTTTATTTGCATCACCAAGTCATCTCTCCAGGGAGTAAGCAAGGCCAAAATAACAAACCCACTAATTCCACCCCACAAATGAACTAAACTAAAAGAAAAGAAAAACAAATACAATATCATGAACTTTCTCCCTAACTATCCCAAAACCAGAAAAAAAAATATGACAAACAAAAAGGCACTTATCCTCCCCTTCCAGCAAAGGTGAGCTCCCAGGGAACACAGACGTAAACACACACACACCACCAAGGTACATGCAACAATACCATAACCCTTCCCCACCAAAAACAAAACTCAGGAAATAGGGGAGCGGGATAAGGCATCTGCTACAACATTATGTTTGCCCTTTTTATGCTTGATGACTATGTCAAAGGGTTGAATGGGCAACCCTCATCAAGCGCTGGTTTTTGTTACACATTCTGGAGAGAAAAACCAAGGGATTATGGTTCGTGTACACTGTAGTAGGGGATGAGCAGGAACTCAGATATACCTCAAAATGCTCCGAAGCCAAAACTAAAGCTAGTGTCTCCTTCTCAATTGTACAGTAATGACTCTGGTAGGAATTCTGAGGCATCTACATCCAATTTAAAAGGACGTATGAAATCTGGAACAAACTGGTTCAGTGCAGAGCAAGGACATTGTGAGCAAGGACACATACGAACATCCTCTCTTCAACAAATTAGTCAAAGGTAGCACCACAGTGGAAAAATTCTTACAAAAAGAAGGATATACCCTGCCATGCCAAGAAACCTGCGGAATTCGCACCTTGTTTTGGGCACAGGAAAATCAACTTATCACCCAAGGCACGGACCTGACCCTGTCCAACTTCTTTACCCAGATCTCTTGTTGTGGCTTAACCACATCATCCAAATACGCAGAACAGTTTTGTACCAACTGTAAGACAACATTCATAAGCCACTGGAAGGTTGCAGGAGCATTTTGCAAACCGATATTTCTGAAGCCCGGTTTGTCAAGGGAACCTGCCAATATCCCTTTAACAAATCCAACTTGTTTACATTTTTGGCACACACAACACGATCTGTACGAGGCAATGGGAAAGAATATGGACGGGTCACTGTGTTTACACGCCTGTAATCAGTACAAAACCGAAACGTCCCATCAGGCTTAGGCATGAGCAAGCACAGGGAACTCGAAGGACTACAACCAGTCCATGGTCCAATAACTACTGTGCCTCTTTTTGCATGGCCTTTTGCTTCTCCGGACTCTGGCATTTTGCTTAAGCAGAGAATTATCCGTCACCGCAATGTCATGTTTCAAAACGATAATTCAGACACGCCATCAAAAAGCTTCGGGAGGTCTAGATCCTCCCTGTATTTCTTGCACAGTGCTTGGGTCAGCACACACTTTTCTCACAAAACTGTGGGGGCGAGCTATTGCTGGAATGAGATGCTCCGCCACGTTTTGAGGACTTACAAAATCTTATGGTGTTTACTCTCTGGCCCTTCTTTTCACCAGTGAAAGGCACATAAAACTGTCCAGATCGTACTGGCCTGAAAACCATTTCATGAGTTAAAACAAACTCATCAGTGAGCACTGCTGCATCAGAGAGAGTAACAACTTTCTGCTCATTTAAGTGAACAACAATATCGTCAGGCAAACAATTTTTAAAATCTACCAACAAGATTAATTCCTTAAGCTGATCCACTGATGTCACTTTTGAAACACTGCACCATCTTTCAAACAAGACAGACTTCTCATGAACAAACTCCACATAAGTTTGGTTGGCAGATTTCTCATGTGAGTAAACTTTGTCTCCAGGAGATCCAGGTTCTAAGCCACGGTATCCTTCACAACTGGAAAATCCCCCACCTCCCCTGCAGCAATGCCCAGACCCTCTGCATCAGGCACAGCAGGCAACCTTCATTTAGCCACTCAACAACTTTGTTCTGCGACTCATCTTTACTACCAGAACGCAACACTAGTATATTATAAAACTCAGCTAAAGAAAACAAATCAGCCTTTTCACAGGTCTGCAAAACCCTTGAGTCAGGAGACAGAACAAAAATGTCCAATGCAAATTCCACAGCCAGAGCAACACCAAAGCAACCACAATCAAAGCACGATCCTGGATGAGCCCCCAGTTGTTGCGTGCTAGTCTAGGCTCCGGCATACTCCACACGAGGAAGAGAGGATGGGGTTTATGTATCTATATATACAGTAGATAGATATAAGGAGAGGGCCACACAAACTACACCAAACACCAACTTCCTTTCTCAAGAAAGGAAGCAGGGCTTGAGGACAGTCTAGTGTCACTGTCCCGTACTAAAATGGCAAAGCAATTCAATTGAATTCATGCAATATTTTTTTTCAACCTGATTTAACTGCCTTTACAACCATCTACCAGTTTTATAGATTGCAGCAGAGAGCCACAAAGTGCTAATAACTCAGTTTAACAACATGTCTTTGTGTCCCCATTTCAAGAAGGAAAGTCTTACAGTGGGAGGCATTGGATACAGGGAGTAGCTCCAACTAACAATTACATTTTTCAGCCTAGCTTAATTGCAAAAAAACATGATGTTTAATAATTGAAGATAAAATATGAATGTTTGAAACTGTGGCACAAATCATGCCCTCCTGTGGCTGACCTACACTGTTTGAAAGTGTGTGTGTGTGTGTGTGTGT
>JBBPCX010000114.1:16577814-16597945 GCA_037974365.1 Hydrocynus forskahlii | reverse complement strand
GTGTGTGTGTGTGTGTGTGTGTGAGAACTGAGCAGTTGCAAGTATTTAGTTATTATGGAACATTTATACTGTTCTTGTGTGTTTGTGTCAGCACTAAACAGGCACTACATTGGGTGTGTGTGTGCATTTGTGTATGTTTGTATGTATGTATGTGTGTGTCAGCAGTAAAAAGTTGGAAGTATTTTGTTATTTTCAAAATTGGCATATGTCATGTATAAACATAATGTTGTATATATTATATGTTACAGAGTAATAGTTAATAAATGTTTTACTGATTGTACACTAAAAAAGTTACATACAGTACTGCTATTAGAGTATTTAAGACTATAAAAAAGGTTTGGAAATGCTCTTGAGATGGTTTGCCACTGATAACATCTCAGAAATGGCTGCAAATCGATATATGTCAAAGTTCAAACCTATTTAGATCAAGACAGCACGTCAAGTGCAGCAATGTATAGTGTGCATATGTACCATGCTGCCGAGCATATTTGCACATTTTTTCTGGTACATGAGACACAACTTCTTTCTAAACCTTGGCGAAAAGGGAACAGTGTGCTTTTCGAAGGTTGTGCACTAACTTTAACTGCAGTGGAACAGAATCAAAGAGGAATTACTGTGCATTCAGTGTCTGACACTATTTGTATTTATGCTGCATTTTGTTTTTCAAAATCATCTTCGGTACTTTCATATGAGGCTGAGACAATCTACAGTTCATTCATTAATCATTCTTGTTGGTGCTTGATTGCACAAATACAGCAGAAGAGCTCCAGAGAATTCTCAGAAAACCATTATAAGCATTAGTCACTCACATTATGTGAAATTACAATAGTAGGTGAGCCTTCAGTATATGCACTAATGGACAGTGTAACCTCTGCGATCCCCTTTTGTGATGACTGTGTAAAGACATTTTGGAATATAATGCCCTAAGTAGCTTTAAGTGGCTCTCTACGGTACAGTTTCCTTGAAAAAAATGGAATGGACAAACCAAATTGTCTCAGCCAAAATCAATGATAGTAACATTTGAATTTGACTAATATTGCATGGCACCATAATAATGCTCATAAATAAGTGTGATTAAAGGATTAAGAGGAATAATGTGAGATCATTATGAGGCACTGAGTTCAGTTTTCAGCCTATGTCAGTTCACTTGATACATATTTGAAGACCTTCCATTCTTTTCCATCTCATCCTGAGTAACTAAACTGATTTATAATTCAACTGGTAATTTATAAAATGGTGACAAGACTAACATAAAATGTCTTACCAGTACAGGCTAGTTATAGTTAAGATTTTAACTAGAGATTTCAACTGGACTCAAGGCTATAAGATTAAAGAACTAATCTAAAATGGGCCAGAAATTATTCACAATATTGCAAGTATAAACACACAAAATATGAACAATTGCAATTTTAAGATGCAAACAATTTTGGCAGAATGTTCTGCTGATGACTCAGTTCAGGACGAATGTCTGGTTAATGCAGTTATTTGTTACATAACCAGCACAAAGAACAAGATCAGGCAATGTTATCTGATCAAGATCTGAGGTAAGACAACAGCTGGATATATTGTACAGTGTACAAGAAACTGGCTACAGAACATGCATCCACAGCAGCAAAATAAAGCCTCTGAATAGAAATAAAGAGAAAAAAGTCATCAAATTCACCACTTGACAGTTCACATTCTTCATTTTTAATTCTGCTGGACAAGCTGCACATACACCAACCATGGCTTAGCATAGGTGTGTTTTGTCACATTAAATAATGGATGGAATGGATGGAGTGTTGGGGGTCTGCTCCCACTTACTGCTTTGACATAGATTTACTTTTCTGGTCCTTAAAGTAAGTGGATATAATGATGTGCATTGTTGTTTGAGATCTTATTGGGTGGGCTCAATACCTTATGGTAATTGTTCAACTGGTATTCACAAATAGAAATGGAATATTTCAATATATGTACAGCCAAGCTATGACCACAAAATGAAATACAGTCTGAAATGAAATACAGTCTGACCCTATAGAGAATATAGGCAGTACAGAATCAGACACACATTAAATGCACCTTTAAAAGAAAAGAGCATTGTTTTATGGCTTAGACCGAATGGGTTAAACAACTGCAAGCATTTGCAAACATTTCTTATCAAATGCACACAAGCGGAACTATGACCCAGTGTTCATGTTAGTCCACTGAAAGCCTTCATCATCAACAGTAATAGCTCATGGTGTCATAAGTGAATTGTAAGTACACAGTAGCATTTACAACTATACATTCATGGAGAAATACCCTGAAGTTTGAAACAGTCTTGGCACCCTCGTTATAGACCTCTAATATTGATTCACTAGTGGGAATGTTTCAAAACTCATTTGCTGGTGGCTTAACATGTATTACCTGTCATATATTGAACTCAGACTGAAATCAGTATAATTCATCACCCCATCTCAGTTCTTGTTTTCCTGCCTTCTTTCAAATTGTCATGACTTTTGCCCATCTATAAAACATCTTCAGCTTTTTATCTGAATCAGTATCTGTGCACCAAAAATAATATCCCCACCAATTACTGAGCGAAAATGCTATGCTAATGCTTTGTTACAGTTGGAAACGGGGCACAATTCGTAATGAATGCGCAATGATTTTCAATTCACAAAGACTTTCAACATATGTGCATACAAGATCCATGACATGCTCCTCCAGTATCAATATCATACTGGCATGTAAAATATTGGTAATGAGAACCACAACACAGTACAATCCACCCATTTCTGGGGTACATAATTCCACACTAATACCTTAAATACAAAAACGCAAGCATTCGTACAGTAGCTCATACATGTCACAGTTTAACACACCATGAGGTTTTCAAGTCGTTAATCACACAGAATCCCTCCTTTGATTCTTGAATGAACCTTTTTTAGTCAGATCAGGTAACAGAGGGTTTGTGTTGCTAAGAATGGAAAATTTGGCTTGTCATACTTTTTCCACTTAATTTGTGCATGACACCAACGTCCGGCCAATGATCTAAGTACCATTGCAGGGAAAATGCAGCTCAAATGACTTTAGCAACAGAAAAACTGAAATGCTGAAACACATGGCTATAGATGTGACAAAAATCTTTGGATATGCATTCACACTAACAAAGCACTGAATGGTCACAGTGAAAACAGGTGAATCAGTCTCATGGAGGAGTGATCCAGCAGTGACACACAAGTCCAGCAATGACCATACGCTGGTGCATTTAGAGGTTGAGTGTGCGCTCGAAATGTCTGGACTTTTAATTCTCAGTGTGTGTATGTGTGTGCGTGTGTGTGAACAAATGTTGTTATAATGACTGGGAAAAGGAAAAATCTGTAAAAGTGAGACATTGAGGTTAAGGTAAAGGGTATGTTTAAGTATGGGGATAGTTTACTCAGATACAACACTTCAGATATGCAGGTGTGACAATTTCATTAAATTACATGCAGATAATTAATTTATGTGAATCAAACCCTTTGCAAAAATGCTGAGCTCCTTCTCTGGCACTTTTTCTTCAATTTACAAAATGAAAATGAACTAAAAAAAGTGCTGTTCATGTTTTTTTGAGAATAGTACATTTAAATAATGTACTGTATATCCTGTACAGGATGTACTGTATAAGAACAGGCAAAACAAATCCTGTTAAAGCAAACTGTCATATATTCATTAGCCCCCTTTTCTTGTGGCTCCTGCCTGTTCACAACAGTTGCTCGCTGCTGCTGCTGGGAACAGATAGGCTATCTGGCATCGTAGGATACACGGGAGGAGGGTCACTACAGACTTGAGCTTGTGAGTAGGCCACAGAATAAGCCACATAGTATTCCCCTTTATCAGTACAGTATTAATGGCATGTTTGGAACAAATGCAGACATATTAATGGTAGAATCCCAGTAGACAAATAATGAAAGAATCACAGGCTCATTACATGTTATTCACAACTGCTTAGTTTGCAATAATAACTGTTATAACCATATATACACACGCATACACACACGCACACAAACTTCGACCAAACTCTCAAACCAGTTTTAATTTGCAGCTGGTCATTGCTAAGAATATGCAAGCAACCACAGAGATCTCGGTATAAAAACTGCCCCAGCAAGAGTGAATAAGAAAATGAAACCACAAGAATTATTTCAGCTGATAAACTAAGTGGAATCAGTTGCGCTCTTTAACGCTAAAATATGTTCTCTGTAGTCAAAAGGCACAACTACTTGGTCTCCTCCAGGCCAAACTTTTATATGCTACATAATGACAACTGCAATAAGACTAGAGCAAAGTCTTGACAGCTTGTTGGCAATAAATAATACAAAATAAGGCACTTTTCAACCAGAACATTAATTATCTGCTGGGTTCACGGCAATATTTCTCTGTTGCAGGCTTTTGTGGTGCAGAAGAGGTGGATAACTACTGATTAGTTTTTGAAGATAGATACTTTTAGCACAGTGAAGGATCATCACGTGGCGCAAGAGGCAAGTGTTCCTACTCATTAATGCTCCCTGATTTTGCAGCCCGTGCCACAAACAGATAAGGGTGCAACATGTTGTGAGCAACGAGCGACATCTTCAAGGACAAGGATGAGCTGTGGTGACCACAGGTGCTGTTTAACTCCCATTCAGAAGATACAAGTGAAGAAATGAAGGCAAGCAGTGCACACAAACATGAAGGCATGCCAAGCGCCACTCAAGCTTATCATGCATTCACAGAATTTTGTAGGCTGGGCACAGTGTTCGACTGTGTAGAGGATCGTCACATGGTGTACTTTCTAATGGCATGTTTGTTGCAAACTCATCATAGCCTTGAAAAAAAAACCCAAAAAACCAAAAAACCTATCGCCTCTTCAGGCTTATCAGTAAAACTAAAGAGAAAAATAAGACAGAGATACATTCAAGACAAGACAGAGATACATTCAAGACCATCCAGTGCTTTGCTGCAAAGAAGCTCAGGCACTACAATAAATTATGCTATTCTGTTCATAAGACCTAGTATCCCTTCATTTTCCTAACAGTTGGCACATAACAGTGCAATGTTCATGCCCAACGTTAACAACCTGTTTTATCATCAGCACTATGAATTTCCTCTGGAACACTGAAATCTGTTCTTTCTGATATTGCTGTTCAGTGTTTTTTTTTTGGCTGTTAAGGTTCCCTCACTGCCACGTTAAGCTTCACAGCAACCCCCTGTACAAATGCCAGGTGAGTTCTAGTTGCTAAAAAGAGTCAAGTGTTCACATGCTAGCATGCTGGGCTCACTCAGCATTCATAAGTCCCACCAACCAGAGCCAAGCGCATGTCAGAAAAAATCCCAGTCAATTTGCATGAGATTAATCTTACACATCCCACTGCCCTTTTTCAAACACATGTTTATACAGTATTAAGTAAATAACTTAAGTCATGCCTGTGCGCTTCCTCCAGGGTTGACAGGAGAAAGTTTCTGAAACTCATCATTCTCAATGGCCTGCTTTTTTGTTATGTCTAGGACAGTCTCCTTCTGAGTCACTTTCTGTGCTTCCAGTGAGCAGTTGGACACTGCACTGGCCACCTGGCAGAATTTCCTCAACAGAATCTCCCTCAGGAGCAGGTAAACCCAAGGGTCCAGAATTTGATTGAGAGAGGCCAGGCGGATGGCTGTCAGGAAGAAGTTACAGTCCATCTGCAGGTCCCGACTGGGCAGGGGAGAAGCAGACAATTGCTTGCAGTGATGAGAAGATGTGTGGTTGGAGATCATCTTCAACATAAGAATCTGTGCAAAGAGAACAGACATGCATGAGTGATTAATAGGACAGATTCGTTTATTTAGTTAAAAGAAAGACTACCAGCTACAGACTGCAAGTCATGCCTTGTTTCTAATGTTGAGCAGATTCATTCCTGTATGCTTTTATAATTAAACAGAGTGTCCATTTGCTAATTTATGCCAAGTGTCATAAATAAATCATTAAGTTTCCTAAATGCACCATTCACTTCCCACTCCTTGCAATCCATTTGGGCTGCAATTATTAAATATTTTCACCTCTTTCTTGGAATAATATGTTAGGGAAATGAAAAAATTAAGCTGTTTCATTTTGATAACATTTTTTAATGAAAAAGGAAACATTTTTTTTTATTGTTTTCAAGTTGATTGTTTGCCCTACAGCAGAAATTGTAAGAATTTATTTTGGGGTTTTTGTTGTTTAATAACTAGGTTTTACATATGCAGGGTAAAGAAAAAAACATTACTGCTAAAAAAAAATTGTCCTAGCAGGTGGCATAAGTTGCTGTTCTGAGGGAGCAGGCATGATCTGGCAACAGTAAACAAGCTACCGGGGCTGTTTGTGTGTGTCAGTAATGAGTGCGCCAGTGTTGCAAAGCTGAAAAAACAGCATCCATTCAACCTGCATCTTATTTATATTTTGTTATTTTACAAAACAAAATAGCTCTTGCTGGTCAATGGACAAGTGAATCATTTATTCTTGTAAGCAAATGCAGCAGAGAGCTTCTAGCTGTATAGAAATACAGAGAATTGTATTTCTTTGAGCTGAATCTCAGAAGCAATAATTCTGACTATAATTGAGAAACTCGTGGGTTTCATCACTCATTGTGACCGAGAATCGTCTACTTCAACAGGACAAAGCCATTTCCGAGGAATAATTTCACTGACGTGTGAAATGAACAACAACAGAATGGTGTTTATTTAGTGAAAGGCTCATTGTTTGAGCCCAGTGTGCAGACAGAGCAGGCGGCTGCTTGTTGCCGGAGACTGGCTAGAATGTAGCTTGATAAACAAGTTTGTTCACGAGACTGCATGGTCAAAACTGGCTCTGGCACTCTATGACCCTGTTAAAACTATCGATTATTCAGAATGCTCTAGAGTTTTTGAAGGTTTGAAAGATCAAATTGATCATTTTTTTTTATTGAAGATTCATAGCAGAACCACAGTCCATATTGTAAACCAAACTGCAAACCAGACTCTGTTTAAACAATATTTTTGTGATGTCACAAAAACAGACGCATTTACATGTATTTGCCTATTCAGTCCAATGTAGTTTGGCTCTGCCCAGTTCCTGTGGTATAAAGGGCAGCCAAGCAGATGTTGTTTACACATATCAGTTTTAACAGCCTGTTTAATTCTAAGGCGTGAAGAGAAGTTGTGAAAAGTTGAAGGTGAAATGTAAAACATTTTTGGTACATAGACCAAATGTGCATTTTCTTGTATTTTATTATCCCAAATAAAAAGAAACTGATGAATATGGTTTCTTTAAAGGCTATTATGTTATCAGTGCACAGCACCAATATGACTGGTATATAAACCAAACCTTTCTTTATATCATGTTATCATCGCGTTGCCTCGGGTCTGTTCTGTGTCTCACATCAACACCAGTAAGGAATGTAGTACTTGCCTCTTGTGAAGCATAAGAAGGCTTCTGATGCTTCAAAGACTTCAGAAAAGGCACAAACTGCAGTACCCAACTGTCAAGTACCCAAACACACACTGGGGAGAATACTAATCATTTTACCCTGATTTAAAACAGTACCTCTAAGTGGAAGGAGCAAGGGAAGCTTCAATCTTTTGTCTTGCTAAGAGGATCATTATATTAAACAGAGAAGGTCATTCAGCCATGAGGAACACATGGCACATCTGAGATCTGAACCTGAGCCCAGAGCACAGAGCTTAAGGACTGAAACTAAGCAGAAATGAAACATACATAGACAGCGTCCATCAAATAGAATCAAATAGATGGCTACTAATTGAGGAAAAAACATTAAATAATCATTATGTGCAACCAACCTTCAAATGAACTTAAAGGTTTTACCATTTTAAAGCAGCTCATTAATAAATGAATTACTCTTACATAAAGATTGCACTACTCATTTAAAGATTTAGCACTTCATACTCTCCTCGGGTTCTTATGCTGTACTGAAACTCGATTGTTAATCGCTTTGGATAAAAGCATCTCCCGAATGATTGTAATGTAATGTAAATTATTGTTATATAAACTAAATATAGTTAGACGTTACACTAAGTATAGTCTACAAATGCATTCTTGTGTCGTTTTCTAGAACGTGATTAGACTGGATGGCAGTCATGGTCCTGCTGGAGATTTAAAACCAGGCCCTTTAAAAATCAAACATGATGTTTAGCAGATGCTTGAAACGTGTCGAGTAAGGTGATGCCTGAGAGGCAGGTGTGTGTCGACACGACGGCAAACAAGTGCCCAGTTTCGAAAAAGTCCCCCCCACCCCCCACCTTCAGTATCCATAAGCCCCGCTCTGTCTGCGCTGGGTTTTCTATTAGCTGACTAAAAATGACTTCGAACTATCAGCCAATCCCACTACGGTCTGTGGAAAAACGGGTGGGAAAAAAAACAACCCAGGAGAAAGTAGGGACCACTAACAGGACAACCCCCTCCAACAACCAACATGAAGACAAAATACATTCAAGATTTGGAGGTTGCTAACAGCTTGAATAATTATAAACTCAGGACCAAGGTAAAAGGAAAGACCATTTACTCTGTGATGGGAAATTTGTTGGGGCTCCTACCTTCAGCTGAAACGTGAAACGTGGAAAGTTTTTTTCCTTCAAGAATCGTGTTGCATTACACTTCAAAATTTTGAAGAGAATGCCAAATCATGCGACCTACATTTCTCTTTAAAGCCATCTGTTAGATTAAAACACACACTTTATCTAAATTCACCACTCAGTTTCGAAATGGCTAATTTGTTTACACGCTTCTAATGAAGATCTCAATTTTCTAATATCCAACTGCAGTTTCTCATTAAAAACAACAACAACAAAACAACAACAATGAGAAAAAGACGCTGACATCTACACGTCTCAGTCTGTCGCTCCTCTGGCCTCTGTATCACTTCAGCAGTACTCACCCATTATAGACCATTTAAAACTTTTAGAAGAATAACACCTGTTGATTTGGGAAAACTAATTGGTACGGAACTCAGATCAGATCACCAGCGTTTCTCCGAACACCTTTAAACTGGGCTGACAAAGAAACGTGAGGCTCTGACCTTCGTCCAGGCTAACTGGTGTGTAGGGGTGAGAAGAGGGGTACAGACCAGTAAAGGGGCCCAGCAGGTGAGCAGGACGCACATGATGCCCAACAGCTGGATGACGGTCTCGGTGGTCAGTCTCTCCCACTGCTTGGAGGACTGCGAGGCGCTGGGCTTGGACTTGCAGCGCGCCACGAGGGCGCGGATGGTGACCAGGTTACAGAAGAAAGTCACGAGCAGGGAGAACGTGCCCAGCGCGGCGAAGGTGGTGGCGAAGAACGTGTTTCCAGTGACATCTCTGTCTCCAGTGCTGATGAAGCACCAGGTGCCCGGCCACTGGAGCGTGTACTTCCCCACGCCGGCCACAGGCAGAAGCGCGAAGAGCAGAACCAGGCACCAGACCGTCACCAGCACCTGCTTGGTGGCGTTGGTCTTCATGTTGTTGGAGTACCAGTGGGGCGCCGTGATGGCTAGGGCGCGCTCGATGGCCATGGCGCTCGCCATAAAGAGCGAGCACAGCCCGAAGGTGGTCATGCAGACCCCGAAGAAGGCGCACAGAGTTCCCGAAGGGTCCACGCGCTCCCACAGGAGCTCGGCTCTGTACACGGAGATGACAATGGGGCTCGTGAGGAGCTGGCCGAACAGGTCCGTCAGCGCGAGGGAGCCCACGCACAGCAGGAACGACTGCTTCCTCTTATTCTCCTTCCTGCGGTACGAGCAGTACACCAGCGCGAGGGCGAGGGAGTTGCCCACCATGCCCGTCACCATCATGGTGATGGGAAAGGCGACGGACACCGAGCCCGAGCTCGTGCCGTTCGTCCTGCCTTCGCGCGCCGCTCTGGAGACGTTCGAGACCCACATTGCCTCCGTGGTCGCGTTCGAGGGGAAGACGGGTTTACACCTGGTCGTCATCCTTTCTCCGAGAGCATGGTTCTGCCTGACTCCGGACGGACTTTGCGTCTCGCTGTGTGTGTGTCTCCAGTTGGTGGGCTCGCACTTCAGGACGCCGCGCGCAGAGGCGGGACTTCAGCATGGACCACCACTCCAGCCGGTTCCAGTAAAATCACAGACAAGACGAGAATAAAACAGCAGGTCACGCTGGAGAGGTCGCTTGTAAAGGTCACTTGTAAAACCATTTTTAAACATTTGCTTTTCTAGTGCACTTTCAATTTTCTTTTATTTATTTTCTGCGTATGCTTTTATTGATTTTATTATATTATATTTTGTTTTCTATGTCTTTAAAACACATTGAATGCCCTTTTATGTATGACAGTGTACTATATAAATAAACTTGAACTTTTTAAAGAAGCATTAATTAAAGTATCGAAATACTGTGAAGATTTGTAGAGTCCAGATCAGGAATTAAGCCCTCACACACAGTGCTCGCTGTTACACACAGTGCGCCGTATTACACACAGCTCACATTTTACTGCGTTCCAATGTTTACATTTACATTTACAGTATCTTGCAGAAGCCATTGAATGTTGTATTCTGGTGCTTTGTAGTCCACAAGAAAATTATCTAGAGACTACCTCAGATAAATTAATTCAAACGTAAACACAGTGTGTATGATCGCCATTGAATAGAATATAACAAGGAGAATGAGCCTAAACTTGCCGGGTCCAATACTAACACTATGTCCAAAAGTATCCAGACTCTTCTTTAGATATGTTAATTCAGTTAATTCCCACACACACACGCACACGTAAACACACAGTTTGAATAATCTCCATAGACAAGAATGTAACACTTGGGAGAATGAGCCTACACTAATACTAAAGCTGGCTACTGGGGTATAAAAGCCTTGCAGCACTGAGACTGGAACTGAACAGTGTTCTCTCGAGTTCATAGAGCGCTATCCAATGCCAAGAGCTCGGGATGTTTGTGATCCAGAACTAGTCATCCAGCATCATTACCTGACTTCACTACTATCTTTGATGCAACCAAATCCTCACAGGAATTTTCAGACATCAAGTCTAAAGCCTTCGCTGAACAGTAGAGGTAAAGGGAGAAACACTCCTTGTATTAATGCTCTTCGTTTCAGAACAACAAATGAGCAGGTGATGTAGTGTAGTTGTTATTCTCGGTGCTCAGTGAAGAGGTGGGTCTTCAGTGAAGGTACCAAGAAATGAAGAACACTGTGAGCTGTGCCGAGATAGAACAAGTATGTGAACTGTCTGAAATGTAGGCCACGTTGGGAAACACCAGTCTGAACTTTTACCCACATACAGACACATCTCTACCCTAAATCACAAATCTACATGTTATAAAGGGAGTGGGAGAAAATGTAGGGGCATTTTCTTGAAAAATGAATCCCTTCCGAATATGTGGCTTGCAGCGACGCGTATAGGGTTTAATCTTCCAGGCCTGCAAGTGTATAGGGTCACTCACTGATGATCAGACAGCTCACTTAGGAAAAATATGAAATTGTGAAGTGCAGATGGGCAAAAAGATGGTTAAATGTTTTTGCCCCCCAGAGAACATGAACACAGCCACACACATAGACTTTCAACTAACTGGGTGATAAGAGAAACTTCATCCAGCCTCCACCATCAACACACCAGCATGACTGCTCTCAGCACTCCAGGTGCAGAAACCTGGAGACTGTTCTTTCTTTGAACAAATATTTCAATGTACAGCCTCGTACTCCATCAGTTATCCATTTACATAAACTGCCGATTTTAATTCTTGTTAAGAACTGGAAAGTTGTTAAGTGAACAACTGTAATTGAAAATTATTGGGATGCCTGACCATTACTGACCTTTAAAGACACAGCATTCAAATGCTTTAATATTAAGTTGGTGCCCCCTTTCCAACTAACAGCTTCCATGCTTCTTGGAAGGCTTTCCACAAGATTCTGTAGAGCATTTCTGAGGTCAGGCACTGATGTTGGACGGCAAGGTCTGGCTCACAGTCTCTGTTCCAGTTCATTCCAAAAGTGTTGGATGGGGTTGAGGTCAGGGCTCTGTGCAGCCCAGTCAAGTTCTTTCACACCAAACTTATCCAACCTGTGCACTGGGGCAGTCATGCTGGAATAGATAAGGCTCTTCCCCAAAGTGTGTCCACAAAGTTGGAAGCATGGCGTTGTCCAAAATGTCTTGGTATACTGAAGCATTAGGATTCACTGGCAGGACCCTAGCCCAAATTTAAACCTGTCTCCTTTATAACGTGCAAATATGAAACACTACATGCCTGCTATTCTATTGTGTGGCAATAGTTAAATTCTAGGCTGTCATTTAATTTAAACTTATTAACTGTTGGATCCAGTTGCTGTCACTTAATTGCTTGTTAAATATCTAACAATTGTCTGACCCACATAATATTTTAGGTGGCCTAAAATATACACAGCATAACAAATCCAAGACTCACATGGGAAGCTCAACCCACCAAATCTTCACTAGAAAAACTGATCACTACACAGGACACTTCATGACGCTTGCTATCTGCACCATTTATAATAATCTCCAAATACATTAGTACACATTCTTGATCCACAAAGGTCTACTGGATAAAAGGCTGTCACTCACCTGTTCCAAGATTTTCCAAGTTTCCGCATGCATCATCTCCTCCTACCCAGCGTGGATCAGTCAACATCAAAACACCAGTGCAACTTAAATAATTACAATCCGAACCTCAGACACCAGCACCTTAAACTATTGTGTGATTTTAAGACATACACCACTGGTGAAAAAGAAAAAGGCCACACAAAAATAGGATTTACAGGTTTTTATTCACGTTGATCACATCGCCATTTAGTTCTAATAATGGTAAACAACCGTCACTTTCTATAAATGCTGCCTGGAGGGGAAAAAATGATATGCCCTAAGAAGTGGTTTACTTTTTACACATGAATTCTGCAGACCATTAATATTAGTAATGGTCATTACTTGTAGGAAAAGCTGAGCTGGTTGCAAATTTATCACTGCTTCTCACTCAAACTGCTTCTGACTTGAGTCGTGAGATCAGGTCTTTGCACAAAAACAAAACATTTAAATATGAACTCATCTCTTCATTCCGTTCAATTTGGCCAAGACATTTTTCAACAAAAAGAAAAGTATACTTACCTTTACCACAAAAAATTAGATGAAGCGTGTAAAAAGCATAAAAAAACAAACAAAACAAAAAAACAAAAAAAACCCTAGCCGCTATCCTCCAAGATCACGTCGTCACAGACCAGTGTCAGTAACATTTTAACAATTTATTACTCAAGTTTGTCTCAACTGACCAGATATTGGGTTTGTGAAACCAGCAGCTAAATACTGCAAGTGAAATTTTAGTTAATTAATGGAATCATTCGATGGCCTGCATTTTTGAAAAGCAGTCAGTATGGGTGTGTGCCACTTTTCTCTATAAAATCACCAACAAGGAACACTACACTGGTTTGCATTGTTGAAGGGTTCAGCTAAATGTTAAAAAAGGCAAGATGGTTACTTGAATTTATGATGAGAAACAGTTGAGTACATTAATACTTGAAACAGCACAGTGTGATTTTTCCAAACACCACATGCAGTTATAGAAAGACTTTTTCCCCTGTGTTTAAGACAGTTTCTTTTGTTAATCATTTCTTTGTTGAGCTTGAGCCAGAATGGGAGGATCCAGATGAACCATGGAGCCTACAGAAAGACAGGGAGGGGTGGTAAGAAAGAAGAGAAAGAGAAGAAGAGAAAGAGACAGAAAGAGAGACCATAGCCAATTTAGTTATATCAATCATCAACTGTTAAACAAGGCTTGTTAGGATAAAAATCATTAAGTATTGTTCAATGTGACATTGTGTCATACACCATTTGATCAAGTTCTTCCATAGACAAGTGACATATCAGTTGTTTCTGATACAATGCTAAAGGACACCAATAGACCATTTTTTACACCACAGAAACCCAAACCTTTCAGACGACTGCGATCGAGAACGTCTTTGTTTGCGACCACCAGAGGAGGACCTGGAGCGACTCCTCTTCTGGCCTCTCTCGGGCGATGGCGACGACGTGCGAGATCGTTTTCTTGAGGAAGCTGAGCCTTTCCCAGAGCGGGAGCTGGATCTTTTAAAGAGGATATAGTAGGCATTCTCATCAGTTACACAAATATGACAAAATCACTCAACAACTAAAGAAGAGGTTTTGTCTCTATAGAAACTTCTCT
Source organism: Hydrocynus forskahlii (assembly GCA_037974365.1). Taxonomy (NCBI): domain Eukaryota; kingdom Metazoa; phylum Chordata; class Actinopteri; order Characiformes; family Alestidae; genus Hydrocynus; species Hydrocynus forskahlii. The sequence continues at coordinate 16,583,822 of JBBPCX010000114.1, read as the reverse complement.
CTCTCTGCTCTAAACTTCTTGGCGCTTAGATATTTTAGTGTGACTGCTGACTCTTACAGTGATGCCACTGTAACACCACATCATTTTTGTCAATGTAATAAACAAAAAAATAGTTTGGACTTTGAAAGTTTTAAGAGGTTTGCAAAAACTGATTCAGTTGTGTCCAGCAATCCAACTGCAGTTCAGCCCACACATTACCAGAACCTTCTATGGTCTGTTGCTATATAAACAGTCAGTTTAATATTTCTACACTTTCTTGGAGCCCATTAAATTGTGCTGTTTCTGCTGAGTCCAAAGTGGTTACTGCAACCACTCTCAGTTCACATACACTCTCTCCCTTGGAGAGTGCATGCCACCTCATTCACCTTGAGCGAGACCTCGAGCGAGAGCGTGATCTGGAACCAGAAGAGCTCCTGGAACGGGATCTGCAAAACAAAACAACACATTTCCATTTTCCCCTATAAAGTAAAGTACTCTGATGAACGTTAACCGCATGTACGGCAAAAATCAAAAAGACCAAGAACCATTTTCAGTCAGTCTGCAGTTTATACAGATCGATCAAATTCTTTCCTCTCTAGTAAAATGAACTGGTTTAAAAGACACACTAGGAACCAGAGTTTTCTATTAAATGAATGTCCAGACTCACATTAAGCCTAAAATCAATTTAATTTAATTTAACCACCATCAACAAAACTAGCCTTAAGTATCTTATAAGAATTTCTGTATCAGTAGCAGGTGGTCCACTGCTTTAGTTTCAGTTGTGTTAAAACCATTGACTCTTCTCCATACAATATTGGCACTTGTTGATATTGAACTTCGCTATCAAGACACCTGCTTTCCAGGAAATAATATTTAAAATATGTATATGTAATCCAACATGACAGCCATTTATCATTTAATTTACTAAAATAATGGTTCCTCCTCTTAAATGTCATTCATTTAATTGTATGCTGAAGTTACTGGCTTTCTCTTTCAACCACACCATCAAAAATGAAGTTATGATATGCAAAACACGTGCTTCTAACTAAAACTTACCATTTTAATTTACTATGCTACTTGGCCATTGTGAATCCAGACAATATTACTGGGTTAAATTCCTTAATATGCTTTCAACTGAAATATTACAAGTAACATTTAACTCAGTCTACACAGTTAATAACCAAGGCACAGTAGACCTTATTGAAACACCACATAAATACATTAATACATTTATAAGTTTCCTTACTGATTACCAGTGTAAGTGGTCACAATGCATTGCCATTAGGTAATACATTTTCTATAATCACACCTTAAAATAAAATGTGACCAAAATTATCATTTAAAAACTCACTTAAAATTTGATCATTTATACAGTGAGGAAAAAAGGGCTGAATCACACGAACTAATGTATCTGCTCTGCACTGATTAAAAATGCAAAGATATTTGTGCAGTCACAGACATTACGAGCATTGGTAAAAGGCTATAATCAGCCAACTACTAGTACGCCTACTGTATTTATAAGTCAGAGTCCTTTCCTCTACCTCCCACCCTCAATTCTTACCAACATCTGAACATTGACAAGAAAGCACCATCTGCTTGTCTCTTAGAATAAAACAAAGCAGTACAAGCACCAGATGAAAAAGAAAAAAAGGAAAATATTTGACAAACATTAGGGTCAACAGATTTAAATGAAGATTTGAGCTGATACTGACATTTTGTCTGGAGTTACCCTTGACCTGTACCCTTTTACCTGGACCTGGACCGTGAGCTTGAGCTGGAAGAACGAGAGGAAGATCGAGAAGATCCAGAGCCACTCCCTTTCTTCTCAGAGGCCTTTAAGTCATCGCTTGCATCCAGGTCATACTTAGACAAATCTGCATCATCGTCGTCATCATCATCCTAAAATAGTTTTTTTTTTCATTTAAATTTAGTTTAATTTCAACTATTTAAAATATATTTTTAAAAGAACGACAATCAAGTTGCCAAATCATGATAGTCTTTTCCTTAATCTTACATCAAGTTTGTACTTTGAAAGATCTCCATCTTCATCATCATCGTCATCATCTTCCTCATCATCCTTTTCAACCTTTTCTGGTTCTGCTTTTTTCTCACTCTCTTTCTTGTTTTTCCCACGATACTTCTTCTTTATACGTCCAAACTGTAAGAGAAATGTTAAAAGCGTGACGGCTAGTAAGAGCAGTAAGAGCAATAAAGAAAAATAGTTAAAAATGTCATTTCCAGTGGATGCAATAACTGCTGCAGATTTTAGATGTGGTACACCATGTAAAATCTATGGGCTGACATTAACATGTTTCATTTTCACTTTAGTAACTCATTACTAAACCTCAGTGCCACAGCAAAAGCAGTCTTCCACTGCTTATGACAGCAGACTACTTTAGCGGGCGACATCAGCATTTGGCCATCTGAAATAGTTAGAACTGTCAAGAACTTGTTAGTCACAGGACACTTCTGGAAAACATCCCATTTTCCACATTACGGCCTGCTGGTGTTTGACAAGTCTGGCCTCAACTTAACAGACCAGAGAACAAATCTGACAGAAGTATTAGCTGACAGACTTGCATGAGTGTTTCAGGGAATTTCAATGGTCTGTACAAAAATAGATAAATCTGAATAAGACCGAGGTGAGCCTGCTGAGGATAAGCAGCTAGCATCTCACCTTGAGGACAGATGATTCCTTCCATAATAAAAAATCTGGCCTCATTCTCTTAGTACTACCACGATTTAGAAACATACCTCATCATATTCTCCATCAGACTCTTCTCGTTCATTGTAAACCAAGTTTTCTCTCTCATTGAAGCCTCCACCGTATCCTGACAAAGAAATCAAAACATGAAGATAAATGGGTTGCACTAAGCATTTGGCATACAACTATACATAACCATATATTATTAACAAAACATATTTGTGAAGTATTCAATTTAAAACATACAATTTAAAATTACATACCTGTTCTTTCCTCAAGTTTGGCATATTTGGGGGTGTTGCACATGTTACACTCTGATCTTCTGGCCCAGTTTACATTGCCACAGCTACAAATATGAAACAGAAAACAGTATTAATATCAATGCATTCTGTAAAACAGGAGGTCAGCTGTTTTGTTTACATAAAGATTTATTTTGGGTTTTTTTCTTGTTCAAGTGTACTGAACAAAGTCATCTTGCAAAACACCTCAGAGGCCTTACTTATTTCTATACAGAAATTTATTGAAGTAATACATCATTTTCGTGAATTTAACAGAAATCAAATGAGCTGAATGAATAAGAAAAAGTTGTTACTGTGTGGATAAGCATATTTTGTACAACATTCTATAAAGCGGCATTTTTAAATCCATACTCGATCTCAATTTTATTCATGTATGCCGACATACGTTTTGCACTGCCAATCGTTTGCACTGAAGAGTCCCCGGCTCTTTTCAGCCAGGGTCTTCCCTATCTCCGTCCCCCCGGCCTTCATCAGCTTTGCCTCTGTGGTTTTCTCTGTTAAATAACAGCCCACAAATGATACACATTCAATCCAGAACTTGCATAAAAAGTTAAACATTATGACTATACATTAGTACAAATATACTAACAACTATTTACAAGTACAATTACATACATTGCTCAGCAAAACTGCAGACAAGTAATAACCACAAAATCCATTATTCTAAATCTCTTACCCCTTCCACATCGGTTACAGCTTGTTCTTCTGGCAAAGTTCACATTTCCACACCTTGGGGAAAAAACAAAGACAAACCAATTGCTCCTAATCATTAAAAAACTGAAAGGGTGTGGCATTTTAATGAATATTTTATTTTTAATAAACTGTAAACCCATTTAAGTTGTTTTTCCCTGGATTGTTTTTTAAATACTCTTTTCTTTAGAGACTTTTCGTTTTTCCGACTATTACACAGTGATTTGATGAGGTGAAGAACTTTTTGACAGATGTACCACAACTTAACTTATATCACAGCATATTATATTATACTGTTGTCTGATTACTCGCATGTTTGGGGTATCATCAGCTTGTGATTTGGACAAGAACACTTAAGCACAACTGTTAGTTTTAAAATTGTACCTTTATACTGCTAAATGCTCTAACGACCTGAAAATGGAAACAAACTTATTCCTGTAAGGCACATTTTAAGAAAAAAAAAAAAATCCATTAAAAAAATCCATCCAATCACTACACACTGAAATAACGTGTTTATGCAAGTTTTCAAAAGCTTCCCACTAACAAGAGTTAATATTATATTGATATAGCTTTATTCAGGCACGTTGAGAGAGACGGGCCATTTTTTCACTTGAGAAAGTTTGTAAACCTGACACAGTGGGTTTAATTAACAGTAAACTTGTTTATAGCCTACTGGCTGTACAGTTAAAACTCCTTTGCATGTGTTTCCAGACACAATCTGTCATTAAGACCAGTCCACTGATTTTCAACTCTGTTCCTTTATGTTAAACTCACGTTGAAATGTCTGCATACATAACATGACCACGATCAAACACATTAGCTTAGCATACTAAAACCTACAGGCCTAAGAAAAATGACCAATCTTTTCATTGCCCAGAGGCTTGACACTACGCAGAGGCATCATTAAGGCTAATATGAGCTACACTATATGGACAAAAGTATTGGAATGCCTGACTATTACATCGACAGGAACTTTAATAGCATTGCATTCAAATACATAGACACACACAATTAGGTCTACTGGTTTACGTCCTGGTTTAAATTCATGCCATGTAAAGCAAAATAAATGGGGAGCCAGTCATTCTTCAAACTTTGATCTGCTGTGACGACCTCTAATAGGAAGCAGCCGAAAGTAGGGCAGCTGGTTGCCTGGTGCTTAGGGTGTGATCAGAAGGTTGGTGGTTCGAATCCCACGACTGCTTGTTGCAGCACTGAGGTACCTTTGAGCAAGGTGCCATCCACACACACACACACACACACACACACACACACACACACACACACACTACTCATTGTGATCTTGGCTGCCTGCTTCTTCACTTGAATGAGTGAAATGCAGAGAGAGAATTTCACACTGTTCACACTGCGCGCTGTGGTGTGTTCATGGATGACAAATTGACACTTTGAAGAAGTTACCATTAATACTAGCTAATGTTCACTTTGCTACCTGCAAGACTGGAGAAATAACGATAACGCTGATACTAATATTTGCCTGTTTATTTGTTAGTAACCTACTGAAACTTTGCCTGTTTACTTGTTAGTAACCTACTGAAAAAACACCAAATATGAGTTAAACCCTTCTGAAATCGACACTATTGTTTACAGGCCGAGCTAAGATAGCGTTAGCAGACTAGCAGGGCTGATATTTCTTCACAGATTCAGACTCCTCTCCACAGCCTCGGCCTTTAATACACACACAGTTCTTCACTGCAAGCTCAACATCTTTACAAACTGAAAATACACGCTTTCCTTACTTTTTATCTGGACAAATCCAGTCTCCGTCGCTCACCCTGAAACTCTTCCCAGACATTTTCCTCTTCGCTCCGGGCTGACCGCCAGAATCCGGAAGAAAAAAAAGAACGCGCGAAAATATTCACACCCCCGTCGTGGTTCTTTACTCTTCAGTTAAATTCATATATGAGCAGGTTTTATTCTCATACGGTACTAATTTTAGCCCCAACCCACAGAGGACAGAGTTTGTGATTAGAATTTTAGTTATTAAGTCACGTCTTTAATGCAGGCGCTTGATGCAGACACTCTCTCAGAGGACCCCGGGGGGGGGGGGGTCTCTAATGAATTTTTCACTTTCTTTCGTTCTTTTTTCTTTCTTTCTGTTTTAACTTTCTCTCTCTCTCTCTTTCTCTCACTATTTTTCTCTCTTTCTGTCATTCGTTTTCTTTTTCTTTCTCTCACTCTATCTGCTCTCTCTCTTTTTCTCTTTCTCACTTTTCTATCTTTCTGTGTCACTCTGCCTCTTTGTCACTCTCTTTCTGTCACTGTCTCTCTCATTCTTTCTTTAGTTTTAACTTTTAAATTCTTTCTTTCTTTCTTTCTTT
>JBBPCX010000114.1:16554961-16577714 GCA_037974365.1 Hydrocynus forskahlii | reverse complement strand
AGCCAGATAAATTATATATGTACATATATATCTATATCTATCTATCTATCTATCTATCTATCTATCTATCTATCTATATATATAGAGAGAGAGACCCACACACACACACATATATACTCCTCAGCCTGATGAGGACTGTGTGCATTTCAAGTGGTATAACTGTAACCATGGCAACATAATCCTTTTTCCCTCCTCACTTTCTGTTTTGGATTTGACTTGGCTAACTGACCAACACAGGCAGGAATTTGGATAGTTGGCAAGTTGTCCAAAAACTGCTAGTTTTAGTCTGCTAAAATTAATTTAAAAATAAATAACTGACTTTTAAAATAAACTAAGTGCAGTAAAGGCCTATGTGTACTTGTGGTAATGTGGTGTTTGCATTTGTATTTCACATCTATCATCTGTGTTTTAGTCAGTGCATGGTTAAACTGAACTAATCTGTTCTGCCTTGACCAAAGAAAACTTACTCCACTGTAAATACCCTGAATTTATTTAAATACTGTACATTTGTTCTAATCCTGTTGCTGTTACTTGCTGTTTTTGCACAATATTTATTTCTCTCTACCTGAATGTGTGCATTTCTTTGCATTTTTGCACACGTAATGACTCTGTGTGTAATAATACTGTACTCACTCACACTAGTACTGTATCTGCTCCGGTCGACTGCACTCTGTGTTGCCTTGTCCTGTAAATTATTGTTCTGTTGCTGCTGTGTTTTTTGCACTCTCTCTTTAGTCCTGCCCTGGCTGCACTTGTGTAGTCTGGTGTCTCTGTGGTGTTTCTGTTTTTGTTCATTGTGTTGCATCATGGTCCTGGAGGAAAGTTGTTTCATTTCAGTGTGTTCTGTGCATGTGGTTGAAGTGACAATAAACAACTATGACTTGACTGTGGTTGGACATTACTCTAAATTGCTTAAAATTCAAGAGTGGAGTCACAAACTGGTGTATAATTCATTTTTTAATTAGAGTCTTAATGAGCATCAGACATTTCGTTGTGACATATCTTTATTGTCATACATAATAAACAATTGTGATGCACCTTACAGTCTGGAGTACTGTAAAGTGTAAGATAAAGTTCACTGATATTTCAAAGTCAGACAAAGCCACTGTTACATGACATATAAATAAAGACATGAAAAACAGCAGCACTGTGCGACCAATGATAGTTTTATCTTTTTCACAAGTTTTGCAAATCAGAATATTAAGAATTCAGAGCAGTGAAGTACACACATGCACCCACCCAAAAATGGCACCCACCCACCACACACACACACACACACACACAGAGCAGTGTGGGAAAGATACATGTGTACAACACTGATACGTTCATAAGATGAATTGACAGTATAACCTGATTGAAACAATATTGAGCGGGGAGACATTGTTGACTAATGAAATGTATCATGTATTACATTTTATTTGAACAAAAAAACCTCTTGAACAGAATAGAGAAGTAGAGAGAAATCACAATAAAAACGGAGAGCCTTCTAAATATTTCATTTTTAGGTGTGTTTAGGATTTGGAGATCAAGATAAATCATTTTATTGTTAATAAGTGTTAATGCTAGATAATTTGGACTACTATTATGTTGCTAAGACTCCCCACATAACATTATGATGTCCAGAGAAGGACTTCTCGTCCAACATCAGTGCCTGGCCTCAGAAATGCTCTACAGAACGAATGGGCACAAATTCACCCAGAAACACTTCAAAATCTTGTTGAAAGCCTCCCAAGAGGGGACACTGTCATAGCTACAATGGGGCCCAACTCCATAATAAAGTGCATGCATTTGGTTGCAATGTCATTACTGTCCCTGTTGGTACGAGTGAGTAAGAGTGTGGAGTGTGTAATACAGTGAGACCATAAGACTAACCATGTCCTTGAAGGAGTCCCATTTTAAAGATGGACGCGTTGCACAGCCTATTTCCTTTTTACTAGCCAGACCTATTGGCCTACATATTCTACATACAGTCTACAGGATGACATGTCTGTTTACTGGACATTGATTTCATTTCCCCCCTCATTTATCACTTCTGTGCTGACAGAGGCCTAAGAGGGAATAGTTTTATTTTCCTGTTATGCAAGGATTAGAAGTAGAGATAATGTTGGTGAGCTAGTGCCCCCTGCTGTGCTACACTGGTACATACATGAATGCAATGCTGCTGGTAGAGCTGCTGCCCTTTACTCAAAAACTGAATGAGATAGAGTGGGCATTTTATATCACTATTATTGTTTTTTTATTTGCATTTTAGTATTTTTTTTTCCCAGATACAGTCCTTAACATTTTTGCTATTTGACTACCCTAATACAATTGTGGAATCTGATGACATTTTAATTAAGGTTAATGTTTCATTTTTAGTAAGCATATGTTTATTTCATGCCGTCCACTAGATGGCAGGCTGATTTCACCCACTCTCCTTCCTCACTGGCCTAACTAATTTTGCCAAAACACCAGGCAGGCTGTGCCATAGGCTTCATCTACATGTAGCAGCATTTTAAATCACTATGGCAGCTCCAAAGCTGCAAATAAATCCTTGATTTTCTTTTAAATATTTTCATCAACAGCATCACAGAGAGCACATTGGAGGGTTTTTCTGTTAGGCCTTGAAGGGCTATGTGTCGTTGAGCCAGATGGAGTTTGGACATCCCTCCCACTGCTAGTTCTCAGTCCTGCAGGGACTTACACAGGGCCCATCCATGCATGAGCTCAGCAAGCCAGGCCTGTCCTCCATATAGGAGCCTTTCTCTGCCAAATTCACACTGCTTTAGTGGGCTCCATCGCAGCCGGTGCACTGCCTGTGAGCAACAGCGCCTATGTTGTTTGTTTTTAATGCTTTCTTAAATTATTTACAATGTAGAATTTGACTCTAGGTGGTATTAAGGTTATTTGCCATCTATGATGGAAACAGGATGAAGAGCCATTCAACAAAAGATGTGCTGTAAACATAATAGTATCATGTAGTAGATGCTATCATAAATGATACATTTTCAAAATATATGTTAGGATGATTGGTTTTACACTATTTGGATAGTACATTTTAGCCTCCTACATATTATCTGTGGTTCAAATTGTTAATCGTATTGATTAACAATGCAATGGTTAATTATGTTGTTTGGGCTGGGGTTAGGTTTAGGTTTGAGTTGAGGTTAAGTTTGGGTTTAATGCTGGAGCCAGGATTAGGGTTAGTCAAAAGAAATGTAAATGTAATAGATATTTAGTTTCTTGTAGGTTAAAAGCAAGTCAAGTATCCAGAAACATTATAATAGTACTAAACAAATAAAGTCTTACCAAGTGTTACGGAGACACACCACTTGGCACTCTTTTCTGACTCGGTCAAATGGTGAATTTACCTTACGCTCTTCTCTACAGTGTGTTCTGAGGGTTTTCTGTGGTTGCCATAAACAAAGGAATTGCTCCTTTTAATTTATATTTCTGCAGCCACAACATCTCTACATCTCTCACACCAAATTTCCATTTCATCAAACACCCTTCTCTTGACTATCTAGTAACTCCTTTACTTATACCAGAAGCCTCTTCCCTGATTAAGGTTTGGGCCATACCATTATCCCTGTGAGGTTTACCACACTCTTCACTGTCACACATGACACTTACATTACCATAATTATCACAGTTCATCTTTCTACATGCGTCATCACAGCACTTCATTTCAGTGCCTCAGTAACATAGGCTTTTCTCTCTTTTTACACCAAACATTTGTAGCCCCCTCCTCCTAGACTGTCCATCAGACCTAAGGACTCCCAGGATAATATTCACCTTTCATACATTTTAGCTTACAATAAGTCCGGATAGGGAATTATGGTGATAGCGTGGCGTCAACTCGTTATCACACTAGAGCATTAGAACACAGCTAAATGAAAGAATTGGAGTTAGAACATCCATAGCACTATGTGTTATAGTAATTTTACCACAGTTAAAGGGTCTTGTGTGGTAGAAACTCCCTGCAACCATGGTAAAATCACTGTAACGCATGGGCTCTTTGTTAAAATGATGACAAAACACAATAACAAACAATATACCATTCTTCAACAAATAAATTACCCATCCATTAGCTGAATGGCTTACCCTTGCACAGGGTTGCTGGGGGTGCTGGAACCTATCCCAGCTGTCATAGGGCCAATGCAGAGAAGCACCCTGGACAGGTCACCAGTCCATTGGAGGGCAAGCGTACACTCACACCTAGAGGCAGTTTAGCATTTCCAGTCAATCTTATGTTGTTGGACTGGTTAAGGAGCACCTGATGGAAATTCTCATAGACACTGAATGCAAACATGCAAACTCCACATGGATGGGCTCTCAAACACACAGGACTTTCTTGCTGTGAGGTGTCAGTGCTAACCACTGTGCCACTGTAGTGCCCACAAATATATCAATTTATCATTAATAAATGGTCAAAACAGTTTTTCACACAACAACACATTTTTCTTCAAAAAATTTGGATATAAATACCCAATTCATTAATCTGCGAGTTATATACTTGTATATAGGCTACTGAATATTTTATAAGAGTGGCTCAGCGGAAGTTGATCAGCCAAACATATTACAAAACAGATCTCTTGGATTAAAATATGTTTTATTTTTACTGTCTTAGCTGTTGCCAGTTCCCATCTGCTATCAACCTGGACTTCTGTGTTCTCCTCATCTTTTTTAGCTGCTACTGAGGCTTGCACAAAAAGCACCAACGCCCCCAACACACACACACCCCCACCAAAATTTGTATATGTGACCTAACAAAAGCCATTCTTCATGCCCACGGATACAGGGCCAATTGTGCTTTCGTGAAGTCCCACCACAGAGGCATTGGCTGAGGCATTGCTGGGATTGGGACGAAACCCTTTGAGCTGACTTTGCTGCTTGAGAGCTCCCAATTCGAATTGAATTATTTTACATTAACTAGTAACACCAACCCTTTCCCATCTTGTATGCTGAAGCACTCAATAATAATTTGTAGTCAACGATCACTAATGACTGTGATGGCTTATTTATGCAAATAACTCCTGTCTGGCAGTATACGATTGGATTAGATGGGCCAGTAGTGTCTGGTCATTCCTGGAATGTTCTGCTCCGTCGCCCCTCTGACAGGGAAGGGCAACCGGCAGAGGTTTAAATCCCCATAGCAAGCCACTAGGGCTTTTCACCATTGACAGATGGTAGGAGCCACTCCTGAAGGGAGGTTGTTTTAGCCCAGCGCCCTCCGTCCCCCTGCGACATTATGATTCATAATAATGGATGTAAGTATTCTTCTAAGCAGCAGAACAAATAATGATACTACATCATGGTTTACTTTGATACAGAACCCCAGAGACTTCTCCTTGACAGTCGTGTGAGTTTAAGGCGGGACAGAAGAGTACACAAAGGCCCGCTGGTGGTTTTCACACTCGGCTGAGATGAGTGGACCATGAGTGCTGTCAGCTCTCGCTTGGTGCTGTTATGTAAGAGGAGGGGAGTGGCTCTGAAGAACTGGCTGCCAGCTGTGCTGCTATTTGGATGAGAGCTCCTGCCTTGTCACCTCATTGTAATCTCTCTAATGCATATTCATCATCAATGCCTGGGAGCACACCTCATTCAGAAGGTCACCCACAATGGGGCTCCACTGCAGAGGCTCTATGTGCTTCGAATGAATTAAGCTGAGGACAGAAAATGCTGAGCAAATATTCTCCTCCATTACAGCATTACCATATAAGTTGATCCTTGTTGATCTCACAGACAGGCCTGTGATTCCATTCTGATATTAGATACCTACCACAATGAAGGCCTCCACGCTGCTGTGAGACAGTACATATGGTACAACGCAGCAGGTTCCGAAATGGAGTAAATACATTGCAAACATTTTCACTGTCTTGTCTCTACTTCAGTTCTTTTCCTTTTAAACATAAGTGAATTCAAAAGTCAAAACCCACCCACGTACCTTTCAAGGAAGGCATTAATCTTGATTGGGATAAGTTGGAATGGCATTTGTGATCCATAACCAAACATGGATGTAACTCCATGACTCTAAAGAATGCATTTCCAAAGCTCTACTGTCCAGTGCTGGAGGGCTTTGGGCATGATGACCTTCAGACTGTCCCATTCTATTGACCATGCTTTTATATGGAGATAATTCAAGTTGTGTGTGTGCAATTAAATGCTTGTGTCACCAGTGGTTGTATTTGTGTAATGTAGGGAGTGTTAGCAAATATACTTCTAGAAATTGTCTCAAGACATGAGACACAAACTTTATTTTTAGTATTAAGAAAAAAAAGAGCAAGCAATGCCATATTAAAAAAAATATTAACTATAAAAAAATTAAATATTAAATATAAAAACATTTATTCAGTGTTCTACCCACTGCACTGCACTAAGTCTAATCAAATTTGAAGAGGTAATTTGACACTTCTGACCATATAGTGGTTTGGATGTGCAGCTATTGGTCTGTTACATCAAAATAAAGTAAAGTAAGTGACACCTCACACTTCGCTTGGTGGAGGAGCATTTTATCTCTTTAAGAGACTATAGCACCATAGTGTTTGGGCAAGATTCCTTACAATACATTCACCCCAATTAAATATAGAACGGTACCTCCTGCAAGTTACAAACTGAATAGATCTAATTATTTTTTCATAATTTGGTCATATCTTTGTGGCCCTTCACGGATGGAACTTGAAGCAGACATGCTGCATTGAGGACAGTACAGAACAGACTCGGCTTTGGTCTACTCACTTCATTTTCTTCTTGATGAAACAGATGAAAAACACGAGAGCCACATGAGTACAGCACTAGGGAGCCCTGAAGGGACCAAGCAAAAAAAGTATTTATAGTTTTGCATTTCCTTGCAAAAACCTTTCTCTCCCAGAATTACCCTTAGATTGTCTTGCATAGCTCTTAGTCCTTTTACCATGGGCTAATACTTAATCATTCAGCTTATTTTATATTGAATTTATTCAGCAATTGTTGCAAGCTCATTAAATGTCTGCTATAAGTAATTTTGTAATTTTACATTACAGTCTGATGCTGTAGCTTAAGCAAAATAATACTGTAATATAGGCTGGAATTGCAACTGTGAAGTCAGGGAAATCAGGAAACCTCAGGTATAACAACCGTTAATTATGAATTTGTATGAATTATAAAGTAAAGTAATTTTGCATAGATTTGACTAATATATTCAATATTAGGTGTCGTTAAGTGTTAATGTAGTCTTAGATGTAAGCAGTCAGCTTCAGTTATGATTTGTTTTAACACAGTAATGTGTAGTATTGCTGTATAAACCCATCGTGTACAGTATTTACACGGCTGTTTACACACTAAAACTAGGATCTCAGGCACATTCACTAAAACTGGAACATTATAATGCATAGACCAATAAACTGTGTAGATCCCTCTTGTGCAGCCAAAACAGCTCTGACTTGTGTGCTGTGATGTCTGCACAAACACATTACCAGCAGTGTCCTGTCCTTCAAGTTGTGAGCTGGGGCCTCCATATGTCAGGCTTGTTTTTCCAGCACAACCCACAGATGCTCGATCAGATTGAGATCTGGGGAATTTGAAGGCCAAGTCAACACCTTGACTTCTTTGTCATGTTCCTCCGTCACCATTCCAGAACAGTTTCTGGACAATTATCCTGCTGAAAGAGGCCACTGCATTTAAGGAATACAATTGCCATAAAGGGGTGTAATTGCCATAAAGGGGTGTACTTAGTCTGCTACACTGTTTAAGTAGGTGGTACATGTCAAAATAACACCCGCATGAATCCATATGAATGCCAGGACCTATTAGAACATTGCCCAGAGCCTCACACTGGCTCTGCCACCCTGCCTTCTTCAAAAAGTGCATCCCGGTGTCATCTCTTCCTCAGATAAGTGACACACACACAGATAGGTTGTCCACATGATGTAAAAGAAAACATCATTCATCAGACTAGACCACATTCTGGTGCTTGTGTTTTCATTGTATTGACTTCTGGCAGTGGACAGGGGTCAGCATGGGCACTCTTATTGGCGTGCGGCTAGGCAGCTCCATACGCAGCAAGCTGTGATGTGTTCTGACAGCCTTCTGTCATAACCAGCATTAACTACTTCTGCAATTTGTGCTGTAGCAGCTTTTCTGTGGGACTGGGTATAAGGGCTTGCTTTCACTCCCCATGTGCATCAATAAGCATTAGATGCCTAAGACCTTATTGCCTGTTGCTGGTTCACCAGTTGTCCCTCCTTGGACCATTTTAGTAGGTGCTAACAACTGTATACTGTGAACACTGTGAAACTGCCATTTTGGACATGCCGTCTAGACATCACAACTTGGCCAACTCAGAGTGGCTCAGATTGTTACACATGGCCATTTTACCTGCTCCCAAACATCAGCTTCAACAACTGACTGTTCACTTGCTGTCTAATATGTTCCACCCCTTGACAGGTGCCATTGTAACAAGATAATCAATGTTATTCACCTTACCTGTCAGTGGTTTTAATGTTGTGGCTGATGAAGGGACTCCCACCTCTGGCAACTGCAGTCATAACTCAGATGTTTCTGTCAGATATGTTGCACAGCTCTCTTTATATAATTGGCATGTTTCACTTTTAGGAACCACTTACAGCCCTTGACAGTCACGGTGAAACCCACTCTCATTACAAGCACTGCTCTCTCTCTCTCTCGCTCTCTCTCTCTCTCTCTCTTTTTCTCTCTCTCTCTGTCTTTCTATCTCCTAGTGACAATGGTACAAAATTGCCCATTATGTATTTACCGTACTTACTTTTTCCAGAGTTGATCAAGAACATTACAAAATGAGCAAAAATGTGTTTTTGTGCCTCCCCAAATTTTAGTATTATCAGATGCAATCTGCTTTGACTGTGTGGGTCTTAAACATTAGATCATGAATTTGAATAATTAAGAGGACTGCTTTCCCTAAACAAATAGCATTGCAGAAATATAAAGAAATGTTCCAGCTAAGTAAAGAGCTGTATGTAACTGCTTGTCTGAAAACTTAACTTTTCAACCCAAGGCAGGGTTTTCTTGTATGCTGTCAGTATATCTATACTCAGACTTGTACACATGTATTTGAACCAATAAGGCCTCCTGTATAATTAGGTAGGCATATAAAATCACGTTAAAAATAGAAAAATGAAACAGCTTAAAGGAGTTTTGCAGTGAATATTAGAGTGATTGTAGCTAGATGTGGTACTAATTGTGCGTTGTCAAACAAAATGTAGGGACAAGGTTTGTTGAACATTTGTTGGTCCTTGATTCTTAAAACAAAAATGTCTCGAATCTAAAATTGAGAACTCTGGCAGGCGAGTGAAAGTCATTACCCTGGTCTACAACAAAGCAACATACAAGGAGTTCTGAAGCATTTGGTTGTTTGATTGTTCTCCAGTCTTTGATTTTTCTTCAGAATTCAGCACATCAACACCACCACTGTAGTTCTTGCCAAAGAACTTGTGCTTGATCTGAAAGACTCAAAAGTTTTATGAAGGGCTGAAAGAAGTGGCCAGTATTCTGAGACCCATGATCTAGGCAATTATAGTTTCTTTTGGCTTTGTCCTTATGTTTAGACAGACAAAAATGAGATATCTTTCAAATCCAAGTATGTTTGTGCAATTCAAACCTGGAAATTTAGGTGAGGATAACTTGTCTGAATAGCAGGTTTAAGTGGTTAATTGCTTTAAACTGCACTGACTGTTGCATTTAAGTGGGTCCTTTTTAAGATCCACAAGCATTTTAATTGACCCAAAATACTAATTTAAATACAATCACAACAAAGGCACTTGCAATGTGAAAGAACTATTTGTCTTGGATAAAAAACAGAAGCCACTGGCAGGCTGTCTAACAATTGTGAAACTGTCTGTATGTTGAATGTGCTTAACGAGACATGAATCTCAGCAGTACATTTTAGTAATTAAGTTTATGTACAGGCATTAAGAAGGACGGAAGCTTAAACATTTTGCTAAGGATTTTGGAAAGTGCTTGGTCTAAATTAGCTTGTGCTATTCCTGAAATCATGAATCCAAAAACTGCAGGGATTTGGAGATTTGATCTTTGAGTTTTTTTAACAGTGATGATATGCATCAGCAGAGAACAGCAGAATATCAGCTGTCAGCAACAGAAGAGTTGTTTTTTTTAAACAAAGTGGCACCCAAGCATTCAGCATAGTTTTTAATGCAAAACAGTATCAAGCAAAATGTAGGGACAACGTTTGTTGAACATTTGTTGGTCCTTGATTCTTAAAGCAAAAATGTCTCAAATCTAATATCTGAGTACTCTGGCAGGCTTAATCACATGTCCTTACTTCCTTTTTACTGCAGTGCAAGAAAGTTTTGTAACCATTTAGAATTCTTTAAACATCTACATGAACCTGACAAGAAGAAATATATTATATAATTTTTAATTCTATTGTTGAACAAAGTGATTAAACATTAAATGGCATCAACATTTCCTCTGTTTCAGGCTTTCTTTGGTAGACTGACTGATGTGTTCAGGGTCGTTCTCCTGCTTAAAAACTCACCTTCTGTTGAGCTTCAGTACATGGATGGATGCACTGAGATTATTCTGTAAACTTTGCTGAAACAATTCAGAATTCATAGGGATAGTAAGCTGTTATAGTCCAGAGGCAGCAAAACCACCCCATGGTACAGTTTGTACGAGGTTCTTTAATGGCAGTGTACTGTTCTGGTTTTACTAAACATAGTTTTTACTCATTTAAGACACTATGTTCTGTGTTTTGCCATACAAGCCCAGATAACATTGTCTCAGTAGTCTTCTGGTTCATCCAGGTGGTCTTTAGAAAATTTGAAACAAGCAGTAATGTTCTTCCCAGACAGTCTTCGCTTCTTCCCTGTATTAGATTGATGAGCTCCAAATTGAGAAATTGTTTTGTGACTCCATGCAGCCTGATGAGCTTTAATAGATCTTTTTATCTGAGGTCGTCAGAAATCTCTTTTGAATGAGGCATGGCACGGATGCAGGAATGTGTGTGGTGAAGTCTAGATTCAGACTGATGTTTTATAAAAAGGGCAGGGTCACTCTCACCTCAAATAATTTGCATACTGTTTAAAGACTGAGACCATTACAAGTGGAAGGAAGCTAAAGAGCCATTTTTGCAAATAAGATGTGTGTGTAAGACCTTTTAAAGGTTCAAAGATTCTTTACATAATGTAACGGCATTTTATCACTTTAAGGGTTCTTTTCATTAAGTGGAGGTTCTTCAAATGGTAAAAAGTTTCACAAGGAGAACCCAATTCTCTTCACACAAAAATGTTTTTCTGGAACCCTGACTATTAAGAAAATACCAGGAATCCAGGAATGTGTTTTTTTTTTAATCAAAGACACCAATATAATGAGTTCAATATGTTTCTTAAAGCTGAACCAGTAAGGATGAAACAAAAACAAAAGTGTTAAAATAATATATTTGGTGTTTAGAACTACATTCCAGCGTTTCTTCTCTGAAGGCCAGATGCAGAATGGACTGGAGCCATGGAGACTCTGGGCTCTGGAGGCACAAAGCTGTGGGATCAGAGACAGGATCCAGAGCACAGCCTAGATCAGGGGTGCTCAGCTGAAGTCTCAGAAACCAACTGTCATGCAGAGATTCAGTATGTCCCATTTCATATTTGTCAGTCACAGCAGTTCTAAATATTTCCTGTAGGTCACAATGATGTATTGAGTGTCAGGGGGAAGCTCAGATGCTGTCGCTCCATATGTTGCATTGATAGGATCTGCTATTGTAGTCCTCTCATTTTTTCACTTGTATCTCCTGTTTAACATTTTTGAGGAACTTGTCTATATAGTGAAGGTGTAAGGCATCAGTGGAAAACTGAAACTGTAAACTGTGATCACTTCCACCCCGAAGACTGTGGCTCTTGATCTGTGGCTTAGAGAATGGTTCTCAACCTTTTCAACATTAAGGCCCACCTATCTATCACATCATGTTGCCAAGGCCCACTTGGCCATATTAGATTATATTAAATAACCAATTGTGGACCAATGGCCTGTCTCAATTTTAGATTTGTGGCCCAATCAAAAGCCTTCGCAGCCCATCAGTGGTGTGCGGCCCAGTGGTTGAGAAACCCGGGCTTAGAGGCTCATTGGATAGAGTGAACTTCACACTTGTTCTAGCCACCGTTCATCTCTTCCATCACGGCCAGAACTCACCACTACCAACAGGTTTTATACAAGTTTCCAGTGGCTCTTAGTGTCCTCAGCAGAGCCTAGTGGTACTGAGATACACTAAACTGACATATTTGAGATGATTCATCAAACTTGTCATGTTTCCATGAAATAGCAGCTTTTTATAACAAATGTTGCTCTTTTTTCTCTCGATTAGATCATTTGAAGTGTTCTCATCTTTGGCCACATGGAAAGCAGTGATGTTGTTGTGCTCTGATGCACGGTGACATGGATGCTTGGCTTGAATCTTGAATATATGATGAACTAAACTAACTGCAGTGCTGTGAAAAAGTCTTAGGCACTTATGCAAATTGTTTAAAGCCATTTATCTCAGCAGTAAGTGTCTTTCTTCTGGCAAAAACATGAGTTAACACTATAATTGATGCAAACAAACAAGAAAGCAGTAAAAAAAAGTATAAAGTTTTTTGTTTTTAAAAAGCAGTTGATAGTTTGTGGGCTGGTTAGAAGAACACAGGTTTGGTTCCAGATTTGTCCTTGATGCCTACAGCCTTTGCATGGATTTGTGAAATTCCATCATTAGCTCACCTGGTTTATTGAAGTACTGACTGAGTCAAATCAGGTTCTTGATGGTAACTACATGTAACACTGGACTTCCATGAGGAGAGGTCTGGAAATTGTAAGGTGAGCCTGTAGACATACATAACTTCAGTGTTTAGTTTATTTATTTACCCTTATAGTCACACATGAACACACCACAGCACAATGTGAAACACTCTCTGCATTTAACCCATTCACCAAGTGAAGCTGTGGGCTGCCACCAATGAGAGGCGCCCGGGGAGCAGTGTGTGGGGTACCTCAGTGGCGACACTAGCAGTTGGGATTCGAACCCACAACCTTCTGATTAGAGGGCCAACGGCCTAACCACTTGGCCACCTGCTGCTAAATATACATGAAAACAGGAGTCTTGAGAAGGAGACAAAACTTCTGAATATAGAAATGAATGACTAAATAGGGAAACTATTACTGTTGTATTTCTGTATTCAGGGCAGCACTACAGGTAATTGTCAATCCCTTCTTAAGCTGAATCAGGTGTGTTGGGGCAGTGAATGCAGCACTATGCAGGATATGGGTCCCTGAAGAGGACTGAGCTTAAGCTGAGAACCGGAAGATGAAGAAGAGGAAACTCTCAACCAGGACAGATCTATAACAAGGGCTGAGAACAACAGGCTATCGGACAATTTCAGGACTGGACATTGGAACTGGCTGGGCAGGAGGTCCAGGACAGAAGGCTGATCAGTGACACACCCGTGGTTGTGATCTCTTGTTGGTAAGAAGTACTATGTCGGCTGTGCCACTGCTACCTATTTAACTCCTCAGTGACACTAGAAATACTAGATAGGGCAGCTTACACACATCATACATGGACTGATGTGTCCTAATGGCCTCATATTTTGCTGCAGTGAACTGAGAGACCCCACATTACTGTGGTCTGCCTTTGAGAAAACATGTCTGTTTATAGTCTAAGAATAATTCTGGTATTCATAGTTGGCAAGGTCCTTAAGCAGACACTTAATGACAGTTCATCTGTCTACAAAGTAAGCAAAGGCTACAACATTAATTATCATTGGTTTATTTCAGACTTACGTCCCACTAAACAAACCGCAAAAGTCTGCACAACCCGTGAGAGGCTGGTTGTTTAAAAAGCGAATAAATATTAGAAAATATGGTAGCCTAGCATATTTCCCTCAATGGTATAATCATGCAACATAATAAACCTAAAAATTATACTCAAAATGTGTCTGTATCCATGTATGATTGATGAATAAATTCTATTTGATAAGTTATAAGTGAATAAATACTCAAAATGTGTCCATTTATATTCATATATCCATGATGAATAAATTCTGTATGATCAGTGATAAGTGAAACATTTTACACTGACATAAAATGAAAAAACAGCATTTCTTTTCCATCTGCCTGCTCCTCAGATACCCAGCTCAAATAATATGATAGAATTATTTAATAATATGACAGAATTATTTAAAATGATATCATGGTAAATATCTATATGTTGTGACAACTTTACTGATAGCCAACGGCCGCCTAGCAGTACCACCACAGCCCACTGGGAGGGTGTGGCCCACAAATCTTTCTGTCCATTTTCTCACTGTCTAGTTCCTATGAACTGTTTTTTGCTTTATCATTATATTTGTTTGATCATTTTGCATTTATCGATTACATGCACATCATTTTCATCTGTTTCATGAGTAATAATTCATCAGTAGTTTGTCTTTTTAAACATTCATTCTGAAATCAATGTTAAGAAGCCTGTATTTATTGGCCATAATACAGTAAATGTGGAGCCTGTTTAAAGCCTCTGTTGGCTGACTCAACAGCCACACTGAAAGGTCTGTTACAGCCCTTGATTAATGGGAAATCAGGGAATTTTTGCCATTATCTTGATAAATGCCTTGTAAACAAAAGTCACAGCTGTTAATGTATCATCATAATCCAAGATTAGGAAGAACTGGCCAGGCCAATAAATGCAATGATGCAGTGACACTGCCAGCTCATCCAACCCGCGCTTAATCCGTCCCTCTGTATGACGCCAGAAGGTAAACTTAATTAATAACAAAGGCCAGGCTAATTTTCAACCTGTGAGCAAATATCAGATCTTAATGCCACTTTGAGAAATTAAATGCAACTTTATTAAGCTATTTTTTTTATTTTGCCCCTACACCTTTCAGTACAGCTGTCCTTTAGCATTTAATTGCAGGTGACATTTCAGGGCATTTGACCATTGTGGCTGTTGGCACCTCAGCATAGTCATGGCCCTTTGAGAGCGCTCCAAATTGTCTCCTTCAATTTTCTTCCAGATTTTATTTTTAGCTCTCGGGACATTTAACTGATGTTTTCCAGAGGAACATCTAAACTCCCCAGCAGTCTGGCCCTGCCATTATCAGAGTGATGGTCAATTGAGAGGATCAATTTGCATAATGAGGCGTTAAATTGTACCCGTCTCACCCCTCCCCCCACTTCCAGTAGGCCATCCCCTGCAGAAACAGACTCAAGTCTAGCCTTGTGTTCACCTGCTTCGATAATCAAACACAGCATAACCAAAAAACCCCCCCAAAAAATGCACACTGTGAAAAATGTATGGAATCAAACAGATCAAAGACTGGGAATTGGCAGATGAAAGACTTGGACAGTATGACATACACTGAAATAAGTATAAATAAATTATAGTCAGGTAGGTTTTCTCAAATAATATTTCTTAAATGTTGTTTTTTCAAGATGTTCAAAACTGACCTCACTGCACTGATAGCCTTCAACCTCTTGGTCAATGATGCTGTCTTTAGTAGACTGGAACAGAAACAGAAAGTAGAACAGTTTCATAAAGCTACTAAATTCACTAGTAAATTCACAGATAAATCCTAGATAAATTCACTCGCGGCACTAAGGCCAAGACACCTTGCTTCATAATAAAAAAAGATTTTGTAGTTGCCATGGCAATTTATGAAACTATCAGTTTACCAAAATATGTTGTGTGGCTGAGTTTGAGCATGTTCTAGTACTAAGGGCGAGAACAATAAACATCTGTACTGGGAGCTGCATTGCTATTTTCTTTCTTTCTTTCTTTCTTTCTTGCTTATTTCATGGGAAGAAATATTTTTTATCTTCTTTAGAGAGGACAGAATGTGAGCTGTCCTTTATACTGAGGGAGGCATTCCATGAATTTAACTATTAGACTTGACTACAGAAAACAGAGCACGACTCAGTTTTTCAAAGTCATTGTAAAGCGTGCGCAATGAGGAGCGAGTAACCATTTTTTACCACAGAATGATCATTATACTATAGTGGATTACTCTGATGTGGAAAATGTGTAAACTGGAGTGATTGCTCTGGCAAAGAAGCAAGATGAGAAATTCCTGTTCTGTCCATTACACTGGTGTTCAAAGAAGATCTTTCACTATTGCAAACTAAACTTCTTACAATACAGAGAATGAAATTTACATCACAGTTACACAGGTGTTCAGTGTCTCATTAAATGGTGAAATCAGTCTAAGCTACATCACAGCTACATTATGAGATGGTTGAGAACAAACATTAATGAAGATCTATAGTGCATTTGTGTGAAACCAAATGTGACATATGACGTTATCAATACATTGATGTGCCTAACCAGTTTTTTTCTGTGTATCGAAACCTTGTATCCCAAACATGCGAACTGTGCAGGAGAAGGTATTTTTTCATGCTTCACTGTAAAATGAGTTAATGTACTTTAATGTTACGTTCCGTTTTTCATTCAAATTAATGGAGATTATAATGTACATATACAAAACACCCCTGGTGAGTTGACATGAAAATCAGTATGCATTTTCTACAGAGAATACACTTAAATATGGCATTTGTCTGCATATTTTAGTGCGAAATGTTCTGAGTTTAACATGTTGGGAAACCTTTTCACAGGTCACATTATCTAATTTGTTTAATTCAGCAGATGTACAGAAGTGGGTCCCCTTAGGGGAGGTGTACTTATTTAAAATCAATAAAATATATCCACACTTATGCAATGACTGCAAGTTAATAATGCAATGATATTTTAATGCATTTATAACTGGGATGATTTTAAACAATAGATCCCACACAGTTACGAAAAAGACTCTGATCATCTATGACTGCAGAACAAGAAGCACAATTATGTAGAAACAGCAATATATTCCTAAACAGCAAGATAACTTCTGTAAATCTCACTTTGGAAATATCACTTTAGTCTGAGACCTTAATATGGTATAAACAACCAGTTTATAGTTCTGTAATGTAATATATTGTTAAATGGTCAAATTGAATAAAGAAGAGATATATGAAAAAGGAAAGGAGGCCCTGAGTTACACCTTTTCTTTTTCAGAGGCATTGATGGAGGATTTATAAAAAAGCTGGAGTGACAGCGTGATTAGTGCTGTGGGGTTTTGGGAAACAGCTGGATCATGACAGAGAAATCAGTAGTCTGTGTGCCATCATCTTGAACAGTCTTTTGTTTTCTTTTAGAGGATCTTTTCTTCTTGACATGAACTTTAAATTCCAGGGACCTGGAGCAAATGACATTGCCCATTGAGGTCTGTTTACCTGTAAATACTGAGAAGCTGTATAAATAGTTAGAGCAGTGCATGCTGATGCTTTAGGTGCCAAAACGGTGTCAAAAAGCATTCGTTGGAGTGTTAGCACAGAAATAAAAAACACTTTTGCTTTCCTAAAGAGCCTCACACCACTTTAACACATCGATAATAATCAAAGATAAATAGCCTGATTATTTTCAATGAGTTTTATGCCACTTAATGAAGTACAGAAAAAGCTTAATATCTTCTGTTTATTCCACTCAGCATAGCATACTGAAGATCTGTATAAAAAAATATAATAAAGATGATAAAGAATAACAAAGAATTAAAATTTTTGTCAGTATTCACCGTGGTTTTGCTGGTTTATTTTAGACAGGGCAATGCATTGTTTGCTCATGCCACATATTTGTCCATCAGCGCATGTGCAAAGAGGAGTTCTGTGCTTTATGCTTGGGCCTCTGCGTTTAGGATTAGATAGCAGAGCTTTACATGGCTGACTGCGGCCTAATTTACCTTGATCAAAGCACAGAGACGCGAAAAAGAAACAAACTCCAAATGCTGGGTAATTAAGTAAAGGTCACGTACTCTGGAAATTTTCTGCTCTAGTTACACAGGGATGACATGCACACAGCTCCAGCACTTTGGAGACTGTGGTGAGCAGGATAACATGTGGTGACCTGTCTAGAATTTTCAGCTGCTTCTTTCCATACACCCCCTGGAAATATATACTTCGCATAAAGACGGCATGGGAGGTTGTGCAATACGGCCTATAATCCACATTAGCATAAAAGAGGAATTGATTATTTTAATGAGAATATTGCAAAAACATGAAAGCTAAAAAACACACCACTTACTTCCCACAACATACAGTTCTTTAAAATAATTATTTTTGTGATGTCACATTTATATACATACACCTATTCAGTGTACAGCAGTTTGGCTCCGCCCATTCATGCTCTTATAAGGAGCATTTCAGCCTCAGCTGCTTTCTGAACAAGATACCATTAAGGGCAGGCAGTCAGAACAGCTCTCATTTACACATCACTATCAAAAGCACAGTCAGAAAAACAGCCTGATTAATCCTAATGAATAAAGAGAGGTTGGAGGATGTTGATTAAAAATGTTTTTTTAGCACATAAAAACCTCAGGGAAAAAAATAAAATAGACCAAAATGTGTGATATGGGAGCTTAAGAGATTTTAACAGGAATCAAACCCAAGACCCATTCATGTCTTATGTGACTCTTTGTGAACATACACACTGACTACTGTACACATCACACAACAATGTTTTTTTTTTTATCAAGGGAAACTTCAGTAATTATTTACTTGCTGCAGAAAGTTCCACAAACACTCTTTAAATGTAAGAGTACAATAAATAATGCATTTGTGTCATATGAATAAGCATTTAAAGATACTGTTGAATTATTAACATTGTAAGAAAACTGGTGTCTTTCGAGGCTTACTTTGATGATTTCCTCATTTTGTTCAACAGCATGAAAGCTGAAGCTTAGAAAAGATTAGTGAGTCCACCTGAAGAGCCCGAGTCTATCTTCAAACCCTCCCATAAGCACACAGTCAGCGGTGTAATGTGTAATGAGGATGCAAGGTCATTTTGGATGACAAAGACCTCAGTCTACATGCCATTACCGTGACTGCTCTGGATTTTGATGGAATAGATCAAAACCCTTGAATGACCATAACAATCTGTCTCAATGAACCTCATAAACGCATGCTTGTTGTGACAATTTGTCTGGTGTACTCTTTCAGAAATGATATTTTGCTATCCAATTCACTTGTGTGTTTTCCACAGATTGCACAAACAAAATGAGCTGAAATTTGAGTAGCTCTGGATCGAGAGATGTGGCATAGCACTAGGGGGCACTATTGATATGTGCACTTCATACTGGCACCCAGCCTGCACATCTGGAGAGTCCCTTTCTTTTTCATCTCAAGCTAATCTTTGGTTTAATATCTCATTTGATCAAAAGAAAGTGTGAATGTTAATTGGAGGAAGGCACACATTTCATACCTACAAGTTCCTCCTGCCATTCTTCACGATGAAACCAGCCAGCTTCATACGGTATGTTTATTCACTGCTGTTAACTCCTGCTGTATCAATGGACAGCGTATAAACAGTTGACAGCGTATAAACAGTATGAACAGTTTTCACAGTAGAAAGTCAGTTCAGACAGTGAATCTCACAGCCATACATTATGCATAATGGAAATACTGCATGCTATTTGTCTTTCTGACTGAAAGATCAACAAAGTTAGTCACACATGACTGCAGCATCAGTACATCATTATCATGCTTGGTGATATAACATGCAGGTGCTAAAGCTGTGTTCTATAGACTGAATTCACTCTACCAAGATCACTTGTAAAACGCCCAGCATAAAAGGGGTCATTAGTTCATCTCCCCCTAAAATAACCAAACTACTTCTCCTCTGAAGTCATTTCCAGCCTATAAGGATGAAAAATAACTTGTGAATGCACTCTGCCCTGAGTGTCTCACCACAGAGAGGAACAGCTGACTTGCTGTCGTCATGGTAAAGAGCTGCGACATAGCGGTCATGGCCAGCACATCTGTCCTCGATGACTATGAAATGCCCTGTCTTGATGAAGCATATGTGGGGGGAAAAAATGTCAGTTTTTTCAGTGTGCATTCAAGGTCTAAGGACTTGTTCCACTCTGAGATATGAAGAGGAAATATATAAATAATAAAGGAAAAGAGTCACTGAAGAGGATCTCGCATGAAATTTTGAGGGGCTCTTCTTTTGATGAGCATCATCATACTCAAGTTTTCTGATGACTGTGTCAGCTACAAGAGCTTTACAGCTGCCCGCAATGCTCAGAATGGATGCGGACATTTCTGCTTTAAAGCGAGCTGCTAATTGATGCTTTGCTTCATGTGTTAATGGGCACATCAACTATTTATCCAGTCATTTTGCTCTCCCCTGCACAGTCATCATGCCATGCAGCGCCTCTGCGCTAATATGAATGAAGCAAAAATGTACTGCTTTTGTTTTTCTCACTCTAATACCAGGATGAATTACGTGGACACCGTGAAACAAATTCTAATGTATTCTGTTTTTCTTACTAGTTATATGCCAGGCTGGGCTCCTTTGGGGGGGTGAGGTAGGGTGGAGGTTTTGTGGGGGAGGAGGGGATTCCTTTCCAGAAGCGCCAGGCAAGTCGTTTGTGCTCCATTTCAATCTGCAGATTTGATTGCTGTACTCCAAGCAATCTGTGTGGAAAATAATCTCAGATTATCCTCCTGCTCTAATACTCCACATTTTCAAAATGGATTTTCCAAGACAAATGCCACCTCGTTCACAGATTGCTATGACTAGGTCAGCTTTTTTTTGTATGACCAGAATCTGTGAGGCCAAGGACAGTGTACCTCCAGCAAAACACAAAATCATATTGGCATATATGGATGCAGGCTAGCTGTAGGCTCAGTCTGTACTCTCTCGACTCTTTGTTTTTGAAGGACACACTCAACTCTTAGAAGCTGCAGTTATTGCTGTAAAGTTTTTTTCTTATATGCAGTTCACTGAAATGATCAGTGAAAATGTGTATTCCAAACATTTATTCACAGTGCGTAAATCTGTAAGTAAAGGAGGAGATCATTTAGATTAAACTCAGATTCAAATATGAGTTAAAATGAAAGAATAGTTATTTTGTGTTCCTGTTTTTTTTTTAGGAGGAAAAACTATTCTTTAAATTTTTGCCAAATCAAATACAATGGTAATTGTAGAATGTAATTATTACCTGATTATGTTTAAATAATATATTAAACTACAGTACAAACCAGGGCTTCTAAAATCACAACCACATTCTCTCTCTCACCTTCTCTCGGTAGAATCTCTGCGATCTGTGCTCATGAACAACAGATGAGTTTTGTGTAGTCTTAGCCAATCAAAGTCCCTGATGTCTTGCTAAGCCCAGATATAAACACGCTTGACAGATGTACCGAAATCCCCTCCAGGCCTCCACCTGCATTTTCAGATGTGGAGTCCTTCAGGCATTCTGCTCCACTTCCCAAGCCCAGGCCTCAGAGTGCCCACCAAGTGTTGATATCACACCTTCATGAAGTGCTGGCAGACCTACAAAGCCCTAATTGCAGAGCGGATGAACAGATAACCGAAACAAGGATCCAAGGGTGAGACTCGTGACTGCAGGTGGTGGAGGATTTTACCAAAAAAAAAAAAGTCTGCTCATAGTAGACAGTTTAAGTAGACTTGCACGTCTGCTTTTAACCACTGATAAAAAGCAGGCATGTTAAAATTCCTTTTCTTCACGCTCGCTCACACTTTGGACAGATAAAGCCTCTTTTTATTCCTCTTTTCAGTGTGGAGGGGTTACATCATTGACGTCTCTTTCGCTCAGATTTAATGACTTACTTCCACTATTGTGGAGGAGCAGACATGCCTGACAATGACCCCAAAAGCACAAATGAATCATTTTTATGAAGGGCAGCTCAAAGTTTCGTAGCATTGCCATCTAGGTCATCACAACAATTCACCAACACACTTAACAATAAAGGTGCCAAAAAGGTGCATTGGAGAGATGCCATAGAAGAGTTACTTTGGTTCCCTGATGAACATATCAATGGATGATTCATGAACGAGCCCATATCCTACACCCATTTAAAGTAGTTCTTTCTAAGTTCTTTAGTGATGTGATGCTTTCAAGGACTCATTGATTAATCTATCAATGGTTGGATTAGTTCTTCTTTACACATTTAAATGGATCTTCTTTATGATGGAGAGCCTGCTGTACATGACTCAATATTACAACATTATAAAAACAGTTCTATATAGCAGTAAAAAGGCATTGAAGCTTTTTGTTCTGCATAGAGCATTATTTGTTTAGAGCGTATATAATTTTACCAAACATTTATGTGCATTTATGTACTAGCAACAGACAAAATTAATTTAAAATGAATATTTTCTTACCTCTTTTTATCTTCAAACCTGTCATACACACTGCAATTTTCTCACATCAGACTATACACACCAGATGCAACAGAAGTTTTTCGCTGTACTGCTGGCACCCTGAAAAAAACAAACAAATCAACAGGATGTCTTCACGTACGAAAAGATAGTCTATGCTTCTCACAAAACTGGCAACCAGTGACTGAGTATGCTACTCAGTTTGGAAAAGTGAGAAACACTCCACACAACATCAGTGAGAAAGTGCAGGCCAGCTGTCTTCTGAATAGATGAGTGTAGAGTACCAGTCAAAAGTTTGGACACACCTTCTCATTCAACGATTTCCTTTGTTTTTATTATTGGCTACAATGTAGATTAATTTTGAAAACATCACCTATTGCTCTGATGACAGCTTTGCACACTCTTGGCATTTTTTCAATCAGATTCATGAAGTGTCGACCTGGAATGGTGTTTAATTAACAGGTGTTCTCTGTCAAGAGTTAATTAGAGAAATTTCTTGCCTTCTTAATGTGTTTGGGATCATCAGTTGTGATGGTCGGGTTGGTACACAGTTAGTGATCCTGTTCC
>JBBPCX010000114.1:16491997-16538627 GCA_037974365.1 Hydrocynus forskahlii | reverse complement strand
TCTTTCAGGAAGGGGAAAAGTTTGAAATTATCAGCACAGTTGCACAGGTTTATAGCCAGAGCCTATTGGCTCAAATTAATGAGGTGTTAGGATGATGACATGAAATAATATAGATTTACTACAACAAAATGACACTGTTTTAATCCCTTGGAGATGGGAGAGAGGTGAGGCAGAAAATTGCTAAAATGTGAAACTCCCCCTTTGTTTTAGCCATTATTTTCTATATGAAAATGATTTAACTCTTTCGAGCATACAGAGTTCTTCTAGCCTCAGATTAAACTCTCAGATTAACATAACTATTATTGTCCTATTACAAAGCATTGTCAGTAAACTGATATTTTGCCTAATTTGTGTAAATCCCAGTCAGACAAAAATATTTTTGTTTACAATAGGACATTTTTTAATCACTTTCAAGTAATTTGGTACATGTTGTTTATTTGGTTTCATATGGGTTAAGTGGGTTTTTTGTTTCTTTTTGCACTCTGTGTGGTCCTGTCTGCACTTGTGTAGTCTTGCGTTGTTCTTTGTGTTGCATCGTGGTTCAGGAGCAACATTGTTTTATTTCACTGTGTTCTGTGCAGACGGTTGAAATGACAAACACCTACCTGACTTGACTTAACTTACACAAGTAAGCTGTACTGTATCCACTGGTTTGTTTTGTTTTGACAACACACAGGTGATATAAAAGTTCAAGACGACTGGCCAGGGTGTATCATGTCAGATTTCTGTTTTGCTTTCACCAGCTGTGTCCAGTGTTGAGACGTGGTCTTCACATAAGCGGCAACAAAGCATATCCTCACAGCAGGCATCGATTATTCATCTGGGAATAGCATTATTTTTCTCTGTCTTCCTCTTATTACCACATTGAATTTTCCTTCACATTGATATTGTAATGAGTGTCTTCAGTGCAGGCAGCCACATATGCAGTCGACATCCTCCTGCCTTTTGCTCGCCTGTGTAGGAGTTTGTACAGATTTGTGTCACACGTTATGAAAGGATTTGAAAAGATTTATGCCCTCGGATTCTTCAAACAGCGTCGCGCCATAGCATATCCACAAACGGAAACATAAAATAATGGAATGGATCATGTGTGGTAGTCTTGAACGTAGTTCTGGTCTGTTTGGACTGGATTCAATTAGCACAAACACAAGGAAATAATGGTCCACCACTACACGTTCCACACATCTCCGCAAATTAAAGACTCTAAAGCAATGTACCCTTAGATTCTATGCTGCTCTTAAAAGAACATCCAGCACACAATATTGTTCATCGCAGAAAGCACAACATTTCATGCTCATAATTGCTGTACTGATTTACCACACACTTATACATGCTTCCTCCTCCCCCATAATATGTTCCTCCATAAGGACACTAGCACGTCACACTCCCTGCCAGTCTACCTGCACAGCGCTGACAGACCACATGATCAAAAAACCAGAGCTGTCGCCACCTCACATTCTGCCTTTAATGCTGCTAAGGGGAGCGAGGGTACCAGGAGATACCTCAGAAGTAGCTCTATGCTCTTTGTTGTAGTTAGACACAGCCATTAAAGCACCCCCTACAGAGGCAGACAGATTTGATGGACACCAAGGCCTTGCACGAAAAGGCTACACAACCCGCCCTTAATAAACGGTTTCATACATCCTGCGTTCATTAACATACTTTGTTCCCTCACTGTCACAAGAGCACGGGGGTGCTTATTGTACTGAGCACAAGATGATGCAGTATGTTCCTAGGGGGTATTTTTGCACCGCTGCTTTAGACAAGAGCTTCTTGATTGGAGTTAAACTCGTGTCTTCACTCTACTCCTCATTTGTATTGCAGGCTAGGTATGGAAGCGGGAGAAATTACCATTCGGAGGTATAAATTATATTGTCAGGCAGGGAGCTCAGAGAGATTCGACAGGTCATCTTGCCCTGGAGTGAGTAGAGGAGAGAAACAGATTAGCCTCTTATTATGGGAAAGCATTCCGGCAGAGCTGGATCATGGGCCAAGGGCCTTCATTATCCTCTTATCATGTCAAAATCATTACCTGGACCTTCGCGTCTTTGCCTCAGTTATTTCAGCCATGAACAACAGGGAGCAAAAAGAATAGGGGTGGCTAGTAAACAATTGTCTATATGTGTTAAGTGAGGCGATTTTCAACAGCACCACCCCTTACTTTTGTCTTAATGCATTTTATTACGTGGCATTATGCATTGTTTGTAAAGATAAACTTGGGCCTGAGTGACGAACTGAGCACGAACGACGACTTCAAAGTGTCACTGCGCCTGAGTCGTGAGCTGAATGAGTCATTTGATGCAGTGAATTAGCATTTCAGTCAATGGTGTTTACCCAGCACTGTTTCGGAGAGCACAGAGGATTTCCCACAGTGACTGTGTTTCGAACGTTGTGTAACCTCAGACGCTTCACTGGAACCCCAGGATCCGACATGACACTCATGCTTCATGCATTTAAACGATTAAAAAAGAATGTTAATTCGACGAATCCTCCTGATCATAAGCCCGAAAAGACGATTGCCATGTAAACAAGGACTGTACGATTCTTTTGCCTAAACTGACTGCCTGTCACTCGTATTTCCCAAGGTCTGATGTATTAATAGTATTATTCATTCATGCTGAATGGAATCCTTACTCTCCTTTCACAGTGCTCCATCAACTGGCTCCACCATTAAAACACATTAACCACCAATTATGCACTAATTAAAACAGATCAGTGCATGGGGCCCATGCAAGGAGCAAATTAGTACGTTCTTCTGGTTGGGTTGCCTTAGAGATTATTGAAGGTGTATTTTAATATCCCTGAAGGTATGGTTATGGATGGATAATTGATAATAGCACAAATACTAATATTTTGAATTATTTTAGGAGAAATTAGGGAAAGAAAGGACAGTAAAGATTGACCCCAACTTTCCTCCACGATGTCTTCTAGCAGTCACTCCATTTGCTTTTTAATATAAGCAAAAGTAGAATTAAATGCTTCTTCATTGTGTTTAATTATATGGAACTTAATAGACATTGCCACTATTAAAAAACAAACTTAATGGAAGTGTTTTGTAAGTCTCCTTTTCAGTGATTAATCTGAGAACGAGGCACAAAAGGGTTTAAACTGTATTATTGACCAAGAAAGCAAGGAGTAAAGCAAATGAATCTGCTTGAACTCTGTGGCACTGAGCAATTCTTCCCCTCTGGTTCTCGCTTCCAGGTAGACATAATGAAGACAAACAGAAATAAATATTCTTTTATCCCTTTATCTATTAGACTGCTTAATGGATATTTTGCACATGTTTTTTGGTGTATTCATGTCTGCCTCTGCTGCAAATTAAACACCCGCTGGGCTATAATAAAGATTGGACTTGAACTTAAACTTGCATCAGTACAGATATATTAGTAGTGTTTTATTGGCCTGTGTCTACGAAATCCAAGCTGTAACTAGGGATCTGCCCTATTCACTATATGGTGCACAGTTCTGCAAATGTATTGTTTTGTAGTTGTGTTTGAAAGCATAGAAGTGAAAATATAATGCACCACAATGCAGAGTGTACATGTTTAATGCAGTATTATAATACGGTGTCATTTGGTTGAAAGCTGATGTTTTGTACTGTTGCAGAGTCATAAGCAAGGCTGTGTAATGTTAGTGCAGTGCTGACTGATAATTATGTGTGATGGTAGGCTTAAGAAAACACCTGTCTACAGCTCATACACTGCAGCATTGCATTTCAGATCTTATTCTCAGCTACAGCATCACACAACGAAGTGAGCTGTCTGTCAACACTTAAATGTTTAATTGCTGATGTGTCTCATTACCTGAAGACTACAGCAAGCAAACAGAAAGATCACAGTATATTTCACAGCAGCACTGCACTGCTCCTCATGTGCAAAATGAAACGAAGAAGAAGACCTTTTCTGTAGGACACTGTAAAATGGCAATAAAAAAACATATCTCTCATCTGAATGTTTGTCACAAGCAGAAAGTAGATTCAGATGTCCATGTACAGCTGTTACAACACCACCATTCCCTTTGCACAAATGTAATGCTGACTGTATCTGACTCTCGGTGTAGACAAAATGAAAAAGTTCCTTTTCATGTTATATATTGTTGCTGTCCATTTTTAATTCATATTTTGGGCACAGTGGGTAGTGCTGTCGCCTCACAGTAAGAGGGTCTTTTCTATGCTTACCCGTGTTTTGTGGGTTTCTAGGTGCTGTGCGATTTCCTTCCACAGTCCAAAGACATGCATGTCAGATGAACTAGAGATTCAAAACTGTCCCTATGTGTGAGTATGAGTGTGTTTGCTCTGTGATGGCCTGGCAACCTGTCCAGAGTGTTTCTCCATCTTTTTCACGGGGTTACACCCCCTGTAACCCTGGTTAAAGATAAGCAGCTCAGATAATGGATGGATGGATGGATGGATGGATGGAGGACCACCATCACCTTGTGAAATTTTTAGGATGAATGGGCTAAAAGAAATGGTTCAAAATGACTTACATCAAAAGTAAAGAATGCTTTGTGTTCTTCTCTATTGTTCCCATTTTGGAGATACTTGTTTCTTTGGACAGTGGCAAAATGCAGAATTTCACAACAGCTTCAGCTGGTACAGGACCTGACTAGCATCGACAATCGACTGAAGGCAGGACTTTTTAGGCTTAAAAAACTGGACCTAATGGATCACGAATCTAGGAACATTTTGCTACACATAATATGTCGCTACACATTTAAAACTAGACTACACACAGGCTTGGTGAATCTACAGCTTGAGTTAGATGAAAATCAACTCCATCTTAGCCAATGGTGTTCTTACAACCTCACTGATGTCATATTGCTTAGGTTTCAAGAAGTGTAAATAATCTGCTTCGAGTCTTGCATAGTGAATCAGATTATAAATCTTATTTTGATATCTTATTTCTTTGAAAGAGAGGGAGAGCTGAGCCCTGCTAGTCCTTTTAGACAGCCACTGTGTTAGTTTATGAAATCACTTACTAACGTCACAAACTCTGTTCCCTCTAAGAGTTCTTAGTATATTTTTGGACAGCACTTCAGAATGCACACTACAAAAATAGTCAGAAAAAGGGTCCTGGACAGGTACGTTTAGTCTCCCAAGGTATAAACAATGCATATGTACCATTAAAGGTACTTTCTTACAGTTCAACTGTGTACCTTAAAGGTACAATACATTCACTTTCCCAGGAGAAAGAGATGTACGACCTTTAACAGAGTATTTGTTAAGTAGACAATTAAAAAAAAGCCTTAAAAAACATTTAAATGAATGTTTTTAAGTTTGGCAAGTCAACCACCCTGTTCTTAAACAGGCTGGATTCAAATCTACTCTACATGAATGTTAGGTTGTGTGTTCGCCAAAAAGAAAGAGAAAAAAAATACACTCCAAATCAAAAGCATTCCAAAAAATGTCGGTGTTCTGATTGCAGATATGCTGCTGACATTCTTAAGAGCAGTTTTTAGAGCGAGAACCTGATCATTATCACTGCTCCATCTTTAAAAACACACAGATTAAACATGAAATGGTCCCAGATTGTAAACACAAATCAGAGTTCAGATGGTGTGATTAGTAATTCAGCATACCTAATCTCCTTCTGTAAGAACCTTTTTAAACAGTTCGGCATAAACACTTCACAGGCCTCTCCTCTCTGCATGCTCCTATAATTTTACGAGGTAAAAGCATTCCCGCACTGCGGTGTGAAAGTAAGCTACCTTATAAGCTGGGAGTGAAATCTGGCACTAAAATGTGAGCTAATCAGGTATTAATGTATGTAAATGTCAAGTGAAAAATAGCCCTACCTTAAAATGTGTTCCTTTCTCAATAACAGGAACAAGTCTCATTATATTACCTGTGCAAATGTCAAGTCTAGCGATGGCGAGGGAGCACAGCTGTGAAAGATGGGAGAAAGGACAGAAGTCAGGCAGAAACGACGCAATGGCGAAGGTGCTGCTTGTTTGGTGATGGTGTGTGTGCCTCCGGGGGCTTTGCTCTTGGTTAGTCATATTTATGTGATAGAGGTGGTGACAGAAAGGACGGGTTCAACTCTCAGAAATAATAGCGCTGGTCAGGAAAGGCCACCGCATTAACACCCGCTCTACTTGAAGTATGACTCTGTTTACCCAAGCTCATTTGCATTTTCGAGTGGGGACTTGCTTTTGGACAGTCTGCAGTGATCAAGTTCAGAGGAATAAAACAGATGTGTTCAAATCCGGTGTGCTGCCAGCGACATGCTTATATATTTACCCAACCAGCTGAGATGAGATTTAAAAATCATACAGCACAGAGGTGCGTTTAAAAGAGCAGCACATGTTAAAGATTTCAAAATGTTTGATGACATCTCAGACAAACCTAAATGATCTAAGTAATTACAAACAGACTGCATTTAAAAAACTGGCTTAAATTATCATAACATGAGCTCCAGAGCACCGCAACTAGATCAGAAATCCATCCCATGTCAAGCTTGTTAGAAAACTGTAAAATGTTCTTCGGAGCAGAGCCATAGTAGAACGACTCTGGCTTCACTAAGAATCTTTTCGTGGGTATTTTTAAAATAATACCCCATTTTCAAGCTAATCCTCATGTCTCCCACATAAAGGCAGGCGCAATCGCAGATGTCCATCATGCAAATAACTTTTATTTAATAACAAAACAAAAGGCACAAGGTCCAGAACCAAACTCAAACAAAAGGAGACAGGAGAAACACAAAACCAGAATGATGGTGGACCGACCCTGAGGTCCACCACAAACGAACTTAAATAGCTCAACACAAAACCCCAAACCCCAATCAAAACACAAGCATTCCTTCTCCTGATAATAAGCTAACTCAAACCCAGTGTGCTCAGGAATACCCCAACAAAAGACCCGGGCGGCCTCTAGTGGCCGCCAACCGTCACAGTACCACGACATGGCATTATCACAGGCAATGCTCACTATCGTCTATTGTAAATTTTGAGTAAATGCATTTTTTTGGTCTTGAACAGAACTGAAAAAAATTTAGAAATTACTGAACAAGGTGAGCATCTGTATGGTGCAGATGCCACAGACTGGGTTGAAAAACACTGAAAGTTCTTCATTGGGTGTGCAGTAGGGCATTAACAGAAAAGCCGATTTGTTGACGCGTCGACGTCAGAGGCACAAGTCCACGACCCCTGAGAGAAGTTGACAAGTCATGTGTTTTTTCTCTCTGTGCGCGCTTGTGTACACAAAGCGATCTCTGCCTCTGATTAGCTTACACTGACATGCGTTCCAATTATTATAGTCACTTCATAAGAAGGGCGGTAACTTTGGCGTGTAGAGGGGAATCTAAACACAAGATCACAAGAGACTCGGCAGCAGAGGTAGTAGGTGACAGACATGCATCACATGTGTGGAGATACTTCACTCTAGACCACACAAACCGCACGGTGACCTGCACCTGTCTGTGTTAAAGTACAATAAATATACTAGAGTTATGCACGGCCATCTGAAACGGCAGCTAACATGGGTGATGCGAGCACTGAGTAGCTTTACAGAAAAGCCTCTGACTGATAAGAAAAAATAGCAGATCATAGATCTTCTTGTTAATTTCAGATGTGAGGCTTCAAATAAATCCTAAATTTTCTTGAACCAGGCTACACAGTCCCGAGCCACACCACAGTCGTTTGTGTGATGACGTCATCAAACGACTTGTCGACTTGACAAGTCGTTAATGCCCTAGTGTGTAGTAAAGGCAAGTTGACAAAAGAGATTTTTTGAAGCCATACCGCAGAAGAACCATTTTCAATGGACCGCTGACTGGGTGGTTGTAAATGACGCAAGTATGAAGAACCTTTTAAAAGATTAAAGAACCTTTTTGTCCAAAACCATAAGTCCAAACCAAGAACTATTTAGGAACCTTTAAAATACCTTGCTCAAACAGTTCTATGTAGCATCAAACAGTGCTCTGCTTTTTATGTGTACTCAAATAATGGAGAAAAAGTGATTCCTCTATGGCATCACTCAAAAGAATTTTTAGGCACTTCTATATTTAAGCATATATAATGAGTACCAGTGTACTTTGTCTTAAAAAAGTGCCTTATCTATAATGTCCATTCCTGCTTACAACTCAACAGAAAAAACAAAATATTATTTTGATTCAAATGCATTTATTATTCCCTGAGTCTATCCTGGGCTCTACGGGCGCAAGGCAGGGACTCAACCTGGGCGGGGCGCCGGCGAACCGCAGGGTGCACATACATACACACACACACCATTCACTCACACACTCAAACCTACGATCAATTTAGAATCCCCAATTCACCTGACGCACATGTCTTTGGACTGTGGAGAAAACAGAGACCCCGGAGGAGACCCACACCACCATGAGGAAAACATGCAAACTCCACACTCACACAAGACCAGGACCCAGATTTGAACTCCCAACCTTGGAGGTGTGAGGCAACAGTGCTACCCACTGCACCACCATGGGGCCTCAAAACATCAATACATTTACCAAAGTATTTTATTTAGACAATGCCCTTTATTTATATTATGCAAGAGAATATTATGTATCCTATCAAATTAAGTATATTCAGTGTATCATCGTTGGATTTTAGACCACAAAAAACAATAAAAAGTCCAAGAAGCACCACTTGCAGTAAGAGGTTTGAATGCAGTGTCTTCCCTTCTGATCTGATATTCCACTCTTCTATTAAAGGCCATACTGATATTACTGTAATGCTTTGGGGCAGATAAAAGCAGCTTTTCACTCTTGCCTATTTTATATACATTAGAACTCCAGGCAAAGTCTTTTATAATGTATCTCAGTTTTGGATCTTGGTGTGCACCTCTCACAGTGCAGCTGGGGGAAACCCTTGGATAGCACTCTTTCTTGAAGATCTGTCTGGCAGGTCAAATGCATTACTCTTCCAACAGAAGAAACAGTCGGTTCACAGATTGATTTGGATATGCCTTTACTCTGCTGTGGTCGCATTAATATTTCCTGCAGCGAGTGTTTCTCCAGCAAAGTAAATACCACATGTCTATCTGAGGGAGATGACCTTGGGAAAATATTTGTGGCGATGAGAGAAGGCACGCCGTATGTGTAGGGAAGTGTTTCAGATCGCTATCGGCCTCTCCAAAACGAGATTAAGTGGAACAAAACGATAACAGTATTGAAGTGACCACAGATCAATGGCTGACAGGCCACTGCTAAATCTCTCCCAAAGTCCCCTCTTCATACTACAGCACATCCACACTTTCTCTTTTGTGGGGGAGCGAAGTAGCAACTGTTTAAAATAGCGTGCAACATTTCCCTCCAGCATGACGCAATTCCTCAGCAGAGAATGTTAATCGCTCTCTTTCTCGTGTGTCACAATGATGGATCTTATTGTTTTACTACTTTAAGCCTTTATCTTTCATTAAAGTGTGACATTTATTTCCCGGTGTTTTCCTGAATACAGATGCCCTCAGTCAACAGTGAGAAAAATAAAACCCTTGAAATGGATGACTCCCCAATCAACACCCAGCCACAGTGGCAAGGAGAGATGTAGTCATTCTGAGAATCCCCCCTAGACATTCCTGAAATAAATTACCAAGAATGATTTCTGTGTCACTGATGGAGTGGATGAGGGATTCCCCTAAAGGCATGATACAATAATTCTGGTGCAAAAAATTTAAATATCATTACCATTATTTTATCTCGAGATTAAGCAACTCGATAATGTATTTTACTCAGCTCATTTATGAGAGAGCTGCTTTAAATTCTGTCCCTTTCTCCAGTGGCATAAAATTTCAGGATTTGATGTCTCTACAAATCAAAATTAATAGCAAGAAAACTGGAAGTGGTTTTGAGGTGAAAGGCGGCTGCTCCGATCAGCAACATGTTCAGACTTGTACTTTGACTCACCATTTCTCACCTTTTTTTTGTTCCTTTTTGCAGCCAAAAAACAAACACACCTTGTCTAATCTCTGCAGACTTTGTATCAGACAGCTCCAGAGTGATGCCTTTGTTTCCAGACTAATGATGCTTCAGTCACTGGGTTTCCCCGACGTTCATCTTCATTTAGACGTTTTAACCTTGTTAGGGCTTTAATGCTTCTCTCTGCTACGTACAATATACCTGATTCAAGGCTCTTAATCTAATCTTAGCTATAAGGCTTCTCTGAGCTAAAGGCAACCATGCTTTTGGGGCGCTGGGAAGTTCTGGATTCACAGAGAATTCAGGGTTATATTACAGAACAAAATCAATATGAGCTGCTATGATGCTGCCCAAATTTGGCGAGCTGTCCGCAGGAAGCAGATTGCACTAGAAACTAAGATTCAGTAATATATTATGGAGAAAGGTGTGTGTGTGTGTGTGTGTGTGTGTGTATGGAGTGGTTTGGAGGGCACTGAAAAGAGTAATGCATTGAAATCATCTGATTTAAACATGAACATAATGTCCATGGGATAAAATAGATTACATCAACATAATTTTATTTTACAGTTACTGCTGGCAATCCATGCATTAAATGAAATGTTAAAAAGTAGCTACTGGCAACTGTGTTAAGTAATTATATGAGCACTGTCTACTGTTCAAAATCACACAAAAAGTGATTTGAGAAAATTCTAATTAACTGGACTGGTTGTTCACATGTATTACTCCTGCCCTCCTACAAATGTGGTTACAACACACATTCACACCCGGGGGCAATTAAGCATCTCCAGTTCACGTGACGTGCATGTCTTTGAACCTCATGTGGAACACCAGCTCCATCACCAAGAAAACCCAGCAGCGCCTCTACTTCCTGTGGAGACTGAGAGCGCGCCGTCCACCCCCAGTTCTCACCATGTTCTACAGAGGGACCAAAGAGAGCATTCTCTGTATCTGCATCACGGTTTGGTAAGGATATTTTAACGTTTTGGATCCCTGTCCCCCCAACTCTGCCTTTAATTACCTCTGTTAATATGCTTCTATTGACTACACTGTACATTATCTGTCCTGTTGCCACTATGTATATTTATTGCTGTATACCTCTGTTCTGTAGTATTTGCACATGTAACTTCTGTTTTCTTGCACTCTCTTTTGTCCTGTCTGGTCTTGTGGTGTTCTGTTCTGTTCTGTTCTTGTGTTGCACGGTGGTCCTGGAGGAACATTGTTTTGTTTCACTGTGTAGTGTGTGTATATGGTTGAAATGACAATAAAAACCCACTTGACTTGACGTGACTTGACTTGACTGTGGGAGGAAATCGGAGGACCTGGTAGAAACCAAAACAGACATACAAAGAACATGCAACCTCCCCCAGAAAGGACCCTCAGCCACCGAAAATCAACACATAGTAACTTAAAGCCAACAACAGTAATGATAAAAGGTTTGCCCTGGAATGTACAATAGATGCATACAGATAAAGGAAGGTAAGTAAAATGAGTGAAACAAAACACAAATAGCTAGTGTAACAAGTTGCACTGACCAATCAATCTGACAGCTCACACAAGTATCCCTAACTCAGTTTGATGCATTGGTTAAGTAACATACAACAGAGAAAACTGTTTAAATTCAATAACAGAGCAATTTCATTTTTTTAAAGATGTGGTTATGTACAATATTTTATTAATGTGAAAATTAGGTACACATTCCAATCAAATAGATTTAGAGAGCGACAGAGAGAGAGAGGGAGAGAGAGAGAGAGAGAGAGAGAGAAAGAGAGAGAGAGAGATATGACAAAATTTGACAAATACAAGACTAACAGAGGAACTATCAGTGGTATCAGGAGAAGGCGCAGAAAACTGGAGCTTTTATGGATTATTGATGCCACTGTGGCACCACACATGCAGTTCTGTAAATATGTGCACACTGTTTGACAAGAAGTCTGTAACTAATTCTAAGTCTGGGGCAAAAAGACAATAAATGGCAGACAGGCGTAAGAGGCAAGCCTTGAAGAGCCCGCTGATTCCTGGGCCACTTTTGTAGTCAGTGTGACAGCTCCATTAGCGTTAATGACAGAGTGCGATACTCCCTGAAACGGCTATACCTGGGAAGGCGAAGTAACATCAACAACAATGATGGAGGAGAACACTTCACTGAGCACCTCTTCCACAGTGATTATCTGCTTTGGGGAAGCCAGCTAGCTTGTTTTGCAGTGTTAACTGCTGCATATTAAGAGGTTAGCAGTGGAAATATAAATGTGTTTATTTATATTTTCCAGTTAAAGGCCAAAAAAGGAAACAATAATTTAGCTTGCATCAAAGAAAATCTAACGTATGTGCAGCACTATTACCTGGATGATAATGAAATTTAATGAGAGCAAATTGCTAAGATAGCTTCTGGAAATACCTTTGGCTAAGAATCTTGGCCCAGTGCTTTTCTGCAGCGATTCCTTTTGGAAAACTCCGAGCCCAGAGCCAGTGTGTCAGTGAATGAAAAAGTGCTCTGATAAAAGATGTCATGAATGGGTTTGTGCTACGCCAGGGCCTGACAATCTAAAGAAGTGCATTCAGTGTTTTCGTCTGACCTGCAAACAGTCAACTTGGTGGGAAAAAATTATGAATGACACTTGACAGCACCATGCCAAACATTTTTTTTTCCTTTCGCACAGTTGTCATAACCATGATTTTATGCACAGCTAGTTTTCACCCTGCTGTGCTTGACGGAGGTTGAAGTGCATATTACATAATGTGATGGGCACCAATGTGGGATAAGCACAGCAGCAGGAGCACGAGCGCACACTGCATATGCTGCATATATCAAGGGCGGAACTGTAACTGAGTTTAAACGCTGGCTCATTTCAGCAAGAAAAGCAGACGTGTGAAGTGCAGTTCACCGCATGTATTCTAATTCTGCAGATATCCAAATGCATCGAATTGGGAAAATCTCTCATAGGACCAAAACACCCACAGATGTCTTGCAATAGACAAAACTTACTGGCCTTTATTTTCCCCAAACTGTAAGATCTTTGACTTTAAAGGCTAACAAGAATACAAGTCAAGCCTCAAGAAATCTGTTTCACAGCAGCGCTTAAATACAGCAAATATGTGATTTGCAGCTAGAGCATCCCAGTTTTGTGCCTTTGTAGATTATGTTTTTGTACTCAGTCTTGCTTGTGGCGATCTTTTGGAAGAACAAGATAGCTCTCTGTTTACAAGTGGGGGAAGTTGAGATGGAATATGGTGGGGAGGGATTTGTTTGGGTTTCATCAAACGTTTCCCTATGAGAACGCACGACGGAACCCACACTTTTAGCCTCTACTTACAAATTCAGACTTACATGCTAGTGCCTGTGCCAAAGAAACGTAGCGGAAAAAA
The DNA here is from genome assembly GCA_037974365.1 of Hydrocynus forskahlii. NCBI lineage: Eukaryota > Metazoa > Chordata > Actinopteri > Characiformes > Alestidae > Hydrocynus > Hydrocynus forskahlii. The sequence continues at coordinate 16,525,389 of JBBPCX010000114.1, read as the reverse complement.
GGGGCGCATTAAGTCATGAACTTTTGCCTTTAGGCCCATCCTTTGACTGACTGTCGTGGCTTGAAAAGAGAAGAGACACAAGCGTTTCTTTTGCGTTCATATTCTCTGCTTGGTGCTTGGATTTACACCAGAGGAATCAATGAATTATATATTTATATATGAGAATAAATGAAGCAAATATCTTTCATAAATACCAGAGTTCTTTAAATAAAACACTCAGAGCCATGAAACAGTCATCAGGGCTGCGGGGAGCACCAGGGCGTTATCGACCTGTCAGAAGAAAAAACCCTCCCTAAAATGCTATTTGTATCTTTCTGTTATTCCTTATCAGGCCGCATTCCCTCTGACATGCATTATGACTGATTCTCCACTCTTGTCACTGATTAAATTTCCATTAGCCATGCTTACCAGTTGTTGTGGCACTGAGAGCTGCTGAAAGATGTTCTCCGAATGTGATTGCCAGGAAGGGAGCAGAGGTGGGATAATGACACAGTAACATGATTTGAGGATGCACACTGTGTGACAGCCTCTCTCTCTCTCTCTCTCTCTCTCTCTCTCCCCCTCCCCCACACACTCCTCTTTTCTCCTTTTCTCACTACCTCTCTCTCTCCAGTGTGTTGACTCCCCCTCTCATCTCCCAAGAACATGACAGTGAAGTCACAGAGCAAGAGACAGAAGGAGAGTTGCAAGTGGGGCACAGTACAGAGATCTATTTAAATCATGTGGGTCCCTGATAACGTATAAATAAATGATAACAGCTATCACCAGCCTCGCACATCTTCCCTCTCTAAATTAAAAGCTACTAGACCCATCTCGGCACTTCCTCTCTCCCGCGCCAGATCTGAATTCTCAGAGGTGCTCCTCTCCGAGCCTGAAACATTTCAGTTCAGGGTCTCTCTTCGCCTTCTGGGCGAGGCTCGGCAGTAGCCGCGAGCCTGGCCGTTACCACTAATGACCGGCAGGATTAATTAGCGTGAGGAGGATGGGCAGGCAGCGCAGAGCGCACGCTCTCCCTCATTAATCCGCTTGCAGGTGTTCTCCTGCCACTCTCTCCCTCTTTCGGTCTGCACACAGAGAAGATCGACGAGAAGCTAGCACACATTGACTCAATCTTATTAGCACTCGGCTGAAAGGCTGCCTCAGAGAGAACCTCCAGCCGAGGGCAGCTGGAAACAAGGGCTACAAACAGAAAACGAGAAAGAGATGAGACTATAGATCACACAGAAATTGAGAAATTGCATACATATTAGCATTTGCAGTTTTATGGCCACTACCAAGCAAACAAACAAACAAACAAGCAAACAAGCAACCAACCAACAATACAAACAAGTCTTTGGTTGCTGTGTCGTACCTGTGTTGGATTGCTGGGAGGTTTTCTCCTCATTCACTCTCAGACATTAGACAGATATTAGAATGCTGATATTTGTTACAAAGTGACCCCTTCTCCCTCACTGGCACGGTCTTGTGCTGGTTGAAGTGTGTAGTTTGCTAATTAATGGAAATGAATTGATGTCAGGAGGAGCAGCATTATGGAACTGTTCTGCAATATTGGAAGGGTCAGTTCTTTGTTTACATGCTACGAATATGAATACTCGCTCTTTCTCTCTCTCTCTCTCTCTCTCTCTCTCTCTGTCTCTCTGTCTCTCACTCTTTCACACACAGACACACAGCTAGAAATAAAAGAGACTGTGCTTGATTGTGGTTTCTGGGATGTGTCATGCTTTAATCAGATAAGAAGAGAGAGGATATCAACCAACTCCAAAGGGATGTCAAACAAGTAAGGATTCATTTGGCTTACAGACTGCGCTGATCCATACAAACTATGTGGCTTAAGTTTCTGTTCTGTTAAATTAATTTAGAATTTTCAAGTCACCCAAAGCCTGTGTAGAGTTTACAAATGACTATTCTATATTTCCTCTAGCAATTAATACATTGTTTTTATTGTATGGTCCGCATCCTCAGACTTTTCAGATGCAACCTATAATCGCAGGTGTTAGAGGTGCCTTGGACAACTGTCCAGACTTTCTTCCTCAGCTTTCGGCTGCTCCTGATTAGGGGTTGCCAGTGTCTCCACTTCCTTCTGTCCTCTGCATCTCTCATACCAACTGCCTGTATGTCCTCCCTCACCACATCCATAAACCTCCTACTAGGCCTTCCTTATTTGATCTTCACTGGCAGCTCCATCCTCAGCATCCTTTTGGCAACATAGGACAACTGTCCAGACCAAGGGACCAAAATTCGGTCCGACCAAAAGAGATGGTCTTGGTCCTGATGAAAGTGAGCCATGGTTTGGTTGTGTGAAACACTTTTTTGGATGTTTTACTTCTGGACCAAGTTCAGGAGCTGATGCAAAGTATTGAACAACAGTCTCTGCTGTTACTAAGCAGACTCATATCTGTAGAAAAAGTATATGGGTTGAGGAAAAAGTAATCAACATGTTTAGGGTACATGCTTTGGTGCATGACTGTAACTTGCAGCAGTCAGTTTTTCTATCTGATGAGCAGCATTTTTAATTGCTCAGAGCTACTGTACTTTTACCGCGTTTTTCTATAGAACTGAGGCGTGCAGTCACAATCAGTGCTCAGCAGCAGTAATGCTAAAAAAGTCTGTTTGTTGCAAAAAATAATTTATAGTTCAGTTTTGATAGACTTTTTTCAAACATTTTTGTTCCCTCATAAATGGCTAGGGACAATTTTTACTAGAAATATTTTTTTTTCTAGGTGAGTCCCTGCCTCGCGCCTGTTGGCCCTGGGATATGCTGCGGGTTCCCACAACCCTAGTAAGGTTTAAGCTGTTACAGAAAATGAATGAGTGAATGAATGTTTCACTTTTTGCAGTTTAGCTCCGTTCATTAAGGATTTGCCTGCTAGTGTTTTTCATTCATGTTTTTGGTACATTGGGGGAAAAGGAAGTGGCTTGCCTTACGATAAACTGGCTTGGGACTTTCCAGTTGCTCTGCTACCCAAGGATGGTCAAAGATTCATCAGAATTTTGTCAAATAAAATATTGTATTTTTGTACACAAGATACAAAAGATATCTTTATTTTTAAAGTAAAAGTAAAGTGAAATGTTGTTTGCACCTGTCCCATAAATAGCAATATAAAAATTCAACTATACACTTGTTATTTTAAAAATACTAAAAACAGTTCTCCGAGGGAACATGGAAGCACTTTGCAAACCTTAAATCTATTGATCTGTTAGATCTATTCCTCCATCACTACACTGACTCAGTGGACAGTGTTTGAGAGCAGCTTTTCTGTGCCTAATGATGCGCACCTTAAACTTGACATATGCAACCAGTTAGGAGTTCAAATACTCAACCCACATCTCTCTGAGATTACCCAAATGAAGGTTAGTTTTAATATAATCATCCGTTTAATATTAACAGTTTGTTAATGAATCGTAATTGTATGATAATTTAGTTGCTTGGTGTTTGGTAATGAAGGGCCTACTTTGCATCAGCAACACTGACTCAATGGCAAACATTCATATGCAGACACCTTTACCCATGGCAACTGGTTTCTGGGTAATTAATGAGTTAATAATTTGATTCTCAATCATAAATATATAAATTAAGTATGTCAGGCAGTCCTTCATGCGACGACCATGAAAACTGTGCGACAGATAATTGTGAATATTTCATGAGTGCACTGTAAACTGTAAAAGTTTACACCTGCGTGGACCTGCCCTGGTTTGCCTGCCTTTCTTTTACTTGTGTCTTTCCTCAAGCTCCTATCTCTTCTTCTAACCTCGCTCTGACTAGCAAAAGTGGGAAAACAATTCTGAGGCATGCATTTTCAAATATTGTGCTTTGTTTAATTGCACATAACTGGGGAGCTACATTAAATGCAAGTGGTGGATGAGTTGCCAGCCTGATGTTTAATGACATTACAGTATGATGTTAATGACAATAATGCTTTATAACATCTCCAAAATGCTTCGTTGTATTTTTTTTGTTGAGAAAAAACATAACATAAACTGAAAGTAGCAAGCCACGTTAACCGTGAGGGCCAGGTAGTTAGAACATTCCATATTGTAGGAATTTATACAAAGATCAATAGAGCACTGACATTGGACAAATTACCATCCAGAGGTGGCCTGCATGATTAGCATTTTTATGATGTCATCACGTAGACGTCTCACAGAAAAGAGTTTAAACTACTACACTATTTTGATACAAAAATATACAAAGCCATTTTGGAACCTATCAAATCCCATTTTGTATTTCTAATACATGTCTCATAAATACTGCCCATTCCTGCTGACACTGAGATGAAACTTGTCCTGCTGGAACTGACAGCTGCCCTACCCTACCCCCAAGCCTATACCACTTGATCTAACAATACAACCTCTCATATGCATATTGTTTTTTAGAAATTATTATTGCGTGCTAAATAAAGGAAAACGTGTGATACAGTTTCTTATTAGGTGAGATGGGATTTTTATTAACCTTCTATGTGCGGTGTTCAAGCTAGCAGAGTTGCCAGCAGTAGAGAAAATGCTCTAGTGGACTACACGACAGGCTGGATCCCCATTACTTACTGGCATAAAGAAAGGCCAGAAACTATTTAGTGACCAGAAAATGGCCTGATGTTCTGTTTTTCATCCTTTGGGTGAGACTCATTGTCTCAGCTACAGCAATCTGTACATCTCTGAACAAAACTGGGTGCTTTAACATATCGCTGGACTCCAGCAATGGATTTTCTCAGCGCTTCTACTAATTGCCTGCAGTCCATTCAGCTTACTTCATTTAGACTGAGGCCATGTGTCTTATTGTATCTCACCAGCAGGGATGGTTCAGAAGTGTATATTAGTTACTTTTCAGTATGTGACAACATACTATCAAAATAAGCATAAAATAGTCTTAATAAATCTTGTAAACTGATGCTCATAAATAAAATGTATTATTAAAACCCGGCATGCAATGCCGAAACAACACGATTCTGAGATTTTGAAAGCAGTTCCATTTGGACTATTCCATTAAGTCACATGAAAAAACCGAATGTCTATAGCAGCCTGAACTGAACTGGGTAAGGGTTTCTTCTGCATCAAATGTTGATTAGTGTTAAAACTGCTGAGGAAACACAGCTTTTAGACAGCCTTGCATTTTTCATATGGGTAAGTAAATGGCCACTCTGCCTCTATTACTGTGCATGGAGAAGTACTAGCAGTGACCATCATGTACTTTAGATGAGCTTATTTATTTATTTATTTATTCATTTGTTTAGTCTTTCCTTTTTTTTCTGAGGACAAAGCAACACCCATGATGTGTTCCATGCTTTTGTAAATCATGCTTTTAGAGGAGCACTGGCAATGACCTGGGCAGATCTTCAAATGGAAAAATAAATAAGCTGCAGGCAGGCCGTTCCTCGGAGGCAAGCGGTGGGTCCAGAGCACTAAATCAAGTTCCTGCAAGATCGGGATGAATGAATTAGCTTGAGATCATGGCGAGGTCACACAGCACAGCCATGAAAGACAAAAGCTACACAGACGAGTAAAAAGACCCTGTACATCGATTCTAAGGGCGAAATTGGAAGCAGATGTGAACTTCCAGACCTTTACATAAACGTGGAGTAATACAGCAAACCAGATCATAGCTAATTCCCCCACAGCAGTGGGCACATCTAGAGAGCTGCCCCCAAGAGGCGCTGCCTTCCAAAATAGCAGACCGTGCTTCATGACCACCGCTGTGAAGAGTCCTTCTCTGAATGAGACTCTAAAAGGAGGAATGTTTAGAAAAACAGTAACACTGCTATGACATGAACACCAAACCAGTTCAGATATTGCACAGTAAAGCAGTAAGATATAAACTGTAAAAAGTCTCAAAGGAACACATTATAAACACATTGTAACACAAACACATCATAAAACAGGCCCAAAAAAGGCCACAAAGCCAGATTGAACCCTGACAGTCGCTCCATATGGGGCTTATGTGTTCTGATCTAATAATAAACATTTTCACCAGGGAGTGTGAAGTACTTTTACAATGTTTTGCAATTATAACTCAGCTGAAAGTTTATTTATCAAATTATATGTGTATATATATATATAATTTGATATATATAATTTGATTTTTGCCCAAAAGAGGCTCACTCAGTAGCAAAGTGCAGTTTATGCAGTTTGAAAACCTTTCAAATATGATCAAAAGCTTTTATGTATGATATATAAATACCTGTTTAATTCATTTCGCAAACCATGATTCACAGTTCCATCATCAACTTCCATTTATTAGTATCAAACCACTGCTACAAAATTACATCAAACATGATGAAAATGAACTTGCATACGTGCTATTCACAATGTAAGCTTTAAAGTAATTAAAGTATATGATTCATTTTTTTTCTGGACAAATATCAATATATATCAATGCCACTTAAAGCCATATATGTCATTCCAGTGATCTAGAGCCTATAAATATACAACTATATCCCTGGTGGCTGAAGTACCTCCATACACATTTAAGTAAAGATGACCATTTCAAATTTCTCATCACAGAATTTTTTCAGCATCATGATTTGAGGAAAGAAAAAAACAAACAAAAACAAATTGGAAAGCATAAAACAACATTTTAGCCCCTCCTGGATATGTTTATGCAGTTCATTCCACATGGTCATCACCCTAAAAAAAACAAGAAAATAAAACCTAAATAAATAAAAGTAAAATAATAAAATAAAAAAATAAATAAAATCAAACATATGTACAAAAAACAGTGAATGAGATGCAGACCCTGCTCTCAGTTGGGGGTTTGAAAATGAAGGGGCCTTTAAAGCATATTAAATGATAGCACTGGCTGCTTCATCCCACTGGGTTATTGGTTAAGATGTAAATGTTAGATGCATCTAGGCAAGTTCCCCCTGCCTTTCTACTAAACTAAAAGCAACATACACCAACTGACACTTGATGCAACTCAACAGAGAGACAGAGAATGCCACTGTTACTGCCAGTGTTTTTGTAGAACCCTTCACTGTTCTAATAAAATGCCTTGCTTTTCACATAAATGTCCCTTGCAACAAAACAGCCTCATCAGTGTTGTGCAGCACTCGGGGTTGACAAATACTGGAAATAAAAAAAACCTTTAGAAGCCACGCATTCTCATTTTGCAGCTACTTTATTGTCCAGACGAATATTGTACCAATGAAGGAATCTAAACACTTAAATACATTCATGCCATTCGAGTCAGTCATCACAATGGTCTTTACCATATGAAAGTCACATGAGGGTAGAAGCTTTTAACCAGCCGGGTGTCAGGAACTAGTGAAGCTGCATGGATTCTTGTTCTTGATGTTGCTGTATGGAGTCGATGAGAAATAAACTCAATGCAACAAAATGAAATACTGGCAAATAGTAAAATCATCATCATCTAATCAATATATCAACCTTTTCTCATTATAAGATTGTTTCTATAATATTTTATTATTAAAATAAACTTCATAAAATAAAACTATTTTTTCCATTTTTTCCCCCCAGATTTTTCTGCCCAATTTCGTTGCGTCTAATTCCACAAATTTGCTGGGATTCCCCCAGTCACAATCACACAATAGCACTAACGCTGGGAGGGTCCTCTGAGTCTCGTGAAGCAACACTGTATCTGTTCAAACTGCCGCTAGTGCACCATCATTGGACAGCGCTGACTGGCCATTCTCTCACATCAGCTCGCAGACGCCTGCGGTGGCTAACGCTGTGCTGAGTGATGGGGAGAGAGGGACCATCCAACCCACCCAGAGAGAGTAAAGCCATCTGAGATCGTTTGGACACTTGTGCACAAATGGCTGTGGTATCACTGGACACTGAACTGGCAATCTCTCGAAGAAAGAGCCCCGTTAATCACACGCTAAGTCAAACGGTCCCTTGTGAAGCGAAATTCTCTTATCACTGGCCTAAAATTTTGCAAACATCATTTCCTGAATCAAGCAAACTATCTGCTTAAAGTCGCCACGAACCAGAAATCTTAATGGATTTTCTTCCATCACCGAGGGTCCATGAGCTAACTGTGTGTTTTGTGGGATGACAGGAGGTGAAACATGATATTATTTGTTATTATGATTTGTCTGGGTCCACTGGTGCATGGAGATGCAATTAAAAAGCCAGAAGACTTTTAAGAGGTGGACAGGAGTCACATTTTCATGAAAAGTCTGTGAAAACAAGAAAGGTCAAGTTATAAAAGACCAGTTTTGATTTCAGGTTGAAGTCTACAAAAAGGTTGAATCATCTTTTACCATTCTTACAACAATCTCATTATGAGAAAATATAAGACGTAAAGACTAGATTTCAGATGCCAAGGTTTTTTTTTTTTGCAGTGTACTGGCATGTTTTTAGAAAAGGACAGAAGTTTAACCTGCAAAACTGGAACTGCAATAACATTTTCTCTGATACGGCAGAATGTGTTGGAGTGTTGCTGAGAGAGTGAGCGCTCGCGGCCGGTTAAGGCAGCACCCTCTGGCACTCGGCAAAATCCTCCACCAAAAACTGACAAAGGCACAGGAAGGACTTTATTAACTGCCAGGTCAGAAGAATCTCCCCTCCTGACCACACACAAAGCCCTCTGAAAACTGACTCGCGGAAAGATGCCTGGCCCAGAGAGACGAGACCCAGATGGAGCTGACAGCGGTTTTTTCATTCCATTCTGCCAGCAACAGCTCAGCTCACTGTAAGACATGATGCATTTAAAAATCTGAGTTGATTTTTTTTTTTTTTTAAGAAGCTAGTCGTGTGCAGCAGGCAACAGCAGTCAAAACAGTCTATCACTATGAGTCGTTAGGATACATAGAATACATTTATGTCTAATCCAAGCACAACTGTAGGTACTAAACCACACAACACTGCTCGATCATCCACACCATATGTACTAGCTGAACTATGGGGGGGCATGTATTACAGAAACAGTGTTCAGTTGTTTCCGGTACGCTGGAGTGGTTCAAAAATAGCAACAGCTCATGAGGTTTTTGTGACTCGTTAGATACAGCAAAGACAGGCCACAGATGAGTGTGCAGACACTGTGCAAGTATAATATCTCGCGAACTCTGTGTATTTCGAGTTAATGAAGAAAAGTGTGAGCGCTTAGACAATGCAAGCAATAAAAAAAAATATCTTTGAATATTAATGCATGCCCAAAATGTAATTATCAAGTCATTAGATGTTCTGAATGTAAATGTGCACCACATTTACCTGTTATTTACATAGTCTTTTGTGAAGCCGTAACTTTCAGAGTAATTATGCATGCATGAGTACCCTCTGGCTGTTTTGGTGTCCTGTTTTTAACTTGATATCCACTTAGGCCATGTTAACGAAGTCTTCATTGATATTTCCCTCTGAATACTTACAGAAAGGGTTTGTGCTAAATTGTTTTATGAAATATTTGTGAGAGCGAAAATCGGGTTCCCTTTGCCACATATAAACTGCATACGTTTTTGACGTAAATGTACTAAAGGAAATCACCATTACAGTAAAAACACTGCTTATGGCCCTACTGTACCTATAGCAGGCTAAAAAATGAGGCTTTTGTATGGTATTCAACAGATCACTTAATACTTTAAAAGGCACATTTTATACAGTACTTATTCCCCAAAGTGACTCATTCCCGAATGATAATGAAATGCAACCTATTTATTATTCAGTATGCTGAACGTTAGTCTACGGGCCTGAATTTTGTCATAAGCAAATTGCTTAGCTTGAGCAAAATGAGCAATGCAAGCAGAGATTGACTGAGGACTTAAATACGAATACATAAATTATGAACCCATTACGCATCGAGGTTAGAGCCGTTCGTATTATTTTGACATGTGCCAATGCAAAATGTTAATGCTATGTTAATGTCATTGATCTAAGCGTTCTTGTTTGTCTAGGATTTAGTGCACACTTTAATATCACCTACAATACTGCAGTCACAAAGCTTGCGAATAAGAGCCAGGTGGCGGGCTGATCGCAAGCGAATAGGCTTTTAAACATTCCTTCATCTGAAGTTTGAGGCTTGGCAGAGGAAAAATAAGCACATAAACAGGCTGCCTCATCGTATGTGTATGTGGGGCGAATAGCGGTGAGACTGTGTCAAAGTTTCTTGAACTGGTACAAAACGAGTGCTACACCGTCCTTTAAGTTCAAGAATAGGTCACTAAAGGAATTCAAAAAGCTAAAGTGTAATTCAGTTCCATCATAAATCTCAGTTTTGCTGAATTTTTAAACCTTCTCACTTATGACTTTTCTTATACCTGAATTACAATAACAATTATGTAAGAAGTGCAATTAATTTAACAGAAAGGATGCCAACTTGCAGGCGCAGCAAGCTTAGATGTAAAAAGAATGTGTGAAATTGAGAAAAAAATGCAATAGTACAGGTCATCAAGTTTCACAATGGAATTCACAAAAAAAGTGAATTGTAGGTCAATAGAAAATTCATGTAAATCCATTTCAGTAGTCATTTTTAAACTATTGTGCAAAGTCAAAGAAAATGTTTTATGGGCTACTTGGAGGACTTGCTGTATTATTTATTTCAGTGAGTGAAAATGAGTCAAAACTGAGTCTTGAAACTGGTTTTGTACTCAAAAGGTATTGGTTTATGGTCATTTGGCCACCTTAATGTACATATTCATTTGACATGCAGCACAATCATAATTATCTGCACATCATAATACACAAACGTGTGTGAGAACTAGGGTAGAGGTTAAACTAAACCTAGACACAGGCTCTACCAATAATATAAAATTAATTCTACTTTCTCCAAATACACACACGACTTATCTTCTATAATATCATATAACTGGTTCACACCCTCTGAGTTAAAAAGTAGATTATCTGATTATAAACTGTTGTTTTTTTTTTTAGTTCAATCTATTTGTTTGACAAGAATCAACAACAGATATGGCATCTAAACTCAAAGACAACAATTTAAACTATGCCATACTGCATACTTCTTTCAAATCATATTCATTGACATATTGAAACCCACACGTCATACCATACTGTCCTCACAAGAGAAGTGACCGAGAGCTTTTTTTTCTACTTCCCTGTTTAAAACAATTTCACACGGACTGAAGCAAAGCAGGGAGTACATGTGATGCATTAATGCATTACAAAAATCCTATACAAATTATAATGATAATAAAATAGAACTTAATCTGTTAAATGAAAGAAGAAAAATTAAACCAACACATAAAATAAAAGGGACAGTTCTAATGACACAAAATTCGGTGTTCAGACAAGTCCCGGTCAAAACGGTCAGTGCTGTGCCCAGACTAGATCACGAATGATATCTGAACATGATTTTTTCTGGACTGCAAAAATTAAACCCATAATTTCAATAAATGTAAGAGATTTAAAATTCATCATCATAATTAGGATTGGCAATCAACTGGTAATCATTTTTGCATACTGTCAATTTGTAAACATCAGTAGAATTTGACATAGTGCATAAAAACGGATTCTCCACAATATCTTCATACATACAATATATTCACATTACTTATTTAAATACATTTTATATTGATTTTTGTTCACAGCACATAGCTTCCATGGTCTGTGGCTTCGTTTTGGCCCAAAAAAGGCGGTCGTTTTATGCAAAATCTGTGGCGTGTCCAGTGCATGTAATTACTATTTTACACCTCACCAAAACAATACAGTGGGTTGTCAAGTAGTCCTCAAAACATCGAATGGATTCGAACGGCTTATATCTTGTATTTCGACAGCCGATGTAAAAGGAAATATTTCTTAATCTCTGTTATCATGCTGGATATTTCTGTCAAATTGTTATGGCAGACAAGGCATGCTGATTATGGTGAATAAGCAATAAGACTGTGCTACTTTCTTCACTGCTGTCTCATCTTATTGTGTGGGGCAAATAAGCCTCTGTAGCATAATGCGCTAAAATCATTGAATTATGGCTGTAATTTTGGTCCACAAAACATCACAATTCTTATTCAGTGGAAAACTCTACCTCTCAAATCTGTGTCAGCAGATTCAGCTTGTCATTTGCCATACAATTCTGATCATTTCAGCATCATAGAATGTTCCCTTTTCAAAGCTTTTTTCTTGGTGTAATGTAACTGGATTTAAATCAGCTAGTCAAACCCCTGGGCCCAAAAGACTGCTGTTCCATCGTAGCCGTGTGGAAGTGTGATGTAGCAGCACTTTGATGGAGGTGGCACACTAGTGGCACTCAGCCTTTCACAACAACAAAGCCTCTAATGTCGCCCATTCCGCCCCCCAAAACCCACCCCCCAACAAAATGCGGCTAATTTCAAAGCTTTCCAAAAGAGGACAATGCGAGCTGATTCACAAAGTGGGCAATCAAGAAAATAAAATAAGAGGGGGAAAAACGAAATTGTACGTATTTACATGATGAGAAATTCCACAGGACAAAAAAAAAAAAACAACAAAAAAAAAACCAAAAAAAAAAAAACACCATCCCAAACATAAGTACTGCTGATTAAAATCCCTCGCTGCTTCACAAACAAACAGTACCAGATTGGATCCAGTCACTGGCGATGTCAAAGGATTTGCAAATGCTCGAAAGGGTTCTTTACAGTCATTGTGTATGGCTGTCCGCAGGGCTAGTAAACGCAGAGCAGGGAGGAGAGCGCCAGAAGCAGGTACGGGCAGGCCAGCAGGACCTCGGCTCCTCCTGTACTTCCATACGGAGCCGTGTTGGGGGCTGTGAACAAGAGAGGAGAGAGAGAGACACACACACACACTGATTACCGGATTCTCACTGTCCTGGCAGATAGTCATGCTCTCACTCAACCAGCACTTCTTTTCTTTTCTCTTTCAAATTTTTTTCCAGCGCTGCTTACAGTGATGAGCCCATTGTGTCACATGACCACTAGAGATTCAAGCCAGAAAATCATCTCTCTGGCTCACCATCTGAAATGTTCAGACTGAGAAAGAATGGATATTTAAAATGTAATATAATAAAACTATAATTATAATAAAAATTATACAGCAATTGGGGAACAACCATTAGATTTAGGGAATTAGATTTAGGGAATCAAAATGATACAGCATTTAGGGCTGACACTGACCATTACATTAGCAACTGATTATTTCTAGTGCATGTATGAGATCCTGCTGGTGTGGGTTCCCACTCTTTCAGTGAGGCACACAAGTGATTTGAGAACTAATAGCAGCCCCTGTGGAGAATGTTCAGACTTTATTATGACCTGTGGGTACACTGTTGATCATTCTCATTGCAATGCTATCACTAAACCAATTCATCTAGAATGTACATTTTAACAGAAAAAATCAGTCTGAGTTCATTGGTAGCCCTTACAGCATAGAAAATGTTCATACAATTTATAATAAGGTTTGTAAATCATTCCAGATTTCCCCAATTTCTGCATAATTAAAAAAGTCATTCAAAGTGGTTTAATGTGAAATACTCCACTCTAGAGAAACTTGCGAGTTAGAATGGCTCACAGTGATGGTGATCCCTAAATAAAAAACAAACAGATGAAGATGTTGACTACTTTTTTTTTACTGTCCTCAACACTGCCTACTTGTTTTTAAATACAATGGCTATTTTGTGACCTCTGGTTCTTATCACACAACTGTAAAGAATTCCGACTCTCTACAAAGTTTCTCTGTAATGCACCATTTGACATCGAATCACTCTGAATGACTTTGTTTTTCATCACAAAGTTAGAATTGCTCATTAACTTGGAAAAGTTGGTGGAATTCTCCTCTTTACACCACTCCGATACTGCTTAGAACAAGATTGAGATTGTATTTGACTCCTTGGTAAACACAATATATCACAGCGGTGTATGAATAGCCTGCGCTGAGTACAGGTACATTCACATCTTCTCAGTGAGCTGACACAGATCTCCGTGGAGGAACTCATCAGGTCTATCCCCAGAGCAACACTACTTGAGTGTAGTGCTCAAGAGCGGTGCTTCAGAGCAGGTGTGAGAGTCTACGAGCATTCATCTTCACAAAGGTTTACACAGCTTAGTTAATAACAGGCACTGCCCTACCTAAGGAGATTAGTGTTGTATACACACACACACACACACACACACACACATACACACACACAAACATGCAGCCAAACCTAATGTATGCTAATGAGATGAAATTATCATTAGACTGGACAAATTTTCAGTCTTTGTTTTATGTAAATGAATTTGACCGCATGTAATACATGCATGATTTTATTTCACCAAATATTTACCAACACTTAAAGAAAGGACAAGCCTGACACTACCATCCAAAAACATACCTATCTGGACTCAGCATGCCATACAACCAAGGCTACTCACACACTAGCTGGTTTGTACAGAGTTCCCTACTGAATTACCTAAATTACACCTCAGTGCTGAGATGAAGCGTATTTGAGCCGCACCTCCATTTTTCACTTCCACGTCTGCTTTTTAAGGCTCTTAAATGATCGCCGCAGATTACACGTGTTCTTTACTCCCCCAAAAAGCACCGCATTACAGGGCCGAGCACACTGGCTGGGACGGGATATGGAGAGGAGGCCAAAATGGGCAGGGGGCTGGAAAAATGGAGCAAATTGGGATGATGTGTGTAAGATGCATGGGTAGGCTCGGGGAGAGAGCTGGAGAGGAAGCGGCCCGGCAGACTGCGCCTTCATTCGGCCTGAATCCACAGCACTGGATAATGACACAGTTTTTGCTAGGCAGCGGGAGTAGGGTTTGTAACCATGGAAACAGCTCACATCCTGCATTGGCCCCTCTGCCAGAGTCGGAAAGTGTGCACAGAGCTACCGATGGAACAAAATCATTCGGGCCATAAGCACCTGCTGCAACATCTAATCGTGCGGGCATTGTCCAAAAAATAAGAAAAAAGGCAAACCATATGGCTACTAAGTTGTTTTTTTTAAAAAAAGAGTGTTTCATCCTTGATCCTTGTTTTCTGGAGGTCCCATCGGAATAATCTTTTCTTCTCTAATGCGAGTGTTGATTCGGGGTGGTGCCAGAAAGAAATTTTCATCCCGCACTCAAAGTAATTAAGGAAAGAACCAACATTACCTGCTCAGTTGCAGAGAAGAAGTTGGGGGCTTGTTTAATATCCCACTGGGTCTAAATCATTCCCTGTTGTTGTGACGGTGCAGGATGTTGGTGCACTTGCTGTTTTAATTAACTTCACCCCTCCCTACTTACACACACACACACGCATGCACACACACACACACACACACACACACACACACCAGAGAATACCTAGCTCTTGATTACTCCCTTTTCCATATAGAGTAATGTGGGAAGAATGAGGGATATTGCAGTGGCTGCTGCAATACTCCTGGGTTAAGGCTTCTATGGATTTTACTGCTCTGACCTCCCCTCACTATTACAGGTTACCGGAAATGCCGCTGATATTTGTGAATGAACGAGAAAAAAAAAGAAAGAAAAGAAAATACATTTTGATGAATGCTCTCAGTGTCAGCTGCAAGACCACACAGCAAGAGCATCGAATTCTACATTTTAGACAGAATAAGTCATGTGTATCTGAACACAATAACGCTTTGGCTATAATTTTGCTCATTGAGTCTGAGAGCTGGGGAGAAAATTCAGCGTAGCACCCCACACGCGAGCAACATAACGAGAGGCTTGTTATGTTCCAATAAGAGCAAATGCAAGCTGGTATTGGTCTTACACTTGCAGGAGAATAGAATTAGCCTCTCTTTCTCTCATCTCCTTTCCTACCACTGTATATTTGTTTTGCTCAATTCAGTCAGCTACTTAAATCTTTTTAGGCATGGTGGTCTTTGTAGCGCGGAGCTGGAGGAGAAACCAGTGTGGGATGAAAGGAAGGACTGACGGCCCCTCAATCAGCAGGGCTGTTTTAATCCCACCAGTCCTGTTGACTGGCACAAGGCTCTTCGTTAAGCTGCTTAATGAATTCCGCAATTCAACCTTTTCCTTCTTCATGCTAGTCAACTGACTTCTACCAGAACCTACAGATAAACCCACTTATGTAGCTCCAGAGCCACTGAGCGAATGGATTTCATTAAACACAGCTTATTTGGAACATTGATGTGCAACATGTTAGAATATTCAGTGTTAAGTGTTTCTGACCTTAGTACGTGACTTAAATAAGTGAGGACACAAAAAACATACTAATGAAACATAACCAATTGAGGTAAAGCCCAATGTATCACTCTCAAGAACTACCTACTATGGCTTGCAATATAGTATGGATGTACCAAACATTTGGCCACTAAAAATGGAAAAAACTGCTAATTGTTTCATCCAAAAAAAGGAAAACATTAAACATAATTAATATAAATTGTAATGTTTTTCTGTTTCCCTCTCTCTCCACCTTCAGAGAGTTAGCAAGTAGCAACAGATTACCACTGAAACACACTTTTTTCAGTTCACTGCAACTTAGACCAATAATCTAGACTCGTAGTGTGCATGCTTTTATAACGTGATTTGATTCAAAATAAAATGCTGAGCAAAAATTACCTACCTCTACAATAATATAACAGTGAACACAGCAGCATCATTTGGTAATAAACTGTTTCACTTCTTTCAGGAACTGTTGGTTGACTAGTGCTAGTAGCACCCTCTGAAACCTCTTACTGCTAGATGTGAGCATTACATTGATCTATTATTTAATATTACTTAGAAAGCTGCTTAAAATTATATCATTCCCCTCTATTTGGTTTTTGGTAATTTCTCCACAAAAAAAACATCTTTTTCAAAATTTTCATTTTGGTGCATCACTGCACTTTTTTATTTATTAACTGTTCTTGCATTATACTGCTATACTGGTATGCTGAGACTGGTGAAAAGGGAAATATGCAAATTGGTATAAAAAATGTAATTGTATGTTTGGTTGTATGTTCTGAGCATCCAGATAAACCTTAGACAGCCCAGATGAGATTCTGCAGGTATTTGGATGAATCACTCTCGAGGTCCAGTCGAACAAATATGAATTATTTCTTATAAAAATAATACAGGCTAATATTTAACACCACAACTGTAGCAAAAGCAACAGTAAAAGTATATATTCCATGTTTTTCTTTCATAAGGGGAAACATTTAAATTTCACTTAATTTTTAAAATGTTTGGAAGTAGATAAAACACATTCAGGTTTCATAGTGATTTGATTTAGAACAATTTTCATGGAAACAAAAACATTTTTGACACTTTTTGTCATTGCTTGACTACAATGCCCTCGATATGAAATGGAAATCTACTCTAAATGTAATTCACTGTTGTGTAACTCAGTATGTAAATAAATATGTATTTACATATGAATGTAATAGCAAAAAGTCAATTTTGTCAATGTTTTCCCCTCTCATCACCATGTCCCATTACAAACATGTTTTCACTAGGCTAACTGCAATCACAAAATGTAGCAATGTAATCACAATATGGCTATTTTGTCCATACTGTGAGAGGTACAATCTACTCTAACGTGTACCATCAGATTCCTGCCCTTCACAGACATAGTCAATTGCAGCTTGGCAGTTAAATGTGACTCAATGAATGCAACTCGTAATATAATAGTTTAATGTTGTGCCTGTATTTCCAGGTAATCTTCCCAGTCGATAGCTGGCTGCATCCCTTCCCCCATGAGGCAGGTCCTCTATGGCCTTGAGAGAAGAGTTCAATGTCCTTGACCATCAATCAGTGGCCTATTGTTCCCTGTGCTGCCTCCAGAGAAAAGGGAAAAAAAATCTCACTAAACAGAACTAAGCCTCAGCCAAGACAAACAGGAGTAAAACCTGCATGTACAATGATCCATAGCATCTGATGAATAAAGCACTCAAGATGCTCTGGTTCTTCATAGCTGTGCACCTTGTCTCTCTGGAGATTCAATCTTCAACCTCATAATGGAACTAATAAGGGAAATGCTGTTTTTTTTCCCTTTACGTTCAACACCGAGTGGACCATCATTGTTAGGTACACTTCATGAAGGGGAACAGGTAAGACAGACCTACTATTACTTGGACTCTCCTTTTCTGTGACTGCGCTGTCGATGTTAAGAATAGCCTTTCCAATGCACCCTCAAGAGAAGCAATGTGCCTACAAACCAGTAGTGTGAAAAGGAACTTACAGATGCAGTCGTGCTCAGAGGACTATTGAATAGCACTCTGCACTTGTCAATAATGTTTTTTCTACACAAATTTGCTATTTAATGGATGCAACCAGCCTGAGCAGGTATGTGTAGGGTTCCTGGTTCACAGAACATGTTTCCCTCAGGTTCCCAGGCTGGTAGACCTCCCAAAGCCCAATGAAAGTGGCCAACAAAAAAAACTGACACCGAAACAAACTTTATATGGTTCATTTCACTACAGCAAGGTCTCATCCGGCACCCTGTTTGTGAACTCACCTCATTGGTATTTCTCACTGGCCTTGTTGTTCACTTTACAACTATCACAGCAGGGGTGCCTGAAGACATGAGACAATTACACCAGCCAATGGAAACGCTGGAGGAAAGCAGCAGGCGCCTTTCACTTCAACAAATGTCAGACGCTTTTCGGCAGCATCAAGCATTCTTTGGAAACACTCACTCAACTCTCTTGCTAGCTAATTCTTTCTAAAACACATTACTTCCTCACGTTTAATTCAATGCTGGGACAAAAAAAAAAGTTCTGTTGTTTCCTGTAATCGAATCGACCCCAACAAGCATCGATTGATCATTACAGCAGTGTTCTAAGCATCACCATTTCCAAGACATAATGCCTGAAGGGCTTTGATTAAGCTGTAAAAGCCTGGAAACTTCATTATGCAGAAGGGAAGAACACAAATGAAATACACCAGCTGGGTGACATGCAGTAAAAACACTAATATCAGAGCCTGTCGCTGCCTTTGTCCTTCATCCTTGGAGGCAGGTCAGTGGTGGGTGCGATGGAAAACATTTCTTGGGTGAACTGTCACTAGTCATGCCTTGTCACGATCAACAAAGCTCTTTTTCTACA
Organism: Hydrocynus forskahlii; assembly: GCA_037974365.1. NCBI lineage: Eukaryota > Metazoa > Chordata > Actinopteri > Characiformes > Alestidae > Hydrocynus > Hydrocynus forskahlii. The sequence continues at coordinate 16,506,509 of JBBPCX010000114.1, read as the reverse complement.
GCCGTTTTATATACAGTACGGTGCAAATGTTTTTGGCACTTGAGAAAATGAGGATTAAAAAGCTATTCATCTGGACAGCACGCGTTTAATTGCTCACATACAAATGACATTAAAACAATAATTAGTGATTTTAGGAATGTGAGTGTGTTCTTTGAACCATTTTTAACCTATCCTCTCCACAATCTAGTGCAATTTGTAGTTGACTTCCAGTAATTGGTTTGGTTCAATTCATGCTCCATTCAGTTAAATCAAGTGCACGGCTGATGGAATTCAGCAAATCTACTTGATGGCTGGGGCATCAAGAAGAAATCTAAAAGCAAACTTTGTTCTAATCAGCTCACATGATACTAACTAATAGATATTTTCTAATGTAATATAGTGTTTTGCAAGCAAAAAAATACTTACTACACTTTAAAGAGTTTGCTTTTATGATCTGTACATTGTAATGATGCATATCTAAAAGTTTTGCTAAGATTATAGTAGAGTAAACAATTAACGATTTGTCAGTGTTTTATTTCTAATATTTTTATTTTAATATTTAATTCACAGTTTTAATGTCCTATTGTTCAATCTTTACTTCAGTGTTACATTTTTATGCTACATTTGGTACAGTCCCATGTGAAAAAGGAAAGAAAATATCACTAATGATGCACATTTGTAGTCATAAATTGGTCATGTATTATGTGTAAGTGTACAAGGCCCAGAACCATAATTGTAATCTATAGTTGAAGTTTTTGCTGAAAGATTCATTGTAAAGCTGCAGTATGGAAAACATTAACAGCATTGTCTTTACAGCTTAAATGTCACAATGAGTTCTGAAAGTATAATTCTTGGTTGGACTGCAGAAGTCGTTTTGTAATGGCATCTTGGCATTGAAACGGAATTAAACTATAAGCAGCCTAGAGTTTACCCATGTCTAATATGTATTTACCCATGTCTAATATGTATTTACCCATGTCTAATATGTATTTACCCATGTCTAATATGTAATATGTTCTTTTCCCTTGTTAAGTTAGTAATGTATTTACACTATAGGTGAGGGTGACTCTCAATGTAATCCGTTTTGCTGTTTCAGAGATAACTTTGTTACCTTGGCATAATGTGCAATTGCAATTAACATCGATATACTTTCTAACAAGCCCTTGGTTAGTTTTGTGTATGAATGCAGTGGATGAGTACATTAAAAGCTGTTATTTTACACTATTTAAAACTTTTCTGACTTATCACTACAATCTTGCCCCATGTGCTGGAGGTCATTCTTCGTAACGTTTGAAATATGTGTCCATTACAAAGAGACATAACCCAGGGCTCTGGACTGTGTCCAGTTTTGTAGTCACTAACCTGTTATGCAAAGCTAAAGCATAATTTCCTGAAGTGAGCTATATTCATTCAGGACCCTGCTTATTTTATGCGCTGCTCTGAGGCTAACACTCACCCCTAGAATACTAAAAATCTATTCAGTATGTGGATGAGGGCTTTATAGTCTCCAGGTTTGCCAGGGACCATTTTATAAACAATTCTTAATGCCGCAAGGCTGAGGAGCAACACTTCAACACCACGGTCACAAAACGCTAGCGATGAGTTATTAAAAATTTCCCTGCCGTTGCTTTGAATTCCTCATCAGTTATTAGACCAGTAAAAGCTTTGGATTGGCACTAAAGACCTTGAATCTGTTGTAATTTACAAAAGAGGATGCAATCACACGTGTCTGAAGACAGACTGTAATATTAAAGACACTCTTTTTTCTACATGGCAGTGACACTATTTATCTTGGTATTTTCACATCAAGCCAAATGTAGCCAAGTTCACAGGCTGTAGTGGGCGGTGAGGCTGGGAAATGCAGACAGAAATGGAAATCTCATTCTATGACTGGCCTCAACCTGAAGTTTCAGGGTGCACCCACACACAGAAACACACACACACTCTTTCAAATGTTATCATCATCAAATTCCACTCTATCCTTTCTTCCAGTGCTCTATCCTTTCAGCCACTTTGACACTATCTGTGGGACACAACTGCATAAATACCAAATCCCCGCTAGTGACACATGCACTTTAACATGATATGGATGCTGTCAAGCTCCTGTGGCTTCAGGCCAGGAAATATTTTATACCTTTGTGTTCCAGCCATTCTGTGGGGGGGGTTCAAAAATTATTGATCAGTCTTACTTGATGATTCCTGACAAATTAGGCCCGGATATTGACCCCTTATATGACCGCCCTCTGGCAGCTGTGACACAAATTACATCGCTGCACTGACTGAAACCAATCCAGTTCAAGGAAAACATTAGCACTGAATGCTGAGAAACTAGCCTGTGCAGCAGCTTGCATCGGCAGTACAGGCTTTCCTCACCCGGCCAGGCCAAAACAGCCTCATTCAGGCTGTCAACCTGCTACTCCATAATGAATTGAGTTACAGGGGACGGTAGTTTTGCTGATTAGATTACATTTCTGTTTAGAAATCAGCTCTCTGGGTAGCTGAAAGTGGCATTTTCTTCTATTGTGTTTCAGTCATTGCTTTTACATAGCTGTCCTGACATCACTTGGAATAGAGCTGCACAGAATATTATTTTACGACTGTTATAATAGCAGCTTTCACAATATTTAGATTCCAGGATTTAGCACTATTCAAATGAACCTCTAGGCCAAGACTGGAATGTTTTATTGTGCACTGTGAGCATCCTCAATCAATCACTGGCTCTCAAATTGCTTGAATAAATCAAGACATTCACATGAAGCTAAAAACAAATCCATTTGATAAATATGCTAAATAATGCAGATTTAACACTAACTATGTCACATTAAGGCTATTATAAGTAAGTTGCAGCGCATCAATCACAATACATAGCAATATACTCACAACACAATATTGTATGACTCCATGATATGGACAAAATACTGTTATGATACTTAACCTACAATACAGTTCTGCAGCAATGTTTAAAGGATCTATTTTCTATTTGCCTTGTATGTTATTATTTTCTATCAATATGATATACCTGATATGCACTATGTAAACTAGAAGTGACCGGTTTCCAACCTCTCTTTCTCACTTAAAATGAAACAGGCTTTTTTGTTAAAGAGTGTCACGTGTGGTTTGCACCAGTAAGGGACTAAAGCGCAGCTGCGGATTTCCATAACTTCATTTAATAAACACAAAGAAGGCTCGAGGGCCAAAACACTACCAAAACCAAAACACAGAAGACTGGTTCAAACCTAAGGGATGTGCGAGGGCGGACTGACAAACAGACAGGGCACAAGGGAACCTAAATATATCCATACCACAGACAGGAACCAACCAAAACCGAACATCACTTACTACTAGACCACCGGCCAGCTGTGAATCCTGACTGATGAGCTGGCCGGGGTAAACACACCCACGCGTCAAAATGTTCTGATAGATTGATCTGTATTGAGCTTCATGCAAAAATCAGACCAGGCTGAAATACCCCTTGCAACCTCAGAGTGAATGGGTGGGGCTAACCTGCTGTAGGGTACTTATTTTGCATATAGACTGGGAAATAAAACTTACTAAATTAAACACAGACACTGTGATAACTCTAATTTATTGTACTGAACAAAAGATGCATATATATATTTTTTTATTTATTCAAGATGTTACCACTTTATTTATCCCACATTTACATTTAAGTACACCAAACAACATTAAAAAAGAACATATCCATATATATTTAGCATTATGTTATGTAAAGCAATGGATCCTTCTCAGAGTCAAACAGTACTCCTGAGTGTCTCATTAGAATGGGCTTGATTTAAAAATGTAAATTAAAAAAGTAAATAACAATACTTGGGCCTCTGTGAAACTGGTTTGAAACTAAAAATGTCACAAAACTACATTTTAACAGTTTTTGTTTTTTTTCCCATGTCGAGATCATGTGCCAGGGCATCCTATAACTTCAGAGATATTAAGGCTTCATGCTTGGTTTCTCCACCAAAATGAACAATAATAACCGTAGTGCTGACAGCAATATCTTCAGTGGAGGCTACAGCCTGCCTGAAACAGTAACTGCCTCCTAAAGTGAGCATTAGGTCTCCAATCTAATTACAAATGGTTATGAAGTGGGTAAAAACAACATCACCAAGAGTAGTGCAAGCTTCCAATCAGTGATTTAAAAATAATTAAAATAAATACAGTGTAAAAAGCTGAACAGATGTTCGCAGGGCAGTGAACCACTATTTTGTGAGTAAATCCAACATTAAGCTTCCATAAACCCTGCTGGAAAACCACAGGAACCTTTTTTATGTGAGCAAAACAATGATTGATGGCATGTTGATGAAATCCGCAATGGAAAAAACCCCCCCACAATATTTATGAATAATGAAATATTGAGCATGTGTGCTCTATTATGGACATGGCAAAGCACTTTAAGTCCATGAATATAACTTGCTTCCAGTGAAGTGCCAAATAAATTGCTCACAATGACTTCTAAAAATCTTTCTTCAATCTAAGGAGATTGAAGAAACATCCTTTAAAGCAACAGGCCTAAAATCGTAAGGTATTATAAGGTATCATTTCTTTCAAAAATGTCTTCAACAACCTTTGAAAATGGAAAGTTCTTTCTATTATGAGGTTAAAAAAGGCTGCACAGTTCTTCTCCTGCTTAGAAGCTGCTCTTAGAGCGCTACAGACTGAAATGACCATTGAATGTTACATCCTACTTCCTTAAATTTGAAAATAAATCCAGTGCAAAGACTGCCGCAGTAGATTGGCAGATAGTCGTTCTGCCTTATAAAATGTTAGCAGTAACTTGGACGATTTGCCCACTTTCTCAAGTCTCACAGAGTCCATGTAGAACCATGCTAGAAAATAAAAAAAAAACTGTTGCATTTTTTTTTTCATCAGAGAGGCCTAATATTTGCAGGAAATTGTTAATTTCTTATTCATGCAATTTTTAAAAATCAATATACCAAATCTAGTCTAGAAAAGAACATCTGAAATCAATCAGTGACAAAAAAACCATGCTCAGTACTACTGTTCTACTGTGTTTATTACGATTCACTCATTTTATTAGGGCTGCCATCGTCACTAGCATTTCCAGCATCTAGGTACATCACATAGCAGCTAATTAACATGTCAAAACATAACAAATTTCTGTCTGATGCATCACTTCAGTCTCTGTCTATCCACTATTACAAACAACTTCAAATACAGAAAGCCTAAAAACACAAAACATAAAACGCACATAAACATGAAGCCATCTGAAATGAAATGTGGGTGCAAAGGCAAATTGTTTAACATTAGCAGAAACCACTTCTCCCTAATTCCTAATGTTAACTACTTCTAACTCTTCATACGGATTTATATTTATGACATATATGCAAATTTGTTCAAATGAGACTATATACTCCGGTAAGAGTGCTGACACATTTGTACACAAGACAGATTATAATGTGTTATCTGTTAACACACTCAGTTACATTTCAGTTATGCTAGCGGTTTTCATGAATGCAGAACCTTATTAAAATAAATCAGTACCAATAAATACTCAAAAAAAATTTGAGTTCATTTTTTAAATCACTTAGATGACATGTATAATACATAAAAAAATAACTGCATGAACAGATTAGGTTGTATGTTAGACACAGGCATGTGAGGCTTAGAAATTGATTAGTGCTTAAAGAAGTACAGCCAACTTCCTGGCAGCAAAACAAAATTTTATTCTCAATGCTTTCTTTTTTTCCTTTGACCACCTGTTAGAGAAAACCAAAGGGGATATTTGAAAAAATTAATTAACTAGATAACTAATTAACTGACTACAGTCCATTAATTGACTACAGCATCCTTGGAAAGAATAGGTAAAAACAGTATTTTTGTTATAAAAAGTATGTCAAACGTTTTTTTTATTAAGTTACTGTGGACAAAAAAATGATTTTGGACTTTTCTATTGAAAGTTTTTTCTCTTGGTATAGTTAGGTTTTTTTGTGATCTGACACACCTACGCAGTTCTGAGCAGGCAACAACTATTGATTCATTATTGTATTAATATTTATATATTTCCTGAATAGAACATTGGTTAATGATATTCTGTGACATATCCCTACTATTAGAATAATTTTTGATGATCTGAAACCAAGTCAACAGGAGCCTTAACAGTGGGAATCGTTTTTAATCCAGTCCCTACTGTGTATGTTGCTAAAAAGCTCTATTTTTGTCAGACCTGGCTCCAGACAGAGTTCCAGTAGCATGTAGAAAACTCCAGGTGCCTACCTTTATGGTTAGACAAATGAAAAGGCTTTTGTCTGGTATGCCTTCTAATGTGACCAAAAAATAATAAAAGGGGAAGAGCAGTGGTCTAACTGAAGACAAAAAATTGTCACCATAGTCTTGTGGCAGGTGATTGGGTTTGGTGTAACTGGTGTTAGAATGTGCTCTACCTTAGAATATTTACAGGATATTGATTTGTAGTGATTGTGATTTGTTTGTGCTGGTGCCGTTTTCATGCACACTGTAAATATTAATATTATTTTAGGGCTAGGTAATGAGACTGTTTGGGGTGGATACTGTATATTCATGTTTATTTAATTTTTTTGATAAGTTGGAGTACCGTATGTATACTGCTTCTTGTGGTAAAGGTGAGCTACCAATAGGTGCAGTCGACAACAAATCCTACGGCCAAATCTCTTTTTGTGAGCTCTTTGTGCGGTTGCCGGTTGCTCATTCTACCCAATATGGGAAAAAATCTTTGGAGGAAAGTTTGTCTGTCTAACCATCCTCCTCGCTGTGCATGTGAGTAAAATAAACTAGCATCATCTTCCAGGCAGGTTACTTACATCACTGAAAGTTCTTAATCATAGTTGATACAGTCATTTTAGACATGTAGCTGTTTTGTATAGACAATGAGATTTATCAAGTTCAATGCACTTTTGTCTTATTACATTTGTGCATTTGTATCTATTTTTCTGCATGCTGACAAATGACTAAAGAAATTTGACCTCTGTGGTGTCTCAAATTCACACTTCAGTACATCAGGAAGCCATGGATGAGTAGTTAGGACTACTTTTTTGCATTTTTGTTATTTCCCCCTACCAAATTAGTCAATTCCACCCACCAGCTAAGACATCCCCTGTCAAACTAAATAGTGTAAAGTGGCCCTTATTGTCACACATGAATACACCACGGCACAGCACATAATGTGAACAATGTGAACTTCTTTCTCTGTATTTAACCCATTCACCAAGTGAAGCAGTGGGCAGCCAGCGGTGCAGCGCATGGGTGGTGTGTGTAGGGATGGTGCCTTGCTCAAGGGTAGCACAGAGGTGCCACTGGCAGTCCAAGGATTCAAACACATGGTCTTCTGATCACATGGGCAACTCCCTAACCACCAGGCCACCACCTGCCCCGACTATACACCAACACTAGGCTTGTGAAGGCTAAAATTTGCTTCCACCGCCTCTTTTCAAACGGCAGTGTCAGTGGACAGCTCATCAGTTCTGTTACCCTAGCCAACGTGCACCCACTCTATCTAACATCATGCAAAGTGATGGGGAAGAAGGAGGCCCGTCCTTCTCACCCAGAGTGCAAAGTCTCCCATGGACTCACAGCCACAGATGGCTGTCACATATTCAAGGATCAAACTTGCCATCTCTCCATAACATGGCCAACCATGGCTAAAGCTTAATAGGGAGCCACACTGGTATATGGACAGGGGACAAACATACAGTAGATTAACAATCAACCTAAATGCCATGCTCTTTGTTTCAGTGAATTGGAATTTTATTCAGACCTTTGGTCTCTCCCATGAAACAAAAAGTCTCTTAACCGAACAGTCTCCTTACTATTTTAGCTACAGAAATGACACTTTCATCTCAGCTCTCAGTGAGGCCTGCTATTCATCTACAGAATAAACCCACATCAATCACCCAAATGTCAACAAACAAAGCAAAGGACACACTATCAAAAACTAATCTCGGGGAAGATATGTACAACTGATCGGAATAAAAGAACTGTAGGAGTAAATATATCTCTGAAAATGTAATATTCCTGCATTTCACTCTGGGGGAAGCCACATGAACGTGGGCCACCGAGGTAACACAGTAACGCTCAAAAGGTTCCACGACAGTACAACATTATAAAATGAAAGCAAAGCAAACAGACTAATCCTCTTTTCTCAAAGCAGCTCAGACAAAAGTGCCTGCCATTCCTCCGCATGCAAATTGGCATCCTTAGTGCATACGGGGTGTAAGATGGGACTTATTAAAGTGGATTGATTGTTTTGTTGTGTTAACTCTAATGGGATTCTAAAATGTATGTTTAGAAGTGCAGAGCAGGTTTGGCCTTGGGGTACACGCCCTTAGATCCTGTGCCAAAGACATGGTGCTGACCTCCTTAATCTTTCCCACACACAGAGAGCAAATGAAAGCTCAAAGTAGCTTTGCAAAGGCCTATACATCATCTAACCAACATCAGAAGCATTTACACGTTCAAAAATGTTCGGCCTCTGGGAGTGTCCCCCAGGGCATGCTTCTTAATTTGAAGTCAAAAATACATTTACAGCACGAAAGGAGGTAAGACATGGGATGTGTGATTAAAGAAATGATTAGAGATTCTATCCATTCCAGGGGGGAGTGAAAAAAAGAGAGAGAGAGAGAGAGAGAGAGAGAGAGAGAGGGAGAGAGAGGGGGGGGAGAGAGAGAGAGAGATGACTGACTGTGTATCAGAAGGGCAAGATCAATACATCCAAAGGCAGCATTGTAGAATCTGTAAATAATTGGAGGAAAGCACATCGAAATCTGAGGATCACTTGAAAATACTCGGCACTGTAGTTTAAATCAGTAGGTTGATGATAAACTAGCATCCAGAGGGCTTAACATGTTGCACATTAAACAGGAGAAGACACTGTGAGCTTTAGGAACTTGTTAAACGGCTATGGGCCCTCCACTGGCCCTGAAAAACAGTGACATTTGTGAATGTCATGACCTTTTGTAGGCAGATTTTTAAAATCCTAGAGGTTTTATTTGACAGTATAAACAGCAAAACAGCTATGATGGCAAAAACTGATTTTGATTGTATAATATTAACAGATCCTGTAATGTGGCATATTACTCGCCAAAGTGAGCGATTAGGATTTGAGCTGCAAGACGCTGAGTGACTGCCCGAGAAACTGAAGGCAACACATGAGTGATGGAGGTTAGGACATGTCCAGAGGAGAGCACAGCTTTCCTCTATGGGTGTAGGGGATAATTGGGTGCCAGAATAAGAAATGGCCCAGCCATGCTCTACTGCAAGTGAGTTTATTCCACTCCAGAGTTCAGGCTAATGACATCAAGTTGACAAAACATAAAGGTAGAGCAAAACAAAATGTTTTATTAATTTGAGAACAGTTTGTACAACATAATGGAGGGCGGGGAATCTTTTTTAAAAGGGCATCACACCGGACAAACAAATGGCGTACGGACTTAATTTAAAAATTAGCGTATAATGCCATTATTGAAACACGGAGCAGTGTTGTGTTGGTTGTGAGATATAACGTTTTAGTGAAGTGTACCATACACATAAACGTTTCAGTGACTTATGTTTACTAGATTATATTGACTACATATATTAGTTAGTACAAAAACCCTTTGATTTGCCAGTTGCTTTGTGAGTGGTGCAAGGATAAAAACAGTATAAAACAGAGTTAACAGTGCCTCATTCTGAAGCACACAGAAACCCAATCCTCGGAACATGTAAATTGGTAGATAAAAGATTCTCTTGTAAGTAAAAGCCCTGAGGTTGGGAGGCCATTAGGGACACACAGAGACAACAAGGGCTTTGTTGGCATGACAACCCGAAAGTCTGAATCTAACTCTAATCTCTTAGCTGCCAGTTGTCAAAGAAAACCTTATGAACACGAGAGGCAGAGCAGTCTTCATCTGAAAGGCTCAGAGGAGCAGCCAGCCACTCTCCCCTGCAAAATCATCCCAATTAGAACGTCAATTAATAGATTCACAATTGAAGCCCATATCAATAACTACAAGGCAGGCTTACTCCCACAGCTAAAAGGCTCTGATAAGTGATTCGGGAATACATTTAGAAGCCTAGGCAGCTGCTGCTACTTGACCAGCATGAGAGTGAGTATTCACAAACCTGCAGATCACATTAAGTACCATATACAGCATTATAACAGGCTCTATCAGCCTCCATTGTCAGGTCATACCAGCCCTGCAATATGTTATCTACCTATTTTGACCCTTGTGCAAAGTAGGCTGAAAATGATAAATTCAACGCCAATTTTTCTGTAAAAGACAGAAAAAGGTCCTCCTAGCCATTAGTTTGCTCCTCCAAATCGTGCTCAAGGTACACAATTTCCTCTTTTTAACTCATCCATATGAAATAGCACTGCAAACCAACTTTCTAATGATAGGCCCTCTTTTCAGAAACCATTTAAAGACAATCTCATTTGCATTTTAAATTTGCTGGCTATCATTTCACACATTAGCATTCACATACTGTATTACCATATCTGGATAGTGCGAGAAAAAAAGAAAATGAAAAAAAAAAAAAAAAGACTGCCATGCAACCGTATAGGGCCGAGTGAGTCGCTTTGATCATTCAGTCAAGTAATATAAATAATTATGTACATTTATACACAGACAGTGAGTGAGAGAGGTAACGTTGGGGATGGGATTGAAATGGGACTGACAAGATAAAAGCGTTGCTGAGATCAAGAGCAGAGATGAGAGAAGGGAGGAGGGAATTAGCAGATAAGAGAAGGAAGAGACAGGACCCTGTCAAAACAAAGAGAGATTCACGCAACTTCACGTCAGCAACCTGCAAGAGCAGGCGCCAGTGCCACTGACGTTCAGCTCTCTTAACATCATGCTATGGCAGGTGACATGGAAGGAGAAGGACGATATCTGGACCACCTGGTACTCTGATGTTTATGTTGCAGATGCATCCAGGGCTAGGCATAGAATTCAACTGGTACAAATGAATGATTAGTTTTGATGTCACACCATATCGAAAAAAAGTTGATTTTGTGTCATTTTCATACATAAATATCTCGTCTTTTGAGCGTCGGTGAGCCGATATGCAGGTGTGTTCCAAAATCCTAAGGGACTGTCAAAATGACAAGCAAGCTAGTACTCGGTTAACATATCTATAAGAGCTGCATGGCAAAAAAATGATACACTGGCAGCTGAAATCCTCCTAAGTGTAATGTAAATATCTATTTAAGACTGCTGTAACAAGATAATTTGATTATTTAACTTCCAACGTTTTTATCGAGTGAAAAAGTTTTATTCCCCTGTGTTCGACCAGTTTGCTTATTTTAAGAAATTATGCAGAAGATTTTGCTTTTTTCAAAAATTATAAATGAAATAAGCAAATGCAATGACATTTTGGGATAAAATTCTTTAAAACAAATGAACAAATCCAGTAATGAGTGAATTAATCTTAAAGTCTACCTTCAACAAACTCAAACTAAGAAATATTAGATATATTGACTTCAAATAAGATGATTTCAATTTTGGGTTCATTTCACTAGTATTGATACTGATAACTTCAACAACATTGTAAACTTCTTGCAGCATTTGAAAAAAAATCGGCAAGAAAAGAAAAAAACAAAAACAAAGAAGACGTACAAAACTCAGGATTCAAGATTCAAGAGAGTTTATTGTCAGCCCAGCCACATACACAAGCACACAGAGGGTTGAAAGAGCATTATTTTTTATTTTGTAAAACTGAATCTGCATGTAGTCTGCATTTAAATTTCTGAGCAGTACATGATACGACGTACTGTTTTTCTTTTTAAACAAAGCAGTAAAAAAAAAAGGGATGATTCAAAAGATCCGAGGGATTCAGCACTGAAGAATTGGTTTCGGTATCAAATTTTGCCTCTGGTGTAACATGCTAAACGTTTTCCGATTTTGTTATAGCAGAGAGAAATCTTGATATAGCAGCGGTGATGGCAATGCAAGCTCTGGCCCTCCAGTGCCTGCTGTCTCAGTGGGCTGCTTGGTGCTGAGGAGTGTGCTGGTGTGGGAGGGAGAGAGAGGGAGAGCTGTGGATGGCGTTTAATGGACAGCCCAGAGAAGGAGCCCCAGAGTGGGAGAGATAATCAGAGCGAGAGTGCATGTAGGAGAAGCAACTGATAATAGAGCGTAGGAGAGGGGAAGAGAGCGAGGTGTGGGGAGAGAAAGAGAGCTGGGAGAACGGACTGGGTCTGAATGATCCGTTGCTATTGCCTATTTGTAGCTGTACATGGCATCTCAGAGAATGCCAAGAGCCCACAGCTAAAGATTATTCTGTAGCCCAGGCAGAGGTCAGAGGATGTGAGGTATGCTTTTGAGTCCATGAAAAATGCATGTGCTTCTGTATGCGTATTTGTAACAGGTATAAAAATGGTGGTGCTGGAACCATCAGAACTCTTTGGGGTGGGGAGGAACATTTTGGCACTGAATTTATGTAGCTGATACTTTGGGCACCAGAGCTAGGTGGGCTATTTTGCTGCGGTAAACAGTGACAAACAAATCAGAGAAGCAGAGACATTAACACTTATGTTGTGATAAAACTATACTCATCCATTTTGTCTAATTTACGGACGAGGGCTGCATTTACATACACAATTTCCATGGAAATATTTCGCCTGATGAGCTGAGGGAGCTGATGCAGCGGTCCATAAGCGATGTGCCAGCATTTTAATGTTTTAACGTGCACGTCTAAGATGAATGTACTGAAACAAGAGTTAATTTTTTGGTAATGCACAACCCCGTAGCAGGCGCCTGAACCTGGAATCTATACAGAAGAAATCTGTATGCAGAGCAGGGTGCACTATTGATTTTTGTGCTATTCCGGGGCTCATGTAAACACAGGATCATTTAGATTGTGGATGTCTTCAACAAAAGCACACAGCAGCCTCCAGTTGACCAGGATGAATGTAAGCACCACAGCTCTACCCCATGCCTGTTTAGAATCTAGAGGTCAAGTATGATATATGACATACCATCTGCTTATCATCCACAGGCAGATATTTTTTTTCATGCAGCAGAATGAAGGTCGGCTAGTCCGTATAGGGGATCTCCTCTCTTGATCCTCCTCTCCCTGATTTGTGATGAATCTGATAAGCGTACCTGAGAGAATTGCTAAACAGGATTATGGCCCGATAGGCCACCATGCCCCATGCGGCCCACTCTGAGACAGAGAGAATTCTGAGGAGGTTCAGGAAAGGCCATGGAGCTTCATTTTGCATTCCAAAAATATTACATGGATAAGAACATGTAAAAGTCAAAATGCCAAAGACCTGAAGCCTTAACCAGCTTTAATCAGAGAACAAATCATTAATTAGTCATCACCGTGATGATGTAATGGTGCACTTTGTCAATGGTCACAGTTCATTTTGACTATACGAATAGGCTGCATGAGGAACACGCTGGTCAACCTATAAGTTGGTTAATAACGTGTGGAGTCTTTTCACTTGCAGTGGAAGAGTAAACTTTCACACTGCTATACAGAACCACCTGTGAATGCAAATGATGAATATTAGGACAAGTGGTGGTAAAAATAGAGCTGTCCAAACACATGTTCTGTAACTGTACACAGGAGAAAAATTCTTAGTAAAAGTACTTAAAACCCCACTGAGAACGCAAGACAGTGGGGCCGGAACAAACCATGCGTCCTCAAGTTGTTTACGATTTTCAATTGCGTGGTCAAGGCTTAATCTGAGTATCTTCAAAATGTCTTGCATCTGCAAAACAAATTATATATAACTACACATATTAGTTTGGAACAGATAAATACTGAAACGTTTCAATGCTTGCCATGCCAGCCCTCTAAGAGCACAAGCTCCAAAAAGTACAAGCCTTAGAATCTAAAAGTGCCTACAGAAAAAAGGTGCAGTCATTTGAGCATGAATACGTGCTCAGCATAAGCCTCTTGCCCTCCTGTCCCACTTTACTCTGATTGGGTGCACTCAGACGTCAACTTTTGATCAAAGTTTACAATGGTTTCCATGAAGGATAGAGACCATTATAAGAGAGTTTAAAATTTTAATACAGCCATACCATTCATTTTTTTACATTTTCAAAACTATAGTGATAATGTGAAAATCTCTAAACAATTGTGGAATTGAGCCCTAACCAAACCCATGTTTTTAAAGGGGACATATTATGCAAAACTCACTTGTTGCGAAAAAAAAAAAAACATCCATCCATTTTCTGTCATATGCTTCTATGAGCAGTTTGGACAGCTCCCTTACCCTGATATCAGGATCAGGAAATTTGCATAGAACCACCTGTTGAGCCCCCACCTACTAGATCAGTTGAAGATCCACCATTTTTGTCTGCTGCTTTTACGAGCACGCATAGGACGCTGAGGCAGGCAAAGGCAAGTCACACATGAAGTGTTGTATTCATCTCGCTCTGGGTCTGACTTGGGGTCCAACATATAGAGCTGGATAGCGCCTCTGTTTCACGTGTGTTAAACGCACAGTGTAAGCTTGGGATGGGTGGGGCGTGGCCAGCAACAGCTTATTTGCATAAAAGTGACAGAGCCCTTAAACAGCTCATTTTGAAAG
>JBBPCX010000114.1:16453052-16491897 GCA_037974365.1 Hydrocynus forskahlii | reverse complement strand
TTCATGAACATGTTTTGTATAGCCCATAGACCTATTATAACTTGTTTAAAAAGAGGTATAATATGTCCCCTTTAATGGTAAACCAAGGTATGATTCAACTAATACATATCATTCTGGCCAAAACAAGTAAGCCAGTCGTTGTCATGCTAAGGATTTACAGGGTTGTGATTGTGATATACAACATGTGTATGATTTACATTAACTAATGTGTGCTGTTTAATTAACAATTTACATTTATGACGTTTCATTTAATCAGCTTTTATCCTGTATGTTCACCATACCTACTGAAAAATCACTTTATTCAGGATTATTAATATTTCAGTTTAAGAGGGAACAGTGTTAGTCTGTTCTGTGAGGAATGTGGAGCTAGATAAGCATGCATGGGAGTAGAAGCCTGAACAGGGGCAGAGAAAAGGTCACAGCTAAAGGATGAAGAAAACACTTAAGAAATAACCAAAGGTATTAAATTAGGGAAGGTATGCAAATGTTTAAAGTTCTTAGCTACAAGAAGAAAGTCATTCATGGTAAGCCTTAAACCTTAGTGGTATAGCTCATTAGGAAGGAAACGTGACCGCAGGATGTCACCTCACCTGGGCCTAGACTGGTTCTAAATGAATCCCTTAAGGGACCAGAAAACCATATTTGGGAAGGTATGACCCTGGTTACAGGGGATGGCCGAGGTCTTATACTTTGCAAGTATAAGATCCTGTGTTGAAATCTGTATTTTTGGAGACTTGGAGCCCCCAAAAACGGGGACAGATTTGGGACCAGCTGGTCATGAGAGAATAAAAATTCTTCTCTGACCAGATGACTTGAGCCTCTGCTTATCTGCTGTTGTTCTCTGATTATTGATCTCAAGGTGGAAGGGTGAACTTCCACAACAAACAATAGAATTCCACTATGTTATTTTATCCATTTCATATGGTGAATGGGACAAAAAAGGATTCAGTTGTGTACATAGTAAAAATTAATCCACACATAAGAAGCCTCATTGCATTCACTGATGACATCAAAAGTATTTTTGTTCCCTAAAGAACCAGTTGCGTAAATGAGATGTGTGAGTGGGAAAACCTTTCAAAAGTTCAAAGAAATTTGGCATTATGTAAAGATTCTTTACCAGTTTAAGTATTTAAGAGTTGTTACAAGAACTTTTACGTTATGTGGAAGTTAACCAACTTTAAAACTTTAAAATTTCACATCTCATTTACGAAAAATCATTTCCTCTATGTGATCATGCCACAAACCTTTTGTAGCACCCTTAGGGCAAAAGTTTTCACAGGCAATTATTTGCTGTACGTTGATGATCTTTTGACTGTTCAAAGATTAAAAGCAATCAATGTCCCTTTATCTACTAAACACCTGCATACTGCAGTGCCTGAGTAACACGGTCTAATGTTTTCTGTGGCTGCTGACGGTGTGGTTCTGTTTTTATATAAATGTGAGTAATATTGCACATCAGCATGTTAATGACAGAGGTGAAACACAAACAGCACCTGTCCTGCCACCCACACCACAAGAGCGATCAAAGTCAAGGTGAAAAAACAAACTACAAAAACCATCATCTACTATCTGTTCTCTTGTTGAGGGTATAATAAGCAAATGACCTAATTATGACTGCATTTCCATTCTAAACAAGCACATGTCCATGGGCAATAGCTCTTTTTTGCAATGATGCTTTGGTTTGGTCTAAAAGGCCCCTGTATTTGCAATAATAATCAGTATTCAGGCGCCACGCATGCTTGGCATATGCTCCACCATATGTTTGGAATCTACTGCAAGGGTTTTTTCGTATGCACTGTTCTACGGCTGTTCACGACAAAAACACCACTCCATCTTGTGTGCCAGGTCAGTTTGGAATACAGTGTAAATACAAGGTTTTCTTTCATTTATGTTTCCTAAGAATGAAAGAAAAAAGTATTTTGCAAGATAATGCACTGGCATCTATGTAATCATCTGCTTTGACAGTCGAGACAACATAAGTGGCTTGTGTTTCTAAAGAAAATGCAATGTCAAGTTAATGACAGCCAGCTAATAGCTCATAGAGATGGTGAATAAGACACAGTTGGATGGAATATCAAAGCCAAAGCGTTGCACTTAAACGTGATCAAGCCCTGTAACTAAGCTCATTTGGAAGAATGGCGAAAAAACTGAAAAAGACACAATTGGACATGGACAAAATGCCATCCAGCTGTTCTCACAAAGCCATGTGCATTTCACGTTTATTTATCAGTTCCATTCACTTTTAAGTATGTCAAACAGTCAGAGGCAGCCTCTGGAATAAAAGTAAGCTGTATTTTGTCAAAGAGATACATGTGACTGCATCTGGAAAAAAAAATCAAATCACATTAAATCAGTGTAATGGTTTACTCAAGCAGTCATACAATAATTCCTCCAAATGAAAATGCTACCAATTTAAAAAGCTTTGTGAAATGGCAGGCCGATGCAGTATCCTAATCTAAAACAGATGCCGGTCTAATCAGTAAATAATTAAATTAAAGGCCCTGAAATAAGGAGAAAAAGAGCTGATGTGCTTTTTATAATTAAATAGTCATAATTATTCATAAAATGCTGATCATTCTAGAATTTCTGCCAATGCACAGCTTTGTTGACAGACTTGAATATAACATGAATAACAACTGCGGTATGACTGCAGCTCTGCAAATCAACCACACTACAGTATATCACATTAAATACACCATGCAATAAGTGCAATGGAACATGTCCTTCACACCTGCTCTGGTTAAATCGGTCTAAATTGTGCTCAACAAGTGTCTGTAGTCTTTGTGTGTAGGATTACATAAAAGAGACTGGCAGGTCAGGCTCTAGAGGAACCCGGGAGAATGTGAATGTAGCTGTCATTTCAGCTTGCGGAGCGCCATGGATGCCGATGTTTTTGGGGTATGTGTGGAGAAAACCACTGAGTACGTGAGGCTCGTGGATTGATTTTCACAGTTATTAAACCAATTTCTTTCTGTGTAGTTTTTCAGTGGGATGCAGAGAAAGCCCAACCATTTCACCCATCGGTCAATGATTCAAAAAATAGCTAATAGCTATATACTGCTGACAGGTATCTGTTCACGGCTCAAGAGTTCATAAAGCCTCTATTTTTGCTCGCAGTTAGAAGATTCACACCTGAGTATAAGGTAGGTCAAACCTGCTATTTATGTAGTTAAGTGGAATATATGAAACATGTGTCTCAGTATTTTAAACTGTAGTATTTTGGTGTACAAACTGCTACCCAAGACACAAGCACTGAGAAGTATTCACTTCCAACTTTGGACATCTGTTTGCTTTACAAAAACATCTCATCACTTCCCACTTTGGATGAGAAATGCACCCTGAATAAACACTTGGCAATATGTGTATTGATACAGTGACACCTGTATTAATATTTATGAATTTCCTTTTACACCATGTGTTAATGCAGTGACACTGATCCTATATTTAACATCCAACACATGGTAAACACGTACCATAATAGGTTTTGTTTTCTGTGTGCTTTTTTACTGACTGCTTTTAAGGCTTTTAGGATCCTTGTTAGTTTACTGTTAGCTTCACTTTCACAGGCAAGGTTTATTATGAGGATGTATGAATTTATTCGTTAATGGCCTACTGTGATTAGAGCTAAGCCGTTTTGGCTGCACATTTGTTGCACTGCTTTGTGTTGCAATGCTGTTGAAAACTAAATGGATAATGTTAGTATGCTGTATGTATCTGTGGCTCACGTTCACGAACATTTGTTGTTCACTGATAATTTACACAGGGTCATATGGGTCCAAATACTGACTACTGCAGCCTCTGTGATTAAAAATACAGAAACTGTCTGCCTCCCTGTGCGTTCTGAACTGCACCTCGGATAATATAGTTCTCCTCAGTATTGTTTGCTCTCAATTTTCAAATGGAAAAGGGTAAGCATATGACAAATATTTTTCTTGTAGATCTGTATGGCATAGTGTCATGATGCTTATACCTGGCTAAAGTTGCTGACAATACCCAGCCCTTATAGCTATATAGAAGATTATCCTGTACCATTAATGGTGACAGATATACACCACAATATTTTTTAGAATTTCTTCAAATGGTTCTAGAAGATTTGTAAAACAGCATTGGTACACTTTCAGAATGACCATAACTTCACACCTGCGCAATATATGATCCACTTAGATAGGTACAATGGATAAGTGAATCACTGGTCGGGATTCTTTTCTTCAGTGTAAAAATATCCAAGGTGAAAAGTGGAAAGAAATGCCCATTTCTCTCAAGTATACTACTTGCCCTTCAATTCCCATAATCCTCTGGCAGAGTGATGTCAGGAGATAATTAACCATCTTCTAATTTATTTACATACTTGAGCTACCTGTTGCCAGAAATGTAAAACCATCCTCCCTCTGCCAAGCCACTTGTCTAAGACAGAGCAAAATTAACTATAAATACAATCTGGAACTTGGAACAAAACAGGAACAGTAGGACGTCGAGCCAGTTTATCTCGCCGATTGATACTGCCACTGTTGCACTGGACCATGAAATTGTCATTTGTTCTGCAAGCCTTACATCAAATCAAAGTTAAGGGGCTGCGCATTGGCAGAGGGACTGATTCCTGCTAGCAGGGACAGAATCCCATGGCTAATTATATCCATTTCAAACAAACAGATAAAGAAAGTGGCAGAGAGCACCTGCTAATGCCTAGTAGCATATCTGTAAAATGGAGCATGAAAATGTCTACAGATCTGCGACGCTGAATGATAAACTCGCAGTGGTCGCTGAATACACACATACACAACGGATGTGGCATGGTCCCAGCACCACATACACACTCACACAAAGTGGGTTTTTTGTGTGTGCACATTGCTCTTGTGTGTGTGCTGATGCTGAATGCGCTGAAGAGGAAGCATTACAGGGAAGTAATGTAACCCATTTGAGAGATTACATTTTTGAACAGGCTTTCAGAGAACATCCCACATCCCCATCCAAAAACACATACACACACACACACACCCAAAATAAGATTACTATGAACTGTGATTTTTTTTAAAGGAGCACAACACTGAAAACACAGCAATGCCATAAAGAGCAGGGAGAGAAAGAGAGAGACAGAGAGAGAAAGAAAGAAAGAAAGAAAGAAAGAGAGAGACAGAGAGAGAAGGAAAGAAAGAAAGAAAGAAAGAAAGAAAGAAAGAAAGAGAGAGAGAGAGAGTTTGGAGGTAGTGCGAGTCAGTCTGCTGCTTAGTTGGAAAGAAAATGGCTGCGCAGACAACAAATAAAAAAAGAAAAAGAGAGAGGAGTTGAGGAGGCGTATTATCAATATCCTGCCCTTCATGCAGACTGCACTAAAGCAGAAAATGGGGAAGCCAAGAGAGAGAAGCAGTCAGCCACTCGGCCCCAGCGCTACACATGACAGTACCATTAGGCCACAGCGCTCGCCAGAGGAGGGGTCAGTGCTCGACTGTGCAAATGGCCACAAGTCAAAAGAAATGGACGCAACAAATGAGAGGAAATCAAAATGATCAGAAAAGACACACAACAAAAGCTGTTTGCCAGCAGGCATCCCAGCCAGTTGAAAAAGGGAGAGATTTGCGATGAAAAAGAGGTGAATCTTTTATTTTTTCTGGTTAGTGTAGCATTGGAGGAGTCCTTTACTGAGTTGCGTACAGCACGGTGACATATACTGACCTGGACTTGAGACAGCACTAGTTGTGGTGGGTTCAATAATCACTACAAGGGGAAAAAAGGAGAGAAGGAAAAAGAGGACATTCATACATTATTAGGAAAAAAGAATTATTACAGAAGATGGAAGAAAAGAAATGAAAACCAACTAAAAAAAAAAAATAAATAAAAAAGATTGCATGGACTGGAGCATGGGGTATGAGTCTGCACAACTGCAAAGTGGCTGTTTACCATATTTATTTGCATACTCTTTATATTTTATATTGTCCATTTACATAAGACAAATTCCTCACACATGGAAGTATGCATGGGTAATAAAGTTTAATTCCGAGTCTGAAACTTAGCCAACAGGGGCCACGCTCTCCTCTTGTCATTCCGGCTATCAAACTGTCCTTTCCCCCTAAACTCAAACGGAATAGACCCCCCGCTGTCATCTAATAAACTCAGTCCCAGCTCAGTGTTTAAAATGGCTTTGATTAGGTTTTTTTATGTTCAGAGGAGGGTGGGGTGACTGAGTCAATTTCAAATCACATTATGATTCCTGATCCTTGATACTCTAAATCTGAAGCCTCTGATCAATTCAGAGGAACGGAGCTCAGCTCAATTAACACGTAGAATTAAATCTGCACCTACAACCATTTAATCATGACTATGTAATATCCTCCCTCAATTTATTAATAGATATCAAACTCTCTCGACTGTCCCAGCCCCACTTTTGGGACAGAACTTAAATATAAATCTGGATTTTGATCGCTTGCTCCCCCTAATCAATTTTGACACTGATTAAATTTTAAAAGTTCTCCATCTCAAGAGGAAATCTCTGGAAAGGATTTTCCCTCCCCTCTGTTAATCTGCTCAGTGTGGAGGTGCACTTGTTAATGCTATTTTTCCTGCTTTTATCAAAAAACTGTTTACATAGCTAGAAGTTAGACGTTAGAAGTGATGTGTATAATACTGATACAGAATTATAGTCCTCTTTTAATTATTCAGGCTATGGCTTACCACCAACAGTCCATTATAAACTGACTGGTATTTCTGGGACCCATAACAAAATGAATAGATCCAAAAATCATCATCATAATAATCATCATCATCACCTCAAGATCTTTTTGGGTCTTCTTTTGCTTGAAGATTTTTTATCTAGGTTCAATAATGACTTCAACATCAGATTTACTCAAGTAAACCCTTTCATAAATTGTAGGGCTAGTGTTTATGGTTTACTTTCAAATTGCCATAGTTAGTCATGAGAAATAGCCTGGAGGGCTGAAGAGAAAAAGACACGGCATGTGGTATTACATAACAAAGCTCTTAACCACTTTCACCAAAAGTACTGCACGTGCTCTGCACACAAGCACACAGCCAGGGACTAGTTCCCCACACACCCGGATGAGCCTGGAAAAGAAATAAACTGGAGGCTGAAGAAAAAAAAAAACTACATTTTACACAGGAATGTGTAAAACGAGATTATGAGTAAAAAAAAAGCAAAAAAGAATAGAGCAGAAAGTTCCAGAGATCGCCAACACATTTAACTTCACTGAGTCAACATGAGAACTCATTTGAGAGAGAACAAATTTTGCTATCTATCTGCTGCATAGTGGGAACACCAGTCCAGGACATCCCGCAGTACACTGCTTGCTTACCCGTTGTAATGCAATCCACTTTATTGAGCCATTCTATTTATATCTTTTTTTAATGCTGCAGATTTGAAAAGTTGCAAAAGCCCACACATACATACATACACACTCACATATACATATATATGTATATATTTATGTACACACACACACACACACACACATTATGTTGGGATGTACCAATCCAATCCCTCGGCTATCAGCTATATTAAGCTTGATTCTTTCTTGATTCTTACTCTTTGTTTGAAACAGTATGGCAGCATTATCTATCTTACCTAAATTGTATTATCACATGTCAGATCAAATTGGGGATAAAAAAAAAAAAACATACTGAGACATGTGATGTGTGTGTATGTATGTATGTATGTATGTATCCGTATCTATCAACAGGATAACACACCCTGCCACACTGCAGAATTCATCAGGAGTAGTTTGAGTAACATAACGAAGACATCAAGGCGTTGACTTGGCTTAAAAATTCCCAAGATCTTTGTTGGAACATCTGTGGGATGTGCTGGACAAACTAGTCCGATCCATGGAGGACCATCTCACAGGATTTAAATTTAAGTGCACCCACCTATATACACACATTGTCACTTTCATCACATTTTACTAGCTGCACTTACCATAATTGTGCACTTTGTAGTTTACAATTACTGACTGTGGACAAGTCGGGAGGAAGTCCATGGACCACCAGTGAGCCGGTAGTACTAGACACATCTAGCCCGCTAGTCCACCTTGCACATGTAAAATTTATTGATGACAGTTTTTGTTTGGTGGACTATTCTCAGCCCAGCAGAGAGCCCAACATTTAACTACCATGCGAGTGTAATTGCTGTGTTATTGAGGATCGCAAAAAAAAATTTAATAAAAAAAAAATATATAAAATATATATATATACATACTTACATACATATATATATATCCATGGAAATATATAAATATATAAATAAAACAAAAATCACATAATTTTAGTTTCTGGTTATAGATGAATTACATGCAGGCTCTGGCAAATATTGGGTGATATTTGCTAAACGTGTTTGTACAGTTTGCAGTTTGACAAAAACTAATTCCTTTTACACTGCAGTGTTTTTCTCAGTCGACACCCATTTCAGTCCGGCATAATTTTTTGACATGCAATCTTCTTGAGGCCTGGAAACAGGGCAATGGAGCAGGCAACCTTGTATTCCATAATAGTGGGTGCCCATGGATACTGGACAACCTCTGTTCTGACTTGCAAGACAAAACACATTATGGAGCGAAGAATTGCATTTCATTCTGTAATAACATCACGTTTTTCCTTTGCCAAGCAGCGGTTGGGGACAATGCGCAACTTCCACATAATCCATGGCGGTATAAATTGCAAAAATAAGGGAGGAGTGCTGTGTGTTGTCAGATTCTTGCAGGAATATCACATTAGCATGTGACAGTGAGTGGTGGGCAGTGGATTCGTTTCTCTTGTGCCTTTCTCCTAATGTTGGGTAAGAAAATGTGAAGGTCGTGTGATGAGTCATTTAATGGGACTAATTCACGCTCGTCTTGAGATACATGACGCAAGGTACTGATTGAGAGCCGCTGCCTGTATTCTTGACTGACTGATTCATCCTGCTCGTGGGCAGGGCTAGCACTCGCTACAGGGCTAGCCTGTTTCTCCAGGCTGTTATAACTGCTTGCCTCGTTAATGATCGGATGGCAGGTGTTTTATAGCCGAAGTGAGGCACAAACCATCTTTGCGTCACATATCTCATTTTCTGGTGAGCCTTTCCCCTGTGAGAACTAGCATCTTCACTGTAGTTTCAGTCAGCTGAAAAGCAGCAAAATCGTATCCTTTAAAGCACCATCGCATCAAACTGATGTGCTGGAATATGAGACACGAATCAATGAGACAGAGGAATGCCACCCCTCCTGCTGTTCAACCATCTTTTTGTCTGCTGCTGTGGATTTTATTAAGGTTTGAAAACCACAACAAATGAAGACACAAAGCACAACAAAACTCTTTCCTGGAGAAATCAGCAGAGATATTGAAGTAACAGTTTTCAAATGGCAAATAATAAAAAAACATGAAAAAGGCCATAATGCCATCTGTGTTGGAACACTGTCCACATTCTAAACAAAGCAACTTGAACATGTTCTGATTAAGCTTTAGACGGAGTAAAACAAACAACAAATTAAGCCCTGAAATAAATTCACATAAACAGTTCTCTTTTGAGAATTCAAAGATTTTTTGGGGGGAGGAGGCTGCTGGGGGCAGCCGAGTATTGTCAAGGCCAATCTGATCCGAGATTGATGTGTGGACAAGAATAGAAGCAGGAGAGGAACACACATGCTAAAATGGATGCAACATGCCAAAGAGTTATTCAGAGAACAAGTGAGAGGTCCTTTTCCAGCCACGAGAAAAAAGGACATTCATGTGAATGAATTCACATAGTGCCTTTTCTATTTCACCTTCCATTTCATCCCTCCTTTCATGGCCCTGGCCTGTGACTCAGGTGCGGTCACACTACGGTAACCACGACAACAGTATCCCCCATGGCTGAGGCCAGGGTACCAGCGAGGTAGCCAAGACGACAACAGGCATGGAGGACATGAAAAGATGACACCGGGGTTTTGATTGATTAGCATGGCAAATTGAACGAGCGCCTCCATTAGCTGGAGCTGCTGAGGGTGCGGAGGCTTTTCCAGAGGAGCCACGGCTTTCTGCAGGCCAGGAACGCTTTCTCTCCTATTTTTTGGCATTGCTAGGCATGTGCAACAGGGCTATAAGTGAAAAAGTGGGTGGGGAAGACATCACGAATTGCTGAGCTGAAGAAAGCTTCTGATTTATTGAACCTGGCTCAAGTTGAAGTTAAGTCTTTTTAAATTGCCTGAAAAAAAAACAATGACAAAAAACAAAACTCTGACCAAAAAGCTCAACCAGAGGAAAAGATGCACCAAATCCAAGAAAATGTACATTATTTGATTCACAATTGAGAAATAACATACATAAACAAGTGCTTTTACCATCTAAAATCCAATTGGAGGATATATGTATCACAGATATGCTCATATCAAGTCAACGTCTGGTAAAAGAATTTGCAGGTGCATTATATCAGTAATTCCAAACTTAAATTCAGTCTCATCTTTCAAGTAAAAATGAAAAGCAAAGTCCCAGTTCACAAGTTTGCTATTCACAACAAAACATATATATTAGATCCAACAACCACAGAACCTGTCCATGGTTTAGAGAACACAAGAGCTACGACAATAACACGTGGAGAGCTAGCAACTGGCTCCCCAAATCCACTATACCATCACTGGTCATTTATTTGGCTCCCTGACCACATATATTTAAATATATAGTTATATATATAGTCTAATTCTTAACATTAGGGGTAGGCAGTATGGCAAAACTGTAATATCACCGTATCTCAAGATATTTTTGTCTCATCATGATATTTAATTTCTGGAACAAGTTTAGATAAGTAGAAAGAGACACAATGCACTGGTTGAGGGACAGTAAAAATTTGCTATCAAATGACTTTGAAATCTTCAGTGTTCTGGCCACCATGCAACACCAGCTATGTCTAATTAAGCAACGTCAGTCATGCTCTCTGAGGTGGCATGACTGGGATTTAAAATCATGAATTCCCGACAAAAACGCGAAACCTTATGGGTTCTTCTAAACCTCATTTTAATGCAATATGTAGTGGGTCAGTGCTGTGTCAGTGCGAGCATAGCCATGATATGCATAGAAAATCTCACTGTGATGTAACTTATCCTAACGATTAAACCAACTGTTGTGTAAGCCAATTGCATTGCTATGCACCACAAAACAGTTCCTCTGCGTTCTGCATTGAAATCTCTGAAAAGGCATTTTATAGCTTAGGCTGGTCGGCTGCAACAAGGAGCAAATAGCATGTTACAAAAATATCAACATGGATTGAACTTCATCACAGTGATTCTGCATTCTGATTCTGCATATTAAAGCTCAAAACTGATACCATCCATGGCATATGACAGAAAGGAGTATGAATTAGGCTAGAAATAGCCTAGTGGCAAGATTCCTTATGCCCAGGAGAACATGGACTGCCATACTACCACTTTGATTCATACTCCAAACCTTGTGTCTAGGTTGAGGCTCTCCTTTACACATTACTGTGTCCCTGGGTCCACCTTTGGTTCATCAATACCTATTGACTGATATTATAATAGCAATTTAGTCACTGGTAATGATGGCTGCCTCTTGGATTTGTAATTTGCACAAATGTGGCAGTGTGTGTTGTGCAGGAATTGCTTGCCATTTCTCATTAAGAGGACAGTGGAATGGGTTTCCTTTTCATTAGCGTTCATGATAAAGAGAAGCAGAACAGCTCGCAGGCGGGAGTAGAAAAAGCGAGAGGGAGAGAGAAGAAGAGGAGAGGGCAGATGGAAGAAGAGGAGGGGAGAGAGGTGAGGAGAAGAAGCCTGTTGGCCTATTCTCACTTTTCCCTGCATCACAGTCACTGAATCTTCAGCAGAACGTGAACGATTTCTCAGGCTCCCTCATCTCTTTGATGTGCTTCATTTAAAACTAGGGGACTCAAGTGGCCCTTCCCATCTGCCAGCTTTAAGGCTATCTGCCTTCCTTTTTTTCACATGGATCTGTGTTGATTTGTTTACCTTGTTAGCAGCCTACTTTCATTATTGACTCTGAAACCTCGAAATCAGAGAGATGACTAATGATGTCAAAATGCCGGAACAAAGAAAGCGCTGCACGTTTTATGAAAGCTATTCCTCTGAAAACCTTAAAATCACACAAAAGACTTTTTTTTTTTGTTTTTACCATATACAAAAAAACAAACAAGGCAGTGTTTTCTTTCTCTACCTAATAAATGAGCATTCACATATACAGACTGTCCTGAATGTGAAGCAGTCTCTAAATCATTTGCAGAAAAGAAACTCTGAGCTTAATTAGAGCCAACAGGAAGAAATGCTTGTTACTTACGACTCAGAGGCAAACTGGCGTTGGCTGTTCCCAACCTGTTGGCGGCCACACAGGTGTAGTTGCCATAGCGATCCTCTGTCATGTTGCTCACCGTGAGGACTGATCTGGAGCTGAGGTTCTTGATGTCAATGCCTGCTTGACCCTTGCTAAGCCTAGACATATGGCAAACAAAGACAATGTATTAGCATTGATAACACCAATCCTAATATGCAGCTAGGATGGCCTGTTAGTATAATATTTGAGACGCAATGGTTAGGTTCATATCACAACTTTAAACTTAAAATGATTCAAACATGCAATTAACGAGAGCTGTGCAAATGCCAAACCATTCAAAAAGAGAACGAAATAAATTACAAAAATTGCCAGGGTAAACCAGCCAATTGTCAATCTTTAATTATTTTCCATTTATCAGTCATGTAGTGTGTTGTTACTGTAAGAAACCTCTCAGCTGCTGGAGAAGTCTAGCAATCCGTCATAACTGCAATAAACTCTTCACAAAGTTTTGCCTTTGTTTTGCCTTATGTTCCACGCACACTGAAATGTGGCCGGTTTGGAATTTTATTCTCAAACACAAC
This sequence comes from Hydrocynus forskahlii, assembly GCA_037974365.1. Classification (NCBI taxonomy): domain Eukaryota; kingdom Metazoa; phylum Chordata; class Actinopteri; order Characiformes; family Alestidae; genus Hydrocynus; species Hydrocynus forskahlii. The sequence goes on along the minus strand of JBBPCX010000114.1, from coordinate 16,479,061 downwards.
CTCGCCTGGAATCCCATGGCTCTAACATATTTTGATACTGATTGGAAACCACAGTTTGAAACGAGTGCATACCTGTGTACCAGTGTGCGCGGCCACAGAACAGTGAGCTCTCTCGGTGAGGCTAGGAGGGTGTGTGGCGTATTTTTAATGCTCTGACACTGACACTAAAATGCAGCTTTGTTGGTACAATGCTAATTAATACTACCTAATACTAATATGGACCTGACATGATCTTCTGGTATTGTACTAATGCTCTCTAATGCAGTTAGGATAGTCTATGGGTGTAATACTAATGCTCATACTGACACTAATATGCATGATTTACTGGTATAGTACTAATGCTTATACCAATATCAATATGCAGCTAGCATGGTTTATTGCTGTAATACTAATGCTCATACTAATATGCAGTTATCATGGTCTGTTGGTGTAATACTAATGCTCTAGCTGATGCTAATACGCAGCCCTGCACGACAACTCAATAATGAAGGACAATAAGGCCATCTGCATACCAAGTTCGAGTCAGGTTTTTAGTGCATATTTGTATGTACAGTCACTGAGAAGCATTTCCATATTCATATGTATGGCCCAGATTTTGTCCTAAGCAGCATTCAAAAAATCTATTTATCTTACATTCCACCCTAGTTTAGTTATCTCCTGTTGTCAGTCTCTTTGGGGTGGGCAAAAACAACAGCACTACCCTGCTACATGAAATGTGTACTTAGACGAGAATGCCACTTAACTCTTCTCATGGCTGTGAAGACGTCCTGATTGAATCAGTTCATTGCTCTTAGACAGAGAGTGATCCTTCCATCAAAACTCTCCTTAGTGGAAATTTAGCCAATTGGGCTTCCTGGAGAATCACAGCCAACTGAGAACAAAGTGCTTTTCCGATCTGTGGTGCTCACTGTCAACACTACTCTTCTTCTGAATAAAAACTCAACATCTTCATTCTACACAGATGAATCAAAGCATTAATGGGTGGTTGGTGTGTTAGAAGCAGGAACAACGGGCAAGAGTAAGGATCTGAGGGACTTTGACAAGAGCTAGAAGACAGAGCTTTGCCAAAACAGCAGGTCTTGTGTTGTATCCCTGGTATGCAGTGGTTATTACCAACCAAAAGTGGTCAAAGGACAGACAACAAGTGAACTGGTGACAGAGTCATTGATCGCAAGAGAAGAGTCACCGTAGCTTAAATTGCTGAAAAAGCTCATGCTGGCTATGACAGAAAGGTGTCAGAGGACAGTGTATCACAGCTTGCTGTGTTTGGGGTCGCCTAGCCACAGACACGTCAGAGTGCAAATGCTGACCACTGTCCACCACAGGAGGTGAGCATCAGAACTGGACCATGGAGTAACAGAAGGAGGTGGCCTGGTGTGTTAAATCATGTTTTCTTTCATAATGTCATGGATGGCTGGATGCTTGTGTGTCCTTAAATGACAACGTGTAGACGTGACCTTCAATTTCCCCAGATCTCAATCCACTCAGGCACCTGTGTGATGTGCTTGACAAATTAGTCTGATCAATAGAGGCCCCATCTCGCAACTTATAAGACTTAAAGGATCTCCTGCTAATGTCTTGGTGTCTGATACCACAGTACAAACTCAGAGGTCTTATAGAGTCTATAAGTCCATGTCCATGAGTTGCTATGGCACGAGTGAGACCAACACAATATTAGGCAGGAGGTCTTAATGTTATGGCTGACCTCTGAATAAAATTATTACTCTGAAATGAGATAAACATCACATTAAGTAGACAAAGATGAACCAGTCATCTTTTTTTTTTTTTTTTTAATCAAATTTTCATTACAGTCAAATCACTTGAATTTGGTCAGTGTTTCCTAGCCAGTGTTTTCAAAGACATTGTAAATTTGCTATTTACCTAAAACTCATCATTTGCAAGCTAAATTAATACAGTTATATAAAATACATCGACTAGATGGTGGCCTTAATACACGCATGGGCGTTCATTCACCAAATTAAAAAAACTACATGTGTGCTTGGATAGTTTACATTATTCATGTCATAAAATTTCTCATTATTCGGACCAGGCAATTTTTTCTTAAATGTGCATCCTCGCTAATCATTTGTAATGAAGTACAAATATAGCAGTACTACACAGCCCATAAATGTCACTGATGCGAAGAGAGGTCTCATGTTTTCATGATTGTCAAGTTGTCATCGGTCTTGTATACGGGGATGCATGTCTGACAAGCTCTGAAGCGAAGGTGAAACGTGCAGAGGGTGGAACTCCCTTGCCCTCACGGTGCAGTGGCTCCCTAAACACATTTGAATTGATGGACTATCCATGTTCCTCTCTGAGCTGAGGAGATGTGCCTGACCTTATGTCCAGCAAATCTCTAAGCAGCTGTTGTTTGCTCTCCTACTGAGATTTGCTCAAATGTTAGCAAAAGGTTTTGTGGGGACGATCACTGCAAGAGGGAATGCATGCCACTTGTTCTTACCAACACGACACCAACAAAAACAACAACCACAGAGGCATTTGCAAAACATATTCAAAGTTGCAGTAATACATTATTTAGCGGTGTTAATACAGAGTGTTCTGACACAGAAACATCGCACGCGTGTGCAATCCCTTTTATATATGCATACACATTAAACACAGCACCTTACACTCCCTTTAAATTTATCACAAAGCAAGTACTGGCGTGGACGGCTATGTGTAGGTAATGATTAAGAGTCTGTGACATAATACTATAGTCTAGGTTCTATGGCTTCATGAGAAAGCAGAAAAGGAAAAAAAAATGGTGGTGTGTGAAGAATAACAAATGTAAAGCCTTAAATTAGGCAAACCCTAGAACCAATGCCAATGCCTCCTTAGCAATTTGAATAAATTGACTGAAGCCTATAATTACAATTAGCACAGTGTGAACTGCTGATTCAGATCGTACTCAGAAAGAGTGGGTAAATGATGGGTAATGGGGTAATTTGGTATTTAAATTCAAGAACCACCACTTGAGTCGACACTGATTGATGCAGAAACTGGAAATGCTCTTTACTGGTGGTGAGGTTATGCAAACATTTAATTAAAATTCAAGGTTAAGCCTTATAGTGTAAGATTTCTCAATAGTGGCTTTCACCAATTCATAGCGTGACTTCTGAGTTTAGCGGAAGGATGGAGGCAATGAGCTATAAATAACTGTGTGGAATTTTATATGTGCAGGGAGGCAAAAAACAGAACGCACATGCTCCTGGGGCTGAAAGAATAAATAACAAATATTCATCCAAAACATCAGCAAGAGGACCGCCTTGCCTCCCTGTATCAGTAAAGCAGGAAATTCTCTTATCCCCTGGATCTGGATCCCCTGTTCACCTAGTTATATGGCCTGAATATTTACAGCAATATAGATTATATCTCTGGCCTACTATCCTCAGAGGCACACTTTACTCCACAGAAAAACCAGCTGACATACATCCTCACTGCAGCCAGACTTGAATCAAGGATGAGCTGATTTATAATGCACGAAAATGTATGACGAGAAAAAATATATTTAAAAAAGGACAGATAAAAGCCAGGTTTTTAATCATCCTGCCGTTGGTTCCTACCTCTTCTCCCCCTTGTACCACTCAAAGACTGGAGAGGGGACAGCAGCTGCCTCACACCTCAGCAGCGCTGTGAGACCAGGCCGGACCGAATGAGTCTTCATCTCGTGAATGGCTGGCGGAACTGGAAAACAAATCCAAACAGGGGTTGGTGAGAAATATTATTGCAAAGATAATCTGATAAATGTACACTTAAATGGAGCATGATGATCATAGCACATGTGTCTGCCATCAACATCCTATCTGCCATATGAGGTTGAAAGCAAGTATAAACAATTATTAGAACAATTACAATGATGTTCAGAAAAGAAGAATAGAAGATGGATTGAACTTATTATTTTAAACTAAACCAGGCGACTTTAGTTTTTCACTGTAATCTGCTCTAAAGAGAAAAGGCTACAAGTGAATAACAATAACAGTCTAAGCACTTTGGAGTGGTCAAGGCATGAAAAAAATGTTACTAGCGCAGTGCGGAGAAACACTATTCATCCCCAGGGTCCGAGAAACGAAATGAATTGCACAGTGATAAACTGCTTAATGGAAGTTCAAAGGCTGAATAGCAGAGGCAGGTTCTGTGAATATGAAATGAGGATTCTTTCATGTTCTCAAACATTGTGCAAGTCTAGTGTCAGAGAGCCAGCTGTAACTAGGGGCCACTTTATTCCAAGCTGCCGGGGGGAAAAAAAAGGAGACAGGTTTTCAAGTACACATTAAATCCTTTCTTTAGTAAGTTGACTTGATTCTTTCAACAGAGCACCAACAGGCACGTTTCAGTGCATTAATTGCATAAATCTTTGTTGAATACTGAACTTCTGCAGCATGAATGAACAGAAGATATCGGCTTTAAGCAGTACATTCTGTCTTTAGAATGCCATTCCCCTCAATGACAACAGCCCCCGGAGAGAGAGAGGGAAACGATTTGAGAACGATTCGGACCGTATTTCTGGAGGTACACGAATACAGCGCAGAACAGAAAGATGAACAAAAAAAATAGAAGAGCAGAGAATAACTGGCACGATTCGACTTCCTTCAGGAGGGTGATCCACTTATGTCTTTCTGGCTAGCGTTAAATTGCTTGCTATGTCTGAATTTGAGTGGAGGTGCATTTATATTCCAGACGACCTACTGTTTGAAAATCACCTGCGAGTCATTGAAGTGCAAGGCTGTTTTCACATGCCTTTTTTTCCATTATTTGTTTTTTGGAAAAACCTCTCCATAACTTCACAGCTTAAATTGAGGATACCAAGCTAAAAGTTACTGCTGTGCCAACTTAACAACTGATTCTCAAAAAGAATCTCCCTGGGCCTTCCCATAGATGCCGAACAGACGTTTTTGATATGCTCACGTTATAGGAGTTCCTGCTGGTCTGATTTCTCTGTGTTATATGGAACAACAAAAAAAGACACAAGGGTGGCTTGCGGTATGCCATCTATTTGCAGTTTAAAATGCCATCCATCTCGGAAAACTGTTTCAGGATAAACATTCAACTACTTAAACTCTGTCGCGACACTTTCCCTTCGCCACTTAAAGCGCTGTGCCATTTTTACACCGAAAGTGTTTAAATGCCTCCCTTGCTTCTCCCGTTCTGCCCGGGCCTCCATCTGAGACTGAAAGCCTGTTTAAAACAGATTAATTTTATTATTTCTCCACTGCATGTTCTCCAGGGAATGCTTAGAAATAGCTGTATGACAGACAAACACAGCATGAATGCAGAGTTTTGCCATATGTGTGAGGAGTTCCGGCTCTTTGAAAAGCCGAAAGGCGGTAATTGATGGCCACAGCCGATGTGACATGAGGTTCAGTTGCCAGTCCATTTAAAAGCCTATGAAGCGTTACATAATTTCAACGGGGCTTAACAGGGCAGAAGAGGAGTAAACTGTTTATATGCTCGCCTGAGATTTATGGATAAAATAACAGATTAAGCGGATGCTCTGTGGACTTATTTGCCACCGTAAATGTGAACCTCATGAAAATTTCAAAAGTACACAACGCACATCCGGAACATTTTGCATGACAGATGTTGCAGTTCACACAGTACAACAATAAGGTGGGCTACACGGAACGCAACCTGGTGCAATAGCAATGCAACGTGAGGAAATCCGATGTGTTATGTTCTGACATTCAAAAAGCTTTCCATTTTAGTCTTTGTTGCTCGGCGGGTAGCCTGCACAAACCACAATTTATAATTAACCATCCTCACAAGACAGTTTAGCTGAATCATCCGCATAATAACAGATGTTTGTAACTTGTGCAGTGATGTTCAACCTGCAAGCCACGGCCCCCTAGTGGTCCCCTAGTTGTGGTACTGCAAGGCAGCTGTTGGCTGTGAGTGCTCAGTTTTGGATTTTTTAAAATACAACACTGCCCAAACTTCTCAAATTAAACAGTGCCAAACTTCACTACATCATATCAGTATTAGACAAAGCACCATTTTAAACATGACTGCTGATACTATTAGCAAATACAAAACATAATGTGTACGTCATAATCGTAGCTATTATTTTTATATTTCAGTATAAAACATTCGACTTTTTGATTGTACAGAATTTTACCATCATGGAAAATTGTCTACAGGTTTAGGCTGTTTATTATCTGGTCTAAAAGGCTACACTGATTATTGTGCTATATGTGCTGTTATTTTAAATGCTGGTTACATCTCTCTGTGGGCAGCGAAAGCTTTTTTTATTTTTTTATTTTACTGAGTGGGCCGTGATTTAGAAACCCCTTGATGTATGATACTTCCCACCCAATAGCTTTAATAAATAGGACTTTCATATTTCATTGAGATTTCATCATATTTCATTTTTCAGAGCAACTGTTAATTTGACGACAGAGGTGAGGACCTACCGAATCAACAGACCATCCATCCATTTTGGCATGTATGTTTTAGAGCCAAATGAAATATTTCACTGAATATTTTCCCTCATAATGTACTGAGAATTAAACACATTTTGGGTTGCAGCATTTGAAACTCAAACATCTGATCTCTTGGTAAAATATCTTGTCTGTTTATCCTTATGGCAATGCTGGTCTCTGCAATACTGATCTCGCACAAGGCTGCAATATGCAAAGTAGCCTCTTACCAATCAGTGTTATTGACAAAATGACCAATCACAGCTCCAGCTGAGTGTTACTGGGTGTTTTGATAAATTGAGATATTCATGTAATCCAACAAAAGCCAAATTATTTTCTTAAAGACTGACCATTAAAGACACTGATTGGCCAAGATGTTTTTAAAGGGCCCATATTCTACATTTTACTTCCATTTACTTCCATCTTCCATTACATTTTTATGGGTTTGAGTACCACAAATATTATTCACAGTTCATCAAAATTCATCATTCATTCATTTCAATCTCTCTTTATCCCTTAGAACTAATTAACAGGTTGTTTTTGTTGCTGTATGTTTAGGACTGATATATGTAAAATATTTATTTTCTGATTGTCTGTCTCCTTCAAAATTTAAAGTTGAAGCATTCCTGTGAACTTCAACATAAATTGTTTAAGCTAAACTGCTATAGACTGAATAAAGAAATATATATGTAAACATGTTGGTTTTGTGACATCACAAAATCTGTGGTTTGAAAATGCTTTTTTCCAGCTAGGTTTCCATAAGTATGGGGATGTGGCTTGTGTACATGCATGTTGAAACAATATTTACATACTCAAAACCTTTTTAAATCCAAAAAAGTAATGAAATTGGCCCTTTAACCTACTGAAAGACATCACAATCAAAACATGTAGTAGTATAATCACAATACAAATATTTTGTCCATATCATGCAGCCATAGGGAACCCAATCCAAACTATACTTTGTTCAGTGATATGACTGCAATACAGGCTAAACTGGTCACCATTATGGTTAGAGTCACACCTGAAGTGTATTCTGAGCTTCCCTTTACAATTACACCAAAAGCTTTTCCTTTTTATAAGAATAATGAAAAATAAGAAAAAATAAGTAATTAACAGAAACTAAAACTGCTAAAAATTCTGAGTAACTGCACCACAATAGTTACATTAAAACATTCAATATTAACACAATAAAGCAGAATAAAATCTGTAAAGCCAATTCCACATAGCTTACTGGGTTTGTGCTGAGGATTAGAAACACAGAGGTCCGGGTTCAAATCCCAGTATAAGCAGAAGTATTCTGATTTAGGATAAAAATACTGATCCTCTGGGATCAATAATTTTCTGATTCTGAACATAGCAGTAAAGGATGGTCTAACTAAAACTGTATAAAATTTAAGGATGATAAAAAAGTATAAAATAAAAGTATCAAATTATATCAGCCAAGGTTATCATGTATTAGAATATTTTATCCATTTAAAATCAGTATCAGTGTTAGCCACAAAATACCCATATTAGTCGAACCTCAGTGTGTATGTAATGGAATGAATGAATTGACAAAAGAAAAAAAAAAAAAAGATTTCCAGTTTTTCTGAGCCTGATATGGAGTTGAGGTTGTAGAGATGAGGCAGATAACAGCTTTTAAGTCATTCACAATTTAAAAACTGTCTTCACAGACCATTAACTGTTCATATTGTGACCACATCGAACAGGAAGCTGGCAAGGCTTCATCAGTCCAGAGATAATCCTACCTTTTATGAAAGGCAATTTTTTTAATGCTTTGACTATTAGACTGTGTCTTTGTGTGTGTGTGTGTGTGTGTGTGTGTGTATGTGTGTATTGCATTGTTTCTAGTATTACTTCATAAAATCCTTTACACAATAAATCACGTTTAGTAATCATTTTCATTTAATGTCAGCTACCACTTCTACACACAAAAACAAAACGACTACATCAAATGTTAATTTGACCCAGGTTGCTAAGGGATGATTTCGTTTGGTCAGACATGTAGATTAGGTGATTAGATTGCACGACTGGCTTTTACAAATAATAGTTATTGGTGTCATACACTAAGGCTAGTAATGCTGCTGAAGGAGGAAACTGGCAAATAGCATTAATCAGTAAACTCACCCAGGAGCAATCAAAATTCTTCCCTCGCCTGCAAAGGCTTCTTTAAAAAAAAGAAGTACTGCTGGCTGTTGTGCTTCAGGTAAAACAGAGCGAGCTAAATGGCACTGAGTGTGGACTTATTTCAAGAGGCACCAGCACTTTTTTTTGCTTGTGTTCTGTATTGGATGCATCTTACCCCTCCCCCACTGCCCCCTGCCCCCGAAACACATACACATACTTCCTAAATTTCTGCAAGTTATCTAATATTCTGTTACTGAAAGTCTACCATTTCATGGAGTAGTGAAAAACAGGCCTTGTTTACATCAAACATTTGGCACATTAGGTGACATTTCGACGGTGATGGAGTCAAAATATTTAACATCACTCCTGGCATTCTAATCAGTGTGAGCTTACTTTACTTGTGACACACTGAAGTGAACGATTTGGAGCCAGCATGTGTAGGAGCATGAGCGACACGCATGTGCAGGCAGTCAATTTGAAGTTTAAACCCCTAATGGTCTGAAATACTCCTCAGCGTTTGCAGAAATGCACAATAATCTCTCATCCATTTGCACTCTCTAGGCTCGTGCGCAGCACTGAGGCGGAGGTGAAATCCACGAGGCGTGAGAGATAGCAATGGGCTTCTTCAGGTCATTCATCACTGAGATTCGTGCTGTATTGTGAGCTATTGGCAGGTCCAGGCAGAAGCCTAATAACATGCGGCTAGCTGGCCGTGACAGATATCCACACAGCTAGCTCCCAATCTCTATCAAAACAGAGTATCTGTCGGCACGAAGGGATGATCCGCTTAATTACTAACTGTATTAGCAACAACAATGCAAGAGGAAGGAAAGGAAAAAGCTATTGTGACAACTGCCACAACAACACTTCAAAGAAATAAAAGGCGTCAGAGTCGCGAGACTCCGCAGTTCTTGAGGAGAACTGCGGAGGCCTTGAGGAGAGGAGTGAGGATTTAAAACAGTTGCTTGGTTTCTGAAGCAAACGTTTCCAATTATGTGACGACGAGACCAATTACCTTACATTTGGACACATCTGACAGATTTATTCATTGATGTGTTTAAATGAATGTGGCTAAAGTGAGCTAATTTCAATATACATCAGATTTTTCAGCACTAACAAGGGATAAATAAGACGGTTTTGCAGTAAAAACGAAGTTTACAGAAAGTTTGAGTGTTCTTCACTCTTGCTGTGCTTTCTTGTCAGGATAATCCTTTGTTTTTTGCACTCTGATATACCCACTGATGCAAAAAAAGCACTCCGAAGACACTGAGCTGCTGCACGGAGCTGAGACTTGTGGCAGCATAAAAAGCATGCTTAGTAGAGATTATGCAGCTTCAGAAACGCATTAATATTTGTGTACAATTCAGTAGTCTTCTCGGCAGAGAATACGACCCCTTTTTAACAAATCCAAGCTCTGAATGAGAGGAGAAATTCAGTGTTAAATGCACATTCATTACAAAGTTCTCGGATTCAATTATATTGGTCTTCGAAGGCGTTGCCACTACGGGCAACACAGTCCAGGATTGGCTAATGCAAAGAAGCAGTGTAAAAATCATGAAAGCCCAATAATCCTAGCAATTTACAGGCTCCATAACAGAAGAGTGCAATTGTAAATCATCTGTGAGTTCCTAAGCCCCCACCAGATGGGAGGACCTGGAAATAGCACAGTTGCTGTGAAAAATGTGTGCTGCAGGGCTTACTGTTTGACAAATTTGCCAGTTGCAGCTTGATCACAAATGCAAATTAAACTGACAAGACTGAACACGCTGCCTGAAAATACCTAGGCACACAGCATTTTACACAAAATGTTCAAAAAGGGGTTTCTGTTGCCATGTGGGTTCTTCTGGTTGAAAAAATAGAGCTACGAGCATAAACAAAAACTTGTTAATTCATGCCGTTATGCATGAATGATGTCTTGATCATTCAAGGACAAACAAGAATATCTAGGACTAGGAGTAGATCAGTTAGATGCTAAGAACTAATACAGGCTTGTTAGATGTGTGTACTTCTGTACGGTCCGTTACTGCATAGCAAAGGTCACTGGTTAAATAGAAATTCTAGTAATCCAGTTCTCTTTGTTCGGCCCTTAAATGTCACTCTGATAGCTACAGTACATTCGAATTCATTGACAAAAACCATTCATTTGGCTCGGTGCTGTGTGCTCCTCCAGTTGACACATTAAATGATTAATTGGTACATCTCTTGGCAAAAAAAAAAAAAAGATTTATTTTGCATTGGTGTATTATTCCACCAACAAGTGTGGGGTGTATTTTATTTTTAATTTAAAAGATCAATTAATAATCCACCTCTTCAGCCACAGCCTACAATGAGTTTTCTTCACAGTTAAGAAATGGACTCATCAGTCCGTGACTTATCAGCTTACAAACAGAAAGACTGCTTCAACTGCTGTCTCTACCTCATTGTCCTGTTCTGTCCGCCAGCACTGGGGTTTAGCAGCCAAGATTTATTAATTCATTAAGATTTCCATTTACATTTCAAGAATAACATCATGTTCTTTCTCTAATACAGCCAATCCTTATAAATAACAGTCATGCTATGAGGAAACACAGGCTGTGCGAGACCCATAGAGAATAGCGGGTGAGGGAGAAATGTATTCTACTGAATGAAATCATTAACCGCACAGTCACAAATCTTTGTAAATAGACAAATTAGCTCCTGGCGTATCAAATTGAAGAATAGATTCCATTCTGCACAGTGCAGTAAAGATGGACAATCAAGACAATCTGCTATTTGTCTGCGGGGCCTCATTATGTCAATATACCACAATTACAGAGGTCTTTATGAACATGTATAAGGGGTCTTTATGAAAATGTATAAGGGGCGGACCTCCGACGTAAGAGCAGTTACGTCAAGAGGTACATAGGTCCCTTTTTTCTCCCCAATTTTCTTTGACACTAGGCTTAGCAGCCCAGTCAATGAAGGCCTTTCATAGCTATTGAGGGTTGGATATCATTTGCAGTAATAGCCCACAGTTGTTGCACAATTGCATCCTCATTACTGGACATTATTCACAGCAAAGCATATGAAAAGACATCAATTAACTATGATGAGCACTGCTATGTTTAAAGTGAAGCTGTTATTGACATACAGTGTAATGGACTTACTAAATCCTTAAAGCCCGTTTCCATTGTTACTGGAAACAGTATAGAACTTTACAGGAATTGTTTCCTGGAAGGCTTCAATCAAAATTAATTATACTCATAACTGGCATCTAAAAACTGCTGTAGTCGTCTGTCAGTCCAATACAGTTCATCCTTGCAACGCTCGAGATATTTCCTCTAAACCTGCATTATTGCCCTCTATCTGGGAAACCAGCCAAAATATCTGAGCAACAGTTCAAGTCAAATGGAAATGAAGGGTCACTGGGTGACTGTGCCCAGTAACAGAGCATTATTGTTTGGATCTGATAAATTACAGTCATCCATATAGAGGTCAGTATTTGACACACATTTGAGTCAGGAGGACAATGTTAAAGACACAACTGACAATCGATTCAATAAACTGCAGTCTACACATTACCAAACACAGCTTCATGGTGTAATTTTCATGAAAATTGTAGGAATTTGTAACTGTCTTCATGAACTGTTCTCGGCATTACAAGAGGTCAGTGAAAATGCCAACTTCAAAAACATCATAAGAATGGATAATACTTCAAAATTTAACATCATAATACTCATAACATTTTCATAATACTCAATACATACATCAGGATGCAAAATCTCACATTTTTCTGAAGTTTGAAAACAGGATGGAGTCGAGAAAAGTAGTGCAATATTTAAAAAAGTAGTGCAAAATTTAAAAAATAAAAAATAAAAAATATTTGTACTTTTTATAGTTCATTGTTTGTAGGGAGCAAATCTGGAAAAAAAAGAAACTGGACGTACAAGTTATGTTCCAGTTTACACTTGTTACATTGCAGCTAATGCAGTTGACACAGTTGTGCTATATTCTAGATTTAATGACGATATCCAGAAAGTTGTAATGTAAGATACATTATCATAATATTTTACTAATTTAGTAAAATTTCCCACATACAGAAAACTGGATGTCCTTTGTAAACTCTTTATACTGCTTATAGCTAAAAGGCCCCCTCTGCACACCTCAAGGTTTCACAGTAATATCCCAAAAGAGCCAGATTCTGCTTTGCACTCAGAGAAAGAAAGTTGTTTTCAGAGCTAGATTTGCTCATGACACAGCCGATATAATGTCAGGAAAAATGAAAGACATGCTTTATGCATTACTCCATTAAGGTTCATTAAAACCCAATCCTTTTTACCAGGTTTTCAACTTTAATGTGGGTTCTTACATAACATGGTCAAATTGGTCGCTCTCCGAGCCTCGCCTGCACACAGGCTGAAGAAAAGAGTAGATGTTTAGTGCAAATGCAAAGTGTTAACGCTTTTTCCTAACTAAGCCAAGTGGTTGTTACAGCGCACATTAAAGCAGAATGCATTCTGACAGGATGACACATGAAGCAAAAGCACTTTGTTGCCTCCAGAAAGCTGAAGCAGTTGTGTTTTGCATCAACATTCTAACCATCTGCGGAGCTACATGACATCATCTAATCCGTCATGTTTATATATTTATTTCCCATGATGTGTGCGGAGGCAGTGCTTGAGTGGGGCATGGATGAAAGAAGGAAAGCAAAGCTAAACATCTGGTGCAACTTGCAACAACAACGAGACAAATCTTTGGTAAATACGACCATCTCTGGAGAGACAAACAGAGCTTTGTTGCAGTGCCACACAAAATCTACACAGTCATTAACTTACCAGTACAGTATGTTCCAAAAAAGCTACATATGTCTGGACGGGTCATGACAAGGTGGTGGGGTTTTTGTATGAAATCTGTCCTATTTTGTTTCCGCTCAGGCTCACCAACGGGCTTTAGGTGTTTGAAGAGAATCGCAAAGCCTCAGCTTTTGAGTAATTAGTTTGTTTGCTGAATCAGCCTGAGCCAACTATTGTTGGAACAGTGCGTTATCTTCACACCGCAATCAATTGCAGGCTGAGAGGCGAGTGTTTGCGGAGGGTAAAGGTTATATATAAAGGGTAGGCTAAATATTTCAGTTTATTTACAGTAGCTACATGTTCCGGGAGCAAATGTGAACCAGAGTGGCTCAGTGTGATTTACATGACATTCCAAATTTGCTGACCATAGACATTCTCATGTCCCTTTTAGGGAGCAGTAGAGTGCCTTTTGAATTTCCAGAGTAACAACAAGAATGAAGTGATTGGATGTTTGTCAAGTTCTAAATCTATACTCACTTGAGTGCAAACCATGAACTGGCTTTTAATATGCTTATGGCTTCAGCCTCCTTTCCTCAGCCACTGTTCAAATGTGCACACTGCAGAGCTGTTGAACGGTGGCTGATCTTTTTCAAGGGTACCATTTCCCCACCCTAGAGAAATTTCAAGCGCAATTGTCTTGCCCAAGGGCGCAGCAGCCGTGGTTTTGTTTGTGGAAAGGCTGAAACAGCAGAACCCAGAACCCTCTGGTGCTCAGAAGCCATAGAATTTACAACAGTTTGTCTGTTTGTTGCTGTTTTCCCGGCTCCTGAATTAATTAAGGAGATTGGTGGTGGCCATTGGACTGCAGTGGGAGAACACTTCCAGCTATAATGTATTGAAAACTTACCAAAACTTTATTAAACATATTAATGCACACACGAATGTAATTTGTTTTCAACAAATAAATTTGCTTATTCCAATTAGCGGTCATAATCTGCAATTAGCCCTGAGGTCAGCTCCGCTCTTACCTAAAAGCTGTAATTATTTTCAAAGGGGAATGAGATTATTTTGCTGTGTATTTAATTATACTGATTACCCTTGAAATGTCAAGTCACATTATCTGTAGTCATGTTAGGCTAATATAACATCAAGTGTTAAGCAACATGCTTTGGTTGCATTGGTAAATAAAATAAAACAATGTCAGTTCATTCAGCAATTATCTTCTAAGGTAGGCTTAAAGTTACCTGTCATTTTTACAATCTTGCTGTCCCGCTATGTTTTTAAAGTCATGTCTGCTGTGAAGTCATCTGCATTTTTGTTATAGGTATAGAAACAGTAATTTGTTTACAGCTTTTACAGCTTTCTTTCTGCCATAGGACTTCAATCACAGTGTGGCTAGGGCAGGGGTTCCCAACTCGGGTCCTGGAGGTCCCCCTGCTCTGCACATTGTTGTGTATTTTTTACTCCCAGCACACTTGATCCAAGAAGTCTGCTAATTAACAAGTTTTTCTTGGACTGAGGTGTGTGTATTAGAGCAGGTGTACATGAAGGGCTAGGGGGGTTTGAGGACTAGGGTTGGGAATCTATGGGCTAGGCAATGTTATTTAGTTCAGTTTCAGAGATTTCGTTCCATTCATTAGGAAGTACTGCATGTTCTGATGTACATCGCTCTGGATAAAAGCGTCTGCCGAATTCTGTAACTGTATTTGTAATTGTGTCACTGATTTGACTCAAAGGTGAATTTCCACATGATTTAAAAACCTGTGAAGAAAAAACATTGTGAAAAGTGGACTACATAAACGTACCAAAAAGCTTCTTTAAAGCAGTGTCATAGAAGAAACACCTTTGGCTACATAAAAAAAACTTTTGATGAGTGGTCCTTTCAATATTTTTGTAGATAAGATGGCCAAGTGTGAAGAATTTTTTTGCAACTTATCAACTTGGCTTAAAATTCATTCACTTGCGTTTAGCAGGTTAAAGACGCTCAACAAAGGGCCAAATTTTATTAAGCGACTCCACACTAAAGTTGGTACTTTATGGAGAAATAAGGGGGTTAATCCTGAATAGAGTTGGAGTATCATCTATGCCTGGTTTCACTGAAATCACTGTATTTTCAGTGATTATTAATTTTTTTCACATCTTTAGTTTCAAAATGCATTGCTTATAACTCTACCAGCAGTGGTGAGGCACAGCATTAACGCCTAAAAGTTTGGATTACACAATGACAATACAGCAGTGAATTGGCCGTCACCACAAAGCGAGAAGATCCTGGGTTCGATTCCACGTTCTCTCCGTGTCTGTGGGTTTCTGCCCAGACCCATGTTTTCCTCCCACAGTCCAAAGACATGTCCATCAGGTGATCTGAGGTGCATAAATGTGTTTGTCTGTGCGTTTGCCCTGTGATGGACTGTGATGGTGACCTGTCTAGGGAATTTCTGCCTTTTGCCCTGTGAGCCCTGGAATAAGATCCAGCACGCTCTTTAACCCTGATCATAATAACCGCGTCAGAAAATGAATGAATGACTTACACATTATTTTAAGTCAAAGGTAAATTCTTAATAATATTTACTACCAAATTAAACATTTTCCCTATTATGGTGGTTCTGCAATGAAGACAAACATTTAACCATTAAAGTTTCTTTCTAGAGTGGTTTTAGGATCTGAATCGTTTCTGGAATTTTTTTATAGCATTAGTCATTCTCAAGCAACTCCCGACATCATCCAGCAAGTCGAATTTGAATTTTAAAACGCTACAGTTTTTAAGTAATTAATGTAATTAGCTAGTTAGATAACTCATTACTGGAAACAGACTGGGTACATACTTTGGTTAAATTAAATCAATAAACGGGAAAATGTGTAGTAGTAATGCCATTTTACCTATTAGTAAAATAAAAAAGGTCAATTTACATTATTCATAGACTCCCCCATCTGATTCTTGGCCTGTCTCTAAAACTGATCCAGATACTATTATGATGTTTGCTGTTTCATGAGAGCAGTGACTTGCATCAATGACACTGAGTGTCTCTGTTAATATTTAAAGAAACTATATATCATGCTATAAGAAAAAAAACAATCCAGGGTTTCTAACAGAATGTACACACAAGCCAAGAACCATTCAGGGACCTTTTATTTATAAATGTCAGTAAACTGAAAGATAGATTCAGTAAATTCAGTGCAGCGTTTTTCACACTTTTCGTCAAGTGAGGATGTGGATTGGCAGAGCAGTCTTCCAGCCTCTCTCACACTTTTATTTTAGAACATGGCAAGGTAACACCTCTTCTAATTCCAGAGTTGGCACCTGTTCTCCAGTCTATTTTTTTTCTAAGAGCCTGAAGCAACCTTCTCTGATGGATCAGTGTTGCTCAAATGATAGATTGGGATTATGACCAAGCTCCTACACAGGAATGGCTTTACTCTGGAACGTTTCAAAGGCAGAAAGGACTACGGGTACTGTTCATGTCATCAGCAGCAGTAAATCATGTTCACGTCTCGTCTCAGTACCAACCTACCCACATACACTGGGGAAAAAAAATCAGACTGTGCACAGCGACTGGAAAGCAAGCACTGAAAACCATACAGACAGTCACGTTACTGGAGAGAAGGTGGAGAGCTTGGCATCCAGCGGCTGATCTTTTCTGCTTTGTTCTCATTAGAACATGTCAATAGAATCGACTGGGTGGAGCCGGGATGTGAGTTATGACTCCAGAGCCGTCTTTGGCCTGCCCTCAGTGATGTGCTGACATTTCCATGTGGCTGTCTGCCCATTAGTCTTTGTTGGAGCGATAGTAAAGGGAGGCGGCTGATGGGCCTGCACCGCACGTTTTCAGCTACAAGAATCCGCATATCTGATTTATGTGCTCCTGCTCTGCTGTGATTCAGCATATGGTATCAACAGAGACAAAGAGACTAATGATCCCTGTGACCGCAAATGAGACGAAACGTCTTAAAAGAGAAAAAGAAGGGGAAGAAAAATCGTCAAGTGTCCTTCCCCTTCATTCGGGGGGAGCTAGATCCTCGCTATAAGCATGATGAGTAAAGTCAGTATAATTCATTAATGCGTGGAGTGCTCATTACTGTCTTTTCACACTTTTTGAGAGACTCATTACCTGCATAATAGAAGAGTCCTTACAACATTGAGACCATTCCTCACTGGAAATTAATCATCTCGACCCAGACAAAAAAAGGGAATTCTCTTGTTAAATATTAAAAAACTTCCACACAATGAATTCTATTCTAATTTCCAACCCGCTAGTGCTGTTGCCTCTTGAAGTAAGGCAGTATCTCCACCAAAAGGAGCGAAAAGAAAAAGAAAAAAGACATCATTGTGCATGCACAGCATCAGCCAGCAGAAAGATGAGTACAAAGGTAGAGAGATATACTCACAGTTGACTGTGACTCGCACAGCCCTGGTGTCAGGAGAGGCGATGTCGTTCTCAGCGCCGCATTCGTAGTTCCCTGCTGCATCCCGAGTTATACCGGTTATGTTCAAATTCTCTCCAGGCCCAAACTTCTTGGCTATAAGAGAGAGAGAAAGCAACACATGTACAGACATTTACAAGAGGTAACACACCCTAAAAGCGTGTGCTAATTTATGGCTTAGCCCTTCAAGGCTGGGATATTGTTCCATCTCACCAGCTTGTGAAAGGAACTCTAATTGTGTTATTTTCAGCCTGTGCCCATACAACAGAAACGCGCTCTCAGTATTTTGACGTTTCCAGTGCTGAAAAACGTTAATAAAAAGAGGCAACGCTGACAAAACAGAGGAGTACGCTAATTCTTTAAACTATGCATAATACAATTTAGCTTTCTAAATGACACATAATCACTTTGTAGGCCAGAAATCCAGAGGGAAGTCTTTTTCCTTTGAGGCATAATTTGCACACAGAGAGATTACTGGCATCAAATACCATGAGCAAATCAGAGTAGTGCCAATATGGCAGATATGACTGGAGGTCCTTGAGTAATGAATGGCAATATAACACAACAGGAGGCTGCCACGCTGCTACTGGACTAAAAAATCTCCGTGGAGTTTCCCAAGACTAGGAGGATTCTTTATTGCACTATTGCTCATTGAAATCTATTTATACCCTACTTTCCAGAACGGAGAATCTGTCTTATGGCAAAACGGGGTAAACTCTGACGTATAGATGAGAGAGCTCTGAGTCAGCAAGAGCTCCACTGAATGAAAACGAGGAGGGAATGGAAAAAAAAGGGAAAAATGAGGATTTACTAGAGGGTGGGCCTGCTTTGGTGCTAATGTCCCAGCGTTGCAGGGAAATGTTTTGCTAAGGTCACACACCTAAATGAAAGCCTCAGTGGAAAACAATTGCAGGGCTGTCAGAAATTTTATCTTGGTCGACATTAAGCAGTGCTGACACTAAATTACAGACTCTCCCGTGATGGAAAAGTCCACGGTAGTCCTGAATAGTAGCTATGACACTGATAAAATCACTAAAGCTGAATTATTCTTCTAGCTTTGTAATTTGCATACATATTTGTACATTGCAAAGAAACAACAGCGTTCTTATACAGGGAAACAAACAACAATTTAGTGCACTTCTGAGATATTAAGGAGCCGGCGTTGATGCTTATCTCGGCTGACAAGGTGCTATTTTACTGCGCCTGCTTTGCAAATGAATCAAACCAAATACTATTTTGTTACATAATAGTTCCCAAAATGTATTCATGTAACACGGCTCAATGCGGATTACTTTATAAAGACAAAGTGCAGGGGGAGGAGTCTACAAGTACACTATTATTTGAACAGTAAGAACATAATCTACAGAGACAGGTAAAAGAGATGAACACTTTTTTATTACAAGATCAGGTATGCAGCATGATATGCAGGGGACCTTACTAATCCATAAATATCCTGGCAAAATCTTGGTTACAAGGCATTTAGATGAGGGACTGTCAATCTCGTTCCTTTGCCCTTCAAAAGAGCACATTAAAATTTCTCCTGATTTTCAAAGCTTGCCAAGAGCACCTTCTTGAAAATTCAGACTTGTGTGTTTTAGTTAAGAGTAGCAAGCTAAAAAGTCATTTTTTGCTATAATTAGTATTGACATAGCCTTTACTGTTGTTTTCCTGGGCCACAAATAGCAAGATCTTTGTGTGTGATTAACTCACTGTATAATTTCCTTAGCTCATAGAGTTACTTTATTTTCTTTTACAGAGATTTCACAATGAACCCTCACTTATCACAGTCATTTGAGCAAAAGAGGAAATTACCACAGGCCTTCAGCATTTTCAATAAAAAAGTAGCAGCCCACATGCATGACCTTAGAAACAGCAAGCTGTATGTTAAAGCCATAGTGCTAACAAAATAGTTACAATGATTAAACACAGAAAATATATTCAAACACAAACCCTCCTCCTTATCATAAGCCATCTTAAATGTCCCCTGAATTGGACAGGAAAATGTATACTGACAGTTATTTTGAAAAGCTCAAGTGTGGCTCGTCATAGCTCTGGGGACATGCCGCTCCAACCAAATTAGGCAAATCAGAGCAAGGTTAATCTACGATTCCACATTGCTCTGTGTTAAGTGCAGTCACAGTAAGCGATTTCCCACATTGTGTGGAGAGCACACAGTACATTTCCTTGAGGTCTGCCTGCTGCTGATAGGATGAGTGCTGGTGGAGAATACATTATGGAGCGAGGCAACAGCTCTCTATGCATTTCTACAGTTAACCCCTGAGAGAATACAGCAGCCGTCTAAATGTATGAGTGGCTTCCCCCAGGCATTCATTGAGCTGTCAGCCATGAATCACACCCACCCCCCCTCCCACACACACACATGCCCACACACACGGCACTTTTCTTTCTCTCATAACTGTACCTCCCCTTAACCCTGCTAGCATTCACTTTGCCCCTAGTTGCTGACAAACAATTGCCTCAAACTCTGTCTTTGCACCTTTTAGGAAATAACGAATTCAGAGAAGAATTTGCCTCGTTCAGATAGGGTAGCACATGCTATTGTTCAGGGCACAATACCTCAGAGTGAAGACAATTCGGTGTGGTTGAAGCCTGAACAAAGCATTGACGCAGGACAAGTAAACGCTCCAGCACACCTCTATCATTTGAAAAAAAAATCAAATTCGTAGTACTTTTAGTCAGCCGTTTTCAAAGGTCACAGCTATGCATACAGGAAGGCTTTGAATCACAATAGAAAGAGCTTATGAAAGCATGTTTGGGATCAGTAATGCTTGGACAGGCCATACACAAGCAGAGGGAGAGGATGGACCATATATATTGCCTTTGACTCCACATTGTGCCCATTACAGAAACCCCTCTAGGCATCAAGAGCAGTTGAAAAAGTACCTTTAAATAAAAATGATAAATGCTTCCCATTTTGAAAGTACTTTGCTTTGCAGTCTGGCTGATTGCAGCTGAAAGGTCGACACAGTTCGAAATGATAGTTTTTGGTTGTCATGATGATGAAAGAAACAGATGCCAATCTTTAAGGGTAATTTTCTCTAGGTAATGAAATGGCCACATCCAGTGTATACTCATACATAGGAATTGTAATAGCTAAGTATATATGGTTCTTTTCTGTGCATTCATGTATTTCAGGTTATAGGTAGAATGATGCCTTTTACTTCTAGGTATTTACAGTAAAGCACTGTACCATTTTAGAATAATACCACTCTCTTTGCTCCATTCAGCCACTGTAATTGAACAAAGGCATTGAGATATTTATCTAAAGTAATTTAAATCTGTATCAGACATTAAGTGCACCAAATCTGTCACCTGGTACAGTAGCCAAACTCTTATCGGTGTTTTGAGGCAGTTAAGTGTGTGTTGAATTGGACTTAAATTTGATGATGACCAACTGGTCTAGGACTAGATTTCTTTTTCTGCCTCAATAACCTTATTTGTAACTCTGGCAGGCTGTTTTTAGCCATTGTCCTGCAGCATGATAACACCACAAAGTGAGTCTCAGGTGTTTTACTGCGTACAACTTCTGTGAACTTCTGGGGTCATTTCGTTGTTGCAGCAGTTGTTCATGTCATTAATAAAGATCAGGCATGGGCCAGCTGACGACTGTATTACCAACTGCTGTTAGACTCCATGTATCTTGATGGCCATCAAGTTGGATGAGTTAAATGTCAGTGTGCTTCTTAAAGCCACACTTTCTGTGGCTGTAAAAGGGCATAAATAAAAAACATTTGTCTCATGATCTGTTTTGTGTTCTATAATCTATCCCAGTAATTTGATTATCTGGCACCATATTTGTTTGTTTGTTTGTTTATTTACAACTTGCTGAACAGATGAAGCCAAGCTGCAGCCTTTCAAGAGACATCAATGTTGAAACATCAGTGCGGACTTCAATGATTTTTTTACAAGTAGTTACATACCTCTAAAAATATGTAACAAGTAATACAAAAGTAGTAAAAACGAAAATACATTTTTTTATTTTGGTAATGAAGCAATTTAAAGGTGCAACTTATTGAATGTAGAGAATGAAAATCATAAAAAAGTATTGACTTTACACTGAATGTGTCATGCGCTGCACTTCCTGCAAACATTGACCCAAGGTCAGTCAGTATTCGCTGGACCTTGTGGTGGGACATCATGCCACCATGTCTAATAAGTGCCCTCATGGCAACTGTCAAATGACAAGTGTTAGGGTCTTGCTACAGTCATGTCAAGCAATTGGTATACTGCACATGACCTCATAACCCTGATTCCTGCAGCAGTTATGCATGCCCAGATCAGTGCACTACCTTCACCATGTTTAACAGATACATACTCTAAGGTTCTTCCTTCCTAAATAGTTCCACTCAGCCATCAGTCAACCTCTAATCTATTCAGAACACTGGTCCAGAATCCATCTCAACATTTAATTACAAATGTTCTATTCTGTAGTTTCTGTTAATGGGAGATTTGTATGATTCATTGCAACCTTCATAACAGAACTGGGAACATCATGTGCAGTAGGTGGTGATACCTTCACCCTGTATTGTGGACTTTGTCAACAGTTTTACTTTCTTCACAGCTCTAATAATTCTTCCATTATCAACTACAGCTGTTTCCCTCTGGCACAGCTGATTAGCAAGTGGTTTCTATCTTTTCAAGACATTTCAAATGCAGAGTTAATGCACTGTTCTGACTGAATTCTTCTTTCCTTTTGAACAACCAAATTGCATGTTTTTCTTTCAAAGACAGCTGTTTTTTCTTGGCATAGGCCAACTGACTTCAAAGGCAGAACACAAAGGGAATTTCAAATTTCAGCACTATGCATTTACAGTTCTCTGCTCTGTTTGAACAGAACTGTAGTTGTTACTGACCACCACCCATGCTTACAGAAAGAAGCTCGAAAATATTCAAAAATGGTATTAAGCAGATACAAGAATGCCAGAAATAAAAAAGGGACTGTTTATGTTTTGGCTTCTAGTTTTTTCTCAAAGTCGTGCAGTCCTCATGTTGTGGATGCTGTATATTAAACATTAACACAGCCAGATGTACTAAGCCTTTTGTGCTGGATTCTGATGCAAATGGGACACATTCTGCTTACGTGTTATGAATAAAACTGGTGCTCAAGCCTAAACATGCAGTTTATGCGCCTTGTACTTGGACGAAAGCCAACACACAGAAGTATCTGAGGTAGGATCAAGCCGAACGTGGGAGGATCATGCAAAAATGCATATATTAATTGTTATATATGAAATATTGAATGTGTGGTTGACTACCTACTTTGTTAGATTTTACATTTGGGCAATTAGCAGATATGTGACCAGGCATAAACTAGTGTCAAAATAAGGCACATTACTGGTAGGCTTCCTTTAAAGATGGCAACAGTCTCAGGGTCAGAAATACGCACACGGAAAGTAAATTACGCACTTACACCACCATGCCTATTACCCATTTTGGTGTCTCGCAAATAACATTTAGACTACTGTTTTGATGGCAAAGACCTTTTATTCACACCTATTCAACAAATCATTTTTTCCTTTTGTTTCAAAATTGTTGACAGCTCCACTATTTTGCAGCCCTTTTTAAACCTGCACCTCATAAACACCGCACAGTTAAAAGACAATCCTACATTAAAGCCATAGTGCTGACAGTCCTTCATGATTAGCAACAGCCTGCACTGTTATATCCACAATGTAAATCAAACATTTAAACATATGTTGTCCAAATTGTTGTAGGAAATTGCTTTTAATGCATGCATATGAACAAAAGGGAACTGTAGATAAAACTTAGAGTGAATAAGCCTTCAAGTTGGGCAAAATGGCTGCATTTTGCTTCTTGAGCTATCTGGAGCTACAAAGATCAAAAGTCCAAAGCAATAAGAAAAGCCTTTCTAGAACACACACGCTAAATGTTTGAAGCTTTAGTGATACATCCCACTGACAGAGCATCAAGTTTTTAGTTTGGCAATGTTACTAAAGCACGAGGCTTTCTTCTAGATCTCATTCTGATCACATTCTCTCAAAAGCAGAAAGTAAATGTATTTTTCAAAGAACTCTGCTTTTAGCAAATATGTTTATGACTCACTGAAGCTTTTAGAACTGGAAGAAATATTCGATAGCAGAAGTGCACTAGAGGAGGAATATGACAGCTCTGAGATAAGTGAAGCTGTCTCTACTTATTAGATAAGTGCAACATGCATCTTCATAAAATAGAGGAGCGCTCAAAATTGCTCAAGCCACTGAATTTCCAGACGGGTCTGGTAATGTACATACATCTTCTTATGAAAGGCTGAATGAGACAGAAAAGGCAAGATGAGCTTAATGTGCATTCTCTCTAGACCTTTCTCTTTTCTTTTGTTGCAGCACAGTGATACATACCAAATGTCACATTCTGAAATGAATGGCAACAGGACATTAAGGTAGACAGTGATAAAAAAGAAACCACACACTGCAACACTCTAGTCTAGCCGACTAGATTGCACTGCATCACGTTTTGCAGCAGTGCAAACAACTTTGCAAAACACAAAAAGGAAAAATGTGGGAACTGCAGGATGTTGCAGAGCTAGATTGTGGTGTGCATATGCAAGACAAAGATCTTTTTTAATCATGTGGGAAAGAAAACCTCTTTTCTAAACACATACAAATTCATTACAAAAGTCTCTTGTATGGGCTGTTGGAAACCATTAGCAATTTTTTTTTTGATTAAGCAAAAAAATAATGGGATGCACAATATGTCAACTGCCAAAACATTTTACACCAATAAATTAAAACGAGGAATTATTATTATCATGATATCTGATATTTGAATAACAGCCAATAACTGCAAGTGACCATTTGGCTCCCCATTTTTGCTCGCACATGCATTGTGTACACCATATCTACACATTTTAAAAGGCAATTACTTTGATATTACTTGCTCAATATATCTAGTTGTTGTACACGATTGCTAACATATTACAGAAAAAATGAGCTTACCTGATGGGGTGATGTGTCTCCAGGTGATTTTAGGCTCTGGTTTGCCACTGGCAAAACAGAAGAGCGAAATATTCCCGCCTTCATTTACCGTGATGTTCGGTGAAATGTCATATATTTTGGGTGGAACTAAAAAAAAAAAAAAAAAACAAGGGAAGAAGAACAAACACACAAAAAATATAGTAAATCGTAATATCCATTATATAAGTCTAAATATAAATAAAATATTACATGCAATATGCGAATGAATTAAAGATTCATAGCATTCATTATTCTGCCCAAGCCTGATATTTCTGTGTCAGATTAAAAGAATATCCTCCAGACATCAGCACGGAAGCGTGCAATCCATATGGCTGAGAAAAGCTCTAGCTGCAAAACTGCAAAAAATGTCTTAATGCTGTATTTTCTCTCACCGCACCTCCACTCCCTTGCTTTGCTCCTTCAGAAGTCTACAACGTCAAAGAAAATTCATCCTCTGATCTTGCTCTCCAACATAAAGCAGGCTGTAAACTGTCATAAGAAAGCAAAATCAACAAATCCCTCCGCACCTTTTGGAGATACAGCTCTAAAACCCACACCGTTTGTTCACTGTGGTCTGAACTGCCCCCAGTTTCGCTAGGCCAGGCTTCCCTCCTTTTCGCAATCCAGGATTTTCAATAGCGCTTGGTGCAGTGCAGGAGGCCACTTTTTCGAAAGCTTACTTTCTGTTTTATGTGAGGCAATGACTTGCAATATAATTATCTTTTGCTTCAGCTGCGGCAGATTTCTCACTATGTGTGAGCATAATCAGCAGCACAGCATGTTGTTTTGTGAATATAATCATACATCATTATTTTTTTTAAAGAATTAACTATGATAGTCTTGGCAAATAAATACAATGGAGGTATGAAAGAGGCATAAATCTGGTCATGTAAAAAGAGATTGCTACTGAACACCAGGTATGTACAGTGGCCCTGAAGGCCAAACCAAACCAACAAATTACTAAACACTACAACAAATTAAGAAACACAAAATCTAATCCAGAAACAACAACAAAATTGAGAAACACAACAAATTGAGAAGCACAACAACAAAATTGAGAAACATAAAAACAAATTAAGAATCACAAAAACAAAATTGAGAAACACAAAAACAAATGGAGAACCACAAAATCAAATTGAGAATCACAAACTCAAATTAAGAAGCACAAAATCAAATTGAGAATCAAAAAATCAAATTAAGAAGCACAAAAACAAAATTGAGACGCATAAAAACAAATTAAGAAGCACAAAAACAAAATTGAGAAGCATAAAAACAAATTAAGAATCACAAAAACAAATTAAGAA
>JBBPCX010000114.1:16386313-16444183 GCA_037974365.1 Hydrocynus forskahlii | reverse complement strand
TACCGATTCCACGGAATGACCCATATATATGTGTGTGTGTGTGTGTGTGTGTGTGTGTGTGTGTGGATGTAGGCAAAACATTTCAGTACAAGAATGAATTTTATCGCAATCTAATGTATTAGCACAATCTATTCAAATACAAAGTGCATTGTCCTCAGACTCAATTAAGGCTCGTATTAGAAAAGTTAACTTGTTGAATCCAGTGTAACTTTTGGCGCAACTCCTGCCCCATTGTGCAAACCAACAGGAATTTACTGAAATGTTTTTTTCAAAAATCATGTTGCTGCTGTAGGACTTTTATTTTGTCGCTCTAGTGTTGATGGTCTGGTGTGGCTTCACCTTCTCCTCCAGAGGAAGACCCTGTAAACAGAAGAAGATGGGGTATATGAGAATCAGTCGATCATGAACTCTTTATCGCAGGAGATCTGTGGGTTCTCCAGAGCTCGGCTGAAGCAGCAGAGCACCAGGGTGACCACTGTGACTGGGAGGGTTCTGCTGGAGAAGATCAGTGGAGATGAGGTGGAGGTGTCTGAGGCTGGAGAACAGGACTGTGGGTTTGTGCAGGATCTGAGCTCAGACCTGCAAGTGGGGGTCATCACATCCTTCCTCCTGCTCTGTGAGATGGTTTGGTTTGTTTATGTTTCCTAATCAGCCCCACTGCACTCTGGGATAAGAGCTGAGATGAGCACGAAATGTTCTTAAAAGTCTTTCATTTTTCCTCTTCTGACTCTTTATTTATCAGCCTCACAAGATGCTGCAGGTGATCTAGAGACTCTGAGAAGATTTAAGGTAAACCCCTATCTCTGACCCTGCATCTGCTTTTACACTATATGGACAGAAGTATTGGGACACACCTCTGATTGAATTCTGCATTTATTTCTACATTAACTTGAGTATTTCTGCCAGAAACTTCCTTACAGCTCAGATAAATGTCTTTAAACATTTTTTTCACAGTGGCCTAAGACTTTTGCATGGTACTGTATGTGCACAGCATTATAAAATAACACAAGACATTTTGTGGACAATATAGCTGTAAAGATTAAATTACAAATAACCACACAACCCATATTTCTCACTCTTTTAGCAATTCAGACTCTTCTAATACTGGAAGAAGTGGTAAAATAATGTAAAGGACAGTATTTTAGTCAAAGTAAACTTTCGTTTTCACTATATACATGTATACAGTGAGGCAAGACGGCGTGGGGAAAAAATATCTAAAGTAGTAAAAAAAATTTGTACAAAAGGTATTTTTAACATTCAGAAATTGTGAAGATGTTCCATCAGCAGTGAAGTGAAAAACACAAATGTAATTGTGTATGTGTTATATGTACATATGATCAGAACTAGTTCAATATAAATGCACAGTCCATCGATTTTATTCCATTCCACTTGTTTACAGGTGACTCATGTGCTGAATGTTGCCTATGGAGTGGAAAATGCCTTTCCTGAGCTCTTCACCTACAAGACTGTTACCATGCTGGATCTCCCAGAGACTCCACTCACCTCTTACTTCCCTCAGTGCTTCGAGTTCATAGATCAAGCCAGAGAACAGGTGTGTGTGTGTGTGTGTGTGTGTGTGTGTATATGCGTATGTTATTATACTCATTAAGGCCAGTGTGCCTGCAAGAGAAGGGTATTTGAGGTGAAATGTTTATTTTGTTGTATATGAGTCATGCTGAGGCTGTACAGACGGTTAGGATGTAAATGTGTGTATTTTGGAGAGATATTAGTGTGGGGTAAAGTAACACACTGCATTGGGGCAGCTGGGGCCCCTGCGATCAGAAGGTTGTGGGTTTGAATCCTAGGACTGCTAGTGGCACCACTGAGGTTCCCTTGAGCAAGGTACTGTCCCCACACACTGCTGCCCGGACGCTGTGTTCCTGGCTGCCCCCTGCTTCACTTGGTGAATGGGTTCAATACAGAGAAAGAATTACAGATTGTTCACACTGTGCTGTGGTGTGTGTGTGCGTATCACAATTGGTCATTTTACACTTTATAACCCATTTCCACACATTCACTCATTCACCCCCAACACACACTGATTTGATTCCACTTTCTGTTGTCTCCCGTACAGGACGGTGTGGTGTTGGTCCACTGTAATGCTGGCGTGTCCCGCTCTGCCTCTGTTGCCATCGGTTACCTGATGGCACGACATAAGATGTCATTTGACGAAGCCTTCGACACCGTCAAATCCGCCAGGCAGTCAATCCGGCCAAACCCTGGATTCCTCATCCAGCTCAAGGAGTATGTGCCCTGAGCCTCGTCAGACGATGGCATTTATGGAGATCATCCGTTTTTTGACACAGTTTTTTTCATAGGCCTGCATTAAGTTGAAATAACCTATTTATTGAGTTCACATTTGTTGCATATTAAAAACTGAGTGAAAAAAAATATACACTTATGTTTTTGAGTGATTTTATGGGGGGGAAAAACATTATTTATGTGGACAAACGTATTGGGACACCTGTTTTTCAGGGTTTGGGGCCCTTACTTCCAGTGAAGGGCAATCTTAATGCTTCATCAGACCAAGACATGGCATGCTTCCAACTTTGTGGACCCAGTTTGGGGAAGAACCTTCTCTATTCCAGCATGACTGTGTCCCAGTGCACAAAGCGAGCTCCATAAAGACATGGCTGGATGAGTTCGGTGTGGAAGAGCTGGCCCACACAGAGCTCCGAGCTCAACCCCACCCAACACCTTTGTGATGGACTGGAATGGAGATTGTGAACCAGGCTATCTCGTTCAACATCAGTGTCTGACCTCTTAAATGCTCTACAGAATAAATGGGCACAAATTCCCACAGAAACTCCAAAATCTTGTAGAAAGCGTTTCATAAAGAGTGGAAGCTGCAATTGGGAACCACACTTGAATGTAGTGTCATTAAAGTCCTTGTTGGCGTAATGGTTAGGCGTCCCAATACTTTTGTCCATATAGTGTATAGTAACTACAGTGTGGACTTTTATTGTGAAGTTCAGTACGCAGGGCTGACGGTCTCCTTGGGAGACGACACGGTGTTAAAAACAGATAGTCTGCTGACTTTTTGACTAAAAAGCGTGCTTTTTCCACAATATACTGATAATAATAGGTAGCAGAAGAATGTGGGCCTCCTCTTTAGTGCAGAGACAATTGATTTCAATCATTGATACACTGGTTGGGGCGATAGTTAAAGAAATTTGTGAACTCGAAGATGTTTCTGTTTGTAAACATCTAAATGAAGCAGGACCTCCAGAGCTGGACAGAAGTTTAGGAACAGATGTTGAAGTGGTAAGTATTTGGGCTACTGGACGCAAAGTGTCCTCCCTTGTGTAAATACACTACGTGGACATAAGTATTGGGACGCCTGACCATTACACCAGCACAGACTTTAGAAACATTGCATTCAAATCAGTAGACTTTAATATGGAGTTGGTTCTCACTTTGCAGCTGTAATAGCCCCCAGTCTTGTTGGAAGGCTTTTCACAAGATTTTGGAGTTTTGCCCGTTCATTCTGTAGAGCATTTATGAGGTCAGACACTGATGTTGGATTAGAAGGCCTGGCTCACAAACTCTGTTCCAGCTCATCCTAAAGGTGCTGGATGGGGTTGAAGTCAGGGCTCTGTGTGGTCAGTCAAGTTCTTCTACACCGAACTCATCCAGCCATGTCTTTATGGAGCTTGCTTTGAGTCACAGTCATGCTGGAATAGAAAAGGTTCTTCCCCAAACTGTACACGAATTTGTAAGCATGGCGTTGTCCAAAATGTCTTGGTCTACTGAATAAGTATGCTTTTCCTTCACTGGAAGGAAGGGGCCTAATCTAAACCCTGAAAAACAGGCGTCTCCCAATACTTCTGTCCATATAATGTGGCAAACTAATCAAATCCGTCTTCATTTTGCAGGTGAGGGTCACAGCAACTCTGGAGAAACTGACAAAACAAACAGTCGAGCAAATCAGCAAACTGTTCTGTCCACTGTCCTCTGGAGCCCAAACCAGAGTTCCTCTGTCCTTAAAAAGACAGAAGAGGAGAAAATGGCTCTCAGGGGAGACTCAGCTGGCAAAGAGGAGGAATCCAGTCAAGCCCAGATCAACAGGAGTCCAGTGTGCAGAAACAAATGCAGCAAATGAGGGTAAGTTTCTTTTTTTAAAGGCTGATCACGTACTGTGTCCCACCTAGGGCTGCACAGTACACAGTATGGACAAAAGTATTAGGACACACCTGTTTTTCAGGGTTTACATTAGGCCCCTTCCTTCCAGTGAAGGACAATCTTAGTGCTTCAGCAGACCAAGACCACACCATGCCTCCAACTTTGTGGGTCCAGTTTGGGGAAGAAACTTTTCTATTCCAGCATGACTGTCCCAGTGCACAAAGCAAGCTCCGTAAAGACGTAGCTGGAGGAGTTCAGTGTGGAAGAACTTGACTGTCCTGCACAGAGTCCTGACCTCAACCCCATCAGGCACCTTTGGGATGAACTGGAACGGAGATTGCGAGTCAGACCTTCTTGTCCAACATCAGCTCCTGACCTCATAAATTCTCTGCAGAACGAATGGGCACAAATTCCCACAGAAACTCCAAAATCTTGTGGAAAGCTTTTAAAAGAGTGAAAGCTGTTACAGCTGCAAAAGTGGGACCTGATCTACATTCTCCTCTTTAGGAGGAGATGAAATGGGCCCTTTAATATCTTACATACTGCAATATGGAAGGAGTAATTGCAGTACTGATATTGTGCGGCTCTAGTCTGCCATGATTTTTAAATGACTAATGGAACTGTCTCATCACAGA
Source organism: Hydrocynus forskahlii (assembly GCA_037974365.1). Classification (NCBI taxonomy): domain Eukaryota; kingdom Metazoa; phylum Chordata; class Actinopteri; order Characiformes; family Alestidae; genus Hydrocynus; species Hydrocynus forskahlii. The sequence continues at coordinate 16,439,426 of JBBPCX010000114.1, read as the reverse complement.
GGGAGGACTGGGTGATCTCTCTTCTCAAGGAGAGAGTGTCAGTGGAGAAACAGATCTGCTCTGCTCCTCAGAAGACACTCTGAACGGACCTGAGGAGCTTCTTCCTCAGACTGTGGAGGTAAACATCACATGCGTAGTAACAGTGACAGTAGTTATTGTGACTTTGCTACACTTTATAATGACCTAAGCAGAGTTGGAGGTACGCTCTGGGTTTGTTTGGTCTGTTTTGATGGACAAACACTCATACAGAAAGCCAATTCAATTTATGGTTTTTAAGGGAGCTCAAATCTCTTTCAGGGATGTTTGCGGAGATGGGTATGGTTAGGGTTTTACTGATGCTGCTCATCTATACCAATTCTCGTCAATACTCCTATTGATACTTCCTTCCGTAATGTGATGTGAAAAATAGACACAACATGAAAAGAAGTGAGAAGGAGATTCAACAGTTATGTTATTACTTGTTTTGGAGAAATAATGAGCTAAATTGTTTCCCGAGTTTCCTGTATATATAATGAGGGCGCAGGACTCACTACAAACGTCACTACAAATGTCTTCCCCACTGATCCAAACTAGTGTCAGCTATTTGAAAATGGTTTCCAGATATTTGAATGCATTAATGCACTACTAACTTGGTACCAGTTTCAATACCCATCCCCTTGTCTCCACTGTAGATTTTTGTATTAAACTTAACGTATTGTGCTGTGTTTATTACAGGCTGACGCTGCTCAGCAGACGTCAGTGCTGAAGGCTGAACGGGACCATGAAGAGGAACAAGTGAAATGTTCTACACAACATCAGGAACAAAAAGGTCTGCATACTAAAGTTCAGTAGCTAATTTTAAGAGGAATTACATTTATTTTACCAAAATGTTTAGATAATTGAATCATTAAGTGACCGTTACTTTAAGTATATGGACAATAAATCAGAGCTGTTTGATGTAAAATGCTCCATTATAGTGACACTGGATTATTCACAGTAGTGGTGAATGGAATCAGACGTCTAATGATTGTGAATACTGCCTCATAAAAAACTAGCGCACAGAATGACTTCCAACATGTCAGATATTGTCCGAGCTGTGGTGTTAGATAAGGTTTTGACCATTTCATATCAAACTTGTCTCGTTGACTTTGTTTACACTGCAGCAACTGAATTATGCAGATATTTGTTTTCCTTTATAAAACATATATAATCATCATTATGTCTAAGCTGTACTTTTTTCCCATAGTGGTAAAAGCAATGCTTTTTATAAAGCCTTGCTCTTGTGATAGAGGAGCATTGGCACATTACACTGACTTTCATTAGGAATGTTCTAACAAGAATTGTTTTTCTGGATTTCCAGAAGCAGCATTGCTTGACCAAAGAGAATCTGCTGCGAAGGCTTTCAGTACAGAGGAGAATGTCATTCTTCCAAACAGCTCTGACACACTGGAGATCAAGATCTCAGCAGCGCAGTCATTAGAGAACACTGGTCCTCACAAACAGGAAACCCTCGTGAGAGCCGGAAAAACTTCAGGAAACACCCGTAGGGGAACAGCGTCGCGAAAGCTAATTAATTGCGAGGCCTGCGGGAAGACGTTCACGTACCTGAACAATCTGAAAAGACACCAGAAGACGTTCCACAGCGGGGAGACTCTGTATGCTTGCCAGAACTGTGGAGAAGGTTTTAGCAGCAAGCAGCTTCTCCGCGTCCACCTCAGAGAGCACAAAGTTGAGAAGCCGCACATGTGCACGCTGTGTGAGAAGGTCTTTCGCCTTCCCAATCACCTGAGGAAGCACATGACCACCCACTCTAATGAGAGACCATTCACCTGCAGCACCTGCGGCAAGAGCTTTGCCTCGATAAGCACCCTCAGAGGTCACGAGAGGACCCACAGCGGCGAGAAGACGTTTGTCTGCATGCACTGTGGCATGAGCTTCCTCACCAAGTCCTACCTGGACTGCCACCAGCGAGTTCACACTGGAGAAAAGCCCTACACCTGTATGCACTGTGGCAAAACCTTCGCGCAAAAGAGCAACCTCAGAGTGCACGAGCGGCAGCACACGGGCGAGAAGCCTTTTCGCTGCGACGACTGCGGCGAGAGCTTCATACATGCCAACAGCTACAAATCCCATAAGCAGCTCCACACGGGCGTGAAGGCCTTCTGCTGCGAACACTGCGGTAAGGGCTTCCGCCGGGGAACGCACCTTAAAACGCATCTCCTGACACACAGCGGAGTAAAGCCATTCAAATGCGACTTGTGCCCGAAGACCTTCACCCTTAAAGGCTCATTAAAGGCCCACAGGCTCACTCACACAGGAGAGAAGAGCTTTGTGTGTAACATTTGTAACAAGAGCTTCACCCAGGCCAGTTCTCTGGGAAAGCACAAGAGAACACACACGGGAGAAAAGCCCTATCTCTGTGCCTTCTGCAATAGGTCCTTCTGCCAAAGCAGTCACCTTCATTACCATTATCGGGCTACTCATGCCGGGGCACTGGCTGGAGCTGTGGACGTGACTGAAAATATCTAAAAAATTAAAAGTTGTTGCCCTATGTGCTTTACACTGCTTGAATCGATGCCATGGACTTGATCGGGACTTGTTTCTGTTTTAATTATTTCAGGAATCACACTGTGTACACATGCTCCTTTTGTAATAATTTGATATAGACACACCAACAGTAAATGGAGACCAAGACGATGATAATAAATAAGTAACTTTAGTAATAATGTTAGAAAAAGAGACACAAATAACAGATAAGTGATCCACAACATGTACTGTACATCTTAGGACAACGACCTGAAAAGAATCCACAGTTTACAACAATTGTAACATTTAAATTAGGACATAGACATGAAAGGATCAATATTAATAAGACATTTACATGGTTCTCTACCATAAGGCATTTATGGAGCCTAAAGGAATGTACATGATCAATCTCTATAGGCCAGAGCTTTTATAGAGCATTCCAGATACAATTAAAAAAATAAAATGGAAGAACTCAAGAAATCCAGACTGAAACACTACACATAGTTTGGAACATACTGCACTGGACTACCAGAGGACCTTCATGCACTACTTTAGGACCGTTTCATGATAAGTGCTCCACAGCACTGCAGCCTGCTGTTCACTGAGGTGCTGCTTTGATCTCGGATCAAGTCAGCTGTATTGCTTTGTCCTTTTGACAGGAGTTCAGCTGACCTGAGTTCAGTTTAAGAGTAGTTATTGTTGTATTCAATGCGAGTGACCATGGTGGACACAAGCCTCTCCAGCTGCTCCGCCCGCTGTTTGCCTGTCTGGAGAACTTCTTCGTGATTGGCTTTCTCCTCGCTGTCGTAGTCCATCACGGCCCGGTTGGTTATTAGAGAGAGGGCAAAGACCCGCATGCCACAGTGACGAGCCACAATCACCTCATGAACTGTGCTCATACCTGATACAGGGTAGGGGAAAAGAGACTTAAGTTTTGTGACAAAATATACACTCTACTGTTCAGTGATCTGGAATAACCATTTAATAATTAGCGGGTTATGTAATTATTAGAATGCTAGTCAGTGGTGAACAAAGAACACAGATCCAGAACCGGAGTGAGAGATTCAATTTAAATTACTCAATTATAGATGCACTACTTATATTTTTACTTGAGGAAAAAAAGTATAAAGCATTTGCTTCTAAATACATGTATCAGCAGTCGAACATTTTCTAGTGTCTTGGGTCTGTTTCAAAAATGGGAAAAATTTCACTCCCAATCCAAAAACTTGGAATATCAGCACAACACACTTTTTCATTCTGAAAGCTTGCCTGGCCTAGTCCAATGCTCAGCTATGATTAGACAGGTTGAAATGGGAGTTTGGTTTGATATTTGTCAAAGTGCATAATTTGTATTAATGGAAAATCAGGGTTTTATAGCATCCTGCAGAAATTGTTCTTGCGTGGGTAGCTAGCCAATAAATAGATATTTAAACCTAAACTTCACCCTAACTACCAGGAGATGCAAATCTGAAACCATGACAAATGTCAGGTGTAGAACTACTATTTTCTGACTGTGTCTGCAACTGGATTGTGGTGGCACAGTTTAAAGAAGAGTTTAAAAAAAGGTGTGTACTACAGCAGAATTAGGCAAGATTCTCACCAACAGCGTCAGCTCCGAGTTTGTGCAGCATGCGGCACTCTGCGATGGTCTCGAATGAGGGTCCTCCGAGCACGCAGTAAACTCCCTCCCTGAGGAAATCTCCATAACCCAGCTCAATTCCCACATCCATCGCCAACTGCTGCAGCTCCCGGTCGTACGCATCAGACATGCATGGGAACCGCACGCCGAACCTGGAGAAGATAAACACTCTAGTTATTACTGAACACTTGGCACATTTAAAAAAAGGATCAGTTTCTCAGACAAGTGTCAGATGCCAAGTTTCAGAATACAGTGAACCCCTCCTGACTTCATTACACATTCAAGCAGTGAGAGTTTTGCAATTCAGAGCTTAAGAGCAATTAATTAGATTATTACATCATTAGACTGCACTACCAGAGTAAAAATTTTTAACAGCAGCTCGTTAGTATCCAAGAACTGTGCTAAAAGACTAATTGTGAACATTTACATAAACTATTCATCAGAGTCAAAACTTGAAGAAAAGCCTTATTTTAAGACCACACACACACACACACACACACACACCTTTCATCATTCGGTCCAGCCAGGGGGTTGTTGCCAGCAAATCCAGGCATATTAAGATGGTCTTTGATGATCATGATGTCTCCTACTTTGTAGTCCTGATTCAAGCCTCCTGCGGCATTGGTCAGAAACACTGTCTCCACACCCATCAGCTTGAATATCCTCATGGGGAGGGTGATCTAGAACAGGACCAGGGATATAATTTATACATATATCCCTGTATGAATGAGAGACCTGAGCGGTCTAGAGCAGAAGTTCCTAAGCAGTCCTAACTGCTTCAGAACCTCTACTCTAGATAACGAGCTGATTGCTTGATTTCCTTATAACATTAAGGTAGCCATATGTGCAAAAATGAAGTGAAACATGCACAGATTTTTGCTTCTTGTGCAAAACAGCTCTATAGTAGAGTCACGTGGCCTTAGACCAGGGATGCCTGAATCTGGTCCTGGAGCACTGGTGTCCAGCACAGTTTGTTGGTTCCCCGCCTCAAACAATCAGTTAACCTGGCAATTCACAGGTGAGTTGAACCAGGTGTGCTTATGCAGGGAAATCAACAATCTAGTGGACACAGACACTCCAGGACCGAAGTTGAGCACCCTTGGCTTAGATGAATGCAATAACAGAAGATATAAGAGAATCTGACACACTTCTACTGAATAGCTGAGACCTGTAGGCTTAAGAATGTCAGTACTATGCAATGCTTGTACCTTTTGAATGGGATATCCCTCATAAAGATGAAATCGCCCTTGCATGCACACACATGGCCTCCCTTTCAATGTTCCAAACACCAGCCGTCCAGCATGACCATGCACTGTTATGGAAAAAATTAACAAATAAAATAAAACAAAGTAAAGTGGCCTCTATAGTCATGCATGAACACATTCATAGTGGTGGCCTAGTGGTTAGGGCATTCGCCCTGCGATCAGGATGTCATGGGTTCGATTACCAAGACTGCTAAGCACCTCTGAGGTACCCTGAGCAAGGTGGGTTAAATGCAGAGAAAGAACTTCAAGCTGTTCACACACTGTGCTGTGGGGTGTTAACTGTGACAGAATGGTCACTTTCACACCACAGCACAGAGTGTGAAATTCTTTTTCTGCATTTAACCCATTCACCAAGTGAGGCAGTGTGCTGCCACCAACGGGGCGGGGGGGGGGCACCCAGGGAGCAGTGTGTGCCACTCGCAGTCATGGGATTCTAACCCAAGATCGAATCCGATTCGAATCCGATCGCAGAGGCAACTCCCTAACCACTAGGCCACCAGGTGCCCCAAAAACTAAACAAAGGAAATAATCAGAAAAAATAAATGAAGGCGTGAGTTAACAAAGCAGGGCTTCTCATTATGCCAATTTAAACTGAAAGGTCTCTTCTCTTCAGCTTCTGTGACTTTAGGCAAACTGAAAACTGCTTTGTGAAATTCTTCACTGGGACATCGACAAACATCCCAGACACCAGTAAATGTGCCAAGTGTTCACACTGACCTGTGCTCTGGGGGAAGTTGGGGATGTCTTTGTAGCTGAAGGCCACCTGGTCCTTCAGCATATCAGCAAGTCCTCCAAGGCCTGAGCCACAAACGATGCCCACCAGGGGGCGCACTGCAGTCTGCGCGAGCAGCCAATCAGCTGTGGCCCTGCACTCCTCGTAACTGTACCTACGGAGTTAGAAGGGAGAGGGTTTGGTAATTCACCAAGAGCTCACATGACAGAGTGTGTAACTAATCCGACACACACGTTTATAGTGTAATTTCAGAACTTCACAGCGTGCAGGCCTGTGTGTGTGGGTTTGTACACAATCAGACAAAAATACACGCACTGATATTCGAGTAGTGATGAGAATTCATACATTTTTCAGGTCGCAACCAAAGAACCCTATTACAACCAGAAAGGTCACAGACACCGGACCTAAGCAGACCCAAGCGCGCGCGCGCACACACACACACACACACACACACACACACACACACACACACACACACACACACACACACACACACACACACGACTGTAATTTAAAATATGTCCTTATTTTACATGATCAAATCTGCCAAAACTCTGTATGACCGTCTTATGTGCTGTAATCTCTATACCCACCTACACTATGTGTCCAAAAGTTTGCAGACACTTGTTCATACATCATTTTTTCTGAAATCAATGATATATTTATAGAGCTTCTATTTTTATCCTACTTAATAGCTTCTAACCACACTATTCTCCTCTGCACTTCTTTTGCACTTTCAATGTTTTTTAATTGATTTTCTATGTATTCTTTTATTTTATTCTATTTTATTTTTTTTTATCTTATTCACTGTAAAGCACATTGAATGGCATTTTTGTGTATAATTAGGTGTTATATGAATGACTTTTTCAAGAAGGCTTTGCACACTTTTTTGAGGATTTGATTACATTCAGTCAAATGAGTATAGGTGAGGTCAATTACAGAGGTCGGATTATTCCAGATCATTACATTACATTCATTTTAACAATATGAGGAAACATTCAAGTTTAAGGACGGTGTGAGAACCAGAGGAGAGTTCAAAGTGCTAAAATCTTTATGTAAGAGTAATTCTGGAACACGACAAGATCACAAATGAGATCCCTAAAGGTGCCCCCTCCCTCCAGAGAACACTCTTCCACTGCTATCTGACATGTGGCTTTGGGCACGGTGACCTTAGGCTCATGTCATCTCTGTGCCATCCTATCCGTGCTGCTTCTCTGTGGAGATTACATAAGATGTGTGTGCACAATGAAATGCTTGTGTCTGAAACTGGGAGCCGAATTCACCAATTAGTGGTGCAGTAATGTTTCAGCACGCTCTGACCAACAGCACATCCCAGTCAAATTCTGAAACCTGAGCCGGTCCAGCCCCATCACCTCTGCTTTCTCAGTTATTTAGGGCAAGAGGCTTTTCATGCTGACTGACCAAAATAAACTGCCAACAGCCTAATGAGGATACCTCAATGTGATACTCATGTGTGGGACCAGCCTCTCACTATAGCATTCCTAAAATAATCCCTATGAATCAGATTAGAAGTCGTCAAGCATTACAGAACAGACCTGTGAAGTTGCAAAGAGAAAAAGATGATGATAATTGTACTGGAAGCTGGAAGCCATCCTGGTCCACACCCAGGTTTGAAAAGTTGTTTTTATGAGGAAAAGAGGCATGTTTCTACAAATTTTCCATCATCATGAGGATATTTGGTCCTCCACGTCCTCTGAAAGGACAAATACACACGGTCTCTGCCTGCCTCCCCCCCCCCTTTTCTCCTCACTGTCTCGCCCTCGCCCTCTCTCCCCCTCTTTTTCTCTCTCCCTCCCTTTGTCTCCTCACTGTCTCGCGCCCTCTCTCTCTCTGTCTCACTCACACGACACATTCTCTTTCCCTCTCTGTCTGTTTCTCTCACACGTGTCACTTCCAGAAGGTCCTACAGCTCGAGCTTCACCACGTGCTTCCAAACTTCCAGCACCCAGAGACCACAAAAGGGAAAACCGAGCTTCAGAAAAATGAATGAATGACTGGACGAACAGACGAGTGAGTGGGTCTGAGAGTGAGAGAAATACTCATTAAACACGGAAAAGTAACAAGAGTAGGATAGTAAGTGATACTTTCTTACCCAGTATTGCCTTCAGGAAACATCGCACAGCAAAGTCAGGATCTCTAACGTAACTCTGAAAGGTCACTGGCTTTAAAAAACGAAATTAAAATACCACAGACGCTTTAAACGAATTAAAACTTCAGGTAAATGGTACAAAAATCAAACTCGAACTGAACTGTCACTCAAAAAAGGCTGAATTGTATCCTATTGCTGTTTAAATCCCCAAAGACTCTGAAAGCCGGTTTATTTATAAGCACGCGGAAGCCCCGCCCCGTCACCTGACGTCAATACACACGCAGCGAGTAACACCTTCTGACGTAAAGACTCCAGAGGTGGGAAGGTACCCTGGTGTGGGCGGGGAGGGGGAAGTGGGGGGGTCTGAGTCCAGTTTTTACTGTTTCTTTCACAGAATAGTGAAGCTTTATAAGAGGACGATGAGCTGCTCCCAGACCAGCAGAAACAGCCATAAGGGTCTTTACTGGGTGAGGATGGGTGGCCAACCCACAGGTCATGGGAGGTTAAGAAAAAGGGACATACACAGTGACGAAAATATTTGGCCAAATGTTTTGACTCTGGTTAGTTCAGAATGTTTTGGCTGGATGTCATGTACCATGTGGACAAGACACCAGGTCAACAAAAAAGCCTGAGTGGATTACATCCTAAAATATCATGAATTAAATGCAATACAATTATATATGTATGTGTGTATATATATACGCATGTGTACTCTTTAATGCTCTTTGACCCTTTTTATTAATTTTATTATTATTATCATTATTATTATTATTATTATTATTATTATTTGGATTAATTAATTTGTTTTTATTTTTAAATTTTCTGTTTATCTGTTTATTTCTATCCTACTTTTTATCACTATTTGAATTATTCTATTTATTATTCGATCTATTTTTAGAATTATATTTAATTATTTTACTTATGAATGAGCTACTGGATATCTGTATTTCCCCTTGGGGAGAAATAAAGTTTCTATCTATCTTTTCTTATTTTCTTAAAAACACTTTGGTATATTGAAGACCAGATGTGCTGCTGCATTTTGGATCACCTGTAGTGGTTATGTGTTCTTCAGCAGAAGACCAGCCAGGACAGAGTCACAGAAGTTCAGGTGACAAAAGACTGGAAGAGTATCTGAGTGGCATCAGTGGTGAGGAGAGGATGGATTCTCTTGATGTTAAACTTCATCCTGGAACATCTCCAGTCACGGTGTGCTACTTTTGGCTTAGGCATGAACTGTAGACACCATGGATGCCCTTAGGTCAAAACCCAATGCCCTTTCCATCTCTTGGCTCCTGATTATGTTACATCTGGAAAAGAAGCCTGTATGACTTCGCTTGAATCCCTCGCTGGTCATGTGATCCACATTCCTTCTCATAGTATTCCATCAATCAAAACCACTTTTTGAATTACTGCAGATGTTACATCATAGCACACAATGTATAAAATATTGTAGTGTATTCTGGAATGTCTGGATGTGTGATGTCATTTATCTGGTCACATGACCCACATCACTCATAACATTCAGTCAGTGGAAACGCACCTTTTAAATTGGGACAATCATTTCATCATAATGCACTGGCTGCGTCACAACCTGCAGATTACCACACGAAAATAGTGTGTTAAACTAGAACAGAATAATTTGAAATGCACTCAGTGTGTGAAGTAGAAGTGTGGTTTGGGACGCAGCTCTTGTGTTGGCATACAATACATTATGATGTAATCAACGCTACCAGTTACATGTTGTTGCACACCATAGGTTCATTCATTTAGTGCAGATTCGTATTCTTAAGCACTGGAAAATTGTTGTATGAACAACTATAAATGAAAATATGTCAAATAAAGCAAGTTTCCTTTCTAAAATAAAAGAATCTGTAATTGTAGTGGTTTCATCCCATTGGTTGTCACTTAATTTCTTGTGAAATATCGTTTGGTGATCTGATCGTTTGTTGACCACTAGAATTATTCTTATAATTATGAGGGGTGGCTTTTTTAAGTAACTCAGATGGTAAACATACTGTACATTTGTCAGCAAAGAATATTGAATGTAGTTTTATGAAATATTAAGTGAGTAGCATGCAGATGTATCTCAGACTGTGCAAAAACCTTTGTAGTGACCCTTTCGTGACACTCCATCATTCAATAAATTACTTTTCAGTCTAGGACTTTTATTACAGCATAATAAAAAGTATTATCATTGTGTTATTTTCTGTGTTTTCATAATGTGACCATAAACCTTTCATGCCTTTCCTAATCTGATAAGCAGAGTATTTATCAGCCCAGTCATTATGTTTCAGCTTCGCAGTTAAATAGAATTGCTACACACTTGCTCAATTCATAAGAAAAGCAAACAGATTATTATCACAAGACTAGAGGGAATTAATTTATTGCAACAACAGAATGTCTCTGTCCCTGCTTCCCTACTGTTCATGTACAGCACATGTGATGTGCCGTACGCGATAAACGTTGTATTTACAAGAACTTCAGCCGTGTGGCCTTCTCGCCTGAGGCCCCTTCTTATCACCGGGGGTTTTGTGTTTGATTCTTTTGAGAATGTTTTCCTCCACCCAAGGCCAAGCTGTGGGTAAGGCGTCAGCAGACTCATCCTGTGTGAATATCAGTCACACTGCCCCAGAAACGTTTTTCTTTTTTTTTTTTTCAAGCAACACGCCTACAAACTGGCCAATGGAGGGACTGGGACGGGCTGTGATGTCACATGTTTGTCTTTTACCTTTTGAGTTTACAGTGCAATAAAAATCAATAGAAACTGTTCCCAGGGTGCAAAATCTCATTTTGTAAACCTTCACCTCTCTCTGGCGTGTGTGTGTGTCTGTGTATCTGTTTGTGTGTGCGTCTGTGTGTGTGTGTGTGTGTGTGTGTGTGTGTGTGTCTTAGGGTCTGTGTGTGTCTGTGTATGTATTTGTGTGTGTGTATGTATGTGTTTGTCTGTGCGCGCGTCTGTGTGTGTCTGTTTGTGTGTGTGTTTATTTGTTTGTGTGTGTGTGTGTGTTTCTGTGACGGCTTCCTCAGTAGTAGAGCGTTTTGTAACAGTGTTTCAAAAGAGCTGAAATACTGGAAGTGTGATGTCATCAGCTGTGAGGGAAATTAAAGTCATTCCGTTGTGATGAGTAACCGACACTGTACAGCCCCAGGTTAGCACATTCTCGACATACATTTTGAGTTTACAATGCTCACTCCCATAAAAACATACTGAGGAAGAATACACAGTATACACAGAATACGCAGTAACACGGTGTATGAGTAAGGGAGTTGGCGTCCCCCACTACGCTTACCTACACCATGTTTTTACACTCATTTTTGTTATTTTTTCTGTTATTACAGTACAGTGTACAAATACAGTATATTTATGTCCTTTTCCTCTTTCTGTGGCTTAGTTGTGTTTTTATGTTCTAGATTATGATTTTACAGCTCTGTTTGAATCGGTAAGTGACTGAGGTTAGGGTGTGTTTCGACTTACACCAAAATTTAGGTTACATCACTGTCGTAGAAACGGATCTGTGTCATAACTTGAGGACCCCCTGTACAAAAGTCCTCTGAGTTTTATGTGTAATGTTGAAAATGGTAAAATAGCGGTAAATCCGAAGAGAACTTTTCTTTTGCCTTACAAGCCCCTGCATGTACCTCTCTGCCATAATTGTATATAAAAATACATATATGATAGACCAAAACGTCCTAAGTTTCCGACTTTAGGCAATGTGTTCTCACATATTTCAGGCAGCGATGACTGAATACAATGAATTTTTTGTGAGGTAGCTTTTTGGAGCATTAAATGCTTCAGACACCTGGTTCCTATCATCACTGATGCGAACAATTCTGTCCAAAAAGCATTTTTTCTCATCAAACCACTCTGACTGAATGGTTAAACGTTAACCATTTAATTGTGCAGAATTTTAGAAAAATCTGAGGAATTCCCCTTTATACCTTAAATGATAGACGACTCATTTATGAAAAAGCAGAGTTAAAAACTGAAACACTCAAAATGGACAACGGCTCCTTTGTAAATAAAAGATGGAAAAGGCAAATGTGATCATATAAGCAAAAAATATCATCAATATAAACAATTCAAGAGTACAAATGTGATTATAAATAGAACTAAGAAAGGCAGTCAGTAAAGGAACTATCCCTAACACTACAAAAGTAAAAAATAAAAGAAAAACAAAACAGAATTAAATAGTAAAGATAACTAAGCAAAGTTGAAAAAAAAATCTATACATATAAGCTCATCTTCACGGAAACACTACATGTAGAAAATGTTATCTAAGACAGAAGAGCTCAACGATGACCAAGAAATATAAGCAGACTAAAATAGAAGTGAAACAGAGCCGAGTAACCTACACATAAGGAGAGATGGTAGAGAGAAACAAATAATAATAAATTAATGAGTGTATGTACATTTGACAACACCTGCTAGTAAAAGCTATGATGATAACGAGTGTAACACAATACTATTTTTTTGATGCTACTTTTTTGTCATCAGGTGCTGTGAACATGTACGAAGTGTGATGAGATGTTTCTCTATGGACCACAGTGAAACACAGCAATATTTACATTTCAGCAAAGTGCAAGTTGCGACAGAAATAATACAATAAATAGACACTACAGCAATGTAATAGTATAGTGTGAAAGGGATGTAAAAACAGAGTGACTAATATTACTATTATTAATATTTCCAGAGTGACTAATATTACACCATAAGTATGATTATTACATACGAGGCAGTCAGCACGTCTCACAGACCAGACTGGCTGTAACCTGTTTTTTCTACATCAGAACAGTCAAGTGTGAACGGGGTGGAAACTTCTAGAATCACCATGAGTATGATATTGCTCAAGTGGGACCACACTAAACCACACTGAATAAATATAAATTGTAGTTTATCAAATAACAGGACGTAAGTGTGCATTTTGTGGCAGTGAATAGAAAAGTGCAGGTGCTACTGAAAGTCCAGAGTGTTATATGAGAGGTATACAAAGGTACATTAGAAACAACACAATAAATAGGATAGACAGCAGTGTAACATACTATGATACACAATAAATGAAAGTATAAAATGTTCTGCATATGTCTGTGATGCACATCTCAGTATCTGAGCTCATGTCTTGGAAAGCTGGAGATGTGTGGACCAGCCCGGCTATAACCTGTTTTTACAGCTTTTCGCAGAACGAGGTGTTCCGTAAACAAGGGGTGGCGCTAGACACTACACATGCATGCCAAAGTCATCACAGACACAGATACGTGTGGCGAGGAGAGTATTCATTTTCACTTCCTTTTTGATTGCCAGTGTGATGTTGGTGGATGGAACTGAAATATGACCGAGAGAGTGTGCAGAAATTTAGAGGAACAACAGTTCATCAGCATCAAACTTTATCTCTCAACACAAAACCCAAATCAGACACAGGACAATTTACTTCTCATCAAATTTATAGAAACGGGACATTTGTTTCTCAGTTCTTGCCCATTACATGATGCGATGGCTGGAATTGCTGATGTTGAAGCTCCTTAACTGACTGAGACAGGCAGTTTCATCCTGAAAATGTCCTTGAAATATAAGACCTGCTCTTTTACACTGTCTAGCTTGTGTGCAAAACCTGGGGCTTCCATTTTTCATTTTTCCTCCTGAACGTAGTTCCCTAGTTTTAGTAATGCTGAGGAAGTTCACTGAAAGTTTACTGTGGTGTGTAACATGAACATGCAGAAAATTGAGAGTATAAGCAGAGATCAGAGGTGTCAAAGCTGTGAAAGAGGACAATTTGAGTTTTAAAAATGTGGTGGTGATGCAGCGTGTCAAATATTGAACCTAAATACTTAGAACCTCCAACTTTCTTTTGTGTTTCATGGACCCAGAAAGTTGGAGTCTTTAAGTCTTTGGGGAAATTGTTGAATTGTGAACACACTGTGTCCACAGTTGACGAACGTATACGGCCATGGAACGGACATAACATGAGCGTAGGGCATGTAGACGTGTGGTGGCTGTGTAACCCGAGGGATTTGAGATCAACATTGCCTGCAAACTGGACTGGCCGCTGCGCTCGTGTTTTGTTGCTCATGCCATTCAAAATTATTTCATTAAATGATCGTATGACCAATCCTGTGAGGAAGACACGAGCTCTGCCCAAACTTGGATCGGCATTCGATCCACAGGTGTTCATTGATAGTATTGGGGTCCCAAGGGGAGTTCCCGATGAGTTCAAAGTGCGTAATCAAATTGCTGCCGGATTTGAGTCTTCTTTGTTTTGGTGGGTGACTGTTAATAAGAATGTGGATTGGATTAATTACATATATTATAATCAGCAGTGTTTTTTAAATTTTACTCAGGGAGCTGTGAGGGGTTTGGCTGCCAGCTTGGTGGCGTGGCAGAATAGATTGGCCCTTGATATGATCTTGGCAGAACGTGGTGGAGTTTGCGTCATGTTTGGACAGACTTGCTGTACTTTCATTCCAAATAATACAAGTCCAGATGGTACTGTTGCAAAGGCTTTGGAGGGGTTGAGTGCACTGTCCAGGGAACTGGCTACTAACTCAGGGATAACTGGGGGCACATTTGGGCTCTTAGAATCTTGGTTTGGGAAATGGTCAGGACTGATACGCTCATTTTTACTTGCACTGAGCACTGGGGCATGTGTGGTTATTTTCTGTGGCTGTTGTTGTATCCCACTTGTCAAACGAATGATTGTGAAGTTGATTGATTCAATGTTGCCAAGGGTGAGAGATACTGTGTACATGACGATGCTTCATGCAGAGCACAATTCAGAGCATGGTTCTGAGGGTGTACCCGAGGTGGAGGTTGATGATGTGTACATAGATCCTGATCACATGAGGACTGGGTATGGAGATAAGTGAGGAGTGAGTCAGGGAAGTTCCAGTGATTTGGGCATTGTCACTGGTCCACAAAGGGCCATTTGACAGAACATATACGGGTTAGGATTTTTTTTCTCTTTTTTCTTTCTTTCTTTTTTATTAGTACTTTAATCAGTTTTAACTCTCAGGGATTTGTTTTGATTTTTTAATGTGTTTAAATCATGATTGATTCTGTTATGGAAAAGTTCTCTCTTACATATGTGTTAAGGTTTAGATCTGATCATATTAGGTTTGTTTTTATTTTTTTTTCTTATTATTTCCATTCATTTGAATAACTCACGGTATTCATTTACGAACAGTGTTGAGTGTTTGTTGATTGTTTAACATGAGTTATGTTAATCAAGAGAAGGGAATGTAGGGGTTAGGGTTTTTCCAATCTGTGTATAATTAGATGATTATGATATGATACGATGAGATGTCTGGGGACAAGTACTGTCTGTACATTTTGTCTTTCTGCCTAGTTTGTGTGCACATTGCAGGATTAGAAATAGCAAAAGCAGAAGTACTTCTTGGAAACCATATGGGGGGCAGCATGACCCTTAGGAGACCTTTGGGACGCAGAGAGAATAAAAACCCATGTGTCTTGTCTGTAAGCAGCCATCCCTGTCAGAGGTACCAAACTGGTGCTCTGAGTACGGATCGCTCTATTGCTGGCAACATAATAAACTTTGTCTGATTTTTTAACCTCTCTCTGATCTTGAGTCTTGAATTCCATGAGAGTACGGTAAATTCTGGCCACCACACTTACCATTTTTAAACCTCTCGCAGTTCAGCACTGTCCTTTGTACCATTTCATGACATTCATTGGACTTGGACTGTTTGAATTTCAGTAAAAAAAGCTTGAAACACTGTTCTAAAACTTTTGACCGGTAGTTTATATATATATACACAAATATACATCTTTTTGTTTAACGAAAATAATGCAATATAATATTTTGTCTAATTGGGTTTTCTTTACTTTTTAGGACTGATGATGCTTTAAGTTCACCAAATGCACCACTATATTTAAGTTCTAAGAACTCCATTTCCTATAGAGTTATCACAGAGTGCTGCACAAATAGTGTATGTCTAAACATATGCAGACTCTCCTTCTAATCAGTAAATTCAGACACTTCAGGGTGCACCCACTGCTGACCCAGGAATTCAATTGCACACACACAGCTTGTATAATCTCAATGGAAAAGCATTGATAATAGAATGCAAAGTTCTGGAGCAGCTGCACATGAACCTAAGGTCATCATAACCAATGCCAATCATTGGCTGAGGGGATTTAAGCCTGCCAGAATTGGGCTGTGGAGCAGTGGAACAGCATTCAATATCTTTGGGATGAGCACGAGTGGTACTTACAAAACTAATCAACCATCTTGCTAATACTGTTATATCTGGATGCAATCAAATCCTCACAGCAATTTTTCAACATCCATGGAGTTACTGCAGTCAAAGGAGGTCAGACTGGTGGTCCACTTACTGTGGCAAAAATGAAGTGACAATCATTTATGAGGCAACCTCACTTCAAGTGCTATATTCCTCTGACACACTTTAAAACTGTTTAAGAGAAAACGTCCAGTTAGTTGTCTGTGGTATTGGGGGGAACAATGTACGGAACAGTGTGTAATGGAACAGTGTGCGGTCTGCCAAGAAGGTAAATGGGTCAAATACAATGTGTGGCATCCATTTAAACTTCTCTTTTTTGATTTCTCAGGTGCCTTATTTATTCACAATAAACATTGTTTTCATACTTTAGCTTCCAGAGTTTCTATAAGATAGTAAGTCACATATTAAGACATAGGTCTTATTTCAGTCACTGTAGAATGTACTTTCACAGACTACATACTGGTGCATTTGAAGGTCTACAACCAACCTAAGCTATAAGTACGGTATGATAATAAATACAGAGAGCTTCAAAATAAAAGTGGTTTTTAGTTTGTCATTTCAATTACTTGATACCTTTCCAGTGGTCTACTTCAGCATGAGAGGTCCTCATTATTCAACTGTACTTATAATAAACACTAGAGCAACCCATCTTCACACAACACCAATACAAGGAAATTCATTAACACAGCTATTAAGTATTGTTAAGCTTTTTACTTAAGCAGTAGTGTGCAACAGAGGCAGATGCAAACAACCCCAGAATAAATAGTAAAAATAAAAAGTAAAAAAATAAAGCATTTATGCAAGTGGGCTGCTTCTACCAGAGTAGTAGAGAATGATATGAAAAAACTATCACAATACTCATAGTCATTTTCATGACTCATGATATGTATGCACTTTTATACTATACTAAATTTTGTAGTATATATCAAATAGACACTATATGGTGTACATTATTGTAATTTAATATTTCATAAACAGCACTTCACTAAATTCAAACAAACAGGACTAAATACGCATGATTTTTGATTATATGATGATATACATATGATGTCTGCAATCCACTCAGAACAGTATATTGTAACAACGTATTGTAATAATTTAAACAAAGCCTGAATCAAAATATAGTAAAAAAAAAAAAAATTCTCCTCTTAGAGAAAATAATCCTTTGTATAATCCTTTGGAAGTAATGACTGCATGCCTGCTAGGCTGAATATTCATAACACTTCACAGGACCCAACTACCATAAAGCCATATCCTCTGACTCCTCTGATTTTTCTTTACAGATGTCAAAACCAACAATCTATCCGCCTACTTGCAGCCATTTCCAACATGAAATAAACTGCCATACTATTTGTAAACCTTCTGGGAAAGACCTCCACAGTAACCCCAATAGTGACTTTGTGATTGTGGTTAGATGGAGAAAAACTGACATCAGGTGAGGTCAGGTGAGATTTCCCACTTTATTCCCTTTATCCGCTAAATTCCCCAGAGTCAAACTGTACCAGGTTTAGACAGCACCTATGCACAACTCATGATTGCTGGGTTCACTGAGACCAGCAGTCTAAATAATAATGTGCTTTGCAGTTTGCAAAAAAGTGACACATTTGCAGAGTAATAATAATGTTATCATACTTCTGGCCTTAGCAATTTCTGAAAGGCTGTGATTAATGGACTCTAGTACACCTTCTAACAAACAATGCAATTTAATAGTGTGGCAGCAACTAATCACACAAATCAAGCACACAAATTTCAATTTGGTCTGCTCCGTCATCCCCTCAAAACACTAATCTATTCCATCAACTATTGGCGCGTCAGAAAGGAGAAATTAACTGAGATCGACACGTCAAAATTCAAGTGGCAAATCACTAAGTTTTTGTGTGGGGGGGGGAGGAAAATAAGAGCTAAGCATTGCCTGTTAATCTGTATGGGCCAGTTTCCCAGACACGGATTAAGCCCAGTCTTGGACTAAATTGCAATGCCGATGGTGATTCACCATTGAAAATCCTTTTCAGTCCAGGCTTAGGATTAATCTGGGAAACTGGCCCTATGAGTGAATATGAATTGCACTGAGCTAGAGAGAGTAGAGCCGGGTAGCGAATGTAAAACTCCACTGCCTGTAGCTTCAAGTACATAACTAAATTCAAATTTGTGCTTCTCATAACTTGAGTACAAGTAAATGCTCTAACTTCTCCGTGGTAATTTCCATAGTTTACACAATTTATCATCACGCCTGGTTTAGTGCAAAGACTGGATTCATGCTGCAGCATTTGAGCCAAATAAAGATACAAAATTAGGCTCAAAGAAATAATTGACCTTGATAAACAACATTATTAACAATATTTTGCTGTTTTTTCTTCCATAGCTATTCTTATATCTAATCAAAATAATATCCTTTACTACATTACAGATGTAAATGTTGCCAACGAATCTAACACCACAAACTCACTGGCCTCTAAACTGGTAAAAAGAACAGCAACAAACATTCAGCGAATATAAAGGAGGCTTTAAGTCCAAGGACATAAAGTAGTGTGGGTGTAGTTTCTCCAAAGTTTTATGAATGTTTAGCAAGAATGCAGTGTGTATGAACTGGCTGCCATCTGTGGTAAGTAGGTATAAAGGGCAAGGTGTTACATATTCCTTTTACAAAGCACTTTTTTTGTATCAGCTTCAAAGATGCACATTGGTCTGTAATGTTTTTTTCATAATAAAGAATGCATTTCGGATGTTCTAGACAGCCACCTTTCTTTACGAGTGGTCTGTTATTGTCAGACAGTGTACAAAATCTGAATCACGATGTTATGGCCTTTAGTTAAGAATTAAATGTTAACAAGGAGATGTGCGGGGGAGACAGAAATGCCCTGTATTGTGTGGCCTCCCAAGAGGACACTTCCTACCCTTATAGAATGATAGAAAAGAAATGCCTGCATCTGTACCCTAGCGAGGAGATAGGACTGTTGGAATCATGACAGTCTGGAAACAAAAGAGTAGTTTAATAGGAAAAAGCTTAATAATACACTTCTCTATGCTAGAGTGATCATTTTTAGAGTCATCATATTTGATCATTTGATTTGTTTATTTCAAATAATAGTAAATTAGAGGTACACATATTTTCTGGATTGTAATCATTTTCAATTCTGTGGCAAAATGCACACTGGATTTTTGAACTGATATGTGATTAAATGATCTTGATTCTACAGAGCCTTACGTATATAAAATGGCCCTCAAATTCCATTGCTTGCTGCACCAGGTTTCTAACAAAATAATCAGCCCCCTAGAATTTCAGAAAAAACATCATTTGAGTGTGGGGGTGTACACAGCCTAGGCTCTATCGTGTTACACTTTAATAGAATGCACCCAGATGCCCACTTCTGCTCATTGCAAATGGTTTTCATGCAAGAGAGCAAATGAGAAACCCTCAAAAGACACAGAGGGATACTGAGGGGTATTTCAGAAAAAAAGGATTTTTTCCCAGTGCTGGACTGAAATCTTTACGGGCAATATTCTCAAATAATGTGCTCCCAATATGAACACTCCTGGTCATAGTCAGTAGTTACATATGTATAGATATGTGAGATTTAAGTCGTGAAGCCAGCACATGAGTCACTGGGTGAATAGTCCTTAGTTTAAGTCAGTGATTATGTACATGGACCATACTGCACAGAAACGAATGAAAAAAAAAATACTTCTATCCTCTGATACCTCCAAGCACTGAGATCATCTCTGAAAGGCCTTACACTTACACTAATTACTGTAATCTTACAGCTAGCACTGGATGACTAAACACCCTAACAGTATTAGCACACAGTAGACGTATAATGTAGGAACTTATAAACCTCACACCTCAAATCAGTTTAAGTTAATGACCACTTAACTTAGTAATTCTTCACTCCAAAACTCCTTCAAATCTTATTGCGATGTTTACAACAATTATGCATATTATGAGAAACTGAAGTAATTGATGCATATGATGTCATTTTGCCAGGGAGTTCTTTAGATTCTCTCATTTCGTTTCTTGCCCTCTTGTTTTGACGACGCAGAACCCAGCAATGATTCTCCCAAGGTAAGGGCATTCCAATCACATACTGTTAAATACAGGCATACCAAGCCCATAACCTCCTGATTTTAAATTTCAGGTGTGCTAAAAGTTCAAAATATGATTTAAAAACCTTCTCAGACTATATAGACTTTCCTGATCTGATCATAGAAATGGGATCACATAAGAAAAAGCACAGCATGGCAAGAAAGCACTTTTCTACTGAATATGCAACCACCTGTGGTCCTCCGTGACACTTCCTCTATTTAAGATAGAAAAGTCTGATTTGATGTTTTCTCATTTTGTCTGAAAAAAAGTAAAAGAAGGGACATTCTCTTCTCCATGGGAAAGCAGCTGAATGCTAAGACAGCCACAGCGACTAAAATATCAAAAACAAAATTGATGTGATCTGTCCAGTCGGCAGAAATATGAGATACTGTGACTCTAAACACTGTGTCAGAAGAAGGGCATTCCACTGACAGAAAATAGTTTGAACTATACAGAAAATAGTTTGTTTTTCCCCCCCATGAGACATCTTGTACAACATATATGACTGTATATATATATATATACACACATTATGGGATATGCAATATGTGCATTATGGGACCCCAAAATCTACTAAAAATATATATAAAGAAAAGAAGAAAAAAAATCCATATAAATATTAAAATGTAAACAACTACAAATAAATAAATATTTAAGCAGAAGTTTAAGACACTTACCTTTTACAATTAACTGAATGAGTTTGGGTCGTGGATTGCGTTCACTCTGTATAGAGCAGGTATACAAGCCTTCGTCCGTTACATCCACTTTCTGTATTTGTAGACTGTATTCATGTTTATCACCCATATTTGATACGATGGACACGCGAGGATCCACTGACCATTTGTCATTCCCCGCAAATATTATACTGGAACGGTTCAACCATGCTCCTTTTGAGATCCCATCCAACAGATAGCACCTGAAAGGCCAAAAGAAAGGCAATTAAAATTCAGGTACATTTTAGGTCATTTCAGGTAAAAAAAAAAAAAATAAAAAAATAAAAAAATCACATGTTAACTACAACACTGTCTGACTGGCAGCAGCAAGTGCCAACTGCAGTAAGCCTAGAGATGATCTCAGTATACTATTGTGTATTACATCACTGCTCTCATGGCCATGATGTTACTTAACACGTGATCTTGAGTGTTCTATTGCTTTTATCCAACAAACGCCAGGAGCAAAGAGTAAAGTAAAACAAAGAATATCATAACATTCTTACATTTACACCGATCAGCCATAACATTTGAACCACGTGCCTAATATTGTGTAGGTCCCCCTTGTGCCACCAAAACAACCAAGCTGTTTACAGTAGATTCTTTGAGTTTTGTAAGTTGAGTTCTGTAAGTCTTCATAAAATAAAATACTTTGTCCAGCACATCCCACAGATGAGTGATCAGACTGAGAGCTGGACAATTTGGTCGCCAAATGAAAACCTTGCACTCCTTTCATATCATGGTCCTCAAACCATTTCTGAGCGATTTTTGTAGTGTGGTAAATGAGCACTCTGATGGGTCTAAGCAGCACCGTATGAAGCAAGCTGCGATGCACTGTGTGTTCTGACACCGTATTAACGTTATCAGCAATTTGTGCAACGGTAGGACATCTATGGGATTGTACCAGATGGGCTAGCTTTCAATCAGTGAGCCTTGGGCGCCGACAACTCTGTCGGCGGTTCAAAAGTTGTCCTTCCTTGGACCACTTTTGAAAGGTACTAAACAAAGCATATCTTGAAAAACCCACAAGACTTGCCATATTGGAAATGCTCTGACCCAGTCATTTAGTCATCACAATTGGGCCCTGTTCAAAGTCACTAGGATCCTTACGCCACACATCAGCTTCAAGAACTGACTGTTCACTTGCTGCTTTATATGTCCTACCTCTTCACAGGCGCCACTGTAACAAGATAACCAGTGTAATTCATGTTTTTTCCTGTTTTAATGGTATGGCTGATTGGTGTATATGTTAGCAATATCCCTCACCAGCTACTAAGAGTAAAGCAACAACTATTGTTAGTATGGTTGAGGTGTGACAGAAAAAATGTGCCGTTATTAGATATAACATCACAGGTAGAGCGTTTTTCAACTAGTCAAACGGTATGGTCTAAAATAACCACTGTATAATGATCAATATCCAACATTGATCATCAGTGACCATGCAAGAGTTGTTGTGGTTAGAATGGACACTAATAAAGAGGAGGAACACTGCAGTTTGATAGTAATTGGCGAGTGGCACAGTTTGTTGTCGGTCATAATTCAATTTAATTTGATGAAACAGGGTTTATGAGGTTAAAAGGCAGAGCTGTTTACATCAATATTGGGTAACAAACTGTACGGGAACTACAGCCTTTAACATACACAGTGCCTCTATTCCAGTGGACCATAAGTGACAGGATAAATAAAACTGTTATATTTAGTTGTTGGTTGCAAATTCTTTGCAATCGATGACTGTCTGAAGTCTGCGGCCTACAGACAGCACCAGACGCTGGTTATCCTTCATGCTAATGCTCTGGCACGCAAGTAATGCAGCCATTTCCAGTTCATGCTTGTTTTCTGGGCTTTTTGCCTTCAGTCTTGTCTTTAGAAATGCATGCTCAATAGGATTCAGGTCAGTGATTGACTTGGCTAGAGAAGAACATTCCACTTTTTGATTGTGAAAAACTCCAAATTCGGGTGGCTTCGTTCACTGGCGAATTCACCCTGCTGCTGTCGGCATCCACATCAATAAAGACAAATGAGCCAGCTTCACCGGCAGCTATACATGCCCGTATGACCATGTTTCACAGATGAGCAAGTATGCTTGGATGAGTGATTCTTTTTTGTCAACACTTCACTCATTATATCATGCTGTTTCATCTCATCTGGACATACGTCTCTGTCAAAGAACTGGCCTTTCTCCTCTTAACGCTTGCTGGTAGTTTGCATCACACACACAGACTCGCATTTAGCAAACTTCTCAGAGTACGAATGCAGATCTGGGACCAGTCTTTTGCATTGCACTGAATAGGATTTCATGGCCTGATGAGGCCTGATGTCAGATCAGCGTTCTTGAAGCTGATAAATACAGACCATTGTGTACCACATATAGCTGAAACTGCGATGTGGCTGTTTAAACATCTGGGCCTAGAAGTCTGGTTCTGATGGCACAGCTATCACTATATACAACACTTTATTGTGTGTCTTAGTCCTCATTCAAAAACTGTACTTAACTGAGTGATAAACACAGTACTGCGCTGTCCATTAGTTGTTAATACCGTAAGATAAAAAAGAAGCCCCCTCCCTTTTAAAAGTCATTATTATTCAGGGGCTCCCCAAGACACAAAAGCTGTAATATCCTGCGACTCTCCAGAGCACCAGAGTGGCCTATCATCTGACAATGACTATTCTCATAATTATGATTAATCCGAGCAATCGTTTCATTTTGAAAGCAACATATTTCAATGGATAAACCTGAACAGCTTTTTCATTACTTTTCTTCTCAAAACTACTGCAGCGGAAAAGTCTGTAAAAATCTTTTTGGCATGTTTCTTTTTGCTTTCGCTTGCATTCATAGCAAAGCAATCCAAGGACGAGTTGATCAACTATTAGAACCTTACAGCTTTGTCTAGTTTGACTAACCCTAATATATCCTAACATTTATGTAGTCAAAATAACTTTGTTGGCATCCATCAAACCAAGCTTGAAACAGATTATTGTCATCTCTCATATGGAGGAGCAAACAAAGCAGTGTTTAATGTTGCCAGCTCAAGGCTGCCAGCTCAGCCAGTACAGTCACATGGACTGGAAATCTGATTTGGCACATAAAACTTCACCCTCTACTTCTAGCCAAGTTTATTCCTTTGACAACAAGCCCAGTAGCTTACTGATTAGACCAAAGACAGCGATGCACAATAGGCATGATAAAGAAATTCCAACAACAACAAGACAATATAGAATAAAATAAAACAGAAAAGAATAGAATAGAATAAAACAGAATGGAACAGAAGAACAGAACAGAATACAGTAGAATGGAATAGAATAGAACAGAAGAACGGAACAGAACAGAATACAATAGAATGGAATGGAATAGAATAGAACAGAACAGAACAGAATAGATCACTCATTTGGATGGAATGGTGGTACTAACACAGAGGGTTTGGACAGAAGCAAAACATGCAATAATTAAAGCAGTAACTTAAAGCAGCAATTAAAAAACTATCTCTGTTACTTGCAAGATAAAGAACAAAGCCCTAATGCAACTTGGACACGGCAAAATGGACATGCAAATCAGTGACACAGTCATACAACATCCTGAAATGCTGAGAAACCTTCAAAATGAAGATGCATTCCAGAGAGATTTTATGACGCAAAAAGGAAGAATCTGTTTCATAAAACTTTGTCTTCTCAGTCTCTCTTAATTAGGTGGATGTTGGGCTGTCTTCATTAGCATTTGGTCTTACACTGACAGGCCTCTTGACATGGGGATGAAAAAAAAAAAATTATTTTGACAGCCTGATGCTCAATGAATTCATAAACAAGAGAGGTCTGAGACCAAGGTTACACCAAACTACTGTTTGAACCATTCCTGCTCAGCGGGGTTTGCGATCAAACTACTGAGAGAAATCACAGTAATCAACGCATTCCTAATATGCTCTTCCTCATTCATCGCCTCAGAGCTTTGCCCTCGGAACCTTATCAAGGCAAACCTCTCCACATCCAGGGTGGGTTTTTTATCTGCTTTCCCTTTAGATACCCAGTAGGTGGGGAGCTTCCCACAGTGCACCGGGAGGTGAAATTAATAGTTTCATTGACCGTAGGGAACATATTTAGATGCTTCTTTTTGCAGATGAAACAGTCATTAAATAGGTATTTATCAATGTGTGTAATACTAAAAGAAGGGACAAAAAAACAGTAGATTCACGGTTACTGTAGTTTCGAGGAAAATACACTTGACAAAAAGGTTATTTGAAGAAATACAACAGAGGAACCCATTTTGGTTGCTCAATGGATCTTTCTTTTAAACAATGCATGAAAAACTCTCGAATAAAAGGTTCTTCATGGAGCTGAAAGCAGTTTTTTATGGTTGCGGTTCTCAATCCTGGTCCTGGAGCATCACTGCCCTGCAAGCTGTAGTGTTCTCCCTGCACTAACAGCTTGTTAATTAGTTGTACCAGGTGTGCTGGGAGCAGAGGAAGCAGAGAAAATATGCAGGACATACATACTCCCTGACCAGGATTAAGGACCACTGTTCTATGTCACTGTTCCAAAGAACGATTTTTGGCAGGTTTTTTTAAAAGAGTGAGATTGGTGCAAAAGATGCAGTGGAAATATAACGTTCCTTTTAAGATTACGCACTGAGTCTCAGCTTTTCTCTCAGTTGAATGATTCACTAAGTACTAAATATGTTCCCTGGCATGAGCTTTGAGACAGCGTTCAAAATAGTTGGTCCATTTTGACCATACTGACGAACTCTGGCTAAAGATATAGAACATAGATTTCCTTATAAATCAGACAGTAGAGGAAGGCTTACACAACAAACCAGGCATAAATACTTCCATAGTTTTGTCTTTATGAAAGCAAGGATTACACAAATGAATCTTTTCAGAGCTAACACAGTCCTAATGAAGAGAAATGACACAGCCAGTAAATTCTAAGCTTTCATGATACCCTATTTTGAACATATGGGGTCTGGTAATTCAGCACATAATTGACATTAGTCCTCCTACCTCTGTGCCGTATTCTACTTCAAAAAAAGGCTTTTATAGTGGCAGTTGGTCGGCACCTCTTCATCATGTCTAAAACATTCCTCAGATCATTTTACACCAAGCCCAGTCACAACAGAAGATGCCGTTTTAGTTGCAGAGCTCTGTGGTTTCTAACTGCAGTTAGTGTAGTTCCACATTGTGCTTATTAGGTATAAGAAATGGTTCAAAGACTAAAAAATGAAAAAAAGGATTGTTTGCTTTGAAGAACAAAATCATGACCAAAAAAACCCCCTAATTTTAAATGCTCCACACGACATTTGTTGTTTTGAAAATCTAAATGATTAACAATGTCAGTTTTGTTACAGTTAAAAGAAAATAAATAAGCTGCTTAAAAAGGCCAGGCATTTTTCTCCTGTTATTCCTGAAGGAGCTATTAAATTCTGTAATCAAATTTAAGGAAGGCACAGTTCATTTTTTTCTTATTTTCAACGCAAAGTAGCACTGGGTCTCTGGTTTCACAGCCTTATTTATAACATATGTGACAAAGTGTCACCACAGGGCTAGCTAAAATACTGCAACATATGGACTATTCTGAATTGTGATTCTGTGACACAAATAAACTGCATGGGGACAGGCCTGTGTCTGATTAATAAATACAAATGTTGCACAAAATAATAAAATAGTTACACTGTGGGTCATTTCTAACTGTTATCTAAACAATTTTACAACAGCAGCACTCAGGCAGAAGCTTATTAACAAACTGGTTTATGTACAAACCAAAATAAACCAGCTATTTTGGTTCCAAGTAGAAACAATTTGGCTATTCAACAGTATCCACAGTTCCAACCATGAATATTTTAATCATAGGGGTGTTTACCCAAGAATGAGTTAATGACTTAATAAGAATAGGGCATTAGGTCACCTATTGTGAAATAAAACAATTCATTACACATAGTACTAAAGCTCACCATGCTACTTTACTGTTGTCAGTCACTGGGATATGAACTGAGATGCTCATTAGAGTAGGCCATCCTGTCACATCATTACATTATCTAGCAATGCAAAACTGGATAATCAGCTTGAATACTAAATACCTTTCAAGTAAAAAACACTATAAGCTCATCCTGTCTTGTGAAATAAAAACACCATCAGAATGGCAAGTTAAAATGTTAAACTGATTAAGTAATGCTGCAGGGTAGAGCTATATCATTAATCTATATTATCATTATTATATAACATATTTAGCTCTAGCTTACTGTGCACAAAGTGCTATTTTTCTTATTTTATTAAAAAAAACAGTGTCAGTTATTTATTTTTAAAGTGATTGGATTCAATTAATCAATTCAATTAGGTAACCAATTACTAGACAACAATTTATGAGTAATTGACTCATTCTGTCAATACTTGTTTTCATGCCCCACTGCCAGTTCTAGAGTCATGCTCTGTTAGAGTGTAGGAAGCATCACCCTGTTCTTTTTAGGAGGGCAAAACCAAAGATGAACTTTCTCTAGTTGACTCAAAGCAAATATCAAAGCAAAGTCTACTAGCAACTAAACGATGAAGCTTAATGATACACATTATGAGCCATCAATTATTTTTGAAATATACTGATAATAAGCAGGCAGCATATTCAGAAACAGAAATTACACAGGCAAGTGCAAATGAGCAAGTTACAGTCCACAGCTTACAGTAGCCAATCCTGTTGTAACACAATCAATAACTATGTCAACCTTACGCAACCATCTATTATTTTTCACTGCAGTTAAGACTGATGTAGGCGTTTGCACTCCAACATTAAGTCTCACAGCTGCCAGGACAGATGCTACTTATAGGTTTTATTTAAACTTATGTTTAATAAGCAGATCACCTCTTGCATCTATGCTAAAGTGTTCATTCTAGAGAACAAAATACAGTACAAAGAATACTGTAGCAAAGAATACTTATTTAATGATCAACTAACCGCAAAATGAATTTTCAGTATGGAAGAAATGAAAATATCATTCAACATTAAATCAGATAATGCAGTGATTTGGGGAATTCCACCAAATGTTCAAAATTGCTACATAATTAAATCGCTAAGGTGTAAGTAGCCACCCAAAGTGGTTTGATACCAAATCAGAACTGTTCACTGTGGTCATAATAGAAACCAGACCTCTGAAGCAAAACAGTAAAAAACAAAACACCCCCAGCCCCCATTTGCAACTATTTTATTGTTATCAGTGTACTGTAAGAAGATATATGTAGGTTCACTGGTTAAGCTGGAGAGTTAATACATTTGTTTTGAAGACATTGCTACCTCTGGGTTTCATTTTCACCGCTGTAAAGAAATCAGAGTCGTTCTATAATAAACCTATAAATGCTTCTGAATGCCTTTGTTTGCACCTCAGCCATTAAGTTATATATACATTTTAAAACATCAATGTAGCTTCTTTTTAAGGTTTTTCCTTACAGGTGACTCAAATTAGTTTCTTACTCTGACAGACACACACTGAGAAAGCTTGTTTATTTATTTATTGTCTTTAGAGGTGAGTCCCAGGGGAATGCAATTAGACAAATTCTCAGAGTGAGCAGCTGGATATTATTGTTCTCTCACCCTCCTTTGTGGAAAGATGCACTGATTCAGTCAATCATCCATACAGCCGTATAGTTCAGTCGAGTGATACAGCCAAGCATTCTCTCAATTCGTATTAAAAGACTGATTTACATTCTTAAAACTGTTGCTATAGTAATATGATGCTCCAGAACTGAGCTGCTCCTCTGTAGGAATCTGGCGTTTGTCTCAGGCCTCCTCAGACACCTACGAAGCCTGATATGAATAAACTGCCAAAAGATGTTACTACAACTGACAAGTCAGGAGATCACATACAGTTTCAACAAATCTGAGAATACAAAGAAATCTAGTTTTCAAGGTTGTGCATGCAGGGCTAGGAACGCTGCATAGCTTTGTCAACACATCTTATCTATGGCTGGCAATCCCAGCTGTGTTGTCATCGGCTGCGAGTCCTCAGGGAACACAATTGGACGAATTCTCATTGGGGAATGCTTGGATGCTATTGTTACTTCTCTCTTATTTGTGGAGCGACATACTGATTCACTCAGACATCCATACAGTCTGATAAACAGCCCACTTCATCCACAGATCTCACAAGCCTGGATAAGGTTTGCTTGAATGTTAGCATGACGTGCATTCTGGCAAACGTAATGACTGAACAGCACACTGCAGTTTATCCCCTAAATAACACATCTTCACTTGCACATGGTTTACAGTAAAAGGTTTATAGTTTGGGAATTTTGACACTTAATCGATTGCACCTAGCTGTTCTGAAATCTATCCAGCAGCTCTAGCTCCATTCCTACGGAATGTGCTGTAGCCATCATTGTCCGTTAAAGTTCTAAGAGCTTCACAACCCAAAGTCTCTGACTTGTATAAGCTGTGTGAGGTTCTGTGAACAATCCTGTGTTAGCATTTCTCCTGGAGGCTAAAAACCACTGCTGTGAAAACTTTCCCCTTTTTTGCTAAGTCTGAGCCCCAGCTTGTCTGAAACACACCAATCGAACTGCAGTTCTCTAAAGTTTCTCTGTGTGACCCCATTGTAGAGGCAGTAACTAAAGCAGGGATGTCCATCTTCAGTCCCAGAGGGACTTAGTCCAGCACAGTTTGGTGCTCAAACATACCTGACTCAACTGAGCAGTTTTCTTATTACCAGGTTTAGCTCCTTCTAAGCAGAAAAATTGGACACCCCGTTCTGAAAGTAATTTACAGTCTCCCACATGAAACATCATGACAATATCAAGTCTTCAAGGCCTATCAGCCTTATAGCCAATGGTATCAGTTCATTTTTCTCTTGTGTCATGTTTTGTTCATGTTGAAGCCAAAAGTGCAGCATACAGCCTGATCATTCTGGTAGTTATAGTCATTAAGGAACCAAACTAATCAGGTTGGATAACTTGAAATCTGAACACTCACGTCTGTAAAATTTAGGAAATTTATGTCTGTAAAATTTACGCAGTTTTAACAAAGCCTGTGAAACACACTGTAACTAAGTACATGCCAGTTCCTTGTCCTCAGTCAAGTACCTGAGATCATTTCACGCTTTAGGGAGCGTAGACATGTTAAATAAACTAGAACAGGCTCTGGCAGACTGCAAAATCTTTGAGACCCTTGCTTTAAGCTGTGGTTGTCTTATTAAAGAAATAAGTGTCAAACCTTTCACAACCTGGTGTCAGGAAAAGACTGAATAGGACTGTTATGCAGTTCTGAACAAATGTAGCTTAAAAGTGTCATCAAATAGCATGATCAGAGTAAAAATCAGGCATTTTCATATCATCAGCACAGTAGCTGCGAATCACAGCTGTTTACTACAAGTCCAGCATAAGCATGTAAAGTGACATATCAACTGCCTGATCTCAGTGGGTCTGTATCCTATAGTTGGGACAGATCACTGATTCAAGCTTAATCGTGCCATGTGTTTTTTTTCCCTGTGCCTTTAATCTTTGTGCTGAATTATTCATGGATATGTTCAGAGTTGCTCAGGAAGAGCTTGTGGTACTGCTTTTTTAAAAATGCACCTCACTCCATAATCTCAGGTTCTGTCTGATATAAGGTCAGCCTTTCAGGAAACCATATGGGCAAGTAGCATCAGATATAAAAGTCTGTGAGGAATTCCAATAATATGAGCTAGTGCTGCACAATATGAACAAATTACAAGCAGGATATGGACAACGTACAGAATACAAGTACGGTGACTGCAGTGCACCTTGCAAGATCTAAAAACATATTGGTGAATCAATAACACGACATTATTGTGATATTATCATGGCAATGCCGCAGCCATTCATGGCCAGGAGTCCAAGCGAGTATAAATGGAGATGCTCTACTCCCTCCCATCACTTTTTACTGTGGGTGTCTGTCAGCTGACAAAGCAGGCACACTGAGCTGTCCAATAACGTCGCCTTGGTGGCAGCTTGAAAAGATGCAGGGGAGCATCTCGCCCTTTTGGTTTGGTAGCATCTTTTGAAGGAGAGGTTAGACAACTAGCTCCCAAATTTAGACATCGCAGTCTAGACTTTACATTACTGAGCATTTTTAAACAGGATCTACTTTTTAAACAGCTATAGCAACAAAACACGTCTACAGTAGAGGAGTGTCCTACCTAACTTGCTTTGTTCAGTGAAGAGCCAATTATGTGTCATATATGTTTATATGTCTAAACCAGCTCTGCAAGAGACTCATCAAACTGCTGGTTTGCCCTGACAGTTGACCGAGGGTAAGCCCACTTGGGATACAAGACAGCTTGGCCAGGCTTGGCTGTCACTGTAGTGCTCAGATTGTAGCTTGCAATACATTATGAATTGCCTCATGACACATTTTAGGACACACGGCGGTGTGTGAAATTATGTTTGTGCAGCTGTAGGAATTTGCATACGTGCGTGAAGTACGTTTCTGGCTTTACTCTCTGCGCCAGCTAGAGCCGTCAAGGCATTACACATAAACTTAGAAGTAATATCCTAGAAGTAATAGTTTTATGTTCATTAGCATGTTGCCGCAATCATCTTAAGAGCTCAGGCTGCGTGATTCCAAAGCATTATTTTCCTAATTTAATGTGCTTTCCCCAAAGTTATCATTCAAACAACAGGTACTCCCTCCACTACAGAATCACCCAAACTTTACGGAAGAGCACTTGTTCACCCTGGCTAACAGAGATAGGCAAATCCCATTGAACTTTAATGCTATCTCCCCTGTACAAATATTGGAATAATTATGTGTAGGAGGGCCCACTGGGACCCTGCCATATTCCATGTGCCCTATTTCTGTTTGCTGATTTTCTGTAAGCAGCTCATTTTTCAGAGCCTAATACACTCTCCACCACCTTATGCCGTGGAAGAACTAGGTTATCGGGAAAAGTTGTCATTCTTTTTACGCGCTTCCTTTGCTAAAACAGTTTTTTTTCAGGTGATTCAGAAGAAAGACCAAGGCAGAAAGTAAACACAAGCACCAAGATTTCCCAGAGAAAAGAAAAACTGTTTGGTGGCCAGCCTCACAGATGTATCATGACGTTGCAAACTACAAAATCTGCACTGGTATGCCATTTATAATAAGGGAAGAAGTATTCTATTCCAGTAGTGAAACGATCCTTGTCAGCAGTGCGTGTGCTTGTGAAAAAGAGAGCGAGAGGATAGGTGAATGGAGAAAATTCCATGAATGCTTGTCCTTTTAAAACACTGCCTTCTTTTTTTTGGTCAGATGAAACTCTTAGCTTAAGCTTTCAATGAGACCATTTGGCAGGGATTATGGCCTTCGTAACATCTGTCCCACAAAGGTCTTTGATTCATAAAAGTGATTTGAGAGCACAATAGCATTCATAGACCGCCTACTGTATTGGGTCATGTTTTAATCAAATGTGAGCACAGATCAGGGGGATTAGTAACACAAAAATGTAATCAATGTGATTAAAAAAAGGGAGATTCACATGCAAAGCAACACAACAATGACCCCAGCAGTGCAGCAGTGCTATGAACAGGCTGGCGTTAAATGCAGCACTGTGTGGAGAACTTCAGCACATTCAAGCCCTGCTATAATAAGCCAGGAAAAAGAGCCACCTGCAGTAGACTGCAGACGCACAACCATCACTGGCATCAAAAAGTATGGCACACAGCCAGAAAAGCCAAGGCAACACACACAAAGCAATACATCTAGGAAAACAGGGGACTCCACTGTTACCTGAGCCCAGTTTTAAGACCTTACACACATCTGTGCCACCAGAACCCTGTCTTCACAGTAGCAAACTGCATTCTCCTTTGCTTTGAGTGAGTTTGGTCACTGTTGCAAACACATTAATCATTGGGCATGAAACAATCAAACCACCTATTTACTGGGGTTTAAATCAGTCTAATCAATAAACAGAAATTAGTTTAATTAATGGACAGAGTAATTACACAGACTAATAAATAGATTCTTTAATCTATCTAACTAGTCTAATAACAAATTAACTCATTCTGATTCTATGTCTTTCTAAGGCTTTTAGTGTGTTTAGAGCTTTACTGTTTTTACTGATATAGAATCAACAAGAAGAAATAAGAAGAAGAGTGCTCCCTGGCTGAGCTGATGCTTATAGCGTTCTTGGTGTTTAAAAGGCCCAATATCATGGACAGCTGCACTTTCCATGCTTTTAAATAAACAAGGTATTTGTAGTCCATAATCATTGTTAAACTTCCATAACATACCATTAGTTCCCCATTCCATATAGTGCAAATATGCAAATTAAGCTGCAAAAACAGCCCATTTTGAATCAACTGTTTTCTTGATGTCACAAAAGACAAAACATTTACATATATGTGTCTTCTGAGACTACAACAGCTTTGCTCCTCCTGATGACAAGTTAAAAGAGGCCATTACAATTAAGGATTATTGTTGCCACTTTCAGCGGTTAACAGGGGTCGGCATTTGACTGGTCTGTGGCAAGGCCGTCTCTTCTGATACCTTTCTATCAGTCAGCAACTCCTTCAGAAATTTCAGCAGGATTGGACCAGACAGACTAGCCTTCACTTCCTATGTGCACCAATGAGTCTCATCCGTTGTCCTCCACTGGACACACTGGACCAAGCACCAGGTAACACCACACAAGGCCTGCTGTTTTGGAGATACTTAGGCCCAGTCATCTGGCCATCACAATCTGGCCCTTGTGAATGTCACTCAGATCCTCATGCTTGACCATTTTTCCTGCTTCCAACTCATCAACTTCAAGAACTGAATGTTCAGTTACTACCTGCTTTATCCCACCTCTTGACAGATGCCACTGTAATGAGATCATCAATGTAATTCACTTTACCTGTCAGTGGTTTTAATGTTGTGGCTGATATTTCCCCAGAAGTTACTATAACACTGTTCTTGGTAAGCTAAATCTAAGCATCCAGACAAATTCCTAAATGGAACTGATAAAAGATAATTTTCTCAGACCCACTTGGACACATCGAGGTAGCAGTGACTTGTTTTAGGATTCTGTTTGTAGGTGAGCCTTGTCTGTTCTTCTGTGAAAAACTTTAGTACTAGAATGACAATCCTTTTAGCGTAAAAACTGAAGCATTCCTAAAAGTATTTGTGATCATACAGAAGTAGGCCAAGTAGCCTCACTGCATATCTGGACTTATTTGAAATCACCTTCCTTCACAAATGTTTTTGATGAATTTTTTTACTAGGAACTGAGACGTCAACATTTAGACTGTCTCTCTCATCTCATTGGTTTGCAAATGTGCATTAATATATCATTCTGAGAGGTGTTCTACAAGCATGAGTGAAACCTGTGAAACAAACAAACAAAAAAACATAAAAGCGTAGACAACAATGTACTTAATTAACTTTATTGAAGCTGAGTAAAGACATCTTAAGTATCAGACTCAAGCAAGTACTCTCTAATGTTTTGTTTTCTCAGTAATGATACCTGCTGGTATATATGCCAATTAGAGAACCACATAGGCAACTAACTGGGAGATCAAACTAGTACAGGAAATTTGCTGCACTCGTTAAACAACATGGTTTACTGGCTGGGCTAACACTGCACATGTCCAAAATACACAAATGACACAAAAGTGAAATTCCTTCACACTGAGATTCTGGGGTGTTGAAGTGTCATTCTCGGGCTGAACAGGCCTCCACTCTGGCAAGAAAGCAGAGGTAAAGCTGTAGAAATGATTGGTGACACGCCTCCACCGGCTCCCTCTTCCCTGCTGACACACACTCACAGCGCAACACTTTTCACTGCTAATTGGACAACCTTGCAAATTCCTTCTCTGAGACTGTGGTCCACTAATTTAGCCACTGATAACCACCCAGAATTTGTCCAATGAATGAGCAGAAATAGCTGTGCTATTTAGATATTACAGTTATTGTTGAGGGCATTGCATAACCCAGGTAGGCAGGAAGGACGTCAGAGTTTATTTCAATTTTTTTCAAAACTCTCCAGGACTGAGATGTAGTGCTACAAAAACATTAAATTAAATACAGTAATATGCACACACAAACACACACACACACACACACACATATACACACACACACACACACACAAACCTATTATATATATATATATATATATACACAAAGTTTACACACACATACAACCATTTCTCTACTGAACTGTACCTTCCATCACAACTACAATAGAAAGTGCCAGAGGCTTACAGATTCTACAACGAGCAGAATACAAAACCCTGGATGATTCAACGATTCAACAATTAACCCAAAGCCTGTGATTAACACAGAATCTGGCTATTATTAATAATTAACCTGGGGATTCTGACATTCAAATATCAATTCTGGTCTAATTAAGAGCCACCAGTGTCAAGCTATCATCCCTGCAAGCCAATTAATCTATTTAGTTGTTTTAAAACAAATCGGGCTTTATTTTGCCATAAAACTCCATCTGACCCACAATACAAATAAAGATCTGTCAGGATCTCATAAATATCAGCCACAGAAATAGCTAAAAGAACAAACAGGATGGTAAATGACTGCAGGCTTAAAAAGACGTGGCAGCAGTCATACATTACTCTGTATACCAACAGCACTACAGCAGGAAACAGGAAAATAGCAAATACAATTAAACTGAGTGCACACACTGAAATTTCATCTCTTAAAGAAAGGCATACAACAAAGCGTCAATACCAATCTAAGAGGCTGTTTTACTGCTGATTGCAGACACTCAAGAGGCTAATTAGCCTTCAATATTTGAAAGCTTTACCAGTAAGCCATATCATGATAATGCACAATTACCAGCACTACATCAATAAATCTTTTTTTATTGTGTTTTACTAAGACCTGAAACCTGAACACAGTTTTCTCAGAATCTGTGCAGGCATCTGGCCAGTCTTTTTGTCTTCTCTTTTCACAATTGTTTTGTTATCAAGTGACAATACATTTCTCAAGATCACTGATTGGAAATGTTACGGCATCAGTCGCATGAAATCAACTGCATAGAGAAAGTTACTGAGCTGCTCTCGTTTTTCTAGGGGTGACACATCTGGAGACTGAAACGTTACTGCTGCCTGCAACAAAAATTGCCTGTAAGTTTCATCATGCTTTAAAGTTCAACTGAATCAGATCCGGGCAAACAGTCATTTCATTGTTTATCTCCGTATGACAGAATATTTATCAGTTAAATAAATACTCTTCAAGATATTTCCTGTCGCGTATAATCCCGCATGGCTCATTACTTTACTAAAAATGACTTCACACATTTTATTTGAGATGACTTGAGTGCCACTCGCCATCTTCAAGTCCTTGCTGAGGAAATGTTTAATTTCATTACTGGGCCCTTCAGATATAAATAACAGTACAATCACTTCAGTGCTCAAATGATGTAATACAGCACTACTGCTGAGATTCAGCCATTGCAGACCCCACGGTGGTCTGCCATACAGACACATATTGCGTGACTTATCATTATAGCGGTCTGCACTGATTCCATGGTCTCCTGTGTTCCTTCTTTCGTCTGCTTCATTCAAATTTTATTAATACATGATACATGTCTATAAAGGGCCTTTGAATTCTCCCTTTCTGTAGTCAGTATACAGGGGCTTAGTGTCTGATCTTTATAGCAGGCCTATTTCACAGCCGTGTAATAATCCTGCAATGTGGAAGAGTGTGCCTCAGGCATTTGATTTTTTTTTCTTGGGACAGCCTATATCTTTTTACTTCAAACATAAAGAATAACTGAACTACTGGTACAATTCTACAATTCTACTGTCCGTACTGAAGACATGATGTACACTATGTCCAACTGCAAGCAAACACTTTTTAAATGTGAATTGGGATACTTTAAGGTACACTCACTGCTGATAGGTGTTTATTGCACACACAGCTTGTTTAATGTCCAGAGAAAAGCACTGCAATGGAAAGCAGGAGAACAGTGGCCACCATCACATCGGCTAGAGGGTTATAAAGGCCCTCAGTATTGATCTGTGGAGCAGCAGAACTGTGCTCTCTGGAGTGTTGTAGTTACATCCAATATTTTTGGGATGAGTTGGAGTGGCGTCTTCTGTCATCACAACCTGACCTCACTAAAGTTCTTGTGTCTGAATTCAACAAAATCCTCACAACAATGGTCTAACGTCTACATCTAACCTACCCAGAAGAGTAGAGGCTGTTACTGCAGAGAAAACTCTGCTCTACTCTTGATTTTAGAAGAAAT
The DNA here is from genome assembly GCA_037974365.1 of Hydrocynus forskahlii. NCBI lineage: Eukaryota > Metazoa > Chordata > Actinopteri > Characiformes > Alestidae > Hydrocynus > Hydrocynus forskahlii. Next base: position 16,401,980 of record JBBPCX010000114.1, on the reverse strand, counting down.
ACTGGAAGAGCAGGTGTCTTCAATCTTCAATACAGGCAGCATTACAAACCTGACCGATGTGGTCATGATGAGTCACTGCCAGTAATTTCCTCGCTGCAAAAGATTGCATTGCAAAAGTCTGCAATAACAAAGATTTAGATAGAAAATAACTGTTTACCTTCTGAGGACTAATAGGTCAGACAGCAAAAAACAAGTGAACTTTCAATAAAATGTAGCAACAACCCACCTAGCTGTAAACTGGTTGCTGCTGTAGGTCTATGAGCAAGCTCATGGCTAGAGCACCCACTAAAGGTGTACAATTATTGAGTCTAGTTGACGTACTGGTTCTAAAGGCTACAAAATCACCAAATATAGAGTTGTTCATTTGCAACCCGAAATCATACCACATGGTGCATAAGTCTAAGATATACAGCCCTGGTGCAATCTACCTCAACGACAAACGCAATTCCTCAGCATTCTTTTTCTGTGATTACTCATTATCAGTGTAATAGAGTTCCATGGTTATTGACTGAGAAATTATTTCTCAAGTTATAGGCAGAGGCTCTGTAAAAGCCCTAGGAAAAAAACTGCACACAAAAAGGCAAAAAATCAAAAACGCAGAAGGCTGTCCTATCTCTCCTGTTCTCCTATCTCTCCATCACACACAATGGTAATAGTAATATCTGTCAGTTAAAAAGAAGCCAGATATATCTGAGTGGCTACAATGTATGACCTTAACTAAGGTTTCTTTGTCATTACGCACTGAAATATGGCTAAATAATGAGGAAGCCTGTGCACAAGCCAGATGAATTTAGTACAGTAATAAAATTAGCTCTTAATAAGTGGTTCAATTTAAGGCCTAAGAAGCAAGCGATAAACTACCGCCCCCTGTATTAGAATAAATTACCTTCCAATGGCAAGAGTAAAATACATGTTATTAATTACAACGAGAAATTATTCTAATCCAAATTCTCCTCACATTTCAGCCTAGTTTCCTATCTCAAACACGGAGCATTATCTAATGTAGTATAATTCTTATGAACAGGAATGATAAATCATACAGACTGTTGCTGTTGTTGTTGTTAGTGAGTTTAACCGCAGATCACAAATACACTCAATGTCAATGCCAAGGGTCAATGTCATGTAACAATAATCCATTTGTTAACTGTTATCACAGTAGTAGAGTCTGCAACATTGGTGCTGCAAAAAGTCACTGTGTTTTACTAGTGTGCTTGGAACACCCTGACCAATCATAGACATTTCTGATTAACATACTCTTGGTATTTTGATAAATCAAATGTAAATAATATCCAAATTAACACAAGTCAAGCTAATGCCATCTCAAATGTAATTTATTAACCCTCATAGTCATGTGTGAGCACACCACAGCACATTGTGAAAATATTTCTCTGCAGTTAACCCATTCACCAAGTGAACCAATGAGGTGGTGACCGGGGAGCAGTGTGTGGGGACGGTACCTTGCTCAAGGGTACCTCAGTGGTGACACTAGCAGTTGGGATTTAAACCCACAACCTTCGGCTTGCAGGGCATACGCCCTAACCACTAGGCCACCCGCTGCCCATCATGTAGTCACCAATGTGATTTAAAACAGGTGCATACGTATATGAACAGTAACGCAACTTTTGCAATTTTCTCTCTGTATACCACCACAGTAGATTTAAATTAAGCAATCAAGGAAGTATATGCTTTCCACTTAAGAGGTTTAACAAAGGTATTGCTTTAATCTTCCACAAAATTCACAGAATCCACTCATTTTAGAGGCTCAAAAGTAATTAGACAAAGTAATAGAAAATACATGCATCGTTTTAATGCTTGGATGAAGATCATTTGCAGCCAATGACTGCCTGAAGTCTGGTACACATGGACATCATCAAATGCTGAATTCCTTCCGTTGAGATGCTTTGCCAGTCCTTTACTGCTGCTGCCTTAAGTTACTGCTTGTTTGTTGGTCTTTCTGCCTTCAGAATTCATCCTGCAACTTCCGTCAGCAGTCACCTCATCAATAAACACCAGTGTCCCAGTTCCACTGGCAGCCATTCATGCCCATGTCACAACACTGCCTCCACCATGTTTGACAGATGATGTGTTCTGCCTCAGATCATGAGCTGTCTTTTTCCATATTTTTTTCTTCCTGTCATTCGGGTAGAAGCTGGGTACAAATCTTGGACTGACCTGTCTAAAGAACCAGAACTGGGCAGGCTTTTTAAGATGTTTTCCTGCAATCTTGTTCTTCAGTGGTGGACAGTGAAGCACCGACCACCTCAAGACTGTTCTCAACCTGACTAAATGTTTTGAAGGGGGTTGCTCTTCACCAAGAAAAGAATTCTGCGATCATTCTCTTTAGTTGTCTACCGTGGTATCCCAAGCCTTTTGGTTTTGCTTTGCTCATCAGTACATTCCTTAGTTTTAAAAATATGCCAAATTGTTGATTTGGGCACTACTTACATTTTAGCTCTCTCTTTTATAGGTTAATTTTATTTTTCCAGATTAATGATGTCCTCCTTCACCCATATTGATACCTTTTTGGCCCTCATGTTCAGTCCCAGTGAACAGCTAAAAAATACAAATTCAGTGCTTTGAGTCAACCCCAGGCCTTTTAGCTACTTAATTTGTCATGGAACAATGAGGGAGCGGGCCACACCTGGCCATGAACCTGCTTGTCAGTCACACGTCCAGTTATTTTTAGTTTCTTAAGATGGAGGGATTCCATGAAAAATGGCTTTATTTTCTGAAAACCTAATGCAATACCTTTGTTAAACCCCTTAAATTAAAGCTGAAAGTCTACACTTCCATGCTGATTTGCTTAATTTCACATTTACTATGGTGGTATACAGACAGAAAATTACAAAAATTGCAGCAATGTCCAAATACTTATGAACTCAACTTTATGTTTTAAAGTAATTGCGATCATAAACTGTATATATGCAGTTGCAGAATGATATTTTATATTGTGAAATATCAGCTACAGCTCATTTCTTGAAAATGACTTGCTACGGCGATCCTTCCTGTAATGTACCCACACATTTTGAATATAATTTTGTCCTGAATGATACAAGTAAAATTTTGCCCAATAATAATAAAGAGATTCTTTAACACGAACTCTCAGAGGAGGAAAGAGGGCCGCTGTGTTATTGATTTGCTCTACTGCTTTGTATTCCATTCACCAATAATTACCACTGCTGCCCCTCCAATTACTCAGCTCTTTTACATTTACAGCCATGTGCAATCCACACACATTGATTCATTATGCAAATAACAGGAACTAATTCAAAGCTTGCTTATGGGACCCCATTTAAAAGCTTGTAGACATGGCAATGCACAGTCAAGTAAATTGAGACGCCATTTCCTCTTGGCTGAACAGAAGTAAGATTTGTTAAGTTTATATAAAGTGACAGCAGGCAACTAACATCTGACAGGACTGCATTCTATTCCTTTCCCGTTCTCAGGAGGACTGAGGGATTTTTTTTTCTAGTTAATTTCAGTGACTAAAGGATTGAAGGGTATTATAGGAGTGGATAGAATGGAATGTACAGGTGAGGGTACAGTGTTATTATTAGTGTGAAAAAATGGGGGCTGGAAGCAAGAGTAAAGGCGGAGGTGCTTATCTGGTATTTAGTGGGTCTTTTTCATCAAAAGCCACTAAAAACAGGGACAGACTCAGTAGACATGAGCTTAAATCTTCTTGAAAAGAACTTCCGTTTGGCTCTTTTTTGTCTTCAAAGAGTTACAGGTTTAATTACTAGAACTGATTAAATATTAGATTGAAATGCTACGATTTATCTTTTACTTCAAACATTCACTTAATAAAAAAATACTACTGTGGCCAGCACAGACCATGGAGTAGGAACTGGGCCAGGGTTTTCACAGTGGTACATACCTACTGAATTGCTCTTAAGATGAGGCCTACTATTTTGTGGTCACTGAGACTATTATTCTCCATATTTCATCTTGACTCATGACCTCTCTCTAAAACAGGCAAAAGAATACTTTGGGAATTACCATTAAAATTCTACAGTTGCGCTGCAGAACACAGCCGGGTGCAAGTAAAGGCTCAATTTCAGCAAAATTAGATCCATTAAAACAGTTATTTGTGAGAAACAGTGCTAACCACTGAAAAGTATTTTGATTAGATTCATTTCAACAACATTAATGCACAACCAATAGCCTAGGCAGTTACATTTATTTCTTTATTTATTTTTTTGGAATGAGAAATTTAAGATAAACAGATTCTACTGTTTATCTGAAGTTTTCAGTTGGACTGACAGTGGTTTAATCTGACTCAGTGACACAGACAACTGCCTGCTGGAGCTTCCTGCAGGTGAAAAAAATGCCCTATCACAGATTTTACTCTGCGGTGTTCTGGTAAATTTTAGACTTCAAACTTGTCAGACAGTGCATGTCATATAAATGTCAGCAAATGAAAAGGTCCATCATATTGACAATGCTGGCAATCTGGCCTACTCTGTGTACCACGCTCTGAGATCACTTTTGCCCAGGGCTTAAAAAGTATACTGTCTATTTTGTTCGGTTTAAAAGTATTTGTACACCATGCTATGACAAAGGCATACATTTCCACAGAATAAATTTGAAATTATGGTCTAATTTGTAGTGGGGGCCAATCCAAACTCATTACTTGCCTTTAAATTCTGGGAATGCTGCAAAAGAATTTGGATAACCATATTATTTGCAAAGTCGCAAGCTGGGGTATGTAACTTCTGACCTCAGACACAAATTTGTCAACACTGGTACTTAATTTCACAGTTCATGGGACTGATTGGCTCCCTCGTTTCACTTCTAATCCCTTCCAGAGTTGGATCAGGCATGATAAGACAGGGGAAACTTGAGACCACCCAAGCCTGGAGTAGAGAAACCCTGTTATATCACATAAATTAAAGAAATCACATATACACAATTAGCCACGGCATGTTTGGAGCCCAAATGTTGGTTTTTTGGTTTAGTACTGGAGCTATGAAGCTTAAAATCACCAGAAGCCTCCTTTAAATTGTTTCCATGAAAAAATATCCCTAAACCTTCTCTCAGCCCACTCCAACCGCATCCAGTTTATCATAAAGGTGCCAGACTCAATGTGGTTTAGGACACTGCGACTTACCGTGAGCTATACAAAATGAATAAAACATCACATTGTAATGGAACGCTGTGGGCAGCTACTCGAGACAATAGGGTTTATTTTCACAAACCACCTCAAGGGTTGGAGCGCTGATCTAGAATCAGTTTTTGGGGCAACATCCATCACAAATACATAGAAATCTGAATCAAGATCAGTCCTGTCCAGCCCCAGTGTTGTCCAAAATGTCTGTCTGTAAGTTTTATTAATCTTTATATTTGTCATAATGTGTGCTAAACCACATTGAAATGCCTTTGCCACCTAAATAAAGACCCTGAGAGAAGTTTTGGGATGTACATAATGAAATACTTTGGGTGATTATTGTTTTGTAGTAATTGTTAACAGCAGTACCCTCACAACTCCAGTTCTAAATTAAAAAAGCATAATTCGAACAAACATGTCTAAGTTGACCGAGTTCATCTGGGGAACCAAAGTGGAAAAATGTGTGAATTTGATTTTTTTTGCCAGCTATTCTTTTATCTTCCTGTGATAACAAAAACCTGTGAGTGGAAGCTGAATCCAAGGTCAGAAGTTGAACACCATTGTTTAGTAGACACTGAATTATATTAAAGTAGCACAAACCTAGAGCTTTCTGCTCTGTAGCTGTACCAACAATTTTCTGCTTCTTCTAAGCTGTCAGCAAAACATTCCAAAATCATCAAATATTTAAAGCAATACTGCACCATTTTTCCTCCTAAAGTTTTATAGTAGCAGTGCCTAAACAAAAGCTGGCATTTCATTCCACAGCAATGCCTGTGCACTGCATTTTCTTGGTGTCCCACTGTACCCACTATAATCTAAAAATGATTAAAAAAAAAGCCTAAATAGTTAATGTTATGAAGTAGTTCAGTTGTTTCCTGTATGAAGGCAAGAATTTTCAGAAACAGTGCAGACAGTCGAAGCCTACACCTTCTGGATAATGTTGCAAGCAAACCTCCACTGAGATATTTTTCCAAGGCCAAGTGTGCTTGAAAAGTAAAAGTTTTGGGAAGCTGAAGAACTGACCACATTTTGTGAATAACTTTGGGCCTGATTGTGGCACTACACTTTAATCACTGATTTGAAAAAACTGAACAAAAAGTTTAATTTGCGCATGACTTCATATATCTGAAATCAACCAATCATGAGTTTGAACAACGGTGGCGTTTCATCACACAATTAAACACCATTAATGAACTGCCTGAAGGTTTGATGACCCCACATGGAACTCAACAGAGTGGATTTAAGCGAGCTCATCATTTGGGAACTAATCCCAGCCGTTTTCCACACTCAGGTCTAGCATGTCCTCATGGTTGCTGAATGCTGCTGAACGCTGTGTGTTACACACTCAGGAAGCATGAAACTGCATCACCACAAAAATTAGCCTTTTCTTGGCTGTTAAACATGAAACTATAAGTAAGTGATCCATTAAATAAGTGCTTCTTAGTTCCAGTACTCAGGAACTACAATATTGTACAGATTAGCAATTTGCTTGCTCTTAGACACATTTGGATCAACCCCTCAGATCAGTCTTTAAATAACACCATGTTGGACCAGTAAAGTCACAAAGTTAAACAAAGTATTTGGAGTAAAATAAATTCAGAAAATATTCCAAATGTAATTTCATAAAATTTCTGTTTGTAGTCTAGAGAAATTTCCCGTCTACACTACACTAGCTGATTGGTTACACACCACGAGCAATAGCCTACAAGGCTATTGGTTTGCAGAGTGTTTCAAAGGTAAGGCAGCAGATTTTTGCCAAAGTTGCAATAAGTACCACACTCATCTATGCTGAAGTCTCCATATTCGGAGTTCAGATACTTTGTCTTTATTAATAGTTTGAGAACCTGAAACCAACAAAATAGTGACATAGCCAATCTTTAAATCTGTACGAGTATAATATAAAATACAAAACAAATAATAACAATAAATAACTTGCTGAGTAACTTACAACACTAACAATGTAATTTCTAAGGCTGATGTTCTAAAGTCTATTTTCGTTTCTGCCCTAAATGGAACTTTACTTCACTTGAGCAAGACAATGATACAGAACAGAAACCTGGCTATTTATTTGGAAAACTGACAGAAAATATGTCCAAGATATATTTAATTACTTCTTTATCATGGTCGCTGTCTAGTTCAGCAAAAATCCAGTCAGACCCATATGTCTTCTTATCTGAACGTTAACTCATAGCATTGCGTAAACAGAATTAATCAGCTACTTGCTCAAAAACACTGTTCAATACCTCAGAAATTCTACTCAGGCCAGCCCTACTGGAGCAGTGAAAAACAGTTCTGTTTTAATTAAACACATTCTGAGAGGCATTTCAGCCTGGTTTTGTGCTGGACTTTGTGTTATGCTAATTTTTACAAATTTTGATTTCATTTTATTTCTACAAATCCATATTGGTTCCACATATTGATTACTGGTCTCCTTCATTTCTAATAATGGATACCAGCCGTGAAAAAAACCATATTGGTCGACAACTAAACAAAATCAAACCTGAACACAGATAAGTCCAATTTCTTTCACTGGGTGAGAATTGCTTCCAAGAAGTGTATCAAAAGCGAATCCTCAAGAAGACTATTGTTTATCATCAATAATACCTCCAAGTAGAGGTAAAGGTGGTCAATATGCACATGAATTAAATCAACACAGCACAGGCCCTCATGGTGCCACAGCTTGCTGTTAAGTACATACTGTGAAGCGTTGACTTTTGGGTTTTCTCAGTTTAGCAAGTGCAGTTTTACAAAGTAGTTTACAGAGTCCACAATCACACCTACTGGTCAGACAGTGCCAGACCTTGACTATGTTCACCCCTCTGCCAAGCTTGCGGCATTTCAGTCCAGCCTACTGTTGGCCTACTTCCACCACTAAAATACATTTTATATGCAGCAGGGTGAATACAGGTTTAAGCTGCATAGCTCTGGATGCAGTGCTCAGCAACTGTGCCCTCACCATGATCCCAATCATCCGTGTGCACTTCCAATCCTTGTGTTAATCACTAGAGCTTTCCCATTTCCCCCAGTGGTGTCATTCCAGCCAGGGATTAGAAAACGGTTCACCAGATGAAAATGACGCCCAAAAAATAAAGACTGGCCAACAGAACAATAGCAATTAGAAAAATAACCTATAACTTGATCCAGAGAGGAAAGATTATTTCAGAAAGAATATTACACAGTGAATAAAGGTTGTGTAGGACTGCACAGCAAATGAGAGCCAGCGTCTCGTTCTGAGCCACTGACTGACCCATCCCATGTCCCTTGTTCCTACCACCAACAGCCGAATCATATGTAATAGGTAGTCCTTTACACTTAATCAATGAAAATCATTTCCCATCTCCACCCGGGTCTTGGGCTAAAAAAAACACATGATGGGTGTTACAAAGACACCTCCAAATAATGTGTGTAGTGATAAAGTGGGTACAAAGCGTGCATAACTAGTCCTGTTTAAATTTATGTAGTGCAGTGTGCAAAAATTATTGTAATTACAGTTTATTTTTTTATTTGGCACTACTGATGCCTTTCACCTATTCCAGTGGATCAAGCTAAATGGATTTTCTGAGAATGTCTTAAATTGTTGATATTATCAAGATATTTCTGCCAAATTGGCCAGATTTTAGTAATTGTGCATGTAAAAGTCATCTTTGTGTCTGTTTTTGTTCTAATAACAATCCTAGCATCTACTAATTTAGACCTAGTTAGAGCTCTAGCAACAGCTCTAGCAAAATATCTTTGTGGTTAATTAGCTCAAGCTCACCCTGAAAATATGTGAAAATAGTACTGTATATTGCGGTCAATAAAAAAACTCCTATCAAAACATTTTTTAACAAAACTAGGCGTCTCAGCTATTGGCAGCCTTGCAGCACTCTGTGCAACTTCCATTTGGCAACATAACAGCATTAAGCCTTCTTCAATGGTGCCTTATGAGATAGGAGAATACAGAGCAGGCAGTCTGAGACCGCTACTCAATACAGAATCTCTAGTTCCTCCAGGGTCCTCTCTTTTGGACTCTCCTCTTCAGCTCAACCAACTGCCACCGCAAAAGCTTGATTTTGTGGTCACTGAACCATTTTTGTGAGAATCTGGATGCATGTTTTGGATCACTGTCCTGCTGGAGGATCCAACTATGAGCCTGTTTGTTAGCAGTAGCCAGATTTTCATTTAAAATTAGCTGGTCCTCCACCATTCTGAATGGGGGATTTTCTGTGGAACTATCCTTCTTTCATCACCAATCCCTCCAGGAGTGTTTATTATTAAGAAGCTCTGTTTTCGTCTTATCTGGCCATAGAACTGGATTCCAGCAACATCGTGGGCAATAGTATATAATTATCTTACAACACAAACTTTTCTGACCATGTTATGGACATCATGAGTACCTGAAATAAGCTGACCAACTGCATATTTCATTAGTCTTCCTGTTTAACTGGATTTACTGCAGTACAGTGTGCGATTTGTGATATAACGTGTGATGTGATAAGATTGTATTTTTAATGTGGTACTGCTGTTCCTAATGATCACTTCTTAAACAAAGACATTTCTTCTTAGACAAAGATATAAACACATTTTTATTTATATCACTATGTTGGTGTGTGCACATAATGTGCAAAATCATAATTACCAAAAAGATGACATCAGAATGTGACCTAGACTCAAATAACATATTTTACTCAAACAACATCGGATAAAATGACCAAAATACACTTGCTAAGTCCATTTCCCTGACTGTGTTTTTAATAGGCTTAAGCTAGCCCAGCAATCAGGAAATGTGCGGAAAATGAGAACAAAATTATTAAACGCTTCAATAAGACCTTGACTTGGCGCACATCACTGTACCAGAGCTGACAGTTTCTTGTCTCTCATATATACAATAGAACTAAAAAACGTTGTAAATCACTAGTGTAACTACAAGCCATACAACTAAGCACGAGTTAATTCTGGTCAGGACAGCTTTTATAGTTATGGGCAGTAGCTAGCTAACATGCTGCACTGATGCTGCTTTATTCTCCCACTGTCTCCTTTACTCTCCCTCGTTCTCCCCCTCCCCCGACCTGAGCTGCCTTCATGTAGCTGCAAAATTGGAGTCGAAGTCCGTTTTTGTCAAAACGGATTAATAAAAAGTGTTAAACTATTTTTAAATGGGTCAAAACATGTTTGGGCGGGCATCCATCTACCAGGGCGCCCTGCCAAAGTATAACCAATGTGTGAGGCAATACTGAAGACAAATGACTGTCCCCATGTTGTGGCATCTGCTGGCGTGAATGAAGACGAGAGAGGGGGACAGTATGACACATGAACGTGCTGGACTGGGTTATCTTGGTAGTTTGCAAACTTTGGTGTTAAAAAATATAATTTCACTACATCATAATCAATAGAATGCCTTTTCGCCACAAAGTCATAATTTGTCTTGTAATATCACAATGTTTTAATGCATTGTTACACCCCTAGTAACAGCCATTAAACCAAATATTCACTGTTACTGCTGGCTTGTGCATCACGCAGTGTTCATTACCTAAATACAGTAATATAATTACAGCCCTAAAAAAGAATTCCAGAAGCGGGGTAGTAGACTACTAAAGGCACTTTTCTATAGACATACAGGAACCGTGCAGTACCTAAACTATACTGCAACAACCTAAACTGTACTGCTTTGATTTTCCAGTGTATCTCAGCCTGGTAGCAGTATTGCTGATGCATCTCTCCCCAAAGTTTATGACCAGTTGTCCCAAAACTGCATCCACAGATTCGTACCACTATTGTTATTGTGGTCTTTTATTATTTATAGTCTTGTTTGAATATTTTATTTTTTCTTGGCATTCTTTAACCATACAACAAATAATTAACCAGGCCAACTTGTTAGCAATGGTATGCTAGTGTCATAGAAAACTCCCACAAAAATGTATCTTCAGCCCAAACAGGTAGTAGCGCTCGTACTTCGGCAGCTTCCCAGTTGTTAATTTGTATCTGCACTGTTTTATTTTGTGCGGCTTCTTTCCATGATGTGATGGAACATTTCAACCAATCAGTAAGCAGTGACGCAGCTGCGGCCTGCTTTCGGCCCTGCCATCGAGCAGGCCTATCACAGCTCGGGTACGGGTCAGGTGCAAGTCACTTTATTTCTAATGGAAAAACATTTGTTCATGGCACAACATGATTCATTGCTCATACAATGAACAGCACTAACAAAAATGGCAGTCAGCACTCTTCTCAAAGCATGCTGAGCTGTCCAATTATGCTGGAATGAATTAGACTGATAAGATGTGATTGATGATGATGTTTCAATGACTCCCCTCGCAGTGCTGGCAATATTGTGTGATGGGGGAGTCTAAGCTAGTTGGTGGAACTGGAGAAAACTAAACTGGCCAGAAAATCAGGGAAAAAATAGATGGAGTGCAGATCTAGAATTATATTTTCATGAAAGCTATAAATATGGAGGAATCTGATCGAAGATAAGTCCTCTCCAGCCCTGGCATTAAAATGGCCATCTGAGCAGTAAAGTTTTCAATTCACTGGGTCATGGAATCATAACACGATACATATTGCATCCTCGCAATGAAGACCAAGTGCATTTTCAGCATTACATACATTATTACCAATGTTTTATTATGTATACAAAATATTAGATTTTCTATAAAACAGACTTCTTAACTCTTCCGGAAAACAAAGTACATGACTTTGATAGCACAGCTGTAAGCCAACCAATCATTAATCAAAACCCTGCCCATTTGAGATCTTTTACACAAGAGACCCATTTGAGAGCTTTTAAAGGGGACATATTATGTAAAACTCACTTCTTTTTAAAACAAGTTATAATAGGTCTATAGGCTATACAAAACATGTTCATGAAGTTCTTTGCACAAAATCACTCTCACATAAAGAGATTTCACCAGATTAATTTTTGACAGTTTCGGTCTCTTTCAAAACGAGGGCTCTGTCCCTTTTATGCAAATAAGCTGTTGCTGGCCATGCCCCACCATCCCATGCTTAAGCTGCACCTTTAAATTCTGGATTTTACATTAAAATCCATGTCCTTAACACCAGTAAAAGTGTTTCTTTCTGTCTTTCTTTCTTTCTTTCCTTCCATCCCTTCAATAAGTGACAGTGGTCCTAGCCTGTATGGTGACCAGGCTGAAGGAAGGGAGGGAGAAAGAGTGAGAGATACGCTAGATGAACAAAAGTATTGGGGCACTTAACACACGTGAAAGAGGCAGAAAACAGGCGGTATCCAGCCCTACATGTTCGACCCCGAGTCGGACCCAGAGCAAGATGAACACAACACTTCATGTGTGATTTGCCTTTGCCAGTAGACACTGCGCTCGGCTTATCCGTGCTCGTAAAACTAGCAGACAAAATGGTGGACCTTCAACTAGCGTTGGGGCGCAACGTAGCGCGCCGTACCGTATACGTCCATGGGAACAAAACACGCATTTTACGCCGTGATTGGTGTACTTTAACTAATAGTGGAGGTTGTTTTATTGTGTTTTGAGCGGGTTTTGTGGGCTATTGGCCAGCTGGGCAGAGCGAGTATGACGGAGTTATGAGTTTTTTAAACTGGGAGCTGCTGAAAGGGGTCACAAGCAACAGACTAGTGGGTGGGGTTTCAACAGATGAGGGGCGGTTCTATGCAAATTGGCCCCAATGATGTCACCAGGGGCCCTCCGTCCAAACAGCTCATTTTGAAAGGGCTTGAATCTGTTAAGAATAAAGCTGGTGATATCTCTTTATGTGAGAGTGATTTTGTGCAAAGAACTGTATAGCCCATAGACCTATTATAACTAAAGTGAGTTTTGCATAATATGTCCCCTTTAAACAAAATTTATAATGTGCCTACATATATTCACAACTATTTAGGGGTGGCTAATTGGTTAGTTGATTTGTTTTTATTCTTCAATAAAATTTTTCATCTTATTTTTCATTGAAATACAATCTGGAATACACTAGATCAGTTAGGGCACATATTTGTCTGCTATATTTTGAGGTGTACTGTGGGATGTCATTAGGGGATGAATGCTCCAGTGCCCTAGAAAAGAATTCTAAGCCCACTCACAAATCCATCTCTTGAACCCCACCTAGCTAGTTCTCATCATGAAATTCTCTGATCCGTTAAAAAAAGTTGATACATTAAGAAGTTTTTTTTATTCAGATTACAAATCAAAACAGAAAAGTACATCACTATTGTATCGTCGCACTAGCTTATTTAGTGAAATATTAATACATCATAGATGACAGCACCCTGAAAAGCCATGGAGAACGGAAAAGGAAATCTTTCATGTTTTCTGTAATGATGGACTGTTGGGCAAAGTGGGGGTCAAGGCTGTCCAAAATGTGCTGCTGAAACACTCAGGAATTTAACAGGAATGTCACTCAGGGTGAAGGCAGAGCACCAAAAAAGCCAGAAAAAGAGGGCCACCTTGAATGTACTCTGAAAAATTGGTGAATCCCTTACAAAAAAAAAAAAATGGTTGGTCTGAGACACACTTTGATCATTAAATAAAGTTGTGGGTTCTTTACAGGACCGTGTGTCTATTGCTAAATAAAATCTCAATCACTGATAAAAGGTTCAATATTTTGAACTGTAAACCCTAAAGTTCAAAGAAATTCATTTACTGGTTTGACAGATTGAAACATAAAACATATTCAGGAATTGCCATTTAAACATGATGTGGTATTGTTGAGATCATAAAACTGGTAATTTCTGATAGATTTACCAAAAGTTTTTACTTATGATGCCAACTAGAACAAATAAAATATGTAAAAATATGCAAAATAGAAGAACTAGCCTATTTTGTAAAACATTTTGCTTATGGAATAGTCCACTTAACATACTTTTCTACGATAATTTATGTATTTGTGTACTTGTAGTGTTATATATTTGTGTTTATATATTTGTGCTCATGAAAGTGTTAGAGCTTTTGTTCAATAATATATATTTTGAGTTGATCCTGCTCAGCTGGCGCTGCTCAGTTGACATGAAATAATTCCGCGGTGGCACATGCATTGTTTCAGTTTTAATGACATAAAAAAGGTTTTACTACATCTATATAATAACACTGACTGATGAGAGCAGCGATTTTGAGTCGCATCAACCGAAAATATTTATATAATCTTTTTCAACAATTGAAGTATTTAAACATGGAACTAAAATACCTAGGTGTAAATTATTTTCTGTACACTTTTGACGTTTGATTTTATGAATTTAAAAATGTTACAAGTGACTGTTTTTATTACTCTTGTGTGTACGTGTTTGTTGCATTCTAGATCTACCATGACTGAACATGAGGATTTGCTACCTATTATAAGACCAGCTGTTAAGTCACAGAAAGCAAGAAGCAAAATAATAACCACATGAACTAATGTAGCTGCTGATTAAAAAGACTTAATTTAGTATGATCACTGCCGAAGAAAAGCATCTTTTTAAAACATGAAGCAGTGCTGCACTTGAGCACTTTAAGAAATGAATGGAAATTGGGGTGGAAATTGAGGCCGGTCAGATACGAATCAAACTTTCAACATTCAAAATTGAATTGCTTTGATCCTCCGGGTGCATGAAGAGGTCCCTTCTGACAATCTGAAAATACTCCTTTTAATTTAAAATGAACGCTGCTAGCAAAACTATTGTTTCTTTACACCTCCGTTTGCTTCACTTTGTCTTGACAAAGCAAAATATTTTTCCAGCTGAAAAATGACAGTGATAAAAAAAATATGTCTATGTGACATGTTAAAATTAGTTTGACGACATCCTGGCTTTGTCAGGAAAAAAAAAACCTACAATATGTACCAATTAATCAGCAGTGACAGACAGAGGAGGGGTGTGTGGAGAGAGGAGACACCACCCACATTCAAATGAAGTGCTGAAGTGGCATCGATGTGGGACACAGGCCGAAGAGCATTACATCCTCAGAGACCACCTCCTGATATCAGCTGGCAAATGGGACAATCGTGACTGGCCTATCGACAGCACACAACAGACTCGCACTCATCCACTTCTCAAAACAAATATCAATACTCCTCTGAGGACAGAAATGCATTACCCTTCAGGACAACACTGGCCTACATGTGCATAAGCAGGAACTGTTAAGCGAACAACACAAAGAACAGAAGCATGGATAAAGAATTGATATGTAGCTCAGGTCGTCAAAGCACGATCTATGGTACAGATGTGATTCTCCTGCTAATTAAGCAAATAATATTCCAGAATAGGGTCATAAGAATGCTGGTCAGGTCTGGTGGTCTCTCTCTCTCTCATTATGGTCAGCATGACTGCAGAAGAAGACCTTTGTGACCATGAAAGATAAAGGATATTCAAGAGCCTGAGTCACCAGCAGGACTTAACTTGCCCTTTCTTCATAAAAACCTACCGGCCCGGGTGGTGACCCGACAATCCAGGAATGTATCTCAGCAAATTAGACACTTTCTGTGAAGAATAACTATGGATGGGCACACTGCAATACTGCAATACTCAGTATTCTGATAAATATATAGATAAGGAAACCCTTTCTTAGTCCCATGGGAAATTTGTGTACACAGCATACATACATATATGGGTTATGTGTTTATGTTTAT
>JBBPCX010000114.1:16349256-16369377 GCA_037974365.1 Hydrocynus forskahlii | reverse complement strand
GATTTGTACATGTGTTAGTTTGTGTGACATCACAAAACCAGTTCAAAATGTGCTGCTTTTTCTATATACGGACTGTATGGACTGGGGAATGAATTCTGTGTTCATTCCCCATCCTACGTTCAACTTCTTTCTGTAAAAAACAGTATGAAAAAGTTGGCTTTTACCGATATGTACTCTTTAAAAAAGCAAAATTTCATCGTAAAAGTTCATTGCAACAAATAAGAAAGATAATAATAATCTGAGATAATAATAATAATCTGATGATAAGAATAAAAACTGTGTTGTTAACAGCTCAAAATTGTAGGTCAAGAAGGGTTTTTTCTTCTTCTTTTTTTTATTTACACCATTCTAGACCGTGTCTATTGGTACATTCATCATGAAAATTTGACGTAGCATAAGAGGCAGATGCTAGGTTTTTTCTGACAGATCAGATATACTGCTTATGATAATATTTAAAGGGATTTATTTATGTTATTTTCTGCTCTGATCTCATCCACATACATTCACACGAAGGATTCACAGGTTCGGCAGGTGCTGTCACTGATCCACAACAGGCTGGCAAAAGCCTCTCTTGCATCATCTTCACCTGGCACAGTCACAGAGAGAGAGCTACAGTGGAAGCCTACTTGAAATGCATGGCCATAATCATGTTTTTCCCTTTGATTTCTACATTTATCGCTCCATAACACTTCAATTTGCTAGCACAGATATTATACCTTTGGCATACAGTCACTTTGTCTTCCTCCAGAGGCCAAAATAACTTTATTTTACACACACGCATGCAAAAAAAATCCAACAGAAAGAACAAGTGAAAAAATACTTCCTTCAGATGCTCACAA
The DNA here is from genome assembly GCA_037974365.1 of Hydrocynus forskahlii. Classification (NCBI taxonomy): domain Eukaryota; kingdom Metazoa; phylum Chordata; class Actinopteri; order Characiformes; family Alestidae; genus Hydrocynus; species Hydrocynus forskahlii. The sequence continues at coordinate 16,368,538 of JBBPCX010000114.1, read as the reverse complement.
ACTGCTGCTGCTCCCTCAGAATAACATCCATCATTGTATTTATTACATGTGAACGAGAAGGGAACTTTTACATTAGAGGAACTCTTCTTCTTCCTTGCATCATTGGCCCAGGGGGGAAATCTTTTGAGTGAAAATAGACAATGTTCCAGTGAAAGAAGCACTAGAAGAGCTTGACCTTCACATGCCAGACTGGGAGTTAATTTTACATCTCATTTAAAGCTAGCTATCAGAGAAGCAGCCTTTTCCCCTGCAGATACGGCTGCTGAAGAGTAAGATTTTCAAAGCAGGGTTTAATCTATCTGACCCCTCTCACTCAGAGAGGCAGGCTACACACAGTGTTTTCAGAGTCGTCTCACTCAGAGTGGCGTTGGCGCAGCACTCATCGACGTTTAGAACGCACACCTGCAGCTGAATGGCTCGATATAAAACTCACTCACTCCGAGGTTCTGGACGCTCGTCCTGCTCAGAGAGGTAGAAACATACAGTGCAGTGGCCGTCTTCCAGCGCAGTTTACCACTACACAAGTAATCAACCCTTCAGTTCACATTAACAGCTTGATGCGCATTTACCAAACCCATGGGCAGCTGCTAGATGCAGCTTTCTGCAGAAAAGTTACAAAGTGTAAATGCTGCTGTCTGTTTTGGACGCAAACTCCAGATGCAGACACTGACAAAAAGTTTCACTATATTAACTAAAGTATTGGGACACCTCTTAGTTCAGGCTTTAGGCTAGGCTCCTTACTTCCAGTGAAGGACAATTTTAATGCTTCACCATACCAAGACATTTTGGATAACGCCATGCTTCCAACTTTGTGGACACAGTTTGGGGAAGAACCTTGTCTATTCCAGCGTGACTGTGCCCCAGTCCACAAAGCAAGGTCCATAAAGACATGGTTGGATGAGCTCCGTGTGGAAGAACTTGACTGGATTGCACGTCGGGAAGAACTGAAACGGAGACTGCGAGCCAGACCTGCTCGTCCAACATCAGTACACAAATTCCCACACAAGAACACCCCAAAGCATTGTGTAAAGCCTTCCAAGAAGAGTGGAAGCTGTTATAACTGCAAACATGGGGCCAACTCCATACTAAAGTCTGCAATTAAAAAATGTAATGTCATTCAAATCCCTGCGGCTGTGATGTCCCAATACTTTTGTCCATATTGTGTACTTCAGATCCTGTTAGTGTACTCAAAACATTTGACATTTTGAAACAAGCCACAGACTGATATCACGAAACGTCAACCCTCATCTGCCCAGCGGCAGAGACGCATGTTGCTTGCTTTTTTAAAAGAATTAGTTTCTCTTCAGTTCAAGCAATTCCTCTAATATCTACAGAACGCATTAGTCCTAAGACCAAAGTGAAGCCTCATACTGTGAGGATTTTTTTCAGTAGCCGTCGGTGGGCTCATTAAAACGGGACGCAGCACACATCTGAGGTCCGCAAAGTAGTTCAGGAAATGACCAGCAATATTTGGCCTCTTCCCTGCTTGCGAGTGTGACAGGTAAATAAACGCTGGGAGGGAGAGTGGGAAGCTACTTATTCAGGGCAGAATTGGCTAGATTGTGATATTCAGAAGGAGATAATGAGAAGTGATGGGCCAAGGCGGACAGGCCAGATAAAAGGCCTCCAGGCATGCTGAATGCTGTGTAAAGGTAGGCCACTTTCCAGATTTATATCTCACTTTTTACCCATAGTTTTTTTTTTTATTTGGTCTGTTTTCACTGCCACACAAGCATGACCCCTGCTTTTCATTTGTAGCTGCTGACAATCCCAGCAAGCCACTGAGGAACGGAAGCAATGGAGGTGAACATGTCGTGGAGAGAGATGCGCGTCAATAGCGAGGTTTTGGTGCTTCCCTGGTATCTGAAGTGAGTTGTAGAATGATTCCACTCATAATGAAGGATTTCTACATGTTTCTTGGCCTGGATGTATGGTTCTAGAAAAAGAAAACAGTGCTAACATTTTATTGCATAGACCACTGTTGATGCTTACCTTGCATTTAAATTACATTCAACAAATGATCTTTTAAATTCACTTTATCAGGTTATACTGGACCCAAAATGTAATCTTAATCATAACTCTGGTCCAGATCCTTACTCTAGTCCCAACACAATGGAGAATCAACTGACATTCACCATCTTGAACATTTTGAAGATGTCTGTAGGCTGTAGGGGACTGCTCAAATAAAGTGTTTTGTTTAAATTTTAAAAAGATGCTTTAACCTCTTACATTCCATTTACTGAGTGTTTCTCTAATGATAGATGGGAATGATGAGAGAGGGAATTAAAAACATGATATTATTGGTTAAAATGACCTGTCCCCAGCCTATGGTTCATGATGACATAATTGAAGATCAGCAGACATTTTAGAGGTTGGTAAAAGACTCTGCACTTCAATCAAATATTTCTGAAAATGAGTATTTTGTCTTATAAATGGTATGATATTAACAAGGCAAAAAGGTTTATTGACTAATAAAGGTTTATTGACTTTAAAGAACCATCATATGAAAGGTACTTTGGAAAACAAAAAGTTTCTTCCAAGCACAATTTTTTTAAGCACCATATGCTTAAAATTTTAAAAAGGACCTTCAGTGATTGGCTGGTTTAATTCAGTTTTGATGCCAATCTCCCAAATGTTTATCTGTGAAATATGAGCAGGTCAGACTTGTGCCCAGTGGATAAGACCTTAATGACATCTCTTCAGATACTTCACAGAAAAATGAGAGCAGCAGTGGGTGGTAAAGCACATTCACCAAAGCAATTTAAGTTAGCAGGATGTAGAAAAATATCCCCATTCTTTTTGCCCTGGATGTGTGTAAGGGAGATGAAGCTGCCTTTCAGCTTGATTATTCATGTGTGCAAATGTTCTTATTTCTGTTCTTCACAATCAGAAGTTCTCATTGTGCCGGCGCACACTCCGCCATCAGTCGAGCAAATACAGATGGAATGGCAAGGATAATTCGAAAGGACAGACTGAAAATAACTTAATTCATATTGAATTATTTTATGACAACCGTTTTACAGAGTCATTACAGTGAAACCCCCCAGTGTTAAATTAAAACCCAGTGTACATTCAAAGCTGGCTTCAAAATGTACACTGTATGCATTGTTCAGTTCGAATGTAATTTTCCTGCATAATGGGTGCATATTCATTCATTTTCTGAAATGCATACATGTATAGTGGAGAATCAGAGTGCATTGTAGCATATCTGGGATGCACAGTGCTCCATTTGAGCCCCAGAAAAGGTCAGCCCACTCTAAAACTATCAAAATTGTTTCATCACCTAATATATCCAATATCAATATTTAATATTGCAATTTATCTACCAAATTGCCTTTGATGTGAATACGGAGCTGTTTATATTTAAAGTTCTCTATGCTTGATATCCCAGTTGTAATACTGTTAAAAGAAAACCTGCCAATATAAGATACATTTCTCTTACTTAAAAAGTATGCAATTAACTTTACCTCCTTTTTCTCACCACAAGTGCTTCAGAACAAGGCTGAATATGAATTTGCAGCTGTACAAGATACACTGCTGTGTAATCATGAGCCATAATTCAGTCTAAATTGTCCCTTTTGGTCCAAAATGACTTGGAATGAAATCATAAATTTATATTAAAAGGGAAGAAACGATAACAGTGGCATAACTGCTGGGGGTGGAGCAGCATAATGACATAGAAGCCCACATGGTGCAGGGGGGGACCACGGCAACCGGGCCCCCTAAAACCTTTATTGGGCTCAGTCAGATATTAACACAAATGAACACCCATAATTGAAAAAGATCCAGTTTCTTGACAATGTGCCTCACCAGTTAGTGTCCAGCAACACTGTACAGACAGTGCCGACTTCTGTTTGTCTCACCTGTGCTCACATATGACAGCCACAGTCAAGTGTAAGTTTTTGTACTGGGCACGGAGGAGCACTAGGCCTAGCTATGCCACTGAGCAGTAACATACCAGGTATTTACTATCCCATAGAATAAAGTGCTACCATAATTACACCAGTATCAACACATTTATTTCACCGTTAGCATGCTTTGGTAGCCATCAGCATGGAGTAGCACTTTCTGAAGTTGTGAAGAAAGTGACAAAACGGATGATGTACAGTTAATAGAAGTGATTGTGGTTGAAGAACACACACTGAAGGTGAGGTGGCTCCTATCGAGGTGTTACTTATGATATATGACAGGGCTAGTCTTAAAAAATGAAGAAATGAAGAAACACACTGTGGCCAGAATGATCGATAGAACAGAGTGAAGACAACCTCCCTGAACTTCGCAGCGTACCTGCCACCCTCCGCTCTCCCAAATCAAACCACGTCACAGACGAGCCTCCCTTTGATTTTCGCACCGTTGAGGAGGAAAGATGAGTAGAACAGATGGAGAGGCTGGCGGGGGGGCAGAGTGGACCGGAGTTCTTATAGAGGAGCCCCTGGACTGACAGTGGAAAGTGACCATGTGAGTTAATCCATCTTCTGCTTCTTTCTTCTTTCACCCTCCAAAGTAGCCTGTCTCTCTGAAGCGAGGTCACTGCAGGGCACAAGTGTGTGTGTGTGTTTGAAAGAGTGATTTTAGGAGAACAGAGAGGAGACTGTACATGATGGAGATTATGGTGCGCAGTAATTAAACATGCCGCATGCATTAATAATGAGTGAAAAATTATTCATGTTTATTATTAAACCTTCATATCAGCCCATTGGACAAAGGCAGCAAACGGAGGCCCCTAGGCTTGTAAAGAAAATGGAAGTAAAGATGGTGGTGCACTGCTGCATTTTTGGCTTCTCTCACCCAGAGCAAACAATACTGCAGCAAAACAAACTGAAGCATTATATGTAAAGCTGGCCCAGCCATTCATGGACTAAGTATTGTCACATAGTATTAACAGATTGTGGAGCCCTTGGAAAACAATAACATATTTGTACGACCGATTCAATACCAGAGTTCTGCACTGTTTTTTTCCTGCAGACGGTCCTCAATCATATGCACCCTCAATGAATGGTCATTGACCTCACTTTTATTGACCTGCTTTTCTCGCCCATCCTTATTCATAATGTGTGGAATCTTGGCTACAGGACAGAAGTGGCCACGAAGCCACCTGGCATCAAGATATATAAGAAAAAATTTCAAAGTGCCAAGGGAAACGCATATGAAAGACTGATTAATGAGGCTTTGGCTTCCGGAGCTCGCTGTTGTTGCAGGTGCTATTAGACTCTTTTCCTTATTGCAGTATTGGTACTTAACTTTCGAGTTATGGAACCGAATATTGTCATGGAACACAATACTGCTACTTTTTACAAAAAAGTACTGACAGTCAGATTGCATTTATTTCAAATAAATAATAATAATGATAATTTATTTCAATATGTAAGCTCTTTACTTTTGGTTCTGCAACACTGAATAAATTCCCCACACAGTACTTTCAGGTAACATTCCTATTCATAACAATATTTCTGCTGAAGCTGCTGTAAAAAGCCATGGGCACGTATGGCAGCTACAAGCGATGTGGAAGGATGTAACGTATTTTAGTTCCATTCTATTTGTTGTGGCTCACTCTAATGTCTCCGTGAAGAGCAGGGCTGAGAAGATGACTACTTCGATTTTTGTCTCATTTAAGAGTTCATTGTGTCCTACAGTGCAGGAAATAGAGGTCGTTCCCAAAAGGCTGGTGCCACAGACCAAGTTATTTTCTTGGAAAAAAAAAAAAAACTTGAAAGAAGCATTGCACAAAACACTGAGAGTATTGTCTAGCTCTGCGGACACTCAGCAGAAGAAAGAGAATGACAGAGGACCTAACTTTCTGCTCTGGCATCAAGCTAGATGTTTTGGGAGCTTGAGACTGGAGAGTAGAAGTGTAAATAACATTTTGGGAGATTCGTTTTGTGCCGGATAGCAGGTCATAAGGTATCCAGAACCCAGCACAACCCAGCAAGAGCCTATAGACTTACCCTGAAAATGGAACCACGTTGATGTCTCTGCTATTTTTCATTAATAAACAGATGAATGGATAGATGAAAGAGGGCTTTCTTTGCACAGGTACTGGATCATCTTGGTAATTACTTATGTAGCCTGTGTGTGTAGGGTTGTGTCAGCATTCGACTTCAGCTGAGACTTTGACTCCTTTTATTGTTCCGAACCTTGATGAACTGTGACGTCTCCATGGCAACAGCACTTCACAAGCCTGGAGGATCACCCTGCGCCGGAGCGAGGCGGTGGCAGCAGAAATTTCATGCATAGGATCACTCCCCTGATACTCACTAAAGTCACTCCTGTAAAACACTGCCACAGCCACGCATCCATGACCACGGCGCCTCCAGCAGCGTTCAAACGGCACTGGAAACCTCCTTCCCCATCTTCCCCGGAGAGCTGTTTCACACTGTATCTCAGTCCAGGCACTATACTCTATAATCTCACACTGCACAGTGAGCACTTCACAACAGAAGAGCCGGTTGTAGGATGCCATGGTCCCAAACCAAACACTGAGAAGTTGAACTGTCAGTTAGGAGGATTATGCACACACAGTCGAGAACCACAGTCAACACAAGACAACTTTCAGAAACGTCAAAGTTTTCTGTTACTCATAATCCAAGCTGCCCATTACTCAAAGGAAGTCAAAGTGAAATACAGATGAAGGACTCAACTTGCAAGTCCAGTCGGAAAAAATGTGCCCAGATAAGGCATACTGACTTCTGATATTTATATTTAACACTATTTCTTTAAGTATTTCTCTTATTCAGTGTGACATTTCTATAGATAGGGTACCAAGACATGCGCTGCAGATCCTAGCACATCCACAGATGCTCAGTCAGGAATTTTGAGGCCACACCGTCGTCATGTTCCTCAAATCATTCCTAAATCAGTTCTGCAGTGTATCAGGGTGCATTATCCTGCTGAAAGAGGCCACTGTTATTGATGAATATTGTTGCCATGAAGGGATGTTCTTGGTCTACAACTGTTTTTAGGTTGGTTGTACATGTCAGTGTAATATCCCAACCCAATCTCACGACTTTTCGTGCAGCCATCACGATATACAACATAATCAAAATACGTGCAGCGATCATGCTTTTTTTCTTGCTGGGACAACGCTTCACTACCCTATGTGTTTTAACACGCACTGCGTAACATCGCCAGGATCAGCACTAACTGGTGACTGTTAGGGTTAGGTTTAGAGTGACTGTTAGGTTTAGGGTTAGAGTTAGAGTTAAGGTTAGGTTTAGGGACTTTCCTCGTCTCACAGTATTTCAACCTGTCTTAACCGCTTTGCAAACAAAAACGATAAGGAATCAACTCGTTATTTCTCTCCTACTGTCTCTCAGACACCAGTTACCACTGACACTGGCGATGTTATGCAGTGCGCATTAAAACACATAGGTTAGTGAAGCGTTGTCCTAGCACGAAAAAAAACCCTAAAGCGTGATCGCAGCACATATTTTGATTACACTGTATATAATGATGGCTTCACGAAAACTTGTGAGACCGGGCTCAACATCCATTCAGTGCCAGGACCCAAAGTTTCCCAGCAAAACACTGCCCAGCATCACACTGACTCTGCCTTTTTCCATTCTTTCCATAGTGTATCCTCGTGCCATCTCTTCCCCAGGTAAGCCCCACACATGCGCACAACCACATGAGGTAAAAAAAAAACAACAACAACAACAAAAAAACATGAGTCATCAGATCAGGCCTCCTTCTTCTATTCCTCCACGGTCCAGTTCTGATGCACTGTGTGTTCTGACACCTTTCTATCATAGCTAGCATTACCTTTTTCAGCAAACTATGTCTTTTGTGGCATTAGACCTGAAGCGCTAGCCTTTGCTTCCCATGCGTCTCACTGGGCGCCCAAGCGGTTCACAGGTTGTCCTATACTTGGGACCTTGGACCACTACTGCATCCTGGGAACACTACTGCATCCTGGGAACACCCCCCAAGACCTAACATTAGTTGATGTAGGTTAGCAATAATGGCTGCTTTAAAAAAAAATGCAGTTTACTGAAATAACTTGCAGTCAGCATAAACACGTCCCCCATGTCATTTTTCATCTCATCATAATCATATAATATTAACAAAGCTCTAAATCCAGTGCCTTTCCCTTTTACAAGTAGCGCAATTTCTACAGTAGTAGTGTGTGAAGATGTTAAGTGTCTGCAGGATCTCCTTTATTCACTACACTACAGATGTACAGTTACTATTGATATTCTCGTCCTCAAGCTTAGACAAACCTGAAGCTTAATCATGAAATACAGCATCACCGATCTGGAGAGGGCTGAGCATTATTGCAGCACACTATTACACTGTGCGCTCTAGGAAATGTGTTGCCACAGCATCATTCTGCATCATTCCTATTATCTGAATCAAACTGAACATCAGTGAATGGGAGAGGGAGGCTTTTTAGGTCAGAGTGTGCATTAAAGATTATACATCACTGTCAATCTCTGACCCAGCACAGACTATTCATAGCAAGACCATTTTTCCTACAGTGTATCAGTTTCTAGACTTTAGATCGAGGATCAAGTGATGCAACCGCACTGTCACAGTACTAGAGAGGAGGAAATGTCACTGATCATATATGGCTGTGTGGTGAATTATTCAGAGGAGTAAAAATAGAATGTGTGAAACCTCCAATTCAGGGTGAGATGAGAGTCTCCCAAAAAAAAAAAAAAAAAAAATCTCTGAGTGGCATTGCCCCCTAGTGGATCAAAGGGTCAATGCAGGAATACTGTGCGTTATCTGGGTTTTATGCTTAACTCAGACCAAAGGGAAAATGAAGTTGCTGATCATTAAATTAATTTTTGCATTTTTTAATAGTTCAAGTTTAAAAGTATAACATTTGAAATTAACTGAGGAATACCCGGCAGGAAAAAAAAAAGGATTTGCTGTTAATATTGAAGAGCCCAAAGAAATGCCATGCTTTGCAATGCTCCAACATTTAGCATCCCATAAATGACTATACAGTCAATGTAATAAAGTCTAGCTTTAAGGGGACAGAGACCTTCAATATCTTCATATTTTGTATCGCCATCATTAAGCAGCTGAGGTGTATGATGGATGGCACATTACTAGAACCATCCTGTCGTACACAGAGGACATGTCTGTTTAATCAGCCCTAAGTGAGATTAAGCCTGAGACCAAGTTTTGATAGCATCCTCTGTCAAACCTCTAAGCAATATTTATTCAACACATAGCATCACATTAGTTTTGCGGCACATCAGTAGAACTTGCTGGCACTCTTTGTATGGAGTGCGCTATTGCCTCTCATTTAGCCAGTCACCTTTATGACAATGTTACACTTCATTTATTATAATTCATTCCTAATAATCCTGACAATGAGCTTGTACTTTGATTAGAGGCATCAAATCAACCTTCAGCTGCTCCTTGAAGAGTGCAGTAACACGGCTCTGCTCTCTGAAGTGTGTACAGCACAAACTGTTCACTGGTATGAGCAATACAAATAATGTACTTAAATCTTGAAAACAATGGTTCGGTCCAAAAAAAAAAAGTCTCCTTTCTTCAGGCTGCTTCTTTAGTTTCACCTTAAAGGTGGTTGCTATCTTTACTTTTAGTTACTCGGTTTCAAGATAAATGTATAGAAATGACAGTCCTGCTGTTGTTTAGTTTATGCTGTGTTTATCATTTGTATGCTTGTTTTGTTGCAAAACAACCTTGGGACTGAACAATTTGTTGTTGTTGTTGTTACTATTAAGAAATCACATAAGCAAGTCTGTTTGAGATTAGAATTGCACGATTTTTTTATAGTTTTATAACTCAACCCTTCAAATTGTCCCTAAATGTCCCTGTCCCCGAAATGTTTTGAAAAGATTTCAAAAAGGTCATTACAAGACTAGGTTTTGCCCAAAAAGTTTTTTTTTCATGAGACACACACACAATGTTGTAAGGAAAAATAGGGCCCTATGAAAATATTTTATTATAGTGTGTGCCATATAAATTATTTTGTTTTGTTTTCAGTTGAAAACATGTTGTTAAAAACAAAGATTTTGTGGTTTTGTGTGGTTAAGAAGGAAGATTGCAGCACAGTATGTTTCTGGAGTCTAGGTCAATAAAAACTCCTATCCATGCCAAAAACATTGGTATAATCACGGATAGGCATTTTAGTTTCAGTATCATATTAAAGCTTGCCTTGCCCAAAAAGACCATTAGACAGCTATAGCTTATTCAAAATGCTGCTGCTAGAGTTTTAACCAAAACCATTAGGACATTACTTGACTCCTCAGGTCCTTACACTGGCAAACATTACAATGTTTGGGTCCTGAGATGTTTGATGAATATCAGCCTGGAAGGTCTCTCAGATCAGCTAAAGCTGGTAAACCAGTGGTGCCCAGATCAGAATTGGAAAAAAGGGTGAAATGGCATTCAGTCATTATGCTGCCCTCTGCTGGAACCAGCTCCCCATTGAGATCGGATCTTGGCCAACCATAGGCAGTTTTAAAAAGAAACCTAAAACTGGCCTGTTTTCAGTTACCAGCAAGTTTGCTGCTTTCAGTTACCAGCAAGATCTGCACAAAATTTGTGCACTTTTATCTTTACTCTTATATTTTATTTTATTATATGATCACAGTTACTTTTATGGTTTACTTATGCTTTTGTGCTTATTTTATCTCTGTAAAGCAAACTGAACGACCTCTGTGTATGATAATGTGCTATACAAATAAACTAGTTACTAGCAGATAACTAAAGGATAGGCTTAAAAATAGGTTTAAACGGGTTTAAAAAATCCTACTGGATACACCTCCCTAACAGTGCGCCGAAGAGGGAAGGGGTCAAGGCACGGGGTGTTGCTGTATGCAGAGGTGAGATGTGTTTCTCCAGCACTCTGCTAAAGGCTTAAAAGAGCACCGCACTTTTAGTTTAATCACCGTGGGCAGAAGCTCCAGGCGCACTTCTGCCTTGACTGAACTTGTTAAGATTTCCTTCCAAGCAGCACAGCTCAAACTAAAGCATTTCCCCCTTTTCAGAACTCATGATAAGCCACACTCACACAGAAAAATTCACACTCGCTCACACACACACATATGCACATGCACCTGCTTACCCAGTATCTGTTCCTTTCACACATGCACACCCACCCGGCAGCATGAACTGCGAGCTACACATCTGCATGGAAAGATTTTAGTTTTGTTGTCAACACTGATGGTTGCAAAAGTGAGAAATTCTCATTCCACTCACACCTCCAGAAGGAAAGCTTAAAAAAATCATGGTAACTGTCAAAATCACTTCAAAAACAAGGGTGAATGAGTGAGAATGTACAAGGTATATAATTTCCTGTGTTATTACTGGGCAGCATAACTTGACGTCATTCTGTAATTTATACTCAGTAACACTAGATTAGAGGTCTACTCTGACCCTGCACACATTCACATGTTCATCTCACAGAACCGTTTTTCGGTTAATATTCCTTTGTTTACTTGAATGTGTTCTGACTGTCTGTATACTTGAATGTGTATAAACCTGATTCTGAATTAAAGAGAATGGCAGGTTCAATGCAAAATAACAGCAGAGTGGGTTACTTAGGGCTGGTATCCCAGACTATGTCTAGTCATGGACCACACTGCAGTGCCAAAGGGAAATCACCATTACAAGCACCATTTTAGTCACGGTTTGGGCTTCATCTGAGCCCCAAATGCCAGAGGTGACACCAGTGACTAGTAACAAGAGGGTGGTACAGCTGAATTCAAACTGAAAATATTATAATACAGTACGTTTTATTAAAAATGACAGAATAACTGATTTTGTACTGAGTTGATGCTTACAGAGAGATTTTGATCTTTCAGTTTTTAGAGAAGGACATGATTTACATCACAGAAATCAGAAACTCCTCAGACGCATACGTGTCATATGCATATTACAAAAATGTATCTTTATATTATTGAACATATATATTATTTTAACTCAATATTACAGTGCAGCAAAGAGATGACTGAGCTATGCAGAAATCAAACCATCACATCACACTTATGCAACATTCGCTTAAGAAGCACACAAAACTTAATCCATCTCTTTTCACATAAACCATAACATGAAGACCACTCGGGCCATTTTATGTCAAAATACATGAAGAGAGCCGTCCACCCACACACCCGACCCACACAGACCTGTATGAATGCTAGTGGTATAAATGGCACAAAGAGGGTTTTTCTGTGTACTTTGAGCTCCTATTCTGATTCCGCAGATACTTTCGTATTAACATGCTGAAGGCAAGACTGCCTCACTTATCTTTCATAGGCTAACAGCCACCAGCATTAGCATAAACTTCAGATCCAGCTTTCTGTTCATAGACTCCAGGTAAAGGATCTGCAGCTACGGATTATACATGACGTTTGTCTCTGCTGAACAAAATGGGTTTTTTGAGGCAAATACTTTCGCAACGAAGTCAGGCACAAAAACACTTTTTTCAATGGTTCATTTCTTTCAAAAATTAATTTAAGTGAAAGTTGGTAGTTCGCACTTTGAGTTCAGAACGATGTAGTACAGAGTGAAAAACAGAAAGTGTCTTGTGAAGTTCTGGAAGTCACAAGAACCTTTACTTTATATCGATTTGTTTCCAGTTTAAGGTTGCTTTTTGCTTTTTGGCAACTTGTCACAGGAGAGACCCATATACTGCCTTGACATGCTCACTTAAAATAGATACGCCGTCAACATTATGTTAATTTCATGCAACTTGGAGAAATTAAGATTAACAAGGCTTAAAGGCTTAAACTAATTCTAGATTGAGGGGAACAATACCGTATATTTAAATGCAGGGCTTGTCATTCAAACATCTACCAACAGAAAAAACTGCAGCTTAAACATGTTTGAGATCCCTAATTCTCCTTAATATGCACTTCAGGCAACATTTGAGCAAACATGCAATCACACATACCCTCAACAAGCTCCGAGGGTACAGCCCCAGTCCGCCTATTTAAATCTCCTGTGGCAGTTTGACATAAAAATATGTTCAAAAGCAAATAGTTATGTTCACCACCACAGCAGACTAGTCCATATATCCATGATGCCAGCAATGGCCCATTCTGCAGAGTAAGCCTGTTTTCTAAGCCGTGATTAAGAATAAGTGTAAACTCTAAGTCTATGGGGGCACATACAGGCTTACTCACTCAGTACACAGGAAGAACTGTACAACTGTTATGGACGTGGTTGTGGTCTGAATTATCATATGGTTAATGTACACAGTAATTTGAGGGCTAGCTAAGGTAATGTCTCTGAGTGCTTTGAGTCCTGTCATTAATAGACTGAGTGCATGTGTTTAAAATATAAGTGATATAGCAGTTATGAGAACATCAACAGATAGTATAGCCCCGTCTGTGTTAGGGAACCAGAAAAGAGTTATATGGGGTCAAATAATCAGATGATAATGTACAGATGAATTACTGGCTGCCCACTGGATGAGGCATGGAAAATCATTTAGACACTCAATCGAGGATGATTAATGCAGGGCGAATAGTACATTTCATAAATGAAAGCACTTTGCTTGGCATAGTCCATTTGGTTGGAAACACTCAAACACTCATTCCTCCATCTGTTCCAGTTCCTGTTCTTAACATATTTTGCCTGCTATGATGTCAGTGACACGCAGAACATGTTGCTCTCTGGCAGTGGGTGAGAACATTTTTTCCAGATACCAAAAATGATCATCAGGAAGCTTCAGATTCTTTCTGGATTCCACTTTGATATAAAAACATGTTTTCACTATTTCGGTACAAAAGAATACCTCCACTGTGCATTTCGTAGAACCTTCCGACAAGTCATATACGTATGGTCACATTGTTTTTTTTGCCTTTTATTCACAGTGAATGCAACAACTGAAACCTATAACTGACACAGGCTTCATCTCTGCTCCTCGAACTGATTGGCTGTCTGAAGATTGCTAGATCTTATCAGAAAGGATGTGGGGGGAAAAGAGGCAGAGAAGGAAGAAACGAAAGAGAATCTTTATCATTTTTCGTTGTCAGGATAACCAGTCGAGCATGTTCTCAGACTGCACAGAAAAACTCCCAAGAGTTTATGGATGTTCATCAAAAAAAGCTTCAGTAATGTTTGATACAAGAACTGTTAGGATGTTACATACTGCTTTTGTTGAATCTCTCTTTTTTTTTTTACTGAATCAGCAGCACAGATTAATTGCAATTCAAACAAAATGCAGTCTGTTTGATTAAGAGTGTTAAGGCAACAACACACAGTTCCATGACATACGTTTCTGCCAGAAGATAATAAAAAAGAAGCTCCAAACTGGTCAAAAGCCCACTTCTTCCCTGATATGTGGTCCTGGGTCGGTCCAGCACTCCGTTTTAATAGTTCACCACTGAGCCACATACATCAGCACTAACAAAAGTGAAATAGAGGAGGACCCCCCCCCCCCTATATCGGGATAGAGACGATGGTGGGCAGCTCTCCTATGGGGGGAGGATTATACTTTTCAACTCGCATGAGCCGGCGAAGGATATCATCTCTGTCCCTGGGCCAGGAGAAGATGTGTGTGTTCTGGAGCCATGTGGGAACATGGCACTGATGATGACAGAGATTATGTTTAAAAAAAAGAAAAGAAAAAAAGATATGATTAATAACAAATTGTATTTCCCGCTAGTTGTTGACGGTAAAACAGTACGATGTTCTCTTAATGATGATTAACTCCCTAAACTCATTATTCAGTTATTCATCTTAAGCCATACTACCCAGTAACTACTACTATTATGCCAGCAGCTGCCCTGTTGGGATATGGAAATCGTTTTCATGAGCATCTGCTGTTGCTTTAGTGTGACGTTTTTCATGTTTTCAAAGAAGACTGACAGCAGTAGAAATGGTGACTAAGATTTTAAGATTTTCATGAGAAAGACAGCTGTGAACTAAATTTATTTCATGAAAGACTCATTTATGATGACTAAAGAAGAATATATATTATACAAGCAATAGAATCTTACTTTCTTGGCACCAGGAAACAGTACAGGGATGAATCTGAAATTCCTGCAACCGTTCTGAATGAACTCATTCTGTAACTGAAAGGCAAAACACAGCACAGTAAAGACTACAAAACAAGTGAACAACATGCAGGTGAACTTTCCACAGAAAGATGTGCTCATAAGAACAAAGGCATTAGAAAGCACAAACACCTGCTTGTGAATGTAGACGGTATTGAGTGTCTCATCATTTTCCATGCATGACCAGGCATTGGTGACAATTTCATGGTATTTTGGACTGATGATGATAATGATCAGGTAGTCTTTCTGAAAGAAAACACATATGTCAGACATTCCTTGAAAAAATGGTCATATTTTGGTTTCAAAACAAGTATAACTCAAAGCCCTAAGTCTACAAGAAGTGCCCAATTTGATTTTTAAAAAAAATGACATTAAGTTTCTCTCAGTTACAGCACTAGCTGTAAACTGAGTAGCCGTGAAAATGACAAACAGACTAACTCAATAACAACAGTGAGGACGAAAGAGGACAAAACTATACCTCAGTGATGTACCTCTCCATGAAGTCAATCTTGCTTATGCTTCTAAACTGTTGTTCAAACATGTCAATCTAGAAATATGGAGCACAGGCAAAAGCGTGGGTATAGAATTAACAGAATACAGCAAAAATGGAATCAATCATAAAATAACAATTCTTCTATGTGTAAAGCCCTTTCCCAACAACATTTATCAAAAACAAAAAAAGAACAATCCTGAAAATAGTCTATAAAGCTTTATGTAACAAAACCATCCAATTAAAAAGAGGAGTTAGGAGGTTAGTCCAGTCTTTAGGAGAAATCTGGGCCAATTTACAGTTCACTGAAAAAGATATTCCCTCAAGTATAAGACTGGTTTCCTTATCTCAGAAGATTAGAAATCCCTCATTACTCGGTCTTACGGTTCTTACAGAAATGAATCACTCCCCTCAATATATTCACATTTGTGTTGCTTTGCAGTCTGAAATGAAGACACACCAAAAAACATTTTTTCCAGCTGTATTTACTCAATGCAACTTAACATCCAACTGATAGATGTGATAGCAACAGTTTCTCACACACACACACACACACACACACACACACACACACACACATACAGTCACGTGAGGGGCTCAGGGAGTATAGCGAGGCACAGACACAGGGTTCCATTTGATGGGTTTTTATTAACACAAACTCAAAAACACAACACAAAGAAGGCACGAGGGCCCAAAACACAAGGCATCCATAAAACAGGAGACACATGATGGACGGGTAGGGTGAGGGTTGACTGACACAAGGGAATGAACAAAGGCTCTTTAAATATACACAAGACTAAGAACTAGCCCAACCAGTGAACACAATCACTTTAGCACAAGTATGGGACAGCTGACAGAACACGTGATGTAACAAACACAGACCTTTTCAAATAAAGAGTCCCACATGCAAAACTGGAACAATAGCATCCTCTAGCAGCCACTGACCAGGAATGTCATACACACACACTTTCTGTAACCGCTTAATCCTCACTATGGTTGCAGGTACCCTTAGCCCAGCCCAGGGTCAATGGGTGCGAGACAGGGATTCACCCTGAATGGGGCGCCAGCCCCCTGCAGTGTAGATAACATGAAAATACATTTAAAAAAACTAGACTCACTGAGATGAGTAAAGGATCACCCCCTGTGTCAGTACTTGGAAACACCTTTAGCTTTAATTACTGCCTTGAGTCTTTTGGGGATACATTTCTACCAACTTTGCAAATTTAGACTGTGCAGTATTTACCCCTCTTCTTTACAGAACTGTTCAAGCTCAGTCAGACTTGAGGGGACTGTTAGTGGACTGCAATCTTCAAATCATAACAACTGCCCCAGACCCTGCTGCAGAAAAACACCCCTAAACCAGGATGCCACCTCCACGCTTGACTGCAGGTATAGTGAGCTGTACTGTTTCCCCCAAATGTACAGTTTGGTGTTGAGGCCAAATAGTTCGATTTTGGTCTGATCTGGCCATAACACCTTTTTCCTCTTGCCAAAGATCAACTGAGACTTAATGTGGCTTCCCTTGAGGAGGCTTATTTCTTGTAACCCTCCAATTCAAGCCACATTTGTGAAGCACACAATGATCACTCTGCCATAAATACCTGTAACTTAATTGCCATAGGCATCTTGGTAGCCTTTCTGGCCCGTTTCCTCACTTTCAGCCCAGTTTCTGACCAGCCGTTCCT
Source organism: Hydrocynus forskahlii (assembly GCA_037974365.1). Lineage (NCBI taxonomy): Eukaryota > Metazoa > Chordata > Actinopteri > Characiformes > Alestidae > Hydrocynus > Hydrocynus forskahlii. The sequence continues at coordinate 16,351,382 of JBBPCX010000114.1, read as the reverse complement.
TCCTTCCAGTTTGGAGGGATGGCCTGATGCAGGGAGGGTCCTAGTAGTACCAAACAATTTCCACTCCTTAATTTTATACTTTACTGTGCTCCTAGGGATTGATAAAGCCTTTGAATGTTTTAAATCCATCTCCTGACTTGTACCTGTCCACAACTTATTTCCTGAGATCTTTTGACAGTGCCTTGGCACCCATAGGTGATCGTTTGCTTTCAATTGCACAACCATGCACTGGAATGCCCCAGGAACAGCTATTTTATGTTGACAGTGCTGGCGCCAAGGGGGGGCATTTGATTTCCCCCCCCAGCGAGTCGCCAGGCCCCCCCCCTAGTAAGTCGCTCATATGTAAGTGCGGACTGGAAATCTTTGCGTTCAGGAAAGGTATATAACGGCTGACTGGTGCACGGACATCGGCCAGCACCCCCCCTGCCCGCAACCGCAACCGCGTCCAATAGGGCCCACCCATAGTCAGTTAGATGCCCGCCCAGTTGGTCCGCTCTGGCGCCGGCACTGTATGTTGAACTAATAAAATGATTACAACTGATCACAGGTGGAAGCCAATTAGTTGGTGTGCAATGAGGAAGGTGATTAGTTGCACCTCAATGAGCATTTTTAAGAGGGGGTGATCTTTTAATCCATCCTTTTTAATCCAATTCATTTACTTTTTTCCTAAACAGTCGCTATTGTATCTTTCACTTGGATGTTAGAAGGTGCATTGAGTTAATGCGGTTGTTTTTTTCCTCGTTTGTGTGTTGCAGAGCAACAAAAGAGGGTGATTCTCTTCTATACTCACTGTATACGGGAAAGAATAAAGATGACTCTTACGTGTGTGTAGAAGCCATTGTGTCTCAGCAGAGCGACAAAATTGATGACCTCTTTAACATGTTTATCACTGTCTGCTTCATAAGTGACAAACACCTTCCCTGTGGCAGGAGACAGTTCAAAAGAATTGTAAATTACCACCCACCAAAAACAAACAAACAAACAGTCACGCATGTGCTCTTGTGTGACGAAAAGTATATTCTCTCTTAAACTCTTTCATACCAGACTAGCATGTGGTCTGTTTATGCTCTGAATTGTTGGTTTTCTTCACTCTAATTCTGTTGCATTAAAAACACTGACAAGACTGTTTCATGACTTAAATTAGCCCTGGAGAGATAATGAGAGACAATAATTTGAAAATAATTGTCTAAAATATGACATTAGCAAAAACACTCCCAAACATCTGGGTGAAAACAACCAAAATGGGACCAATAGTAATATTATAATACAGCAATTTAGAACTGTATTAATATTCAGTGATAAGTCTTTCATAATATATTGGTACTGGTAGCATTTTATTCTTGTTGAAATACGCCTTTATAAATGAGTACACAATTATTTTCAAATTCATGCCTCTCGTTTTCTGTCCAGGGCTAATTTCAGAAACTAATTCACATATTTATAAAGGCTTATACAGATAAGCATTAGTTATCATAACGCTGAGGTGAAATTACATGTAAAAATATCCTTTATGTCAGCTGATGTTTGTTGAAAGTTTATGTAGGTTTATTCCAGTTGTCATGAAAGGCCTTTGTAGCGGGCATGTAGCTGTTCCATCAGAGAAGCGTATACATTTTAGTGAAGTGTATATATTTTAAAGGACAAACCTCCAAACTTCATTTCTATGGGTTCATTTGTCATAAATATTTTTCGTGCAATGTAAGAGACACCTACTGCTTTAAATGATCCAAAGGAGGAACACATTAAAGAAGGAACAAAACAGAGTTTTTGATTGGAGAAAGACATTTTATATATTTATATATTTTAATAGTCCAGTGATAATTACTCACTCTGCTCCAGAGAGAGAGGTGCTGTGCTTGGAACACTCTTTGGCTGAGGCTGAACAGGTGAGCGCCTACATTCACACAATCACAGCAATAAAACAAAATACATTTTCAGAATGATCTCGAGATTGAGATAACTTTGCTGCTGATAACTTTTCACACTGAAAACCAGAGAAAGTACTACCGATGAATGAGCTCTTGATCTGTCTGCTTGGTGTGCCTTTGGCCTGGAGAGAGACAGAGAGAGAGAGAGAGAGAGAGAAAGAGAGAGAGAGAGAGAGAGAAAGAGAGAGAGAGAGAGAG
>JBBPCX010000114.1:16328694-16349156 GCA_037974365.1 Hydrocynus forskahlii | reverse complement strand
GACAGAGACAGAGAGAGAGAGAGAGGGAGGGAGAAAGGGAGGGAGAAAGATGGAGGGAGGGAGAGAGGGAGAAAGAGGGAGGGGGAGAGAGGGAGGGAGGGAGAAAGAGGGAGGGAGGTAGGGAGAAAGAGGGAGGGAGGGAGAAAGAGTGAGGGTGGGAGGGAGGGAGGGAGAAAGAGTGAGGGTGGGAAGGTGGGAGGGTGGGAAGGTGGGAGGGAGAAAGAGTGAGGGTGGGAAGGTGGGAGGGTGGGAGGGAGAGAGAGAGAGAGAGAGATTGAGAGAGAGAGAGAAGTGAAAGAGAGAGAAATCAGAGAGATAATAAGGAAGAGAATCAAAATGACTACACAATTAACAGGCACATCAAATAAAATCTGATTTATAATGTTCAAACTGATATTTAATGATTTATCACACTCCAGAAGAGCAGAACACACACACACACAACCAATCACCATTAATATTAAAACTGTCTCCCTAATATTGCAGGTCCCCCTTACTCTGACTCACTCAAGCATGGACTCCACAAACCCTCTGAAAGTGTGCAGTGGTATCTGGTACAAAGGCATTACCAACAGATCCTTTAAGTGCCCTCCATGGACCAGACTACTTTGTCCAGTGCATCCTACAGGTGCGCAGTCAGATTCAGTTCTGGGGAATTTAGTGGCGAAGTCAACAACTTGAACAAACTGTTCCTGAACAGAGTGTTCAAGCTGTTGACTTCACCACTAAATTGTGCGTATTATCCTGCTGCCATTAGGGAATGATCATGAAGGGTTGTTCTTGGTCTAGAACAATGTTTAGGCAGGTGGTACGTATCAAAATGACGTCCACCTGAATGCTAAGACACAAGCCATTCCCAGAGCATCACATTGCCTCTGTCAGTTTGCCCTTATCAATAGTGCATCCTGGAGTCATCTCTTTCCCACTTAAGCAACACACAAGCACCCAGCCATCAACATGAAAAGAAAAAATGTGATAAACGAAAATGTGATTGGTCAGAACAGACCAAGTTCTTCTATTGGTCTATGGTCCAGTCCTGATGCTCACAAGTCCTTTGTGCTTCCAGCAGTCGACAGGGGTCAGCATAGGCACTATACAATGTTCACGCAGCTCTATGTGCAAGAAACAATGTGTGTTCCGACACCTATTTACTAAAGCCAGTATGAACTTTTTCAGTAGCTCTCCAAGCCTTTACTGCCCAGGCATTAACTGGGCCTACACTGGTTCAATGGTCATCTTTCCTTAGACCTTAGACACTACTGACCGGCTGACCCAGTCGCCTAGCTTATTTTTCACATCAAAAATACATAAACTTCAAAACTGTTTATTACTTGCTGCTTAATCTATCCCACCACTTGACAGGGGCCACTATAACAAGATAGTCAACGTTATTCACTTCACCTGTCAATGGTTTTAATGATGTTTCAATTTGGTGTATATATACATGTATAAATATGTACACATTGACCAAATGCAGATATAAAATGAATATTTACTACATTTGTAGCACTACAGAAATAACATATTTTCCTCTTTAGTGTTAAACCAGGTAGATGAGGTCCAAATTTCAAACTTTTACAGATATGTACATGAAAAATATTGGATATTGCCGTCAATTCACTTAAGAATTACCATCACATGCCTTATTTGTCATATAAGTGCTTTGGCTAAATGATGTTTTCTCCTTCAGGTCAGGCAAAAAACTAAAAAGTGCAGCTAAACTGCTGTAGGCTTAAAAGGCAGATACATGTAAATGTATTGGTATTCATATCAATACAAAATTAGGGGATTCAAAACAGGCTCTTCTTGCAGTTTAATTTCCATATATGGCCTATAGGGAGTGAATGGTATGTTTTGAAAATGTTTTAACAGTATTCATGTATTGCATTAAATTTCTTATTTAAAAAAAAGTCCGAATAATGATATGGGCCCTCAGAAAGAGCATTTTATACGATGGGAATATAGGGACAAGCTGAGCCAAAGTCATACTCTACCTTAAAGGCAACATTTATCTTCTACCATGCCTTGGCAATCTCAAGAAGCTTCAAAGATGTGCAGATATGAAATTTAGCATCGGATCAGACGAAGCACTGTCTGCCCCCACTTGTCGTATACTCTACCAAATAGCATATAGGACACTCTTTTCTGAGGGCCATAGACTCCCCTTCCTTATCAACTAAATCAAATAAACTCTCTCATGAATATCCTGCGCACAGTGGTATACTAAGTTGTGTGAGGCTGTTCAGTCACTCTGTTGGTGAATTATTCAGATAAAGGTGAAAATGACTCATCTTTACTCACCTCAAGCCCTAAAATGTGTCAGTGCTGGTAAACAACATTGTTTATCACTGAAGTGGCAACAAGCAAAATTAGTGGCTAATTTTTTTCAAGACCTGTACTTCATGTAGACAGGGGTATTTTTTGTACTATTTTCGGCCTATTTTATGAGTATATTTACAACTGTTTTTTATTTCAGTTACATGTCAAACAAGCAACAACTTGAAATGGGGAAATATTTTGCCCTTGAGCACATTACAGTGTTGAAGGATTTCGTATGCATGATCTTTCACACAGGAAAAAGCTGCTGGTTTCAGTCTAACTGTAGTTCCGTTAATTACAGATCAGTAAAGAAAAGGACCGACAGAGAGGTTAAAATGAACTAACAAAAAGCAAATGGCATTATTGTTAGGAAAAAAACACACCAAAGGTTTGGTGTATGAAAGTAAGTACATTACTGTATGTTGTCATCAGTCTTCTAATTATAATGGCCTTTGAAGTGGGTGTGAGTGTGGTGTGGAAATACATTTAGATTTTTTTTTTAACAACTGCACACTAAGCACTATTAAAACAGATCAGAATCAAATCTAACATAACATTACATGTGACTTTATATATTCTTTCCCTTTCTTCCCCAGAGTGAAGTCAGGACAGAGTAAATGTCATGTCAGAGCACTTTAGAGAACTGTAAGTGGGTGTACAGATATAGTGAGGGATACACAAAAGAGTCCCAGTACTTACATGAAGAAAAAGATTGCATGTGATTCTGCAGCCCACGATGGAGCCTCTGGTTCTCCCAACACGTGTCTAGTGGCCTGTGTGAAGGACATGGGCATGGGGGTGGGTAGTAGCTGTGCTGAGCTACTGCTGTAGGGATGGAGTGCAGTGAGCGGGGCTGTTCAAGGCTGCTTCCACCTGGACTGTGCCCGTCCCGCAGGGAATTGGAACAACAGGCGTCACTCTGATAACCAGAGAAATCTCCAGATACCAGGCAAGATGGACGGCTGCCGTTGGAGAATCCCCTCACCAGGCTGCTGTAGGAGCCTGGGTGGAGCCAGTCGTCTTTGTGGGGCTCCAGGGTACTGAAACAGCCGTCGGCCCGGCTGGGGAAGGGCGTTAAAGGGCTGTAGCCTGCTGGGAGTCCCAGGGGAGGCTGGTAGGGGCTGTAGCTGGACTGGGCACTGCTGCTGCAGAAGTCAGAGAAATCCGCTGATCTGCTTCGAGATGCCTCGTCGCTTGGCAACATGGGGTCAGCAGGTGAAAGCTGGGAGTCAGCCTGAGGGCTAAAACTGCCAACCTCAGGAACAGAACCGGAGTCTGAAAGGCTGTCCTCAGCACTGATGTGACTCATAGTTTCGTCGTTCTCTTCTGGAAAGTTGAGTGACTGAAAATGACAGCTGACAGATTGGGAAATGTTTCTTAGGACTGACAAGAAAAAAGCTCACAGTCAATCATTGAAAGTGAAAAAGAAAACCATAATTTCAGCAAAGGCCCTTGGGAACAGTAATGGATGTAAACAACATATTGTGTTCTTAAGTTGTGTTGGGTTTCTCCTCCATTTGTTAGCTGCACTGGTTAAATGTTCAGGAGGCAAGCATGCTTTAAGACCTTCCTAAATGCTCACAGTAATATTACTGATAACACAGGTCAACAAAAAAAAATCTTGCATGTGTGTTTTACTAAACTGCAGGCACCAATCAAGTAACTGTTTCAATATTTTCAGCGCAAAGTCAGACAGGTGCACATTGTGGCATAGATATAATGATCAGTGTCAGTCAGCTACCACTGTTTCTTCAAAAACGCTTATAATATGATTATTATATGCTAATTATACCACTATCATGCAATATATAACTAGCTTCATCACAAAAACTGTACGTGCTAGGGAAAAACTAAACACAGATTTAAAATCAGCATGAAAAACACCACAAAACCCACATAAACTTATCTTTGATTATTTTGACCTGTTGACCTGTGTAATCATTATCAACTTGAATGCTAAAAGCAAGCTGATTTCTGGTCAGGCAATCAGTGGACTGTACCTGTATGATGTGGGTGAGCAGCATAGACTGCGCAGCATCGTTTTTTTGGAGGTTTTTTTGCAAGTTACAAAATGATTGATGCCATCTCAAGGCCCCAGTAGGTACACTGGTCTGCAAGAAAATAAGCAAAAGATTTGATTTACCAGCACATTAATGCCACTGCCTTAAAGGAATAGTTTGACGAAAAACTGAATTTACACAGTTCTCCGCTTATCCCAGTATTTGATTAACCAAGACATGTTCGGCGTCCAAATTTAGCTTCATTAGTTTACAGCTGGAGCTACAAGTCCAATGTTGCTAATAAGCAATAGAGCTCAACAGTCCAAATCACCTCCATGAGGTTTAGGGCTGAGTCCTATACAGTGTGACTGCTTTGTGAATACCAGCCCTGGTGTTTCTGTTCATTTTTAGACCTCATGGGTAAATCATCCCAAACCATATATCTGCACCACCTTATCCAACATGCCTGTGGCAAACTAATAAAGAAAGGTATGTGATCTCAGTGGGCTGAGAAATGCGGAAAATATTTGAACTATTTGAATTCTAGGGTAACGTAGTAAGACTAGCTTTGCAACTGCAACATTTGGACACCAAACATGTCTTGGCTGATCAACTACATCTGGTATGAGTGGAAATTAGATTTTTCGCTAAACAACACCATTAACGATAACTACAGTATTGGTTTAATAGTAAACTGTAAGCATTTTGTGATAGTAATACACTGGTCTAACAACGTGTACATTTGTCAGCGTACATTAAGCACTAATATAAAAAACGTGTACTTTTTATATTAGTGATTAAATTATGTAACAATTTATAAAACAGTGGGGGGTTTTTTGTGTCAGCAGCCCTAGCATACATCGCATTTCTCAAAAGCACTACACAGCAACATAAAACAACTTGCCAAACAATGACTCAGTAGAAACAAAGATGGCTTTTACAGTTTGGCAAAAAGAGAACGTAGAGAAAAGCAACTGTCAGTTGAGTGAGTTAAGGTAGATGAATAAGCAGTACTGATAATTTTTCTTTTCTCCGTCTTAAGCTCTGTGGTGTACTGTTCTAGCTCACACCATCAGCGGAAACTACCTCAATCCGGCCAAAGTACCAGAGCAGCAATACACAGAACAAGTTTAGTGGGAGACCCAGCTAAGCCAAACTAAGTCATCTGAGTACCTGAAGGTCATGTGGTCTTTGGTAAAAACCCACGTGTAGCTGAATGAAAAGAATGTGTATTAAGGTTTGGGGTGCACACTGCAGCTATTTAGTAAAGCTAGGTGTATTTAACTGTGAAACTGCGTCTCTATGTTGTATCACATCCCTCACTGGGTCACTGACTGATGCCCATTGATGAATGCACATTTGTTTTGCTGCCCAAAACAAATAGCAGGTGGCGCTACCATACACCATACACGTCGGTCGCATATCCTCCCAACACTACCAATGTAAGACTAGCATATAACGGAAGAATGGAGGAATCCACTGATTTTCAGATTTTCAGAACAATTACATAAAAGTGTGTGAAATAATGCCGCTGAGTACTTCTGTCTGAGCTTGATTTTTTATTTAACTTGTTTTAAACTTAAAAAGAAAAATCCTTCATCTGCGTGACTAAGTTGCCTTATGTAACTATTTTAACTGTTCCAGGTGAGGATATGGTCACTAAGCCCTCATACATGAGAAATAAGTGCACTTGAATGTAAACTGGAATCATATTTTAATTTGTTCATCACTATTTTAAGAATCATTACTATTTATAACCTCACCCATTTCAAGATAGGCCTGCAGGTCATTATGTCGTTAATGCTTTCAGCTGGGTGTGTAAACTTTTACATGATAGCATGCAATTACAAACAGCAGCAGTGTCTCTGAACGCCCTGAGTTTGTGAACAGATTTGTTAGTTAGTTAAAAAGAAATCCTACTTCAGTTAAAGCTAAAATTAAGAACAAGAGAGCATACACTGATAGGCAGGCTCTTTAGATACATCTACCATGTATCTACACTAATTTTCCATAGTATCAGCTCTACTTACACATAAGTGCCCGTTCAACTGTGTCTATGCATCATTTGTTAGCCCCCTTTACTCTGTTTAGTGGTAAGAGCCCCACACAGGACCATCAGTGAGTAGGTGTTATTTGGGTGGGGGATCATTCTCAGCACAGCAGTGACATTAGAAAAAGCAGTGGAATGTGTGTATGTATGTGCTGCACAGAGTTAATCACACCAGTCAAAAAGGTGTCCTTTGGCCAGAAACTGACCAGAGGATGACTAGCACAAAATGTGCAGCATCAGGTGATCATTGACAACTTCACATCTGAGAGGTGGACCATTAGACGTGTCTAACAGAGAGGCCGTTAAAAGGACAGTGTTTAAAAACTTTGTGCACCACACACACACACACACACACACACACACATCACTACTAGGTCAGTATACTATGTAGTATACTATGTAGTTCACCTGTAGTATAAGTGGAGTTGATAAAATGGACAGACTGTACAAACAAGCTACCTAATTAAGCAATTTGATGAATTATAAGTAATTTAGTGGGTAATAAGGACACTATAGACACACGCATCTTTAAAAGAAGGTACAGTAGAGTGTGTGATTCAGGAACTGATTTCAGCAGCGTAAACTTTTAACTCTACACAAATCTACACACTATTTTACTCTAGAAAGAACGTGTGGTTTACCTACGGATTAATACTCCACCTGCCAGTGCTGGGATTTCCACACCACTTTCTGACAGCAAGAGCGACAACCCCCGTCCCAAAACACTCTTACTTAAGCTGCACACCTGAGGCCACTTTCACCTGAGGTCCCTCCTGGCTGCCCGTAGCTAAAGAAAAAAAGCACACAAAATGAACATAAAAAAACTGTATTACAGGCATTTTGTTTGAGGCTAAAGAACATTTAAGCCAGAAAATGAAGGCAATTCCCTCTACAGAAAATTCTGAAGAGTTTCCTCCTCGGTGTACTCACTGTGGTCAATTTTATCTCATTGCAAGTTAATAACACACACACACACACACACACATATACACACCTGGACACACTTTCGAAACTCACCTGACAGCTACATGAGAGAAGGGAGGTTCAGTGTGATTCCAACACCACCCTCTGAAAAGGAGATAAGTGGTGGGTAAAGCGGAGTCTACTGGTCGATGTTTTTTAAAAGCAAGACAGCAGCTTAACTGCTTTATCGGAGTTTCAGTCCTGCTTTTCTGGAGTTTCAGCTCTGCGTGCTTTCAGTCACTGCACTCCGTGGGTTGGCCCACCCACTTTTCATGCAAGAAAAAAAATCCCCTCGCAGCGGGGTGTCACAAGAGTACAATACAGGACTCGTTTCGAGACTTTCAATGAAACTGTTTCACTTTAACCACTGACTCGCACAACGTGGCAGGCTTTTAGAGATACTTTCTACCCTAGAAGGTTCACAGGAGCAGCTGCTATATGTAAAGATCCTGAACAGGGTTCAGAAGAGAGCCCCGAGGCCACCACACTCTTTACAGTCTCCCTTTACAGCACCCATGGGGCCTTTACGCTCTCAGGAAAGTATGAGTAGAAGCCTGTCAGGTAGCAGGCTGAAGAAAATATTACAACTCTTTCCCCAGCCCTGGTAAAAAAAAAAAAAAAAAAAGGAGAAAACCCTGAACTTGACCATAAAAAAGAGGCCAAACTGCAGGTTAAAATGGCAGTAGAAATGCTAGGATAAAAAAAAAATGCTGATGTGCTTCTAAATGTACGAGCGACAGCACTGAGGTTAAGCGCAGTTACCACAAGTCAGGAAGAAGAAAAAGGTCAAAGAAAATAGATTTCTACCACGGCAGCAACTGCAGTGTTTGTATGACCAAACAGCAAAGCTCAGCTGCTTTAAGCAGTACAGAATGAAGCCAGATGAACACATTTGCAAGGCTCTAATCTCAGAATGACTGAACAGTCAGAAGGTATTTACTGCAAAATGAGTGCTTAAACTGCCTTTTTCTCCTCAACAGTTCCTAATCTCAGCGCTGATGTATCGTGATTACAATAAATGAAGAGTAACCACCTGTAACACAGCAGTCACAAAGTGTTAGTTCCAACCTGCACCAAACCTGCTGCTTCCCTACCTGGCCAACGCTAATGCATCTAATCCAGCAAATGAAGGGACTTCTGACAAAGAAAACCAGGTGTGGCAGACTGGTTGGAACTAGACTCTAGGTAAATCACTGATTTGTTCAAAATGAATACATAAGATGTTCACAATCCCTAGCCTGGTGAAACCACCCTATGCACATGTCCATTTTGTCTCATTTAACACACTTTAAATCATTACCCACAAGCTCATCATGGTCTGATTCAGGTATGTAGGGAAGAAAAAAAACCATGGGGCAAATCATGGGGCCACCAGGATGGGTATAGTTAGCACCATATTGATTGTACAGGGGGGAACAAATGAACACCAGCTACCACAGTCCAGTAAGTATCTGATTTTATTTGTGTAAATTTTAGACAGCTCATGAGTGGCAAATCATAAATTAGAACTAGATGGAATTTCCTCTTAGAAAGAAAAAATAGCCATGTCATTTCAAATGATGGATATATTTGGAAGCATCGACTTTTCTTTGGTTGGAAAAGCAAGACTCCAGCCATTTCTTCTTCACAAGAGATGCCTGAGGATACCGATTCATCAAGTCCTGTAATTCCTGAAAAGAAAGCAAACACAAGTGGATCAGCAGAACACTTTAGCCATTTATCACACATTGAAATGTTTCTTTTAATCTACAACTTGGTAAGTAAGGCCACTGGCCAGTGCTGTTGGTTGCGATACCTTTATATGAATTGGACTTTCCACTTCTGCTACAATGTGAGTAACCTGTGAGCTCATAATGTCCTCTTCATCACCATCATACGTACAGAAAAGTTAAGGTAAACATCTGAAATGAGGAACCATTTTGATGTGTAACGGCTGCATGTTGTACACAAGATCAGGCAAAGTCAGCCATTTTAAAAGACCACTGAAATATGTGTCAAGAGGCAGCCGAAACTGTTAACCCATTATAGCGTATTACATAAAAGGCAGGACTGGCCATTCTAATGCTAGAGTTTAGGTTCTCTTGATAATAGCAATAAGCTGAAACATCAGTTCAGTCATTTGTCTATAATGCTTAATGTAAATAGAAAATCAGTTAATCTGAATACCTTATGCACAGACCCTTTTAGATAAACTACTGGTAAATTTGTGTTACCATAATTATTGGCACCACCCTACACTTATTTCTTCTGAATGAATTATCCATAGAATAAAAAACTGAAGAAAAAAAAAAAAGTAGTAAAATGCTGTTCTACTTCTTTAACACAGCGGGGAACAAATATCAATCAAAGGATATGTGACAAGGTAGCGTGTAAGTTTCTTTTTCTCTGTGGCACACAAATTGTAGAAGAATATACGGACACCTCTCATGAAATCAGCCAGGTCTGGAGGTTCTCCACCCTGGGCTGAAGTGCTGGGGCCTGCTGCCTCCTCATCAGAACCAGAAATACTAAGGGAGCATGCGGAACCTGGAGATGTGGGGCATGAAGCTGAAGCACATGGACCTGTGTCACTTGTGGAGGAAGCCTTTATGGAGGAGCGTGAAGCTGGAGCAGTGCCACTTCTGGAGGAGGTCTTCAGGGAAGAGTGCGAAGGTGTTCTCTTATAGTAATATCTAATAATCATGTTAAAGATGTTCATACTCTGTTTCAATGCATCTCCAAAAAACACTAGGATTAGAGGAAAGTAGGAGCTACTAGCCGCCAATTAAAAGTTCTACTTAACAGTGGCATCCCTGAGCTACATTTTGAAAGCTGACAGGACCACACATCTAAAGTTTCGAGCTTAGCACATTGCTTCCTAAATATTGCTCAGACTCAGGCTGGGTTCAAATTTTATGCTCAGACTTTTCATAGCCTGTCCCATGCCAGTAATGAAATTTGACATATATACGTCTGGTTCAGTTTTTTCTTCAGTCTTCAACCCTACATTTATCACCAAATCTGGCATCCTGATTGTTGTAGGCCAGCATGAAAACAATACATATGTCTTAGTAAGTTTTTTTTTTTTTTTTTTTTTTTAAAAGGACTGACATTTTTTTTTTGTGAAGGTAAAAATTGAGAATAGCTGATAAACAGGCTTTTTAAACTTTGCTTTGCTCATAAATAATATGCTGATTGCTTCAGCTGTTGCATTGCTGTAACTTGTCAGTCACTATCATTAGGAATGTGTTGTTTTTAACACAGATTGGACATGGGCTCTTCCGCTATATTCAGATTTGGACCAAGAGTTCTGCCTTTAGTCCTTATTTTAGCAATGGTTATGCATTTTGATCACAATGCACATATTTTACAGATTTTCTGCAGACTTTTGTCAGGATACACGAATGTAGGGATGCTTTGGGAGGCCAAGTGCTTGCGGATCAGCCTCTCTGTGCCATACCAGTTGAAACCTTTGGTGGAGTGGCCTATCCGTGGAAGGTGCACACTTGCTGAGGGTAAAGAATAATATAAACAAATAAGGTGTAACATTAATTGGATTTACCTTTCAAGGAAAAGCACCAAGTAAAAACTTCACTCTTTTACCTTGTCAAATAAATTGTTCGCTATATCATAAGAAATATCATTAACCATCAAAATGCACAAACTAAATATTTTGTGCATTTATTTTAAACACAGACTTGAGACAAAGACGTGTGACTAAGGAAGGCTAAAGTTTGTTTATTTGATTTTCTCTTCATATGGTTCAATCTCATTATATTTAGGGATGGGGCATATTTGATTATAGGTTTATTCATACATGTCTGACAATGACCACAAATCCAAAAAGTGCACCATATGCTAAATGTCAAGCTATCTGGATGTCATTATTGGTATTTAGCCCCAAACTGTAAGACAAGCCAATATATCCTGAATCACAGGAATACAAAAAGGCCTGCACACATATTCTCATACTACTACACCTCCCATCGACATGCTGACTGTGCTGGAGTTTTTAACAAATGCTTTGAAAAGTTCAGTTCAGCACACATTGTTTTTTGTTATGTACCCGTGTAGGCTTACTTAATGTAACAGTTGATTCAGTTAGAGAAAACTGAGATTGTTCCTAGAGGTTTACCTTTCTTTTGTTTGGCAGCCCTGTAGATCTTTTTGAGGCCCTCCTCTAAGGAAGTGAGGCAAATGCCTGATGGACTGCTGGCTTTATCTCTCTTCTGAGCAACAATGAGTGCCAGCTACAGCAACAGGAACCAACAGAGTAAGAAACTGATGTAATACTGTTAATATGTTCTAACGTGATAGTGAGCATTCAAGCACTCCAGAAAAACGCATGGAATTAAAGAAAACATAATGGGTGGATAACCAAGAAAAAACAGAAATAGAGAACTTAAAAAAAAAACAAAACACAGGTAGTATAAAAGAGAGTGAGAGTGATTTCAGGCAGACTTACATGGTCTCGTCCACGCATTCTTGACTGCTTGTCGTCAATAGGAAAAAATAGAACATGCCCGAGATCTAAGTCTAAAATAGAGCAAATGCCACTTCAGTTATAAAGGCAGCTACTTGTTTTGAAAGTGCAAGGGGTAGATTAGTTGATGGAGTTGGACAGTTTCCCACCTTCCATGTCTCCTGCCAATTCATATTGTTTCTTTGCCTCATCTGATCGGACTTCCAAAGCCGTGAAAAGCCCACCTCGGCCCCATCGCCCCGAGTCATCTACAAACAAACGTAAACAAACTTTTCAAAATATATATATATATATATTTTGAAGGACTTATTTTTAAAAAATCTTAAAACCAATGACTTCACTTTCAATTTCCACCGCTGGATCATTATGTGGATGATGAGACTAGGTCATTACCAATCAATTTAAACACTTTTTAAAAACATCACATGAATGTAGCTACATACCAACACAATGAACAATAATGGCATCTTCCTGGTCAGCCTGAGGGTGGGTGACATCACCCAGTACATAATGGATGGCTGTGTGGTCAGAGTCTGAGGAGTTCATACTGCTGTCATCATCTTCGTCTTCTTCCACATCCTCACCCTCACTGTCAGCAGAGGGCAAGCACAAGGACCTGTACCCACATGAGGCCCACCATGCCATCCTACCACAGATACAAACTCATTTGAAGTTAAAAATTCAAAAATATCTTTAATCATATTCCTACAGCTCTAATGTGACTCAGTTAGCTGCTCCTTTACCATAGCATATCACTGAAAAAGAATTTGTATTACTTGCTAGATAGCAATAAAAAGCATAAAGGAATGAAAGAACAGGAGTTAAGAAATAGAAGTTTGGGAAAAAGACCATGTCTAACACTCCTCCCTTCCTTCCAAGTTCCATCCCTCTCTTCTGTTTCACTGTGATGAAGTTCTACCACTACCTCACCACCTCATCTCCTTTCTATTTCCTAAACTCTATGGCCATCTTTCAGTCCTTCAGCATAAATCCTACTCTCTTTGAGTATGATGATTGGTTATACTTTAAAAACAGACTGAAGCAGTGATCTCCTAAAAAATAAATAAATAAAATACAAATAAAATCTCTAACGAAATCTGTCAGCTCATTTGCATATCTCTAAAATCCCATAAATAGTTGAGTGAAATACTTCTTCAACCAGGGCTACTAGTTTCTCACTTCTTCTTGTGTTTTTGTTCTTCCCGTTGCCTCCTCTTCTCTTCCTGTAGCTTGACTCTCTTAGCAGCCGCTTCCTGTCTCTTCTGACGCCTCTGCTCCAACTCAGACTCTGTTAGAGGCCTCTTTTTTCTTGCTGGGGCTGCCGGGAGCCCAGACAAAACTATCTACAAAACCACACAATTGTCAGACAGTGTAATGATTCTCCAGTTCTTATATCTGTAGAGTGACAGTTACCAGAGCGTACTGCAGCCTGTTTATTAGTATGCTTTATACTTCACAATGAAAAACAAACAGCATCTTAAGTTCGAAGACAAAATTACTTAAATAAGTTTTTCATATAACCAAATACAAGAATGGTCAATACTTTCTTGGGGTATGAGAGGTAACACACTCAACTAACTCAGCTGCATGGAGAGAGACAGAGAGAGCGAGAGAGAGAGAGAGAGAGAGAGAGAAAGAAAGAGAGTGAGAAAAAAACTAAGAGATAAGTAGATAAGAATTCATAAGGAAAGAAAAAAAAAGGCTGTCACGCTGTACATTTTAACTCCTGTACACACCAATCAGCCAAAACATTAAGTCCCCTCTAGCCCTCCACTCACAACCAAGGTTAAAATTAAACTTGCAACTGACAGGACTCTGCTCTCCTAAAGATCTGCTGCTTGGTGCCAAACACAATAGTACATGTTTAGAAGAGTTGTGGAGTTCATGCCTTGAAGGGTCTGAGCTGTTTAGGCAACATGAGGCGGATTTACAAATATTACGTGGTTTTATGTAATGTAATGTTATAGTGTACAATGCACAGAGACATAAACTTTGTTCACCCAATGTAGCTCACAGGCAGGGGCGTCAGACGCATTTTTAACGTAAGGGGGGTGCATCGGTCTATGCATGGGGGCGGGGTTTGGGCTTGGGGCGGGGTTTGGGCGCGGGGCAGGGTTGCTGCGTGCGTGCAAAGTCTCGCCTGTTTAGGGGGTGGGGGTGTTTGGAAACCCCTGTTGAATCTTGAATCTTGAATCTCGAATCTTTTGCGAAAGAATCCACTCCACTTAATCGATAGAAGAATATACACACCACTGGAAATCCGCTCGGGTTTGCCTCAAACTCACTGCATGCAAGTGAAGTGAATCGTCAGCACATTGACAGGCTGCTCAGATTTCCAGTGGTGTGTGTATTCTTCTATCAGTAAAGTGGAGTGGATTCTTTCACAAAAGATTCAAGATTCAACAGTGCTGGGTGAACTAATTATTTATGTTAAACGTGGGGGGGGTCCAAACGAATAATTATGAAATGTGAGGGGGACACGTCCCCCTCTGATTGAATGGCGGCGACGCCCATGTTCACAGTTCACTGCAATTAACACAAAAAATCGGCACTGGTCAAGTATCCTTTAGGAATCTTACTGTCACATAATCTAAAAAAAATATGAAAGCAATATCATGAAGACAGTTATAAAATAAAACTGTGATGAGCAGGTAGTGGTCCTAGATGGGTTTTTTTCCCCCAATGATAAACTGAAACACTATACATAACACATTTTTTTGAATTTAGGTTTTGTATTTCTGTAAAATACTTTCTACATCAGTACACAGTCTTTTTTATTTATAATACTAAATGAAAGTGTGGCCAGCAAGAGTGTAAATATATATTTTATGACTGTCAATTTGTCCATTTCCACTGTTGCAAACTTACTCCAGTTTTACGGCGTAATGCACGGCCCTCTTTCCCTGCATCCTCCAGTTGAGCAAACTGTTCCTCCAGCAGTAACTCAAATGTTTTCTGGTCGTCTGTGCTGGGGTCTTTGGAGTAGTCTTTCCCTTCATAGTAATATATATGGTCTGGGGAAAAATGCATGAGTGCTGACTTGACAATATAGGTAATAAAGAATTTTACATGAGCAAATAAAGTACAGGCCTTACTCTGTCCCGCATCCTCATCATCATCTTCTTTATTTGGCATCACATGTTCTTCATCCATCAACCAGTGTCCATCCTGAGATGGGCCCAGGATCATCTTTAGGTCCATATCCTGAACTGAACTTTCCTCTGTAGATAGCAGCTTGTCCACTCCAAACTTCAGAATCTCACTCAACTGCAGACAAGAGGTCATATTCCATCAGTGCACTTTGTAGGTTTACAGTTCCTAACTATAGTCCATCCATTGCTAAGCACAATTTGTTATCCCTCTTCTACTCTGTACATCAAGGAAAACTGACCATCAAAAGATTACCGCCGACCCCATAATATTTGAGTGGTAGACCACAGTCACCAACACTGAATGTGATATGTTAGCAGATGTTTCACTGAGTATCACTCTAGTATAAAAGTAAGCAGCATTACTCCTGGGTTGATGATAGACCATAAATCAAAAATATTTAGCCAGCAGCGGTCTTGTGGTCTGAAACTGACCACCAGTGAAAGGCTAGAGAATGGCTAATACAAACTGTACACCTACAAAGAATATCATTAAGTGTAGGTGTCAAATAAAGCTGCCAATAAGCATAATCAAAAGATGAAGAGAGGAAAACAGATGTTTCCATGGGGGAAAGGAGGCCATCTCGGAAAGAATGACCAAAATTAAAAAATGTTGAAAGAGAAAGGTGAAAGAGACAAATGACAGAGAGGCACCTGTAGTGCAGAAGCAGCAGCCTGAGGCTGTTCCAGTAGAGAGAAGCGGCCCTCCTCAATCACTGTGCTGGTGAGACGCAGTTTCGATACAGCACGTGAATAAACAATCTCTTCCACTGTGTCCCTACCCAGGAGCCGGATCATCTTCACAGCCCTATGATTAAAAGAATGTTAGCATGTGAACAAATGAAAGCAGAGAAGGAAATGCTTTCATTGAAACAAATCCCTTCTTTATTGTCTGGGTCTAAAATGAACAAACATGTTAAGGAAAGCCTCAGAAAAAACACATTAACAAATCTACCTCACCTTAATGTAGAGCGTGAATACATAGAATTTTTACAGAAACAATTTTGGGCGACTACTAACTTTTTGTGTTTGTCAGCTACATTAACTTTGCAGCACAAGTGCCAGACTGCAGAAGTATAAATTAGGGCTGCTATCTCAGCTGACAGACTGCATGTAGGGTAGGTAAACATTTATTTGTCAAACAATTTTCTTCATTAACTACTATGAAACTGGAATGCTATGTGAGTGACGAATAAACATGTAGTTCCACATAGGGAGTTATAAATGTTTTGCAATGTTAACTTTGCAAAGTTTGCAAAATACTGCTTATATTAGATATGGCAATACTACTAGCAGAAAGAATACTGTATCTGAAGCTGGTAATGGCAACATAAAAAAAACCAAAACATTTTGAACGCAAAGTACAGCATGTAATTGATATCACATTTTGAATACATACAAGATGGGGTAATGATACTGTTTCTCAACATTTTACCCAAGCAATACCTTGTTTGTCCAATTCGGTGAGCTCGAGCTGCTGCTTGCAGATCATTTTGAGGATTGAAATCACTATCCATGAAGATGACAGTATCGGCTGCCGTCAGGTTCATACCAACCCCGCCTAAACACCAAACACACCTCGCTCATAAATCAAGAACGGAGGAGATGAAAGCTAAACCGATTTGCAATGGCACAAACTACTACAACAACATCAACATGTTAATACATGTTCGCATGACCTGATGATGAGCAGTAATGGAAATGCGAAATTGCCACATCATCTACAACGCAAAGCGATATTCCTGTCAACATTCAGCTCAGATAAACAAGATGCCTGGGAGTTCATCTAAGGTTGTGGAAAAACTTCTTTACCTCTAATGTAGTCAACACTTATTATGTTAAGCAGCCACATCAGCAGTGGTAAAATTAATCCCATAAACTAAACCACAATGTTATCGTCTCCTTTAAAAAAACAAGCTCTCAGTCACTGATGTTTTGACTATAAAACTCTTAAGAGGCTTCAGGAATTACTGTACAAAATCAGTAAAATTCTAAGAAAATTTCAGGGAGTTCCCACTGGTCTCCATCTATGAAAGGACTAGCACTTTCTCCTATGGCTTCTGGTTTGTGCACCACCACCCAAGTCATTTGAGTGTGATAAATACTGCCTTCATCTCTGAGTCATAAGTATCAGTCCCTGTTCCCGAGGTGATAAGATGCATGTAGGTACGTTTGCAGAGATCTTAGGCGTGATAAGAAAGGAGACAGCACATTTCAGCATTGAAAACCTAAATCACACTCCATAGTGAGACATTTCCACTGAGATTATTAAACTTACACGTCAGAGCCTGTCATATGATGCCCTGTCGTCGTATGCTGACAGTGCATTTTATCTGGTTTTAAAGATGTTTGTACTGATAAAAACAGTACATGTTAATTAAGCTGTAATGATTTACTTTGTTAGTTTTACTGTTCAGTTAAAAAAATATATATATATTGTGTTCAGACAACAATGAGTATTTTTAACCCTTACCACAGTTTAGTATTTAGAACTGTTAGGCATGTTTTGGAGGGTTCTGTGACTATGTTGGCGACCACAATTGATACATTTAAGCACAAAATTGCTCAAAACTGGACCATGGAGCTTCTGCATTAGATTTGGACAATTCTGCAAAATTGCGTATACAATGTAAAGACATTTTGGAGGACATGAGCAGGTGTCATGATGTCCTATTTGGAAATCACTGTTGGAGTGTACTAGCCTAAAGCAAAAGCTATGAACCCACCAGCTCTGGTGCTGAGGAGAAAGATGAAAACATCTTTAGTGCTGAAGTTCTTGATGGCCAGATTGCGCTCCTCTCCTCGCACTGAGCCATCCAGACGTTCATAGCTGTAACCTACAGGTGTAGGAGGTTAAAGTCAGCTCATATTTAAAGAGCAGGCAGCACACTCATACATACACAAGAGCAAACACAGGACGTGATTAAAAAAACCCACAGCTATTTCACTAGATCACAGAACAAGATAAGGCCACAAACCTGCAAGGTATGTTGCAAAAATGTATAGTATTATGCAACACTGTTCAAATCATTTTGATGGTTCAAATCATTTTGATAATCAAAATGAAGGCAAAAGAGTTTCAAGAGAATCTCAAAGCAATATATTGTGTGTTCATGTTTGTCTAAAAACCTTTAGTGTAAATACATTAAACAACAGCGCCAAAAACACCACAAATAATCCCTGGTATCATCTAACTGAGGACTTTAAAAAAGACTGACTGATTAGAACACTTTTACCAAGCCCTAAACTCTGTCATGTCCCGGTCAACAATATTTAGACCTACAAGTCTAGGCAGAAAATACTTCCATGTATGAGATGAAACTGTATTTACAGCTAACTTCAAGAACTGAGGGTTATTTCCACTTACGAAAGCCAGTGACTCATTATCCAATCTAATTTGTGTTCAGTTGTGATAAATATTAAAGGTCCCAAGACATGAAAATTTCACTTTGTGAGATTTTGTAAACATTAATACGAGTTTCTGTAGAATGCCTATGGTCCTGCAGTGACTAGAAATTGCGATAGATGTAAAGAGTGCTTTGGTCTTCCCGCTCCGCCGTTCAGAAAGCGATAGCTCAGATGCCCCGATCTGGAATTTGGTCCCGCATGACGTTATAGGGAGAAGGTTTCCTCCCCTTTCTCGGTCTGTGCCCGCCCAGAGAATTTCGCACCCCTAGCCTAAAAAATTAGCTCCACTGACTGTCATGGCTTGCAAACGAGCGAAGCATGGCAGTTACTGGGTGCTTAGATGTAAAAATGAGCACAAATGTATTTTTTTAGTTCCTTCACGCAAGCCTCTGAAGAACCAGTGGGTTATTTGTATTTTTTCTGGAAATGCGCCAACACGACTTCCTAAAAATTTGTATGTCTGCGCCAAACATTTCGCCAAAGACTGTTTCCTCAACTTGGGGCAATACAGAGCTGGTTTTGTTGAACGGCTGAAAACTAAGTCTGGATCAGTACCAACTCTCCCCGGACAAGTAAGTCAACTTAACGCTATATAATTTTGTTGCTTTGCTGTCTATGGTTACCTAACTTTTTTTTTTTTTTGTGTGAATGGTGTGTGAATACACAAATTAACTCGAGTATTGTACTTCTTTGTTTTTTGGACAACCATGCTGCGTGAGTTTAGTGTACACTGTACAGTACAGATATGAGTTTACCTTTACATTTTTTTAAGGATAATGCATTAAGCCTCTCTCCTCCTCATCATTTAAAGCTACAGACGCAGAAACGGCGCGTCCTGGGGAAATCTCATTGTGGGACTGGCTTGAAATGACTGTAATTCTGCACCAAGGCTGAATTTTGGAAAGAGACTTCAGATACAGTATTAGGGGACTACTAAGACCTATATAAAAGCATAAAAAAATCAGCATGTCATGGGACCTTTAATGTAAATTCAGCTAAATTTCCATCTCAAATATAACTGTAAACATTTTTTAGTACTGTCAAGAGAATACAAAGTCACCGTATATTGGCTGCTGCCCTGTGACGCATCTCTGGCAGACGCAGTCCAGCATTCCGGCATCACAACAGTTTCCCGCCTATAGCTATCTCAAGTGTTTTGTTGAGTGTTCTCCTGTTTTTCGTTTTGTTCTTCTTAAAGCCCTGTATTTTTATTACTGTAAATGAAACTAAATTATTACTGTATTTAGCCTGCTTATACCAAAAAAACCACAGCACATACCAAAGAAAGCATGGTAATATTAGCATTTTACATTCTAGCACTGCGGGAGTGCAGTGTACACTGTACTTTACGGATACGCGTTTACCTTTACATTTTTTGAAGGATAATGCATTAAGCAGTTTAAAATGAAGCATATTTAGGGTTAACACTATAAAAAATAGGCATTATTCACGTTTGCCCTTGGAACGTAACCCTCACGTATTACAGGAGTCTAATGTAGGGCATTAACAGAAAACTCGACGCCCCCTGAGAGAAGTCGACTAGTTGTGTGTTTTTTTAATTAATAACTTCTACACTGCCGAGACTTTTTTCTGCAGCATCAAAGCATGAATACCAAATCATCCATGAGAAAATGTGAATATATGGGATGCAAACAAATTATGTAAGCACTCGTGTTACAGTGCGACAGAACCTGTTAACGCAACAATGCACACTACAGCCAGCAGGCAAGTGTGCATGATTAATAGATTTAATTGAACTGTAACACACAAGGGGTGAATGTATTGCATTTTCTTTTTATATATGTTTGGTTGTAATACTGATAGACTGATAATGGTGACACTTTCCCTTTCATCTATGAATATTCCAAGGGTCTAATGTATATAGTAGGGCATTGATTGGCTGACTGGCTGATGCTGACACGCATTCCTTGATTTGACCAATTCCTTAACCAATTATTATAGTCCCTTCATAAAAAGGGCGGTCCCATTAGCACGAGTGGAACCACAACAAGACGGCAGCAGAGGAGACAGACACGCATCACATGTGTGGAGATACTTCACTCTAGAGCAGAGGTGCCCACACTTTTTTGGCTTGCGAGCTACTTTTACCA
>JBBPCX010000114.1:16302048-16318204 GCA_037974365.1 Hydrocynus forskahlii | reverse complement strand
TAGGTTTGATTCAGTCAGGGATAAAAATGTCATGACCATTGTAGCCTAAGTTATAGGCTTGTATTCAATAATAAATGTTAAAAAAAACTGCTGTAAGTCTGTGTATGTGCGATTAAATGTGATTAATTAGATTAATTAATCGCCACACCATGTAATTAATGAGATCAAAAAATTTAATCGCTTGACAGCACTAATTATTATTACTATCACCTTAATAAGAGAGCTAGGCAAGCATTTTTTTCAAATATCATTAAACCCAAAACTGTTACAAATGTATAGACAACACTCTGTAATGAAACTATTCATTTGAAAAGTCTGAATTGTCAAAAAAATTCTGAATTTAACACACCTTGCAAATGGGATGTACGAAAGTCCATACCTGTAATCAAGAACAAATGTGGCCACAACATAGTTAGTTCTGATACAATAATTCAATAGCTTACAAGTGCAGAAATAATTTTAGTTCAATAAAGTGCCAAATGCCACTTGCTAAGGACTTACCAAGTAAATGCAAGGGCTTGCAAAATAACAAACAGCAAAGAAAGTGCAAAAATCTTCCACTGTAAAAAAAAAAAGCATAAAAAGTGCAATGAAAATTGACAGAACCTTGAAAATTAAATCTCCACTTCCAAACAAATGAATCCAAAATTTAGGACTAGGCTCAGTGTAAGGAGAGCAATATGCAGAGTTATATCAATGCTCGATTCATTTACTCACCCAAAACGTTGCACACAGTGTAAGCACCAGACATGTCTATGGGAATAAAACAAGACAAAGCAATTTGTTTCTATGTCTTCAATTTAAAAATGACCCATTTGTTCATAATCATTAGCAAATTTAGATATTTATCAAAACATCGTTATTCTAATTTGAATGCATAAATGTGTGATTAATTCACAGATAATTTTGTGAGTTTGCCAAACAATGCAGTTGCATTAACTTGTCCCAAGGACGAGTTGCATTCAAGTTTAATGTTTACACTGCACTGATACTTTTGTGCACATCCTCTAGGGGTGGTAGTAGCCTAGTGGGTAAAAACATTTGCCACGAAGTTGCAGGTTGAAACCCCCACTTTCTACCATTGTGTCCTTGAGCAAGACACTTAACCCCTGGGGGACTGTCCCTGTAACTCATGATTATAAGGCCATGTCCACACGTACACGGGTATTTCTGAAAACAGAGATTTTCCGTTTTCGTTTTTAAAAAAATTGCGTCCACACGAGCACGTTTTCAAAAACATCTCCGTCCACACGAAATCGCAAAAAACGCTAACAAAAGCACACCATGGCAGTAGGTGGCGATATAACCTTAAACCGTACAGCATTGCTGACCAATCAGAAGCCTTGGAAGGGGGACGTCATTACCAGAGACAGTGGGCAGTGTTGCCTTGTTGGAAAAAGCTACCTTTAAGTTTAAACCGTTCAGAACCCTAATGGTGAGATATAATATGCATAATCAGAGAAAAAATATTGTATTTAAATGAGAAGAGCCTAGATAGATTGACAGATCATTAGAGGTGCTCAGAGCCAGTTTATAAAGTTAGCTTCTAACACTGAGAAACGCTACCGTGAAGCAGGACACATATAAGAAGTTATATAACGGATTACAATAAAAGGAATAAATAAGACTCATGGTTTTGAAAGTCCGGAGTGATGGTGCTGGTGATGTTCTACTCACTATCATGACAACTGTTGCAAAGGCTCTTGTTTTGTCACACATCCTCTTCAGTTGTTTCATTGGTCCCATTAGAAACATCGTGCTGTTGACAAAGTCACATTTTACCAGTCAGTGTTGCCGCCATTTAAAGGGCAATTCTACAGCCTTTTCAAAATCATAATGAAACTGTTAAGATGTAGACAAAGTCATTCAGAGTGGTCTGCTCTAGAGGAATTTACAAAGTCAGGCAATCCACCATAAGGCCTATCTTAGTGTTCCCAGTTTATTGTATGTCTCTGCTTGTTTCTTGTTCTTTTGCAGAGTCATTTAGGGTCGTCAAATAAATCTCTTGCATGCACATGTGCCTCAAACCTCCCTCGGACTACATCATGTTACAGATATGCTTAGATCACATATTGTGATAGATTTTATCACAATAATTTGTCATATCGCCCAGCCCAAGTCACATGACATGTGTAAATTCGCCAAATGTAGCAAATACTATCTTTCACCATAATGATAAAAAAAAAAAAACTTGAGTATGTACATTTCTCTACACTGCAATACTTCACACTACACCACTCTGAGCAACTTTGTTTACATCCTAAAAATGTAATGATGCATGCATTCCAGGTGGAATGAACCAATCAGTTCAATCAGGTCCAAACATTATCAGTATTGTCTGGTAAGTGAATGCAAATGTGTGGAATTAAGTGTGAAAGAGACTTACCTGGCTAGGGAGCAAATATTCCCAAATGTGTAAAACACAATGAAGAGAATCACGCCTATCTTGGGAATGAACAGGCAACAGACTCCCTAATGCACAAGAAAAATATAAATAGATTATTTTTTACATACAGAACATTAACATTACACACAAACCAATTCACAGGTATGTTTGTAAATTAAAAGCCAGGGTGTCCAATCTGATCTGCAAAGAGGCAGTGTGGCTTCAGGTTTTCATTTCCAAACAAGCAGGAGCTCACCTGACTGTACTTGTTTACTCAGGTGGTCTCAGTGTGTTGATCATGTGTGTTGCTGCCCTGTTGGAATAACTTTGCGGATAAGATTGGACATCCCTTCTTTAAAGTGCCGAATCAGGAAAGCCATCATTTTCATGCTTTTTGAAATGTTTTCAAAACATACTAAACACTGATACTGTTTAAATTCACCCACTGCATGCATATATTATATATATATATATATATATATATATATATATAGCATAACATCTACTTCCCAATCCATTTGGTATGAAAAAAACAATTAATTCCCATATATGCGTCTAATTGTACTACAGCAGTTTAGCCCCGTCCATTCACGCCAAAGTAGTATTTCAGCCTGGACAACTTTTAATAAGGCTCAGTACAGGACTGTCATTCACAAGGACACAGCCATATATGTACTAACTTATTGGGACACATCTGATTTTCCATGCTTCCAACTTTGTGGACACAATTTTGGGGAAAAACCTCCAGCTACTCCAGCATGACTGTGCCCCGAGGCATAAAGCAATCTCCATTAAGACATGGCTGGATGAGTTAGGTGTGAAAGAACTTGACTGGTCCACACAGAGCCCTGACCTCAACCCCATCTAACACCTTTGGGATGAACTGGAACAGACATTGCGTGCCAGACCTTCTCGTCCAACATCAGTGCCTGAGCTCATTGGTCCCCCTCATAGCTGCAAAGGGGGACCAGCTCCACGTTAAAGTATTTGAATGCAATGTCATTAAAGTCCCTGTTGGTGCAATGGTCAGGTGCCCCAATACTTTTGTTCATATAGTGTACGTCGCTCTGGATAAGAATGTCTACCAAGTGCTGCAAATGTAAATGTAGAAAGGAGAAGAGAAATGTTCATCTCTGGAGCTCAGGGATCAAATCCAAGACATTTATGGGACAGGGACCCTTTATAGCTAAAGGCAGACAGTCTGTTTCACATTTGATCTTGTAGACACGTGTTTGACAGTAATATTAAAGACGGCATTCTTCCTCTGGCATTCCTCAAAGCTGGTCAGACCAGAGACACAGCTCACTCCAGCCTCCACTCCCACTGAGCTCTAGCAGGAAGCTGTAAATGACCTTTCCCCCTAGACATTTTTAGAGTAAATGTTTAAAAATGATTTCACATCATACTAACCAGAACACTGCAGCCCAGTCCGATGGCCATACAGATAATGAAGCCTTTCACCCGAGTTCCCCATCCCAGTGTGGACGCCTCATTCGCTGCCTGAGAGTGTGTGAGAGAGAAAGAGATATTTATTTAAAAAATAAAGCCAATAACATTAACTTACTAAAATATATGATTGTAATCGTAATTTAAAATTCCTCTAAGTTAATTAAATACTAAGTGATACAACGAAGGAAAACAATTTACCTGAAGTACGCTGCGATTGTCACTGTTTCCCTCTCGACCGTTCAGAAAAGACCTCAGTTTATCCATGGGCTGACCCTGCAGGGTAAATGCTGAAGTAGGGTCGTCGTGACGGTTTGATTTATTTCCTAAAGTTTCTCTGTCAGTGAAGAGTTCTCATCGGTCCGGTCTGCAGACAGGTAAAAGGTGTCACCGAAAACCTACATCTGAGAAACGCCACAACGAACCGTTTCTCATGCACGCAGCGCCACATGGTGGTGAAAGTTGCCCCTTGCTCAGTTCCACGATTAGCAGTTAAGAATAAATGCAGAGGGTCTCCTACTCTGACAGACTGATTCTGGTTCTCAGTTGAAGTCAGTTAAGCCGGTTAAAGCAAGAAAATAACTGATACACTAAAGGAACAGCTAATACACAATATGGACAAAAGTATTGGAACACACCTGGTTTTCAGGGTTTGGTCTAGACCCCTGTCTTTCAGTAACAGGCAGTCTTAATGCTTCAGCATATTTGGGACAACGCCAAGACATTTGGGACAACGCCATGCTTCCAACTTTGTGGACACAGCTTGGGGAAGAAC
The DNA here is from genome assembly GCA_037974365.1 of Hydrocynus forskahlii. NCBI lineage: Eukaryota > Metazoa > Chordata > Actinopteri > Characiformes > Alestidae > Hydrocynus > Hydrocynus forskahlii. Next base: position 16,313,597 of record JBBPCX010000114.1, on the reverse strand, counting down.
ATGACTGGCCCACACAGAGCCCTGACCTCAACCCCATCCAACACCTTTCGGATGAACTGAAACAGAGATCGCAAGCCAGGCCTTCTCATTCAACATCAATGCCTGACCTCATAAATGCTCTATGGAATGAATGGACACAAATTCCCACCGAAACTCCAAAATCTTATGGAAAGCCTTCCAGGAAGCTGTTAAAGCTGCAGAGAGGGACCAAATCCATATTATCTCAGGTCTCACCTCGCTCTCCTAGAGCTTCCCGCACAGTCCGGCTCTTCTTCTTCTCTTCTCAAAGGTCGATGACCTGCAGTGAGTGTTCTCAGCTCTGGTACCAAAGTGGTGGAAAGAACTTTCCCTGACCATCAGAACAGCTGTGACCTGTCACTGTTTGAAGACCCCCTCTTTACTGAGCACTGAGGATAACAACTGTATGTTCATGTCAAAAACTTTGACAACACTAAAACTTCCACGTCTTCTCTTGGTCATCTGACAGGGCATCTCTGGTTAAATTTTAGCTCGCTAACAGCTCTTGATGTTAGTCTAGGTTTACTAGTGCGAGGGACGTTTCCTGTGTGGCCTTCAAAGAATCCACATCCACTCTGGTTGAGAGCATTTGCCAAATGCTGTAAATGTTAATGAATTGCTGGGAGTGCTGGGGCCAATGTAGTGTCCACACTGCACCACATTTAAGCACTACACTGAATTTACTTGACTTAAAAGCATAGCAACATCATTCTCACATGAATAAAATATACTAAATATGTTTACGTTATTTATATTGCTGATCCTCAATTATATTTATAATATATTGCAGACTTAATGGCAAAAGGAGGTGAAAGACACTGATGTGTTTTTGTTAATGTGAAATGAATGTACTCAGTGAATCAAGGAAATTCAGTCATTTTCTGTTGTCTCTGAGTAGGAGTCTCTCTTTACAGTCATATATTCACACTCTGCTAAACTAAGACATAGAACTGAACAGGACATTGGAGAAAACTGAAGGTCTTCAATTTGCAGTTCATATGATTATCAAGGTTCAATATGTTGTGTGATTAAGAATGCCTCATATGCACAGCACTGCTTTAAAGAGTTACTATATGTGTGTTGTTTGTTGCCATTTGTCTTTCACATTTCAAGATAATCTCATACATAAAACTGTCACTCAGTGGATGGTTGTGGCTTCTATCTTCTGTATACTATAAATATTGTAATGACTCAAATTTGCAAGAAGGCAGCTGAGATGCTAGGAGCATGAATAATAATTATCCCCATATGGCACACTACTATGCCACCATATGTCAAACATAAGACACCTCCACTGGAAGTGCATTTGTAAATATAAATCAGTAATATGTGATTTTGGACACAGCCCATGTCTGCATGGTGTCGGTTTGTTGGAGCCAAAATTGAATGTGTTGCAGCCAAATTTAGGGATGAACATGCCTACATCTATATAATGGAAACTGTTGATGTTTTTCTGATACTTGTTTTCTGGTGGGGTCATTCATGTGACACATGGACAGGTCAGGCAATCTATTACAATCTATTCTCTTTCACACCCAGCATGTTTTCATGAACACAGCCAACATAAATGTCTAGTTACTGAGCATTTAATAACAAAATCTGTTTTCTGGACAGACCAATGAATCACATGCATAATAAAAAGGTCAAATACATACATAATATTCATGATAAATAAACAAGAAAATTCCAATGTTTGTGAAATGTGCATTGCATTTATGAAGGAATGTATAAAGCAATAAATACGCAATATGTTCAAGGTTTCTACCAGATTGCACAGTTTCCCCACAAAGACTAGAAAATGAATGAAGAAATGTCTTTCGCTAGCATCCAATCTAGACCTCCAACTCATTACGTTTGTCATGAAATACACAATATCTTTTGAAATTTAGCTCAGAATACTGTAAGTATCCATAGGTAAAGTCATGTCAGCAGCCCAAATGTGTCTTATTTCCAATATAAAATCATAAAATGCAACCATGAGTATACATATCACAAAAATCCTCCAGTCCTCCTGTGCAGGTCAGTTAGGGCCACCACTTCGATCCAAAGTCTTCAAAGGCACTTATGAGGCACCAATATAAAATATTTTGTTAGAACCATTAGACAACACAGACATTTAAAGAAACAGACATTTAAAGAAATCAACAGCTCCCTTGTATGGCTTCTTAGTAAAAAAAAAGTTGCAGGTCTTTACTAATGCAAAAGAGACATCTGTCTATAGATACACAGAAAAAGAGAAAGCAGAGAATAGCAATTGAGAGAGAAAATAAACTAAAGGATTTTGTTTAAACAGAGACTAAACCAAAAATGGGCAAAAATATGGCAGTAATAGCTGGAGATCATGAGCTGGGTGATGAACTCATGATACCAGTAGTCGGCTCCAGCTACTCACTATGGAGGCGTGAGACAGGCACAGTGAGTCAAGCCTTTCAGTGTTTAATCATGCTGGTCTACGAGTCAGCTTGCAAGAATGTCTTCACTGAAAATGACTTGCATGCAGGTCACAAAAACTTATAAAACTTCATCTTCAGAATCCCCCTCTCTTTCCCGAGGTTTTAGGAGACCCATCTCCATCGGTGGCATTCTTCTGAGTTTGGAACGTACCATACTGGGGAAGAAAATGATATCAGTTACGTCCACTGAGTGAATAAAGGCAACTCAGGCAAGGCTGTGACTTTTGAAGGAAGTGTGGTAAAAATACCCAAATGTATCCATGTTTTCCTGTTCACCATATATAAGCGATCAGCTAATCCGTGCCTTAAAGAAGTTAGCATCTTTATTTTTGCCCTCGAGCTATGAGGCAAATGTGACAAACAAGTAGCAGAAGCTTATATCCCACAAAATAGCATCCCAAAATGCATGGTGAAATCACATTTGTTTCAGGTCATTAAGTAGTAGATTTCTTATGTGGTTTTACTGTATGATGTGCTGTTACCTATAAAAATGCATAAAAGTATGTAGCAGCAACCATCTTAAATCTTGAATTTTATCCATATAATTGCAAAATCTTATAGATAACAGCACATCATACAGTGTCAGAAACAACCCCCCCACACACACACATATATACACTCAACGGCCACTTTATTAAGTACACCTGTTAAACTGCCTGTTAACACAAATAGCTAGTCAGCCAATCACATGGCAGCAACTCAATGCATTTAGGCATCCAGTCATGGTGAAGATAAGTGGCTGAAGTTCAAACCGTGTCAGAACGAGGAAGAAAGGGGATTTAAGTGACTTTGAACGTGGCATGTTTGTTGGTGCCAGAGGGGTTTACAGAGATTGGTCTAAAAAAAGGAAAATATCCAGTGAGCGGGAGTTGTGTGGATGAAACTGCCTTGCTGATATCAGAGGTCAGAGGAGAATGAGCTGACTGGTTCAAGATGATAGAAAAGCAACAGTAGCTCAAATAACCACTCGTTACAACCAAGGGTGCAGAATACCATCTCTGAACGCACAACTTGTCGAACCTTGAAGCAGATGGGCTACAGCAGCAGAAGACCACACCGGGTGCAACTGCTGTCAGCTAAGAACAGGACACTGAGGCTATAATTTGCAATGGCTCACCAAAAATTGGACAATACAAGATTGGAAAAACATTGCCTGGTCTGATGAGTCTCGATTTCAGCTGCGACATTCAGATAGTAGGGTCAGAATTCGGGGTAAACAACATGAAAGCATGGACCCATCCTGCCTTGTATCAACGGTTCAGGCTGGTGGTGGTGGTGTAATGGTGTGGTGGATCTGTTCTTGGCACACTCTGGGCACCTAAGTACCAACTGAGCATCGTTGAAATGCCACAGCCTAGCTGAGAATTGCTGCTGAGCATGTCCATTCCTTTATGACCACAGTGTACCAATCTTCTGATGGCTACTGCCAGCAGGATAATGCACCACGTCACAAAGCTCAAATCACATCAAACTGGTTTCTTGAACATGACACCGAGTTCACTGAGATTTGCATTATGGATGCGCAGCCGACAAATCTGCATTAACCGCGTGATGCTATCATGTCAATATGGATCGAAATCTCTGAGGAATGTTTCCACTATATATATATTGTGTATATTATTTCAAAACTGCAGATTTGTATTCTTGTTAAGCATTGGAAAGTTGTTGAGTATACAAATATAAATGAAAATTAAACATGTTTCCTTCATTAAATGTAAATAACAATGCATGTCTGACATCCTAGTAACCGGTCGTGAGCTGATGCAAAGTCAAATCCTAGACTGTCACTTAATAGCTTGTTCAATATTTAGCATTTGTCTGGTGACCCAAAGCATAATTATAATTATATTAGGAGGCTTTTGTAGGTCAGTAGTCGTGACATTTTTTGGCTAATAAAGATACTCAAATGGTAAACACATGCTGTTTTTAGCAAAGAATAAGAAAGTAATGTACATGCAATGTAGAAAACCTCAATGTGCAAAAACGTTTGACTGTGTATAAATAATCTAAATATGAAAATGTAATATGAGAATCTGAGAGCACTCACCAAAGAACAGTGGTGTGTGCTATGGCCACAATGAGCAGGGCAAAGGCTAGGTGCCAGCTGTAACACATGGTAATGAACATGTTGTTGTTGTGGTCTGACAAATCCCATGTCACCTCACTGGGGGGGTACAGCACAAAAGCAATCTGGGAAAAAGGACAGATGGCAGAAACAAAGAAAGTTACAAAACAGCATGTAGCACATAACAATATTATTTTTCTCTGACCAGCACAGAGCCACATGCACTCATGCTGACCTGCCAGAACCAGCTGCCCTGAAGCAGACAGAGAGCAGCCCGCAGCAGCTCAAGCAGGATATTTCCCCTGTGGAAAACCTCCAGGAAGCAGATGATAGCCCCTCCGAAGACTGCATACAGCAGGAGCATGTGGACATGGACATCCAGCATGTCTCTACCATGGAGGTGATAAAGGAATAAGAATCCTGCAACGATATGGATATTTAGTCCATCTTACATTCAGTTTCCTATTGATACTGTATCATGTATTTAATGATACATATTTCTTCGGTTAAATATTTAAAAGGTCAAGATTTGATTCAATGTTTGATCTCTCATCAAACTCTAACTGTGTAGAACGCAGATTTAGTTTCAAAGACACAAATTTCAGAAAAGACTGTGAAGTGTCTTATACTACAGTGCAACATACAAAAAACAAAAATGGACAGGATTTACCCAGATGCCTTTAAGTTTTAATTTTGGAGTAGTTTTGATCACTGACTGTGGTTTTCACTAAAAACACGGTGTTTAAAATTCACTGTTACATTTGAAATTAAGAAAAGATTCCTGGGAAAATTAAAAATTAAACATATAAAACAGTCACAGTATTTATTCATACTTTCGGTATGTTTTCATATATGCTCTAGTGTTCATATGAAGAGCAGGTTCTCTTTTCCAGAGTATTGTTAAATACACCTTTTTGGATACAATGTGTGGGGTAGTACTGAATTAGTACTTCAGTTGTCTATTCAGCTAGGGAGTTTTTGCAAAGAACAAATCTACACTGTTTCCTAATTCTATCCTGCTTTTAAAAAGAAAAACATTTTGAAAGCAAATATTTGACGCACAATGTAAATCTTGTCACAAAGCAAGTTCTGGTCACACAATGTCAAGTGCTGACCTTCATTAAAAAAGGCAAGGCCCAGCATTAAGCGATCTAAGGCCAGAGGTGCTCCGCCTGTGCTGTGGACGGTAAGTGAGGTAGCCCCTGCCAGAGCGAAGAACAGGTACATGGTTGTGTGCTGCCAGTTCATCAGCTTGTCCCAGTGCTGAGTGGAGGAGTCGTACAGGTGAAACTTTGGCCCACCTGCTGCAAACTGTTCCCCTAGTATACCTGTGAGAGCAGCAGGTTAGAGATGCATTAATATTACTGCCATGATGGCTAACATCTTTCAGCTGATACATCAATCAGTATTTAATGACAGCATCTAATTGGAGCTACCTAGAAGCACAGCTGACATAGCAGACCAACAACTTTTGCATTTAAATGACATTTTTGTCTCCTAACTCTTATCTGGTCATCATTGTAAACTGACCTCGCTGTGATTTGTTACTACACAGTTGATTACCACAGGCAATAATATTGACGTTGCTTGAATGAGAACACCTTAAAAGAACACCCGAGCTTCAACCCAGTCTGTCTCTGACAAATTTATAGCATACTGTGCTTTATCACAGCCACAAGTTTGTATACACTAGCAGTCAAAACATTTGGCACACTACATGTTTTTACCACCTACGCATTTATTTCACACACTGCACGGTCATTCTTCTGAAGCGTAGTTAAACAAAAAAACTATAAATGAAAATATGTCCAATAAAACAAGTTTCCTTTCTAACACTGGAAACAATATATAACCGTGCATGTCTAGCATCCTTTTAACTGGCTGTGGGGTGATACAGAGTCAAATTCTAGGCTGGCCTTTAAACGCACCAGTTACCTGTTTAACCCCACTGGCTGTCACTTAATAGCCTGTTAAATATGTAACACTTGAGTCAGTAGTAATTCATTCAAAATGAACTTATGTTCTGTGTAATAAATGTACTCAAGTGGTGCACATACCATGAATGTATTTGTTGGCAAAGAATACCGAGTGTTATTTTAGTAAATAAGTGGGTAAATATCAGTGTATGTCAAAACTTTGGACTGGTAGTGTATGTTTACTCTCCACCGGCTTCAACTGTAAGTGTTTACTGAGTCCACACTGAGTATGTTAAGTTAAAAAAAGTATATTTCTTAAGGGTATTCTCTTTTCTGCAGATGGCATTCATGATTGTACCAGTGGGCCTTTCAAAATATAAGAGCTTTGCATGTTTGTTTCATACACTGCATTTCCTCTAATGTATTCATGCTTTTCGATTCTTTAAAAAAAAATATTTTTGTAATTTTATTGCAGGCCAGTTGTAAGTTCATGTTGTGAGCATATCTGTTACTCATCCCAGCCCTGATATTCTAAATAATATTGACTGTAATAGGCACATCAGTCTAGTACAGTAATAACAACGGGCAAAAGAAGAATGTTAAAAGTCAAATATGTGCCATGGTGTCACAACTGTAGTTGTTCAGAGGAGCAGTAAACAAAGAATGACCTCACAAGGTTCACAGTATACTTTTCAAGATTCAAACCATTAAAAGAATTCAGGCAGGCTTTCAAATGTATGGTTTGATATGCTATGATAAAACTTTGTGACCTTCTGAACGCAAATTGAGATCAGTCATGGGTGTCTCATTCTACAGGAATGTGAGACTGTAGTTTACCAATGATAGAAAAGGAGAGGATTACAGCTCCCTCAACGATTTCTAGGCGGTGTTGCATGGCCCGTGTGGTGATCCTCCCTGCTCCAGCACTTTTGTTCCTGCGGGTGGTGTACCACAGGGAGTACTTCACGGCCCACCACAAGCCAGCAATCAGAAAGAAACTGCCAGGTAGAGCGTGCCCTTTGAAATTTCCCATGGTTTCCTGCAGCCTCTGGAACAGCAATGGAAAATGTCTGAGTATATCTTACCTTTTTGTGCCCTATCAGTTTATCTCTCTGGCACTCACTACTGAAGACACACAAGAAAATGACTAGAGACTTGAAAAGGTGACACAACTGCTATAATAAACTGCTAAGGTTTGTAATATAAAGGAATAATAGACAAAAAATTAAAGACAAGAAAAAACTTCACATTGACACTTAGCACACATTCAAGCAGGAACAGGTTTAAACTGTACTTCATATGGTGGAACTCTTTTTCAGATTTGGCTCGTAGCTGTTTTGTACAGCCATGCAGTAAGGAAACAATAGTAAGTCAGAGCGGCAATCAGAAGCAGTGGAAAATGGAAGGGTGTGTGATGGAACTCGTTTGTGAAGGGAGACAGTCATATAATGAGGGCCCTGGGGAGAGCCTTGAAGTGTGTGTTTATGTTGTACGAAATCATGATTTGAAAGATTTAAACATTCTCAAGAAGGTATACACATAATACAAAAAAGAAACAGTCACAAACTGTCCTGAGAAACCCTGGAAAGGGAATAGTGAGTTCATGAATTCTCTGAGAGTGAGATAAGCATTTCAACAACTCCACACCTTCAAACATCACATTATGATAAACGTGCAGAAAAGGCAGATGATAATGGAACTTGCAATGTAGGGCTTGATGTTGCTGGTGACCATATATACATACAGTATGTTCCAAGCGCACCCACATATAGTGAAAAACTGAATTTGTGATGTGGTATAAATAAATAAATAAAATGGCCTAAAAATGTCTATTTTTATAGTGTCAACCCTAAATATGCCCCCAAAACACTTTAAACTCAGCTTAATACTTTACCCTTAAAGAAAATGTAAAGGTAAACCCATTTGAATCCGTGATGAATTATTTTAGATGCCTATTATCAATATTTTAATTTAATCCTCATATACTAAAGATATATTCATCAAGCTGCATTGGATGTATTAAAATTTATTCATGCTAAACTAAACAAAAATTAAAAGTGATTCCTGGAGCAAAGCATGCACAGACTCATGAGGTGGTTCTGTAGACATGTATGCTTTCACATTTCTACAGAACTGTATTGCGCAGTACAGTATTGTGGAGGAGAACATGGTATATTGCACACAAACACACTTGCTGTAGATCAACGTCTAGATTCGGAAGAGACAAGATAAAAGACAGACAGGCTATGATGACAAGACGGAAAAGTTGAGTTTTAATTTTAGATGGCTTTCTTGATATTTACTTAGTTCCAGTTTTCACTGAAAAGAGTGGTCTCTGCCTTTTTCACAGAGCTGTACATACACAAATGTCATATCTACACTCTCATGAGCTGGTAGTAAACTGTCAATAAGATGGTGCCCTCAAAGGGTATTATATTTACACTGATTCCGTACACCCTGACTGACTCCAGGCTTTTAATGTATTTCATTTTATTTAATATTTAAGTTTTTTCTGATATAATGAAAAATATGATAATTTCTCAGTGAAAAGGTTTTTAATGGTACACAGAATTTTGAGGGTACAATTACACTGTAGCTTGATAAGTAAAAACTTTCCATTTTCCGACAGTCTAGGTGACTGAATAAAAGACAATTCATGTTGAAGTTGTGGATTTTTGCTCTGTTTTTAACATGATAGAAAAATGTCTTTTAATATGTATAATCATACACAACTGTTTGTCCTTACAGTTCTAGGTCATTACCAAAATATGACTAAATAAACCCACACATCACACATTGGACTATGCGGTCTGACAAATTGTTGCTTTGTTACATCAGTTATTATTAATAAATAATGAATTCCATTATAAGCTTATCATTCAGTTACTAATCTTAAGACACATTACTCAATAACAACTACAAATATTATAATAATGTCACATCCTTAGTCAGCGGCTGCTAGTGGTCGCTGCTGTCCAGGACACTCATCCCTGGCCAGGGAGGTCTGTAAGAGCTCTCGGCTGGCCAGGGATGAAGTACTAATCAGTATCATGTGTTTTGTGTTTAGTTTCAGCTTAAATAGTCTGCTTTTAGTTTCATAGGCTGTGGGACATCCAACACATGTACTTGGAGTTCCATTCAGTGATCTTGTTTTCTGTTTGGAGTTTGGCCACCATGCCTTTTGTTTTGCATTGGTGACAATAAAGTCTGAGAAAAGGAACTATGGAAGTCTGCAACTGCGTCTCCTTCCTAAACAGGCACAGCCCGAGTGTGACAACTAAAAACTAGGAAACCGTTCCGTTCAGTGATCTTCTTTTCCACCGTGGGTTTTTGTTTTGCATTTTTTGTTTTGCAGCAGACTTTGCCACGGGTCCGTGGGAACCCATGGCCATCTTGGTGAGTGGGACATGCTGGCCCTGGCAGGGGGATGAGCCAACCAGAGCGAGTCGGTACACCCCACAGGAGCTGCTGGGGTATCTTAAATTTTCACAGACCCCTTTATCTCCAAGCAGGCTAAGAAGCCACGGAGGTGGAGGGGGTCACGAAACCTCCGAATCGAGTCCTCAGATTGGCTGCACCCACCGTCCACCGCTGCCTCAGGGGAGGTCGAGCGGATCTTGGAGGAGCTGGAGGGCTGACTGGATTGGCTCGCGGGACGGATCGCGGACCTGGGAGTTCCCCTCGGCAAACAGCCCTTAACAGCCAGGCTCACAAGCGACGGGGCTACGCTCACGGCCAAAAAGAGCATGTAACCCAGCCAGCAGCGTGTCCAGGAACTGATTGCCAACTGGGTTGCTACTCACAGCCAGGATGCTACCGCAGTTCAGAGCCGCACCGCCGCACGGCAGAGCCAAACCACCGCACCACAGAGCCAGGCCCTGTTCCTGTGGCCCCAGCCTGCAGCTCTCCAGAGGCCCCAGCACCAGTTCCCATACCGGTCTCCCAAGCTGCGGTCCCCACACCGGTCCCCCAAGTTGAGGCTCTGGTCCTTTTTCCTGAGGCTCCTGAGGCCCCAGCCTGCAGCTCTCCAGAGGCCCCAGTACCGGTTCCCATACCAGTCTCCCTGTGGCTCCTGTCTCTGAGGTCCTGGCTCCGGTGGCTCCTGTTCCTGAGGCTCGTGTTCCTGAGGCCCCAGTTCCAGCTGTGGCACCTGTTCCTCTTCCTGAGATCCCGGCTCTCACTGTGGCACCTGTTCCTGAGGCCCCAGCCCCCACCATGGCACCTGCTCTTGAGGCCCCGGTACCAGCCGTGGCTACTGTCCCTGTTCCTGAGGCCCTGGCTCCTGCTGTGGCACCTGTTCTTGAGGCCCCAGTTCCAGCCGTGGCACCTGTTCCTGTTCCTGAGGCCCAGGCTCCTGCCATGGTACCTGTTCCTAAGGCCCCGGCCCCTGCCGTGCCTCCTGTACCTGAGACCCCGGCCACTGCCGTGACTCCTTTTCCTGCAGCTGTGGCTCTCGCCCCTGAAACTCTTGTTCCTAAAACCATGGCTCCCGCCTTGGCCCTGTTCCAGCAGCCTTGGCCCCTGTTCCAGCATGGGGGCTGATTTGTCCATCTCCTTCCCCTCCGCCTCCTTGGCGGGGCCTGGCCCGCCTGACACTCTTGGGGCGCGTCCTCAGGGGGAGGGTATGGGGTGCCGGTGGAGCCCCTTCAGAAACCCATTAATCTCACCCAGTTTTTTTCTTTTTTTTGGGGGGGGGGGGTTGGGGGGGCGTTATACGGGATCCACCTCGGAGGGGACCCTTCAGGGAAGTCCCGCCCAAAGGGGGCCTTGCCCTGGACAGATGTGAGGGGCCGTCGAGTAGAGCCCATTTTTGTTTCCCGCCTCCTCCCCTCCCCCGCCGTTGGACGGACTTGGGGTGTGGTTCATTGTCGGCGCCCTTTGGGGTGTGGGGTGGAGTGGTTACTACACATCCCCAGTCAGCGGCCGCTAGAGGTCGCTGCTGTCCAGGACACTAAAGGACTCTTTTGTTTACAGGGGGTGTTGCCTCATCACTGGCCAGGGAGGTCTGTAAGAGCTCTCAGCTGGCCAGGGATGAAGTACTAATCAGTATCATGTGTTTTGTGTTTAGTTTCAGCTTAAATAGTCTGCTTTTAGTTT
>JBBPCX010000114.1:16250726-16292092 GCA_037974365.1 Hydrocynus forskahlii | reverse complement strand
AGAACGGAAAGGGAAGACTAATACTCAGGGGACAGGGACCGGGACAGGCGTGACGAGGACGAGGTGGCCGTTACACTCGGGATAGATATTGTTCTTTCTTATGTTCTTACATGCAATGCATTACTCAACCATTCCTACACCAGAATGAACCTAAATCTATCTTAAAACAAGGTGTTTACTGTTGAATCACCAACTACACTTCTCATTATCATCTTGTTGTGTATCCAGGAAACCTGATCATGGTGGATTGCAGGTAAGGTATCCCATACAAAAATAATGCATTTTTACATGACAATACTGCACTTTCCTTGAGGGTAAAGCATCTTCATTAAATGTATTAAACTGTAGTGTGTCCTAAAACTGCAGGTTTTACAAACTGCATTACTGAAACTTCATTAGTCTGTAACATATTCTACTGCATTATACTGCAAATGTACTGTGGTATAATTACAGTTCATTTCATAACAACTTCAGTTCTTTTTTGTAAGGGATGTAACTAAAGGTTGTATGACACTTACAGATACATACATAAATATATGCAAATATAGAAATATTTAGAAATATGATTTATGATAATTTAGCTATTAATACGACCTCATTACGAAATTAAAAACTGAGTACCACCATTTTGAAAATGTTTATTGAAATCTGTGAGGAACAATTACAATACCCTCCCGTGACTGAAAGAGACCAGCGATTAAGGAGAAAAAAGGAAGGCTGTAGTAAGAGGAAAAATGGCTTCTTGGTTTTGTAAAAAAAATGCTTTTGGAGCAAAGAGGGCAGAAAAAAGAAGACTGGTGGAGTAGGACTGGAGCAAGGCACTAAGAAGAAGATAAGGAGAAGTGGAGTACAGGTTTAAGAGTACACACTTTCATGATACTACACAGATAGCTACCTTATCTCAGGCAGGCACCACACACACCAGTGACAGCACACAATAATCCAAAGCTCGTCATACACGTCCAGATCAGCAACCACACATTCAGATCTGACAGTGAACTTGAAAGATGTACACAGCCAGGAACCTTGTCCTTTCACTTCAGATCCACAAGACTTGTGTCTGCATGCACAATGTGGTATTTACCACATTAAGATCAGATTGTAAAATGAACATTGAAATTGATGGTAATTGTCATTCTCCCAAACTGAAATGGGAAGACTGGCCATGTGTTTTGCCATCCAAAAGTATATGGGTGCATATTTTCACACTCAGAAAGAGTAAAGTCATGCAGGTGTGTGTTGGAGAGTTCACCAGGGAAAGAGGACCAACAGAGCGGCTCAGACAAGGAGACAACATGACTGCTTATTTCACAACCACTCTTCAGTGCACTGATAGAGAGGAAGCTGAGTTATGGATGGCAAGTCAGACCGTGCAGATTGCCAAATTTTGACCACCAAATGTTGACACATTAGTTAAAGCACAGGAGCACAGTATTTGGAATGGACATGAGGTATATCATTATATGACAGGAGCTCATAATGAGACATGCAAGCCTCCCTAAGGCTTAAATGGCATTTGTAAAAAAAACCCAGTGATCTAGCATCTGGAGTCTTTGCTTTAGCAATCTTCAGGTTGTTCTGTACTGGCTCTAGTTCTTTTCTGTGCTCACCTGCACCTGTGTCAGGTCCATCTTATAATCAGTGCTTAAATACACTCACGTTAAAATTGTAAGCACATACCCTGTAACCCCACCTTCCTGGTGTAGAGACTTGTGTTAGACAGGGGGAGCCCAAATGTTTTGTTTTGAGAGGCCAAAATGTAATGAGGGCCAGAAAGTTAAAACAGTACACAAATAAGGAAGTCAAGTGGGTGTCAAATTGAGTTAAAAATATATTTTATAACATCACAGTATATTGCAAATACTTGTAATACTTTAAAGTAAATACAGGGAATTAAATGGGAAATGAGGCAAAAATTAGAATTTCAATAAGGTATAAGGGACTTAATATATGGTATAAAAAAGGGTAAATTTCTGGCAATACTGGGTGGTGTTTCAAGTGTGTGTAAGAACCCAAGTTAGTTCACTTTACATTTACAAGGTTAAATGAAAACAAGCACCACTCACTCTGCCATGCCCCTACAACATCACTGCAGTGCTGAGAATGGTCCAACCACTCTAATAATATCTGGTCAACATTGGTCCTAGGGTCTAAAATTGACCAGTGATGAATGGAGTAGTGTGTGTCTGATGGACTGTTTGTGAAAACAGATGAGCTATCATCTGTACGTTTACAACCACTGTTGATAACAGACAGAGTGAGGGTACAAAGTTAGTGTTCCTAATGAAGTGGCCAATGAGTGCTTATAGCTTATACACTTTGTATAATTACTAGTCCACGCTTCTTGTTCTCTGGGCTGCAGTTTTCTTGTTTTCCTGTTTTTCAACATTCAGACCCCAGTGGTATGTCTGGATTACGATTATGGTTATGGCCTGTAATGCTCTGTCTTCCATTCTCATTATTCTGCTTGAAGAGACTCCCAGTTAAAATACGCTCACATCCGCAGGCCCTTTTCCCAACAGTGGGTAATTATGTGTCACATTCAGTGTCACATTCTTCTGGCATAGGTCCCAGGTTGACTACATCTTATCTTATCTTTTTTAAAAGTGCATTTCACTAATAAAAGTATTCACAATTTTTATATACCTTCATTGTGTGTGAGAATCAGCAAGGATTATAAACTAAAAATAAAAAATGGCCCTCTCCCATTGTGATTTGTGCTTTAGGCATCCATTGATTTATGCCTTGGTTGTTAGACATCCAGCAGCCACCAGCTAATTTCCAGCATGTGCATGTTGATGTAATCTAATTTCTGCACTGACCTCTTACGTCTGACCTGTAAACAGGATATGACCAAGGTCACAGTTAACACCTCAAGTCGGTCACTGTGACAGGAGGGCATGTTAAGGTGCCTGACCTCAAAGTAGACACTGTCAAACCAATGTTGTTGACAGGCAAACTCACAATAAAAGCACAGGAAATATGATTGCCATAAACAAAGTGGCAATACATCAAGAAAGTTTTAGCATTCTGAAGTTACTGAGTACAGCAGATATATTAAATGTGATGAAAAGGCTATCGGGTTTCATAGCCCCCACAATTACAATGAAGATTAAACACAATAAGCATTTCTTTGACATACAGGGGTTAAATTAGGCCCCGGCCCAAAGCTATACCCTCATTGCAGTCCCCGGTTGACAAATGCAACCCAACCATCCCCAAAGACAAATACGGTCGGCAACCTCCCACCCCCATCCACTCCCAGATCAACAAAAACAATCGCAACCACCTCCCACAGAGCCCCCACATAACAAATACCAATTTAACCCCTGGTAACATATACACAGTTTGCACATAGATTTTGTGCTTTTACACAAACATCAAGGTTATTTTGTTGTTGAGGCAGTTCTTTGTCCGTAAACTGTTTGTGTATGAAGATTTTTTTTCATGTTTGAGAGAAATATTGTTACTAAACACATGATAGTCCATAAAGTCCCCAGCAGAGAAAGAGGTCAGGGCAAGAGGCAGGAAAAATAATTCCAAGGGCAGAGATTTAGTAGGACTTACTAAACCTGCTCAAGAAATGAAACCAATTATACTCAGAAGAACTGAATGTACTTGATGTGTGCATCATTTCCACAGTAATAAAATATAACATATACAGCTACAATATATACATCTACACAATTATCGTCCAAAGTAAGAAAAGAAAAAGAATTTGTCTTGATGTGATATATTTTGTTCATGTGGAAATGACTTAAATCAGGTAAATACAGTCCATTAGTTATTGATTGTAATGAACAGAGTCACTGAGATGTGGTGTACACATATGTTTCAGCGGAGTTACACTCTTCAGATGGAGGCGCATCAGCGTTGTCTACGTAGGGACAGCTGGCGGCGTGGTATGCGGTACTCTTCCTGTCCTGGGCAGAATGGCACCTCACTGCGGCGCTCGCACACCCCAGTGGAACTCCCGCTGCGTGGACGGACACCCTGTTCTGACCTCCTCGCCTTCTCAATCCACCAATCAGAAACAAGAGATCTAGTGATTCCACTGGACTGTAAGTGCCCATGGCAACAACACTACAGGCCAAAAGAAATTTCTTTTTGTAATGAAAACTTGAAAATTGTTCTTAAAAGTAAAAGGTCAACAGTCAAGGAATTAAAAGATCTGACCAAGTACAATAAAACCCCAATTTAACGCGGATCAGCAGTCCAATGCGGATTTTTTCTGAGAACCGAACAAATAATTGTTTGCTGAAACCCCGCACTAACACGGAAACCGCAAGTAGCCTCTGCATTTTTTTGCTTTTGTGACATCGTCACAAGTGGCGCCTCGTCCGCCACTTTCCCCAAATGATACTACATCACAGCAAAGTCATGGAAAAACGATTACGGTTAAACTAGATGTGATATAATAAACATGTTGTGCTGTGTAGGTTGTTGGAAATTTGACTGTAAAAATCTTTTAGCCTGTAGTGCACATGTACGATGTAGCAAACTAGCATTGATGAAATCCTCTTTAGCTTGGCACCCATGCAGCTCTAAGACATAGACCGACTGCTTTGTCATTATAATGATGGGGAAAATCAGAATGTACCCAAGGCCAACATGTAGCATGCAGAATAATAATGGATGATTCTGAAGGTCTTGTTGACACAGGAGATACGTATGGTAGCTACTAGCATGCAGTAACCATTAACCTTAAATGAACCTTGAAATGCTTTGACATGCTGGGTAAATGCTGTCTTCTGGCTCTTACCTCTTTGTGGAAGCGGTGAGAGCAGTGGAGATCATGCGCTCCTCCTACTCCTCCTCCTTTGCACAGTTCTTCATTGGAGATCAAACACACATTATCTGCGTCACTCTGAAACAGAACAGTATCGGTGGACTCATACTGGGAAAACCTACAATGGGTAAGAAAACTTGAACTTTAGAGGAATTGCTTTTGGTTGAATTAAAAAACTCATCTAAGTTCATAAGCCTCATCCTGTAACCTGGCATTAGGGCTGCTAACCTCAAACACTGACCTTGAGACAAAAGATCTCCATTCCCCCACATCAAAAAAAAGGGAAAAAAAATCAATTCATATTGCTGTCAGATGGAGTTGGCAACCCTACCTTTTATGTGCATTTGCAGTACACTATAAAGTTAGAAGAAACAAGTCTTCAGATATGTTTTTGTTATTCAATAGGCTTTTGCATATATCCACTTTAAATGTACAAGCATAATCTCTTTTAAATTTGTTCCCATGAATATGGAGAAACAAGTGCATATATTCATAAGCAAACAAAGATATGCTTAAAAAAATGGAAAAAACACAAACTGATAACATTAGTGTTGTTTTGCATTTATAGCCTTGAGACAGTATTGTCTCAGTATGAAGTAATTAAGTTCTTGCAGCATTGTGGTTTAGTTTTCATCAAACCTCCTTAATTACCCAAGTTTAAATGAGTCCATTAACTGTTGGGAAATAATAGGCCACGCAAGCACCCTCAGCTTTTTAGAAATCAGTTTTCAGAGAAGCGGCCCCATATTGTGACGCTCCCGCCTCTGTATTTCACTGTGGGTAGGATATTCTTGGGATCATATAATCACATCAGTCTTTCTTCCTCCAAACATTATGAAAGAGTAAAACATTTGTTTCATTTTCCTTGTGTAAAGTGTTTCAAAATACTTCAGACTTGTCTAAGTGCCTGTGTGCAAACTTGTACTTCTTTATGGTTCTTTTTCTTAAAAAGAGGCGTTTTAGTAGGATGTAGGGGTGAAAAGGATTGCTTGCTGTTCATTGCTTATTGTTCTCTGTGTAACTGTTTTTTCTTCTGCTTTCAGGCTTTCCTGCAATTATTGGCTTCTCTCTTACCAGTTGTATTCTCAGGAATTTTTACAGTATTTGACAGGGATCTGTTGTTCTGAGTGTTGTCTTCTGAGTACTTTAGGAAACTCATTTACCTTCACTGTGACGTCTACTTTTTACATGAAATTGTCCTTATCAGTGTCTTTTATAATGACGCCAGGTGAAATTGGTATTTTTGCAGCATTAATGTCCAGAACATGAATTATTTAGATTTTTAACCCAAACAAAATGCAGTTTTTTACATTTCAATAGAGTGTTTGAATATTTTCCATACATTTTTCCATATATATTTCATTTTAAAACATGTTTAAACATATCTTTGTAATGCTTATGAATGCTTTGATTTATAAAAACAAAGGCAAAAGATGTGTATAAATTTGAAATGGATACACACACTCTTGCCCCTCACAGTTACAGTGGATTTACTTTACTTCAGGCTAGGCTCTTTTTGTGACCAGATTTTCTTTGGCTTTATAGCTCGGTGGTACAGTTCAGTTTAGACCCTGAATCAGTTAATTCAATATACTCAAAGACTCTAGGCTGAACACTGAAGAGGGCAGCAGGGAATTGGATGAGGACAAATTTTACAGTGCTTAAACCCTTGGGGGAGAGAAGCTTAGTGCAATGTCATCCATAGTTGTGAGGTGTTATGTGATGTTTCGCGTGTACCTGTGTATTATATATTGCAGCTGGTTCTGAATGTGTGTTGGTATTAGTAAGTGCAACAGAATGGAATACGACAGGGAGACTCAGCTCCAGTCGTGGAGAGCCACTGTCCTGCACAGTTTGATGATTTCCCTAATCAAACACACCTGATTAAACTCATCAGTTCATTGCCAGTTTTAGTGAATGTGTTTGTGGAGAGGAACTACTAAGCTGTGCTGGACACCAGCCCTCCAGGTGCAGAGAAATGAAATAAAGTAGAATCATATCATACTGTATATAAAATTCATACAGATGCTTGAAGCACTCTGACAGGCGCCGTTACTCACCAGAGACATGACCTTCTGGTTGCGGAAGCGCAGCCTCCTCTCGAAAGATTCGGCCAGCTCAGGAATGGTGCAGATTCGACTCTCCGGACCACCTTTCGTCCAGCTGCTCTCATCTGAGGAGACTCGACGAGCACGAGGGTGAGGCCGCACTTCTTTTTCCTCACGACTCTTTTGGTGGACTGGGGCAGGAGGCATGGGGGCAGTGTGGGGCTGCTTCAGCTTCATGGCCTCCAACTGTGACTAAAAGAGAGTGAGAGAGAGGAAGACTTTAATCCTTTGTGACGCCCCAGATGTTTGTCCATGACTCCATCCCTCACTGCCTTAGCTACGTTATATATATTAGTTTCACAGCAGTGGCAGAATAATATAAAGTCTCCTCGAATATAATGAATTGTGTTCAAATGGATTAAAAGTTAAATAAACAGTGCTTTAAATGATGTAATCTCAACAGTTCTGAGTTTGCCCTTACATGCTATAACGTTTTGCTTATACAGTAGCATAACAGGTGTTAGCATAAAAAGTATAATACACAGAGGTCTATTGTAAATTAACCTAATTCAATGTTATTCATTTTATTGCACAATATTTCAGGGGCCAGCAACAAAACACTTTTTCCTCTAGAGCATCTGCAAGACTATCAAACATAAATGCTACATTTTCTTGTATTTTTTCCTTTAGACACACATGTAACAGTTGGGTGATTGTATTTACCAAAAACCGACCAATCAGAATTCATTTTTGTATGACAATTCACCGAACTCTTTATTACTTGAAAGTACTGTTCTAACTGACTGTCCTTTATTCTACCTTAAACACTCCTTATAATGTTAATGTGATTGGGCAGAGCTGAAGTACTGTACACTGAATGGCTGAGTTTATGTAAATGGGTTGGTTTTACATCACACAGTTATGGTGATGGTCATAACCATCATAGCACTGTAAAGACCAGGAGAATACACAGTATGTTCTGAAAAACATTTATGTAGACGTGAGGTCATTTCAGTGATATGGACTCTTTAAAGGAATATTCTCACATCTTGTATTGGATAATTTACAATGTATTATGCCTTATAATACACCCACTCACATACACACACACACACACACACATTTAGATGTAGATAAATGTCTGACACATGGACATATAAGTAAACAGTCTTATCAGCACTTTAGGTTAGTGTGTTTGTGTCAGAAATAATCAACAATATGTGGGAGTATTTACTGGGATTGTAGGCACTCTATGCAATAGAATTAAAAACAACAACACATTCAATTCCGATTGTACAAGAGATAAGAATGCAAAGAAAATTCAAGCGCTAAATCAACTCAAGCGCATGCAAGGACATGTAATCTCTCCCCAGCTGTTTCTCAGTAATGTGAAAATCGCCTCTTTGTTCATGGTGCTGCACACAAATGCACAGCAGTGTGTAAGCTTTGACAGAAGTCAAACTGCAGTGGGTTAATTATATCTGAATGGCTCAGAACGATCTGCATGAGGCATTTCACTTAGAGCTCAGAGCTCGCCTTATCACACGCTCAGCTCATTTTCACTAACTAACAATATGACATGTTGGTAAACAAAACAGTTTGGAGAAAGAATGAAATTAGGTTAGGAACTATTAATGTCCACACTAATTGTCGACATTTGCAAAGAGAGAATGGGAATACTGATTATACATATGAGCTTGCTGATAATCTGGGCCTAATCAAATCCAGCTTCTCACTAACAGATAATTAATTTGAAATAATTTTTCTAGTATTACTATCAGAAGATGGGTTCAGCCAACCTCTCTTGAGCCAAAATGGAGCTCATTAACTCATCAGAGGTCAGGCTTTCAAAGACTGACATGCTGTTTCCCTCTAATGGCAGCCTGAGGAACAGCATGCGTTTGAATTTCTCGCTGGTGTGTTCGTTTGTAGCGATGACTCAGCCAGGCAGGTGAATTGTCGTGCATAATTGTCAGTTTGGGCCGTTCCAGCATCTAAACCTTAATGTCCAGTTGTGGAGTTTAAGATGAAATTGGGCATCTGCACAGATGCTAAACAGTGATTGACTGTTGCATTTTGTGCCACATTAATTAAATGTGATCCTAATGAGTACTGTCACAGTTCAGCTGAGACAAATGTACTGTGTAGTAAATGAGAAAACTGTCCATATTTATAGTACAAGGCGTTCCTATCTGTTACATTTATAGTAAGCAGTATCACATTTCGGGAATTGTATTGCTTTGGAAGAACAGCATGTTTGGTATGCCCCATGACTCCAATAACTCCAAATCAGCATATTGCAGGGTTAATTTAGGCATTGTATGCGTGTGGCTGAGTAAAATGGTACTTAATTTTCTGTTGATAGCTCTTTTAAGTGGCCTGTTGGCATGGAAGCCATGGAACATTTTTCTTTTTTGTAATCACAAGTTTTTGGTTTAAAGTTGTTTAAAATACTGCTAAATAGTGGGTATAGATATGTCCACTATTGTTGGCACTGGCACTTTTTTGCCTTCTTCAGTTCTTTATGTTGGTAAATTTTAGTTTTTACATTGAGAATAAGTGCCCCCAATGATTTTGCTGCCATTGTGAAATATTTGGTATGCTTTATTTTATGACTTCCAATGATACTATATTGTTTAATGCTAGGAAGATCAAGCAATGAAAGCTGACATGTCATTGCACTTGTAGCTCCCATTGCATATTTACTGCATCACAGCTTATGACCCAGGGTGATGTGGCCCATGTGTCCATTCACCTGCTCCACATGAATCCAAATAACACAAGTGCATCACTCTGTATAAACAAGGAGAAAAATACTATTCATCCTTCCATTCCATAAAAGTGTATGAAGTATACATAATCCTAGTTTCTGCATCATGTCCTGAAAGTAAGTCTGTCTGAAACTCTCAAAGACTTTCCTTTTTCCAGTAACACCCAGCTTTCCTCTGGAGGTGCACCTGAAAAAGCAGTGTGCTAGCTAGCTGATGCTCTCATCTTAAGCATTTGATTACACAGTCATAACCGCTTTAGTTTAAGAAAGAGGACATTGTAGTGAGGATATCTTGAGGGCTTTCAATAAATGTATACATAGTAATGTTTCTAAGCATTGTTGCCTTGGAATCTCTGCAAAACATCCAAGGGAATATTCTTGAGCACATAACAACCTGGCTATTGTACATGCATAATGAAGAATATCATCAGTCACCGAATGGAGTGAAATACATCTGTGTGTTAGAGAGAGACAGTGTGTGACAGAGAATCCACAGCCTGAGGGTTGCTACGTGACTGGACTGGCCCTGTTAAAGTGAAGGTAGCATGCAGTACTGGTCACTAAACCACTAGATCACTTTACTAATCACTTTACTGATGCATTTGCTCACATTATTTGAGGGCATCATCAGAGCTTGTTTTGTTATGCCAGTAAGGCTGAAGTGGTAATAAATATTTTGCTTGGAGTCCATGTAAAGCATTCCTGTCATCTGAATGACTTTGAATATACAATATGCAATATGAACATATAAACTTATAAAAGCTTTACAAAACTATCCAATTGTCACAAATTGCTCCAAATGCACATAAAATAAAATTTATGCAATTTATGAGATCTTTACGTTCATTTGAAGGCATACAATAACACTGTTAGATTACTTAGAGTATAACCTGGCAGCGGAAGCTGATGTTTTCTCGTCTTCTTGTACTTCTCACACCAGCGAATTTCCACTGCATGGCAGCTAATGATCATGGGTCAAATTATAAACGATGTCCTTGATCTCCCATACTTGTTACAATATGCTTTGAATAGAAGAGCCAGTGCACAACAAGTAATGCAGTAAGGGCTTATTCGGTTGTTTTACAGAGTTCCATCATTATAGTACTTTACAGATTAATTTGTAGTATTGCTCTTACACTGTAGTATTGCTGTTACACTGCCAAAAACAGATCTGTGAATTAACAACATGCTCTTTAGGTTACATTCTTTTTGACACATTTCCTGTTAGGTCAGAGGGACACTGCATATCTCTGACACGAATTACACTGTACTGTATAATTAGAGCACAGCTTTATGTTAAAAAATGTGTTAAATATGATAATACACGACTTGGAGTAAAATACAGAATGTGTGATCTATCACTTACATCCAAAAGTTTGTAATCTCTTTGGACTCATATTAATTATTAATTATTTTTTTATTCAGTACTAATTTTGAATATTCTATTCTATTCTATTTTATTATATTCTATTCTATCTTCATTTATAATCTTTATCAAGGCTTTGTGAAATACCAAACCCTTCTGCACATTAATTCATGTATCTGTGGTTTTACATTGGTGAAAACTGTGTTCCCAGACTTTTGAACAGTAATTCCAAATTTATGCAGTAAATAAAGAAAACTCAAAATAAATAACAATGTTTGGAATGCATGGCTGGTCTTGTCAACAACTGGGCCATGCTTTGCATCTTGTCTGTAAACATGCATCCTATAGTGCATTAGCCTCCTGTCCCCCACCCCCAGTTTCCATCTCCCTGCCCCATCCCGTCCCTCTAACCTCTTCCCCCCGGTGCCGCTGGCTTCCTACCGTGCAGGGCAGCGAGGCACGGCGGTCGGCAGTAGAGCGAGAGGGCCTGCGGAAGCTCCTCTTCCTCTCTTTGGCCGACTCCTCCCCTGCTCCGTGACCCCAGTAACTGCTCATCCACTTTGTGAAGTTGCCATCATCATCCTCATCATTGTCCATGATGATGGCAGGCAGCAGCCGCAGAGACAGCTTGAAGGCCGGTGTAGAGCTCCCACTGGAGCTCCTGACCTGTAGGAGAAAACTGGACCGCAGCTGGACCAGAGTAATCCAAATCGGATGGCTGAACAGGGGTGATGCCAAACTGGTGGCTCCCTCGCCGGACGAACTGCTGCACTCGCTCTGGGTGCTGGAGGAATGGAGCCTGGACTCCAAAAAATGGCCTGCGCTGGACCAGACAGGGCAGGGCAATAGGTTGTAATTAGTTCCCTCGGGCTGGTTAGGTGAATGCAGTGTGGTGTAAGCTGGTCTAAAAACACACACACACTCACACTTGCAGCTTTGTCAAGTCTTTAAATAAGCGAATCCCCGTAATCTATATAACATCAGAGAAAGAGGGAGGGGATATAGCAGAGGGACAGAGAGATGCAGGGCAAGCAATTGATGGGGGTGGGGGCTGGTGGAGAGAGAGAGAAAGAGAGGGAGAGAGACAATTGCTATGTGGAGGCACAAATCTAAATGGGCGGGGTACATATGCTTGTGTGTGGGTGTGTGCGTGGAGTAGGAAGGGGTGGTCTGCTTTTAAAATCTTTCCATTACAGAGTGCAGAGCCTAGAGGGCCCAGTCACACACAAACACACACACGCGCACACAAACACACACACACACACGCGCACACACACACACACACACAGAAACACCAATTTTCCCATACTTTCCACTGGTTGAGCACATGAAACCTGCCAATAATTATGGACTTCAGCAGTGAAGACCAGATTGTGTTGGGTATTCTACTGCAGGCATCATTTACTCTGCCACAACTACAAACACAATACTCTCAGCGGAAGCTCTTTACTGTACAGACAGCAGTCAGGCAACTGGGCCATATAATAAACACTAAATGGTGCATGTTTGACTCTGCATTCACTCAGTTGCAGGTACACACCACTGAAGTATTACAGCGGTGGAGAATGGTTCAGCAAATTGTGCTGACTTGTTAGTGGACACTGGTTTAGTAACCTCCTTTTCTTTGTCGCTGGGTATTTCAGTCTGACCCTGTTTTGTAGCATATGACAAACCCTCCTTCATAAAAGAGCCATCTGGGGCACACAGAAGCCTCCCTGCAGCTCTGTCTACTGTCCTGCTCCAGTTGTTCATATCATCATCCTGCGGGGCAGAGGAGTATACACTGTAAGAGGCCAGAGACATTTGTAATATAGAGCACCTATTGTGCGTCATGCTGTGCTGGTAGACTGTATGACCTCTGGGTCACATAAATAATTGGCTATGTGAAAGTTAGACAGAATATCAGCATTAGAAATGTTACAGGGCAATCAATTAAGGATGGTTCTTGGTTCTGGTCCTGCAGTACTACAGCCCTGCATGGCTGACCCCCTCAACCCCTGATTTCTAAAAAAAAAAAGAAAATTCAGATTTAAAAAATGAATATGCAGATTCTTAAATATGACTTTCAAACTTGTTGTAAATTTCCCAGTTTACCCACACATGACCAGTGAATGATCAAGTGAATTCTGCATCAGAGCGATAAGTTAGATTACCTGACAACCATAACCTTAACCAAAGTACATTGCTTGGTGTAAGAATTGTTCATTGCAATTATTAATAATGCCAGAAGTGTATCATAGTATATTTTAAATTTATACCATTTTATAAAAACTCGTTTTTGCATCATGCCTTACAACACCTCTTACCAAGACCTCTCTTGGTATTTTGCTTTATTAGGTGAGTCTGTAACTACTATGAAGCTTATTGGAAGTTCTTATACTGACCAACTGACGTTTACATGTTAAAGAGTTACAAAGGGTTGGTCAATTAGGTGAGGTGTGCTGGAGCAGGAAAATGTGATTCTGAGCCACGGTACTACAAATTATTAAGGCAAAAACAACAGTATCGATCACAGAAATATACAATACATATTATGTCCAAATGTATTCTCTCAGCCCTTCAAATTAGTGAATCCGGCTTCTATTTAGGTTCAGTTGCACACACAGTTTAATTTCCATGGAAAAGTGTTGCTAATTAGAATGGGATGTTCTGGAACATGTTGTACCATTGGAAACATGTAGAATAGCCGTTTAGAGATATTTCTGACTATCATCTAAACAGCTATTTTACATGTTTCTAATGGTGCTATTCTAAGAAGACTGAGTTTACTGAGAAATACAGACATGTCTGAGGCGAGAGCCAAAGCTCCATCTCAGAGGACCAGGCCAGAGAGGAAGACATGAACCCAAATGTTTCATCCAGACATTTCAAATGACTGCCGAGTAAGGTCAAACTTTATTTCTGGATCGCAAAAGCCACTCCACCTCCAGGGAGTCCATCATTCCATACAATGTAATTCAGTCATTTACAGTCTAATGCTGTGTGGCTTACCCGTCTAGCTGACCCTTGGCATTGGACAGCTGCTCCAGAACATCCAAGTCAAAACAAGTTAAGTCAAGTAGGTTTATTGTCATTTCAGCCATATACACACAGTACACAGTGAAACAAAACAACATTCCTCCGGGACCATGGTGCAACACAAGAACAGAGCAGAACACCAAAAGTGCAGACAGGATGAAAGAGAGGGCAAAAAAAACCCCACAAAAGCAACAATACAACTGAACAAGACAACATTTAGTGCTCAATCTGATAACACTTTTTGGTAAAAATTAGCTGTGAGTGTGCAAATAAATGCCTGTGTTAGCAATAAGTTCAGTTCACTAATTAGAATGCCTGGGTGGAGCACAGTGAAGTTGTCAGAGGCTTTTTGCTCAATTTTTCTCTTTTTTTATTTACTGATGTTTTTGGTTGATGATTTGATATTCTCTGACTTTATTCAAATTAAACTTGGCAGGCTTGTAACACTGATATGGAATAAGAGCTTTGTGTCCCTAGGTGGCCGTTCTGCCTGAAAGGCAAGTTGGCCTCTAGGAGGCACATGACCCGGCTCATTATGACTCAACTGCGGAGTAGTGCCACCTAGTGAATAGCAGTGCAAAAAGCTGGCTCTTCACTAGTCAATATCTCGTGACATGAAGGTTCAAACTTGACATAATGTGATACACTGCATCACCAACACATTCTTTGGGAGCTAAATCTGTGAAATACAAGCCACAGAGGGCTATGCACCTGACACAATGAAGCATCTCAAGAACTGACTGAGCTAAAACTTTTCAATATGGTTTGTGTACACGACTACATATACTCAGGGTGCCCAACTCTCATGCATGGAGTGTGAGATACACACATCTGACTGTCATCTCACGCTCTCACGCCTTACCTCCAATTTCTCACACTGAAAATGATGCCTTACGCACGGCTGAACAGACAGAGAGGTGTTCCCTCCTGTGCACACTCCTCTACGGTAGGTGGCGCACCGTCGGTAGTCGTTGATTTTCTACTCTTCTGTTAGAATCTATGTGAGCAAGAAACTTAATTTAATGGACAAGAGTGGGTTAATGTGTAAGTGCTTTCAGAAAAATTAACCAGGGGTGTTGATGAAATCATTAAAATATGTCAACATAAACTGCAATTGAATTTATGTATTTATCAAGTTTGATTCTACCAGAATGCATGGTATATTTAAATTATATGTTCATATCATTTTCTTTCAGCATGCCTTCTCCGATTCAGAATCCAGAAGCTCATAATATGGGCACCTAAATGGGGAGATGCTCAGTGATGGTTTCTACATGTCGTTTATGATAATAAACTTGTGAAGAGAAAGAGTATGTCTAAACATGCACACATTTCTGGCTACAACACCAGCAGACTTGCAGGCCTATTAATATCTTAGTGGGCACAGGCCTCTGTGGATGTTTACTTAGACCTTAAAAAAGTCTCTTGACACAGTTCACAGCACTACTAGTTCAAGCTCTGGTGCAAAGCATACTGCCAAGACAGGAATAGCCTTGAATGTCTTTATTTGGACCTACATAATTTGAAGTCTGGGGAGATAAATCGGTTTTGTCTGGCATTTACACTGGGAATCTGACCAGACTGGTCCTCTGACACGTGCTTAGACGAGACATCATCCCCGACCCTGTCGCTTATCATTTTTTAAGCACAAACATAGATTGATTGTGTCTCGTGTTCCAGCTGATTGAGCAGAGATGTCCATGGCTGAGTGTGTGGTGTATTGAATTGACATTTTGCATGTGTCAGCTGGAGGCTGGGGATACAGTATTGGGGACGTGCTGAACTACTAAGCAGACTTACTGTCTGTAATAAAACAAATAGACTGATACTTTGTTCAAATATGGATACCATTTCTACATGAATAAGCTATATTACAACAGCGCAGTCTCTGTTAAAACACACGTAAACTGAAGAACTGTGTTGATAGAATTAAAAACTGAATTAAAACTGTGTATCTACTATGTTCTGATATTTACCTATATGTATATATATATATATACATACTCATTGTGTACATGCATACAACTTGCCTAAGTCTACATTTAGTTTACATGTACTTAACATATACATATATGTATATATATTACAATACAGATATATTTATATTTCTAGATTGTATATTGAACATTTTATACTGTACTGTTGTTATATTTTATTCTAGTCTATTGTTTTCTTAATGTTTGCTGTACGGTCCACTTTCTGCCATGACAAAGCAAATTTCCCACTTGTGGGACTAATAAAGGTTAATCTTATCTTATCTTATTTTATCTTAAAATGATGTAGACTACACTTTTAAATTGAGTAGGTGGAGAATATTGTATTTGCCCGTCTGTACTTATGTGTATTCAAATTATTAACAAAAAGCAAAAGACATATTAAAAGAATATACATTTGCAGATTTGGAGCTGTTTGTTGCAGTAGTGACTAAACTATTTCTTTTAAATCCTCTGAAGAGGCTGCTGTCACTGGTGGTTTATGTTGAAGTGTGATGGTTGATTGTGTTGCATTTAATTTGAGTGGAAAGATTGCTTTGAAATCCTTGTGCTAAAGTTTTGTTAAAGGCATTTTAAAACTGAAGACAGCATCTCTTTGAGGACAAGTCGTGTTTAATACATAAATAATGTCCACATGGGAGCCTCTGTTCCTCTCCACAAAGAGACAATGCAATATAAACAAAATCTGTGAGCTTCACCGTGAAGAATACAGAACAAAACTATTATTTGTCAGCGGCAGCCTTTAGCTTTCAGAAGCCAGCAGACTGCTGGAGCTCATTAGGATGGAGGACAGAAGGCCTCGGGGCGGACGGATTGAATTGCTGATCCTGACTGCTCACACTGGCACATGAGTCATGGGAAACTGATGCTAGACTTATAACACAAAATCATGTTAGAATTAATAAAGGATGGAGTAAACAGACTCACCAGTCAAAGGTCACTCAAAATGTTCAGTAATGTAACTGTATTATGTATATGCTAATTAAAATAAAATGCTAGTTCTATGCAACAAAAACAACTAAGAATGTTGTATCTAAACAAATTAGCAAATGACTGAAATCTGTAAAGCAATGAGTATGATGTGATACAAATTAAGCATTCAGAATGCCATATATTATAAGGCAGGGTATTTTGCCACAAATTACTATCAATATAGTAGATATTCATTACTCCTTTAACAACATCTTTTTGTTCATAAAATGAAATGAAATTAAAGTTATTCCTGTCTGGTTTGCACTACTTAAATGTGCACTGTATATTTTTGTAGAAGAACAACTATTTTCATAGAATAGATTAACCAGAATAATTATTAATACGAATGAGTAATTACAAATTTATATAGATTTCCATGTTAAATTCTTAGGTGTACAGTGAGCTGAAACAAGTATTCTTGACCAAAAGACGCTTGTAACCTTGGAGAATTGAAGTCTAAGCTCCGAACCCAGAGCTGGTCCTGACGAACCTGGGGTCGCGTGCAAAAACATTTTTTGGAAGGGGTGTTTTTTTCTCGTCTTTTTGTGAAACAGAAGGAAAGAAGGGAAGACGTGGCCCTTTCGTAATTTGTGGGACCCTAATCAAATTAAGTAGTGAGCGTATAGGACTGACCAAAATGACAAGTCTATCGTTCAGAGCCACATTTATGGTGAAAGATGTCACTGTCTTTACTGAAGATTTCCTGTACTATTTTCTATTTAACAAAAATAGTGCCATTCTTTTGGAATAACTTGACATTATTCGTATGTTATATATCTAATCTTTAATTATATTCAGATCTTTTAGCACTGTCAAATCTTTTAGCACTGTCACTACGAAACCAACCCCCTTAAAATTACCTTAATTTTGACCTTAATTTCCTGGAAACTGAGGAAAATTAAGGGGAAAGGTGCACAGATTAAGGCTGATTAGTAATAAAACTACAAAACTTTCCTCTTACCTTTTCAAATTCGCCCCTTAAATAATAGAATCTCCTGATGAATGCCTTATGTTGAAGAAAAAGGGGTTTCACACTCATACTTTAAATCTAATTTTAAGGTAAAATTAAGCTATCGGTTGACAAATTAATGGCCACTTAATTCAAATTAAGGGGTTTGGTGTGTTTTCAGCGATAAATTAAGGCAGGCTTAAGCACATTTTAAGTACAGTGTGTTTCGAGGTGTGTAGTTCTGAATTCATCGCACTCGCTTTAGCGAGGACTTTTATTTTGATAGACAGGAAGACTGTGCTTCTGTCTGGTTTGACACTGGGCTGCAGGCTCGCAGTGCCCTTGTTAGCGAGCAGGCTATGTTCAGGAAAGATGAATAACACTTCGTTTTGAAAAAAAAAACCAAAACCGTATACCTCAGTTTGAACCCTTAATAGTTCAGCATGTTACGAGCTGGAGGTTCTGTTGCCTGGTAAGATCCTGTCTCCTCCATGCTGCTGCTATGGTGTGTTCTATAGCCTTGGAGCTAACTGCTCCACATCGGTCAGATTTACACAAATCACGCTGGATAGCTCGGACTGTTGAGCTGTTTGAGGTGCTGGCAGTATAAACATTTTCTCCCAAGTCATGCCAGGGTGCAATTTTTGGCTTTGAAGGTGTTTAATGCCTCTATTTACCTGGTCTAACGTGACAGCTAGCCGGGTAGCTTTAGCCTCACACCCTTCTAAACTCGCATGACAAGACCCCTTCACCTCTGTCAGACACGGGGGTCGAGGCTAACGGGTTCACCATGCGGAATGGTTTTCCTGTCGTATGTTGCACCTGCACAATAATAAGACAGTTAGAAAAGGGGCATCTGGTGGTTCAGTGGTTAGGAAGTTGGCCCTGCAATCAGAAGGTCGTAGGTTCTGGGACTGCTAGTGGCACCACTGAGGTACCCTTGAGCAAGGTACCATCCCCACACAAAGCTTCCCGGGCGCTGTGTTCCTGGCTGCCCGCTGCTTCACTTGGGTGAATGGGTTAAATGGAGAGAAAGAATTTCGTGCTGTTCACACTGTCGTCTGTGGTGTGTCCATTTATGACAAATGGTCACTTTACACTTATTACAATGCAAGTGACTGTTAAGCCTAGCTAACTGAAGTGATGTTTGCGATGGTAGTAGTGTTGGTGAAGGGCCGGTCAAGCATGACTGTTTGCTTATTGTAGGTACAGTGTGTAAAGAGAGACATATTTATCCTGACATCCTATCATCAGTCCAAAAGTTAAAGTTAAAAATGATGGCTGATTTCAGATCAGGATCAGTTTGGATCAGTTTGGTTTGGCATTTATGTTGAGTCATCTGGTGATTGAGAGTCTACAAACATAAGTGTATGTCTGTGCAATAGGTGTCAGGAGTCTGAGCAGTCAGTCATAAGCTTTATGTGTCCTCTCTGGTGATCAGTACTCCTTACACTTCACAGAGATTGTCCTATATTGACCTGTGTGAAAAATGGTTGAAGTTATCAAAGTGGACTTTGAATCAAATTCAGCTTATGCAAGTCATAGCTGATAGCTTTTTTGCCTCCAGTGGGAACAGATGCTGATGATATCAGTGTGGAAATGTAATGCTTAGAAGCTTTGGTTTGTTTAGTTTAAAACACACAAAAGTAACTAATCCAAATCTATTTTCCTTTCCTCTTAGCACGGCTTGCAGGAATCTGCTCCCCTCCAGAATGGGAGTGAGGTTTCGGCTGCCTCTGCAGAAACTGCACCCTTTCTCTCGTGCCATCCATCACCGCTACTCAGCCAACAGCAACCCCCAAAGACCCCCTCACTGTTCAGCAGCTCGTCATTTTACATCCCTCTCCAGGCTCCCCGTGCGTCCCCCCAAGTCTCGATCAGGAAGCCACGGCTACCAGCAGCAGCGCTCCTTCTGGGTGGTTCGTCTGGCCTCTCGGCTGCTGAAGCTTCGTTACATTCTGTTGGGCTCTGCTGTTGGGGGAGGCTACACTGCAAAAAAGGTGCTGTTACTCTTGTTATTAACTTCAGCATTGTTTAGAGGCATTTAGCGGTCTACTAGATTCAAGATTCTTTATTTGTCACATACACAGTTATTCAATGATGGGGTAGATTAGAAAAGGGTGTTATGTTTATCTCTTTTTGTTTTTGAACTTATTTACCTCGGTTAGTTAAAAAGACGTTCATGCCTTTTCGATATTAGAAGAGGAATCGTTACACCAGAAAATCTCACTCTTAGTAATATCTTGTGAGAGCAATATTTTCTGGTTTAAAGACTGTAATATTCCTGTTCTAATGTATAAAAGATATGAGGTTTGGGCGGGGGGGGTCAGTTAGCTAAAGTTACTGCTAGGAAGCTGAATGTGTTATTGCACTTATATTACTGTAGTAACCATCTTCAGATCTTTACAGTAAAGAAAATGGGTTACTTAGAGGTTTTGTAGGATGAGGAGGATAATCAGCTAAAATCTGGTCTTAGTAAGTAACTGCTATAATGGGAGCCTAACTAAGAATGTTTAAAACACATTTAAAGGGAATGTTTTGTTCTTTTCATTACTTGATAAAAACACTCTAGCTCCACATTATCACATGCTTTACTATTATGCCACGCTCTGGAAGAGGGGTGTGCTGAAGTTCTTTCAATAGTTTATCACATGCTGTTGTGTGAGTATCGTTTTCTAAGAGCCATTAAGAGGTATGTATTCTTTGTTAATCGTGTATGTGAGTTTCGCGTTCACACACGTGGTCATTAGTATATTGCATACATGTTTGTTACATGTTCACACTGCAGTACTGTTAAATACTAAAAGGAAAGTGTTACTGTGCTCTGCAATATCTCTGTCTTGTTTGTGGTTGTTATTTGCATTTGATTTTACAGCCCACAGACTTTCACACATTACTGACCATGCTGCCTTTGTGTTTATAACATGAAGCTTTTTCTGTATCCTAGAATTCAAAACCATTGTAAAGTATTTCAGTTTTTGAAATAAATATGAATGATTAAAAGTATTTCTACCCAAACTTATTTACATATGTATATTGTCGTAGATAAAAATTCACCAAATAATCAGTCATTGAATCATAATGTTTGTATCATAAAACGTATTTTATTGCTACTTAATACCATATAACACATTAAACATTAGTCTTAGGCTGCAGTACCACATTAACCATGATTGTGTTCGCATCAGATTATTTCATCCATTTACTGTCAGAAATTTTTAATTATCATAACTATTATTTATTATACACTATGGTTTGTCAGTGTTTTAACTTCATTTAGGCCTTCACACCTTTTGCATGGTCTACAAGTTAGACTTAAATCTGCAAATGTTGAAGCCCTTGTTAAAAGAATGATATTGATAAACTAAGTCATCCAGGCGTGTTTTTCCATATTTCTGTTTCATTTTCCATTTTAAGAGATCATTAGTGCTGGACCTAACAATACACCAGCCTGAGTTTTCAGTTTGATCCTACAGGTAGAGGCTCCCTAATAAAATACTTTTAATGAATTCACCATAACAAAACAGTATACAATCTGTGTACAATACAAACTGTGTGGTTTGACCTCTCTTTCACTTTGTCTACCTTGTGTTTGCAAAGTAAACATAACAGCACCGAGAGCCTAGTTCGGATTACATATTGCTTTCAGAAAGTGCAATGTTGTTTTGTGAGGAAGGACTATTGATATTTATTAACAGAAACTGTTTCAGGTTTTGTTCTTCATTCGTGAGTGTCTCTCTGTGCAAGAATATTAATGAGATGTATTGTAAAGGTGAATAGTAAGGTTATGTTAGGTAATGGTCATGTAATATGTTTATTCTTGCCCACTAGACATACGATGAATGGAAGGACATGATGCCTGATCTGAGCGAGTACACCTGGATTGTGCCTGACTTTGTTTGGGAGCTGACTGAAAACATTGATTTAGGTAGCAATACACTGCTTAGAACTATTTTTTTTTTAAACAGTATACGTACATAAATTGTAAGCCTCACATAAGTTCAGAATCAACTTTATTGATCCCTGTGGAAATTGCTTATGTTATGACTCCACAAACACACAAAGATGCAGAGACAAGAACAACATAAAATATAAAGTCTAAATAAATCCAATAAAAATATGCAGGAAAAAAATAATATGAAAAACATTATGTTGTAGCCAAAAATGCTGGGAATAAATACTGTAGATAAGTAATGTACAGTTAAGTTGCCACTTGAATGACTCTGCAATCAGTATTTCTATCAGTATCCACATGCTTCACTATTATACCTATTTTGTTGTCTTATGACATTCATGGTGGTATAGATACACTTTTATAAATTCCAGTGGTGTAAGTATCAACAATGCGTTCCTTATTATTTAATGCAGACAAGCTGGCCAGTGCTTTGCCAGAAATAGAGGAGATTGCGAAGCTGCTGCCAGACATGGAGAAGATTGGGGAGAACTTCACCTTCCTCAAGAGTCTCCTCTCCAGTGGTGAGTGACATGTACATTCCCTAATATTTCAGGAAGGAAACATCTGATACTGACAGTGCCGCTCCATTCATCCAGGTGTTCTTGTCTTTGGTGCTACAATAACTTTGGATTAATGGTTTACTAGCCTACTTGGTCCTGAAATCACAATCCTGCAGTGTATCTATGTTGTTAGTTTCACTTATTTTAAACATTTTAAACAATCCTTTGTCGAGATGACTTACTGAACCATGGCTTTGTTTTTCCAGTGCTGTACCCTGTAAGCTCAGAACATTCCTAACAGAAGCAACATTACCTACACAATTTTTGTTCTTAGCCTTAAACAAATTAAATTGGATATTTGAAGAGTCCACTAAAGTGCTCACCATTGTTTTACAGAAATAAACCATCAAAATTACATAAAAACATACCCAGGTTATATTTCTATCAAAGAGGTTGTCCAGAGGCTTGCTATTCTCATGTGTTGCACATTTTATTTAATAGCAAAGTGATAAATCTAATGAAATCATTTTTCTCTCCATTTCATTAGCTCTCAGTGTCATGAATACCGAAGTGTAAAAATGTTAGAATTATTCAGCTTCCACATTGCATACCGATACTGTATTGCACTGATATTTTACACAAGAAAGCTTTGTGAGTGTGTAACGTACATTATAGAGTGTGTAAAGTGACTCATGTTTATTACTGTTTGAACACATGAATTCCTGGATTGTTTATACTTGTAAGGCTTTTTTACACAGTAATTTCTGTGATTTTCAGAGAGAAAAGTAGTTTGGCATAATATAATATTAATGCACAGACATTATTGATGTATTGGTACACAGTCGTTTATGCTGATTTGATTTTATGTCTCCTAACATGTTCTGGGTTTCTAGTTCACAATGCTGCTTATCTGCAGGGGCTCCAAAACAAGATTTCAACACTTTTGCTGCCATCTTTTTTATTTCTTTCCCCATTTCATTTTTGTTCCTCTTGTTTCCCCCTTCCCTCCCTCCCTCCCTTCACGTTTTCACAGGTGTGGGTAGTGAAGTCATTGGAGCTTCTGGTCTGCGTCTGTTGTTAGGTGTGTAAACCACACACAGTGCTGTTCCCCCTGCGCTGTTTGAAAACTTCCGACTGTCTGCTGCCCCCTCGATATAAATGGACTTGTGTCAGTTGGGTGTTTGCCATTAAGAACTGGTGAAAGCATCCTCCCAATATGTCTTCAATTTTCTGTTGTTTTAGGAGAGAAAGCAGAACATTGGCTTGACATTGTTTGATAAATTGAGACACTGATTTATTGGAAGCAAATGGTGCCGTTGTCATTAAACCATTAACGATTAATGATAATATTATTCTTCATATTTATTTGTTTGCAGATGTAATAAGCAGACCACAAAATTGAGTCTTCTGGTGATCACAGTGAACTGAACTTGGTTTTACAGCCTAAGATGTTCACTTCCAACCCATGTGAATAGTCAGACATTCTGTAGTCTTTTTCCTAGAACTACAGATACATTATTCACTGTTCTCTAAATATTAACACTTTTAATTTGTCTTGCTTTTCCATGTCTTCACATTACTATATAACCACCTTTTTTTTTTTTTTTTAAAGAAAAAAGCATCTTTTAAGCCTTTTGTGTCACTTCTGTTTCTCACAACTCTGGTCTCTACTTGAAAGACTTAACAGCTCAAATGTTCTGAAAAGTGCAATGCCTGATATCTGCTATGCTTTCTAAGCAAATCAAGCAAATCAACTGCAGTTAAGTATGTTAAGCTGCTGATGGTGTAACGGCAGCTCTTTTTTTTTTTTTTGTAGGTATCATATTGTTCGTCTTTGCACAGTGTATTCATTGTGTACCAGATGAATTAAGGTT
Source organism: Hydrocynus forskahlii (assembly GCA_037974365.1). NCBI lineage: Eukaryota > Metazoa > Chordata > Actinopteri > Characiformes > Alestidae > Hydrocynus > Hydrocynus forskahlii. The sequence goes on along the minus strand of JBBPCX010000114.1, from coordinate 16,267,857 downwards.
ATGTGAGAAATACATGTACACAAAATAGTGCACTGTCTTACTGCAGACTTTTCAAACGTTTGAGTGTCAGTTGGATGTGGTGCCTGGGGAGAAGTCAAAAATGAACTGAACTGTTCCTTCAAATGGCATGTGAAGAAATTTCATAGCTTAGCCTGATGTTTAGTTTGATTGTTAACGTCATTATTGTTAAATAACCTGCTGGCTGATATGTTTTTCTCAGAAACCGCAGGTGATCCAACCCTTAAAGCACCTGAGATCCAACCAACGGTGGCAGGGGTCCCTGAGAGTGGTGACAAGCAGTTTAAAAAGGCAAGTCCCTTCCCCTCTCCTGTGTTTTTCCTGCTGATGGGTGTGGTTATGGCTGCAAAGGAATGGTTTAAAGTTTAAAGAGAGATGTGTAGTGCAGCTAATTACATATTCCACTTGGGTTTGAGCTTTTTTTTAAGCCGGAATAACACAGTTTTAGTGGAATAACACCACTGTAGCATGTTCTGGTGGGAAAGAACCATGCTTGTCCATCTGTGTCTTCGTCAGGAAATTTTAATTTTCTATTTTGTGTCAAGCTTCCCGTTTCCTTGGCTGCTTTTACACCCCTCGCCTCGTGTAGACGCTCATTTATGGCAGGGTTATACTGTATTTAAAAACTGTACAAACGTGACAATAACTGTTTCTGTCAGTTTTTTCCATTTCCTTGTGGTAATTTTCTTACGATTAAATAGTCTTAAAGATATAATTTCTGCAGCTCTGCAGTTATCAAGCTTGTAGACCATGTTGTGCTAAATCTAGAGATAATTAAAGCAATAGTTACATTTACACAACAATTAGTAAATAGGCATATTTACACAATTTTCAGCCTAGAAGGGTTTGGATCCAATGTTTATCACTTAAGCTATGAATCTGTTTTGGCTGATAGTGTAAATGCATCCTCAAAACTTCCCTCAACCTGGTAAAACCACATCCAGCTCTATATTAAGATGGCACAGATTCATCAGTGTGGTTTTGGAAATATGATCTACTGTGAGCTATAAAACTGAGCAAAATTGGCTTCAGGTGTTTCGAAAAAGTACTGTATGAGCAAATCTTCCAGTGTGGCCACTGTGTATGCTTGCACACGCGAAGGTTAAAAACAAGTATTGATATGTCAACCAGTGGAAGCATGCATGGGTGGGCAACGGCAGAAGTCTGATTTGCTAGCTTGAAGTGGAACTGAGTGGAACTGTACAAACCCTGCCCCAGATTTAGCCCTGTACACACATCCTAAACAGACTTGATCTGCGTTCATCTCTGTGTTCTTGAATATTCCAGTGTGTAGGGCCTTGTAGGTGGTCCCTTGCTCAGTTTACAGTCTCATGTGCAACTGTAACAAATCCAAAGGTAATTTCAGATGCTTTGTGAGCACATGTTGCTGCTTCATCAGGGCACATTTTCTGCTGCTGTTCTAGTTACATCTGGCGCTTAGTCTTAGCTTTAATTTGATGAAATGTAGCTCAGGCTAACTTTGCAGCCTTAATCATGTAGCATACTGAATGATGGTTTGGTTCATGTTAATTTCCATGTTTCATGCCATCATGAGGACAACCTTATGCTTTTAACCAGTCATCTTATAGCTCTTTTGCTCTTGCTGTCTCAGCCTTAATCAGCCATTCAGCATTAATCTGTGCATAAAATTACCATATGCAATAATAATCAGTTGACCAAATGCTGATGTTATAGCTGTCTGCTCTTTTTTGAGTAATGGCATTAGATGCATCTCTGATTTATCATCTCATTTGCTGTATGTATGTTTGGCCTTGAAAGCTTCCATGTTAAATGTACTTGTCATACCATTTCCTGCTGTTGATTGTTGTCCTTTTGCTTCACATATACTACACATGTGGTAAGATTATTCTCTCTAAGCCAGTTGGAACACTTTGTCATCATGTTTTGTTTTTGTTTTTGTTTACAGTAGTTTCAAAATTATTACTTGAGTTTCATGTTTATTGATAATTAGGCACTACAGAACAACAATAGTAATTTAGTGGTATTTCTATAATGTCCAGAATTAAAATGCTAGGTCCTTTGACAGTATGACTAATAAAGCAGCTCTTTCCGTGCACCTGTGGACAGGAGCTTTGCTTTCTCCAGCTTCAGCCAGCTTTGAATTTCTCACGGCATAAATCACTCACTCTATCCAGTCTTACATACCCCATAAAACAGTAGCATATATTAAATCATGTATGTGAGTTGGTCAGTAGCTCATTATATTGGGATTGAAACGACTTTCCCCACCTGCTCTTAAAAAGATGAAGTACTACAAGACAGAAGTAGTGCCACGGCTGCTGCCACAGGCTGTCCTCTTTGCCATGGCAGTGCATATTTTTTCTGTGTCTCACTGGCAGATGTCTATACTTACAGTGGGCTCCATCTAGAATGTCCTGCCCATGATCAACAGGCTGATTGACCGTTGTCTCCCCGTCTCTCTCACTGTGCCGTCCCTCAGCAGGGGCTGCTTGCCGAACTCATTCTCATTCAGCAGCAGATCCAGCAGCACGAAGAGGAGGTTCGGCGGGCGGCAGGCGCTTATGCGTCACCCCCGCCGTCCCAGCCCCGTCCCACCCAGGCCCCGAACCCCAGCCCCTCGCGCAAGGTGACGGTTCCCCCACCCATCAGCTGTGCTTCTCAAACCAGTTCTCAAGCAACTCGAGCTGTTCTTTATAGTTTCCCAGGTTCAGTCAGTTCAGCTGCATAGCACAGAAAATTTGGATATTTAAAAGATTTTCTGAAGTGTTCATTTGTACGTAATTGTTTACACTATTAATTTATGATGCTTAATTTACTATATCCTAAGTCAAACACAAACACAGAATAGCAGGGGAATTAAGGACTGGTGTGAGAATCACAGTACTGAAATGATCATAGCTAGGGACTGGATATGTAGTGCCTTCTTTTAAGCCTTTAGGCTGACACACCCACTCCCCTTTTATCGATCAACAGTCCTTAATAGGTGTGTTGAATAGATTGACAGGTACTTGAGACCTTGAATGCCCCTCCAATAGTTTGCTTCGGCCAACAATCTTATAAAGATCTAAGGATCTTCTTAATGCACAGCTGGAATATCACATTATTTTAGGCCTAAGAAAACGTCTTTTCCGACCTTTCTGGCTAAACACTAAGTAGTGTCATTAAAGCTGATCCCTTTATCCTAGCCTTCTGCCTCTAACTGGAGCATTACCATATATAAGCATGTTATTGCTGCTTTGTCATGTTAGCATCAGGATAGAGCCCTGTTAAAGTATATTAACACAGCTTTTCCCTCTACTGCATGGAGTAGTGTCTCCCCCTGCTGCATGGGTTGCAGTGCACCGGGCTGCCAGAACTTAAACCATTTGCCTGCAGATTTAGCCAGCCTAGCAGACTGTTATAGCACATTCAAGAGACCAATCATCACCTGCCATCCTCATCATATGTATATGTGTCCACTGTATTTGTCCTGTGTCTGTCTCCTCCTTAATCCCAATCATTTGGTTCTGTGTAATTGATTGTCTTGGGTGTGCTGTCCTGCTTTATAAATCCATTACAGGTGTGGAACTGAATGATTCTCTCTGTTGATTTGTTATTGATGATTCTACCATCTTTTGCAGGGCTTCTTTGTCTCTTGTAATGTGACGATTCAGTCCTGTAATTAGTGCAGACTGAAAATGGGTGACTAAATGGAATCCATGTTTCTTTTCTTCACATTAACTTGACTTTGCTCCACGGCCTATTGGTGTTCGTTGCATGAGGTTTTGTACTGCTGCAAAGAAGAAATTCTTTCAGGCTTAGAAAGGGAAGTGCAGCAGCCCATTTCAAATAATGATTTTCACATGTTCTGTAACACTGTTTCTGTGTGTTTGTAGTCATCAGATAAAGAAAAAGTCGACCAACTTCAAGAGGAGCTTCTTCGAACCCAGGTGTGTTTTATTTATTGAGGGTGTTCTTGAATTTAAATTTCAGATCTTGCCATTTTACAAATGCTAATAATAATTGCATCCTTAAAGTTTAACAACATCGGAATCATGTCTTTCTCAGCTTAAGTACCAGCGGATGCTTGAACGTCTGGAGAAGGAGAATAAGGAATTGAGGAAAGTGGTGCTGCAGAAGGATGACAAAGGAATTCATCAAAGGAAAGTCAAGGTCAGGACACATGCTCAGCTGCTCAGATAATTGTCACTGGACAGGCAAATGCGATTTATTTTAAACTGTTCACTGTCCTGTCACCATGGTCATTATGACTTTTTTTTTAACCACTCCCTGTGCAGAAGTCTTTGATTGACATGTACTCTGAGGTCCTGGACATTCTCTCAGATTATGACTCCAACTACAATACTCAAGATCACCTGCCAAGGGTCAGTCCACTTTTTCATGTTGTGTTTCCTGTTTAACTTTTTGCAAATTAAACACTAAAAGCAAGGACACGTGCAAATAATAAAAGCACCCTTTTGCCATTTGTTCAACCCAGTTCTGTTTTAAACCCTGTTTTGTAGGTGGTAGTAGTAGGCGACCAGAGTGCAGGAAAGACCAGCGTGTTAGAGATGATCGCTCAGGCTAGGATCTTCCCTCGAGGCTCAGGAGAGATGATGACCCGGTCTCCTGTCAAGGTGAGTAAAAAACTGTGTTCATTACATTGTTTAAGAATGGATAGAATTTTAGTTTTGTTTTTCCATTACAATGCCAACCGTGTGTTGCATTTTTCTTTAGGTAACCCTCAGTGAAGGCCCTCATCATGTAGCCATGTTCAAAGACAGTAGCCGTGAGTTTGACCTGGGAAAAGAGGAGGATGTAAGTTACTTATAGGATATACTATACTGCTCTCTGACTTAGTGAATTACTTATTACAACCTCATATTGTCAAAAACAACAAAGATAAAATATTATTTTTCTCGTTTAGCTTGCAGCACTGAGGCGGGAAATAGAGCTGAGGATGAGGAAGAGTGTGAAGGAAGGCCAGACAGTCAGCCCTGAGGTAAGCCTAGAGCTTGCTGTTAGACACACAGACACACAAACATACACTCTTTTCCCCCCTTTTGGAATGTGCATTAATATTTTTCTTTTTTTTGTAGACTATCTCATTAAGTGTAAAAGGCCCAGGCATCCAGAGAATGGTTTTAGTGGACTTGCCAGGAGTAATCAGTGTAAGTTTTAACGTCAATTATGAATTTGTATATGAATACAAGGTTCCAGGGAATATAGGGTAAAATATTTAAACTTGTCTGCATCGTACCAAACTTAGTGCTAATAGAAAGAAATACAATTGAAATAATAGAATAGGTGTTACAAGCCTAGTACTGTCCAATATTTACATTCTGGCAAAGTACATATTGGCATTTACTAGTGAATTAAAATATTCAAAATGTTCAAAATGTTGTTGTGTTCTAGATTTCATGACTTAAAATGACTTTTAAATGTTTAACACGTTTATTTGGTGTAGACTGTGACCGCTGGCATGGCTACAGACACTAAGGAGACCATCTTCAGCATCAGTAAAGCTTACATGCAAAACCCAAATGCCATTATCCTGTGTATTCAGGGTAAGCTTTCAACACCTGTCAAACATCAGTGATGCCTAAAGCAATATGTGCATCAATCCTCACTGAACTCTCTCTCTTTTCAGATGGCTCAGTAGATGCAGAGCGCAGTATAGTAACTGATCTGGTCAGTCAGATGGACCCTCAGGGCAAAAGAACCATTTTTGTTCTGACCAAAGTGGATCTAGCTGAGAAGAACCTAGCAAGTCCAAGCAGAGTAAGTTGCGTGAAAAAACGTACACATTTATTTAGGGATGTTGTACAAATATGTATCCACAAGGTGGTGCTGTTTTATTACTTTAGGTGCATCTGCTCAGGCTTGCATAGCAGGGCAAGTTACCTATTCTGCAGTATAAGCAGTTACAAATATTCCTCTATAAAATGAGCAGTCCGTGTTTTCTGTCTATTGTAGATCCAGCAAATAATTGAGGGCAAGCTGTTCCCCATGAAGGCGTTGGGCTATTTTGCTGTAGTGACTGGCAAAGGTATTTTAATTTAATGTGTGCATAATTTCTAGACATTCTTTTGAAATGTGTCTCCTGAGTTGTGTTTTATTTTCTAGGAAGCAGTAGTGAAAGTATAGACTCAATCAAGGATTACGAAGAAGATTTCTTTCAGAACTCTAGATTACTAAGGTGGGACTCAGCATTAAAGACATAATTTATTTGCTTTCATACCAGTCATATGTTACAGTGAGTATGTCACTAAAAAACGTTTACCTGATCATGTGCAGAGATGGCATGCTAAAGGCCCACCAGGTAACTACAAAGAACCTGAGTCTGGCGGTGTCTGACTGTTTCTGGAAAATGGTACGAGAATCAGTGGAACAGCAAGCAGACGCATTCAAAGGTAAAGGCATTGCTCAACTGTCATATTTACATCCTCTTGGGTATTGTCATTTTATTTATCCCACAATCACACAACTGCATTGTTGAAACTCACATGGACAAACTTTAGTATTGCTGCACTTCAGCACATGCTTCACTTATTCCCACCTCCATTCAGAGACTTCAGAGTCATCCTCCAACTCAGTAAACTCAGTAAAAACCAAAACAGCAACATGATGGCCACCTACTTTATAAACTAACTTCACCATCAGAGCTTTTATGTTGGCTGTGATTCTTGTCAAAGGTTACCTCACCTCTGTTCCCCCTAGAGCAGCCAGAACCAATCCAGCATGTAGCACAAGCTCCTACCTACCAATTAACTGGCCACTCCCGTTAATGGCGTGCTGCTAGATTTATTGCCTGACGTGGGATGCTCGTCGACCCTTTGTGTGGGCAATCGATTGCAGCCACTGTGCTTGGGGCCAGCCCGATAACCGGGGCAATTAGCGTCATCTCCATTGTGCGGGTGAGACAGCTGGCCCGTGTGTTGTGGGAATGGCAGCTCCCAGGGGCCACTGGGACGCTGATATAGAGCACGCCCAGCTCCAGGTGCATTGATCATTGCCATGGTGCTAGATCTTAAGGCCTACGGGGAGAAGGCAGTGTAGAGGGTGTTTTTAGGTAGAAAGTTTTAGGTGTAGTTTCTACTTTGATGAGTTTTGGTGCCTGTTCTGTTTTTGGACTGGTCATCCACGCGAACGTTTTCAGACATGTTTTGATCATATTATGGCTTAAGCATAATACAGTTATGCTCGGTTTTGGGGAAACTTTAGGAAGTGAAAGGTGGCAAAAATGTGTTTAATGTGAAAACTAATTAATGTTTTAATCAAGGCATTACACTTAAATTGCAATACTGACACAAGGATCAGTGAGAATGTACATCTAGACCTGAAGACATCATTGGGCATATCTCTGAATGAACTTTCTTCCCCTCACTGAACAGCATCTCGCTTCAACCTGGAGACGGAGTGGAAGAATAACTATCCGCGGTTAAGAGAGCTAGACAGGGTAAGGAGCAGAGCATGACATGCTAATTAATGTCTCAGCCTTATGCTCAGCCATGTCAGTCATGCTCCACAGAAGGAGCAGCATTACCATTTTTTACCATTTCTTTCTCACATTAAGCCACTGTTGTTTAATTGTTAAGTATAACTAATAACAGGCAACCAAACACCAAAGAGCTTAAACTGAAAAAAGTGTGATCTGATCTTCTGTTTCACAGAATGAGCTCTATGAAAAGGCCAAGAACGAGATCTTGGATGAGGTGATCAGCCTGAGTCAAGTCACACCAAAACACTGGCGAGTACTGTCTCTTTTTCTTCATCATGTTCCGACTTTAAATATTACAGTTAAGTATGTTTATTTTCTAGTATGTTTATTTTCTTAACTGCTAGTTCCTTTATATAGTGATTAAAACTCACAAATTTTAAAGCTACATTTGTGCACCACTATGTCCGTTTCTGAATCAGAGCTATTAAACAAATTCCACCAATTATGGCACAGTTTTGCTTTCACTTGATGGTGGTGCCTTCCCACCCCTTCATGCATTTACCAGGGGAATCATTCAGCCTAAAGCCAGGCTGTGTAGCTGCCAGCGGTGTGTGGAGTTTTGAACCCAAAGCTCTAAGGAGTGAGCAGAATGGAATAGATCAGATGTTTGCAGAGGGCCCATCAGCCTCCCTGATCAATGTTATGATGAATAGCCAGAGGGCGGCTTCTCTAGTTGGCAGTATTGGAGATATGTGTATTGATATGCCATAGTCGAACAAAGCAAACAGGATACTATGAAATATGAGCGGCCCTTAATGATAAATGAGCCGGGTCATCAGCCACAAAATATTCTGCTGTTTGTGTCATTGTCAAAACATCTGCAGTCAGAACATATTTGAGAATTATGATGAATTTCTGCTGCAAAAACAAGCTTTTTTTAATGAAAAGGTTTCCTTATCTTTACTGTCAGTGCACACCTTTTGAACTAATTAACCTCTTTGTGGTTTCATTATTTTGAAGAGCATGTAATATGGAGAACTATCTGAACTATTTGAATTCCTAATGTAGGGAGTCCATCTTGCAAAAGAAGCTATGGGAGAGAGTCTCCACGCATGTTATTGAGAACATCTACCTGCCCGCTGCTCAGACCATGAACTCGGGCACCTTCAACACCACAGTAGATATTAAACTCAAGCAGTGGACAGACAAACAGCTCCCACACAAAGCACTGGAGGTAATGTTACACTGGTTATCAGTGTGTCAGCAATTCTGTGGAACTAAGTAGAGAATAAAACTTTGGATCATTGAACGTAGTAGAAGCTGTGCAGTGTCTTTCAAGTCTGTGTTTATTTCTGAACTCTGTCGAAGCTGTGATATGTTGATTACTGTTGCGATCTTTAAACTGCAAAATCAACACATAAGTCACATTATTGTCTTTTATTATTGGTGTTACACTCATTTGCTGTATTTGTGATATTTAAAAAATTGTTATTGCTTGATGTTATGGGCATCGCATGTTAGAATATCAGTACAATCGCCAAAACATACTTGTATATCCCCACTGTTGTATTGTAATCTTATGCTGCATTTGTTTAACTTCTCTGTTCCTGTGCAGGTTGCCTGGGAGACGTTGCAGGAAGAGTTTGCCCGTTTCATGGCAGAATACAAGGGGAAAGATCAGGACGACATTTTTGACAAGCTCAAAGAAGCAGTCAAAGATGAGAGCATCAAGCGGCATAAGTGGAATGAGAGGGCCATGGACAGCTTGGTAAAGACATAATAGGCTTGCTTGTTTACTTCTGCTTAACTTGATTAAGCAAGTCATGTAGAGTGTTCCTGTTGCTGATTCTGTAGACATTTTATTTGTTTTTTTTTGACCTACAAACATTTATATATTTATTTTGTTAATATATTTAAGACAATTACACCTAACACAAAACACTACAATGCTTGATATGAAAGAAATCAAACAAAAAAAATATCAACAGCAGTGAAAAGAAGAAAAAGAACAATTAAATAAGTAAATGTTTTAAAAAAGGTGGGGACACAACAAAAACACACTGCAAGTCATTGACAGTCTGTCTTACGCCTTTATGTATTTTACAGCAAAGAACAATTCAACGAAAAAAAAAGTCTCTTGATGTTGATTTGTAACTTTCTACGAAGTTGATCAATCCTAGCTTTAAAAAAAGTAACTCCAGTTCTCCTTTGGTGCAGCGAGTGATCCAGCACAATGCTCTTGAGGATCGTTCCATTACAGATAAACCTCAGTGGGATGCTGCTATCCAGTTCATGGAGGAAACGCTGCAGTCTCGCCTTAAAGACAGTGCGTTCTGCATTTTCCATCTGGCTCACCAGTGTTTGAACCATTTCTTACACCGTTCTCTGCTCTTGGTTGTACTGACTTGTTTTGGCATTCTTGTTTTCCTTCTCTTATGTTCTCTCTCAGCTGAGTCAGTAATAGCAGATATGGTGGGGCCAGACTGGAAGCAGAGATGGATGAGCTGGAAGAATCGTACACCAGAGCAGGTTTGAATGCACTCCCGCTGTCAGCACATCAGTGGAACTACAGAATTTTACTACTGCATTGGACAAAACAGCTTTTATTAATAACATGAATCAATGCACTTTTCTTGCAGCACATTCGCAACGAAACTAAAAATGAACTGGAGCGTTTACTTAAGGTGAACGAGGACCACACTGCATATCTGGCCAACGATGAGGTCACCACTGTCCGCAAAAACCTGGAGGCCCGAGGGGTCGAAGTGGACCCAGTGCTGGTCAGTGAAATCTTGCTGTAGAAAATGTAACACTATACACATTTATTGTTTTGACCTGCTACCGTATATCTGTAACCTAAATAGTAAAAACTGTATAAATCACCTGAATATGTTTGATTCCTTTCTTGCGTTAGATCAAGGACACATGGCACCAACTCTATCGACGTCACTTTCTACAGAAGGCCTTGTTCCACTGTAACCTTTGCCGACGAGGCTTCTACTATTATCAGAGACACTTTGTAGACTCAGAGGTAACAGTACAAGCATTTTATCATTATTATTATAAGTGGTGCTTTAATTACAATCAAATTCCCTTACAAAATTTGCCTTACAAAAGAACTCATTGCACTAAAACTATTGGAAAGTGATGTTGGAGATTCCTCTCTGTCTGTTCTAGCTTGAGTGCAATGACGTGGTTTTGTTCTGGAGGATCCAAAGGATGTTGGGCATCACAGCCAACACTCTCCGACAACAGCTCACCAATACTGAGGGTATGTGTGAGGAACTAGGACTCTGCTGTGAGCTTTATTTTTATGAAGGCTGGAGAATTACGGCCCTTCTTTTTCTTTTGATGATTCACAATGACCTAGATGTATAGCCATCTCAGGTATTCATTTGTCAACCTTTCAGTGCGTCGCTTGGAAAAGAACGTGAAGGAGGTCCTGGAGGACTTCGGTGAGGACCATGAGAAGAAAGGGCAACTCATCACTGGCAGGAGAGTCCAGCTGGCTGAAGACCTCAGTAAGTGCATCACATAGTTCATCATTTCTGCAGCCAACAGCAACTTCTTGGAGCTTTTCCTTGTTCCGAATAGCAGTAATCAGTGGCACTCACTGTGCACAAAGGGGGTCTCAGACTGAAAAAGTTTAGAACTACTGGTTTAAGGTGTGCCACTAGAGGGCAATGATGGTCTGAAAAATTAATTTGTGGTGCTTTTCAGGGGATGTTGGATTTCACTCTTGGTTGAGGTTGGACATTTTATTGATAAAATTATGCACTTACAGCAAAAATCATTGTGACTTTTGAGGGTTTAATTTTTGAAAATTGACACATTTTTGAAAATTTGTTACTTCTCAAAGGAACGTCTGTCACCTTTGTTTACAGATTTGAATCCATTCTTGTACACACATGAATGTCTCAAATTATTTTATTTTTGTTCTTTTCCCTTAGTTCTTTTGTGGTTATATCATGTTAGATGATCTTGACTTTAATATGAGTTTCACCTTCTTTTTCATTCTCTCCTTTTACTTTTCCATTCTCTTCTCTGTTGAGGCTTGAGTCCTTAATTGACATTCAGAGTGAGAAAGTGTGTGAGAGTGAAGAGAGAGAGAGAGATCCTGACTACGTGCTGCCTGCTGCCTGTCATGTCCGTGGCTTTGGTTGCTGTTAAACAGCCTGTTGATTAGAGTAGCAATTTACAGAGGCAACACTGACAAGCCCAGACTTGACTACGCGCACAGAAGCGCCCACAACCATCATTACTGTGATAACAGAGAGCTAGGTAATGCTGCAGTCGCCAAATTAGTGTGTGCCCACAGACAGTAAAGACACAGGCAAAGCAGCTCCTCTGCACACTTCTATGTTTGGGTTATGAAGAATGTCTCTTTTTGCTCAGTGATGAATTGCCTGGCTGCTGGAGAACAGTCCATTGTTTAAAAAAAAACTCTCCCAGCGTACACAGGAAAGGAGAGCTCACTCTGTAAGAGAGGAAGTGCACTCTTTATCAGACAGGTTAGCCAAGTAGCATTTTACAGTGGGGCAGGTCAGGGCTTTAGAGCAAAGGCTGCAGTCGAGCAGCAAGGCTTGTCTGCGTCTTGTTTGTGGGTTTCACAACTGGCCCAGGCAGTGTGCTCAGAATACTTACTGCTTTCTCCTAAAACTGTTTTGTTCAGTGCTTAAACTTCTGTTCCTTGAAGTAAGATATAAATACTTACAATGAAAGAAAATCCATTGCAGGCATATAAAGTGATTTCTAATATGACACATAAAGTGATTTCTAACCACAAGTTTCAAATAATTTCATTTAGTGCAAAACCACTCAAAACGCAGTAGTTAAGCTACCTGGTCCTGCATTCCCATGAGTGGCACCTGTTGCTTAAATGAACTTGTTAGGAAATTGTGAATTTCTTCTTGAAATACTGAGTAAAACATCTAAAACAGTGTCTTAAATTGTTTTGTAATTACAATTACAACTTTGCAATAGTCATTCCAGACAAACCGGTGGTTCTCAAAAAAAAGGTAATTGCATGGATTAAAGTTTTCCATCGCTATGATGTATTTCCATCAACTGAGTGCACCAAAGGTTAATAATGACTGATGCAGATCCAAAAGATAACAAAAAACGTGTAAGAAAAGCACCTGTAATGTAAAGAGAGCACTGGTTCTTGCAAAGGACTGTGGGTGTGTGTTGATTGTGAGAGAGAGAGAGAGAGAGAGAGAGACGGGGAGGGAGTGTGCTTGGGAGCCTGTAGTTATGTTCCAACTTACCCTGTTCACTTTAGATCCTCTGACAGTGTTGTATTCGCTCTTTACTGTATGTGTACGCGTCATTACTGATTGTAAGTACCTAGTTCATATGGTGCTGTTGTGCTGTTTCTGTTTATTTTCATAAAGATGCTAGATTAGCCTGTACACTGCTACTAACGGTAGTAAACTAAAGAGACAGTAAAGGGGCGAACTGTTCATGGTTGTGCTGGATATACAGGTACTTTGCTCTTGTTTGAGGTTTGTGTTCAGATGAACAAAACTTACTGAACCTATTGAATAATCACAGTTTATTGTTCTAGATTTACACTAAGCATTTAGCCCATCTAGCATCTGTTTAACATAAGCACAGTAATAATTTCTTCCTTTATTTGTTACAGAACCACACATTATACATTATCCTTACATGTCAAGTTTGCCCCCCCACCCCACCCCACCCCCCTTCTCCACAATCGGAATAGAACCTGTTTATGATTGGAAGGCAGTGGTGTATCATGAAGTGTCTGATTCGCTAATAGTAGCTAAAAAAGGTCGGAAAACAGTGGAGAAAATCCATTGCTTGAATAGATAAAGAAGCCAAAACGCCGAAGCTCAAGATTCAGGACACTGGCTCCGGTGTCGCAAGTCCTGCGAAAGCTTATGCCCTGTTAGAAATAAATAACAGCAGTTTTGGAGTCTGTTTTCTTGCTGTTAACAGAGGAATGGCAATGGGAATGTGCTCTAAATTCCCCATATTTTGGGTTGGGATCCAAAGGACATAGGCCCTTCGATCATCGTCCACGCGTGTCAATTTGCTTTCGGTTTTGCCAGCATGGATGCGCTTCTGTTAAAGGAAGGCACAGATCTGTCGGACATCGACAAAACGGTAAAGAATAAGTGGAAATGGGCTTGACTAAATGAAATGGGCGATAATGGCAAGCCATTTAGTTCATGGTGCAAAAAGATGAAAATGGCAGGTGTGTTCTTTTGTGTGGTATCTCAACTAGGGGGCTTGGGGGATAATGGATGTTGGCTTGTTCTGGTGCTGTGGGTGTGTCCAGTGGCCCTGCGCCAGTCTCTTCTGCCGCTCGGCAGTGGGTAAAGCTTAGAGTGGATTCCTGTGCTTTAAGGCGTGACATTGCCCAACGGACAGTCAACACTTAGGAGAAAACACCAGGCTGGCCTCCCAAGAAGTTGCCGATATGCTAATAGAGACATGCCGAGGCATGTGCTTGTGCATCAGTGCCCTTGTTGTTACTAACAGACGGAGCACATGCTTACCCTTTGTATTTAGAAAAGAGTGGTCAGTTAATTCTAATGACCAACACTAATGACCCTGGAAAGGGTCAGTTTATGTATTTGGTGTGGACTGAATGATTCAGTGGTTGAGCAGAATGTTTTTTGTGGCATTTGATTTGTTGAATGTGTGTCTTAGGCATGTTTTTAAAGTGGCAGTTGTAATGAATCCTCTCTGTCCCTTGCCTGAATAATACATACTATGCCAAGGCATCTCTTGGTCTTTTTTTCTTCTGCTGGCTGACTTCATTTCTCTCTGATCCTGAGGGCATCAGAGCTGAAAACAAATTTGGAGAGCTGCCTGGCTTCCTCTGGTGCACACTTCAGAAAGCAGAAACGAATTCCTGGGCTTGCCTGGCCTTGCTGCCTTTCCTGCACAAGGTGGCATCATGTTCCGTGGGTTTCTGCTGCTTTTGATGTGGGATGAGGGATGGTGTGTTGCAGCTGAGCTGACCTGTCTTCTTCTCTCAGGGTTTGGAACATGCACACTCTATAACCTACCCTCTAAAACAGCAGCCTAAACAATAAAAGAAATCAAACATAGGCCTGTCACAATCAGTTACTAATAATCAAAATATATTAGGACTGCACAGTATGGACAAAACATCAGTATTGCGATTATTCTGCTACATTTTATGACTGCAGTGTCTTACAATATATTCAAGGGGCCATGTTGCCAACTTTCTGAAATTCGGCTTGAATTACGTGAATATTGTTAAAGTTTCAAAATGTATGTTCACATCCTCATCCTCAGGGTCCGCATATGGAAACAAAGCTGTGAAACAACCTGTTTTCAAATAATAATTTTGTGATAGCACAAAGCAAACAAATTTATATGCACCTCCTTATTCGAGTAAATGTGGCCATGCAAGAATAAATTATTGTGGGTCATTTAGAACTGTGTCTTGGGTTAATAAACTCACATGAACTCCAATAGCTTTGACTTGTTTAGAGGCTTTTGACTTGTTTGCAGCCTTCATCGATTTTGGTATTGCAGAGATCAGTGTTATGATCGCGACTGATTGGTGATATGTTGTTCAGTGCATATATATATATATTCAGCGCATATATATATAAAGAAAAGTTAGCAGGTAAACTAGTTGATGGGTCAAGGGCACCCAAGGCCACCCAAGCCTGAGACGTGAGGGGAGCGAAGGCTAGCCCATTTAGTCTAATCCCACACTATAGCACCGACTGTTGAAAAAATGAATGAATGCTTATTTTCGTTAAGTTTTTGCATTACTGATTGTGTATAAGGCTGCATGCCCATACTGGCTCTGTCTGCCACCAAAAGTACCTACAATGAACATATGAGCAACAAAACTGGACCATTTAGCAATATGTTTTGTACATTTTGCTTTAAGGTGCGTATTTAGATGCTGTTCCTCAGAGCAAGGTTTTTCTCTTAGATCTTTTAACATCTTAAAGGTGCCATGTTGTCTAAACATTTGGTTAGATGATCCAACTCTGTTGGACTCTTCTACAAAAAGATGGGCAATTTCACAAATATGGACAGCAAGATGGAGCAGTGGGCAGTGGCATTGTCACCTCATGAGAAGGCCCCGGGGTCGTTTCCCAACCAGGCTTATTTCTGTGTGGAGTGTGCCTGTTTACCCTGTCTGCCTTGTGCTCTGGTCCGACGATTCAAAGATTTTTTTAATATTCAGTGATGTGGAGTTGATTGGATTTTAATTATCCTGATGTGTAATTGTGTGTGTGTGTGTGTGTGTGTGTGTGTGTTTTGTCTCTGTCTGCTTGTGATGGGCTGGCGCTCTGTCCAGGGTGTTTCTCTCCCTTTTTCCAACAACCGCTGGGATCGGACCCAGCACCTCTCTGACCCATGTTGGGATAAGTGAAATTCTAGTTAAGAGTAAGGAAATTTACTGTCACCATGCAACACCCATCTAACAAACAGTTACTTATTAAAACATACAGTTAGTAATTTACTGTGCAACAAATTGACTAAGTGAACTGCAGTTTGAACCTATAGAAGAAAAAAACCTTGGTTGTATTTATGAGCATTGAATAAAGCAGGTTGAACAGTGAATGCAGCGTACGTAGTGCCTTTGGTGTTTGATGGCCACATACCCAATAATATGCAGGTCCTTGATTATTAGAATATTTTTAGTTTGAACGAGCTGTTGAAATGTGATGTATGAGTTTCGCAGTTTGCTAAAAACAGGGAGAAGGCTATGAGAAAATCAAGTCAGACTTTTTTGGAGATGTAATGAACTTGGCTCTTACTTTTTTACACAGTCTAGGTTTGATCCAAATTTCAGCTCCTGTCATGTCATTAGGTGACTGGCAATTAAGACAGGCTTCTCCCATGTTTCTGAGGTCTGCTTTTGAGAGCTTTTTTGAAGTTAGAAAATCGGAGAAGCCCATTACTTCAGGGACGAAAGCTCACTGAGTGTTTTGCACCAGTAGACACAGATGAAGCTGGAACAGTGTCTGTCTGGAAATGCACTGAACCCATAAAATTGGGCTGTTTGTGCCATGCCGTGTCTTCAAATCAAAGTGAGAACTCATTCTGGAACAAGATCTTATGTGTAAGAAAGTAGAATTTCTCTTCTCTATTTTTACTGTGACAGACGTCTGCCACGCGTTGCCCACCCTGCAAGACCTAACAAGAGAAAATTCCATATTCAGACGCGTTGGGGTGGGGTTTAGAAAGAGAGGGACTGAATCTTTCTGTCTTAAGTCTGTGAAACTGTTGTTACATGCTCCCTGTTCATTTATTTCCATGGGCTGGTAAAAGTGATGGCCCACTTCATAAAGTGGGAGACGTATGGACAGCCTCAGGCTGGGCCAGGGGGTCAAGCCCAGCACACACACCGTAGGCCACGAAGGCTGTTCTTTCCACAGGTGCAGGGAGCTGCGCGTCCACGTGTGTGTTTGTGTGTGACCCCGCTCTCACCTGTCTGCCTGTTTGAAGAGGAGCAGAGGGGGAGGATGGGGGCACTTCCCTTAACAAAGAGAAAAATTCACCCCCTGCGGCCCAGTCTGGTGTTAAGAGCGATTTGCCCTTACTCGCAGGCAGGTACAGAGCTGCTCTGGTTTCACACCGGGGAATTGTGTGGGTGTGTGGGTCTGTGCTTGAGCTTGTGTGTTTCATACATTTTCAAGACAAAAATATCCTGACTTTGAGAAAAAAAAGGATATCAAGGACCAC
>JBBPCX010000114.1:16236328-16249886 GCA_037974365.1 Hydrocynus forskahlii | reverse complement strand
TATATATATATACAAACAATACTTTTAACAGTGCCTGCTAACAGTGTTTCTTTTTCAAATGAAAGGGCTTTTTAGTGGTTAAGGTAGGACACCAGTTTTGAGATTGGGCTTCTCATTGTATTTACATAGATATGTATATAAAGTATATGTTGGACATAATGTATGACCTGTGTGTGAGAGAAAGAGCGCAAGCGAGCGGGCTGCGTTCAGGCTTGTCACTGTGTCAGGCTGTTTGTGGGTGGGGTGACAGGCAGCGTGTGTGTGTAAGAGAGGGAGAGAGGGAAAGAGGGTGTGTGTGTGTGTGTGTGTGTGTGTGTGTGTGTGTGTGTGTGTGTGTGGGAGTGTGTGTGAAGCAGAGGGGGAAAGGCGTGCGCCAGAGCAGCTGCATGGCACTGTGCCTTTGGAGCCGTGCCCGTGCCGCTAATATGCAACTGCAGGCCCGTCAGGAGGAGACGGCTTTATGAAAGCTCCTTTAATTTACCTAATAGACTCGATTAAATTATAGAAGCCTACTGCCTGCACAAACTCCTTTATTACTGGTTTTAGCTCATACCAAGTCTTGTGACTGTCAGGGTTTTGGCTGCTTGTCCACCCTGTTTTTCCCTCAGCTCATTTTTAAATATTCGAAAATTGCTGTGTAAATTATCCCTCCTCCATTGCTAATTTTCCCTCCTCCAGGTGCCGAAGAGCAATAAATCTGGTAGCAGGGTTTTTTTTCGAACCTATAACAAGTTGTGACATTTGGACATTTGTGGTTGACGCTCTAATATCACAATAAAACACTTTTCCCACATTTTTACACTGCAGCTGTGTTGACTTTTTACTTTGCCGTACTCTTATTTTTCAATGTGGTCTTCATATGCTTCAGAATCAAAATCAGTCTTTTATCGGCAAAGTAAGATGTTGTACATCAATAATTTACAGAACAACCTGTTACCCAGTGTCTTTCTTTGAACTGCAGTGGCTGAAAGAGTAAATCTAATTTCTATGCCATTACTGTTAGATTAATTACTTTTTCTTTACATCTTACGCCCACATCCACTTTCTTATCTGTAAAACTCTATTGATAGTCACTGATAAATCAGTAAATGGTCCCAGTCCTGTTATTAGTGTGTAACTGAATAATGATATAATAAATTACATAATTGCACATTTATTTATATTTTACATTTGATGAACATCTATCAGGAATGTCAAGTCTGCAATTCTGTTCCTCTTGTTTGAATATCAAGAACTGAACAAAACATGACCAATAGAGAGAGTTTTACAAAAAAGACTCTTTACCTTCTCCTCTTCAGTTTATAAAAACAAATGCAATATTGACAGAAAACTGTTTTCTTAAGCTATGAATGAGAAAAGTAAACAAAACGAAGAGTTTTTGAAGCATAAATGCCAGTGGCAGCTTATTAAGTTTCCTGTAGTTCTGTCTGGACCTGTTCTTTCACTCTATCTCACATTTTCCCCTATCGTTTTTTCGTCTCTACTTCATCCCTCTTAAAAGGGTGACGGAGGAGAGATTACTTTGCTTTCTATGTCTCTTTCGCTTCCTGATCTTCTGTATTCAGCCCAGGCTGATGTGTGTGCTGAGGGTTTAAGTGTGTTTGCACTAGGCGTTAAACCTGTGCAGAAGCTCCTTTTTTCGCACATTTACTCCACACAGCTTCTCCTTTTCCACCCTTTCTCCTTTTTCCTCTATCTAATCAGCAGCTGCTGTGTGACCTAAATGAATGCTTCTGCCTTGACTGGCTTATCTGAGCAGTGAATATAAGGGTGGTGCATGGAATTAACCTGTTGACTGTGTGTGTCTTATCTACTGGATGTGAAGTTGTCAAGGTGGACACATTGTAGTATGGTCTAGATGGTCAGCGTAAAGCTAAAGGAATGATTTTGTATTAATAATTAATAAAAAACTTTTGACAGCTGCCGAGGGGGCCAATCATGTGAATGTAGTTGTGCCTGAGAGAATAAATTGCCTGTCAGTTTTAGTAGGTGCTAGAAATAACCAGGCCAAAGGGCCTTAAAATGACCCTGTATTAACTTTATATAAAATCTAGTGAAATGTAATTTAACTTTTAAATGTAACATATCAAGATGAATAAATATCAGTAAAAGATATTGCAGTGACAGAACAGCCCTCATCTTGCCCTGACAAGGTAACAGGGTGGGAACCTCTACACAATACAAACAAATCTCTCATCAAATGTCTCTGTGAATCTGCTTGTTAGTATTTTTAATTAAGTTAAAAACATTTTCAATTTTTGGTGAAGTGCCTCCCTCTGATTATAAAATGAACACAATTGCTATGGGCTAAAATGGTCTCTTAAAGTTATTTCCTCACCAGACAAACAGAAATGGAAACGAGAACTTTTTTTTTTTTTGGTAACTAGGTCAGTCATGGCAAGGCTGGAGTCAGGAGTTGACTTTCAGCCAAGCTATCCTCATCTGCAAGGGCCTGGACATAAAATGGCACACTCTGAGATGTCAAGCAATATTTAAAGTGGAACCGCGTAAGCCCGTCTTTCATCTGTGGTCAGATTTTGGCCTCTTCCTTCCCGCTCCTTCCTCTCCCACTCTCACACTCCCACCGTTTGCTGAGCTCCCAGTGGCCCTGATGGGAAAAGCATGTGCCGGACCTGCCCTTTCACTCACAGAAAGACATTTATGCTTCTCTCCGTCAGGCTGCGGGGGAAAAAAACGCGCTTCCGTCTTCGCAACAGCTGGAGGAAAAGCCCCCTCCCTCTGCAGGCTGTGGTTCCAACTTCACTCTCCCAGGCCGCAGGGATTGAGCCGCCCACTCTCTCTCTTGCATATCTTCATCACTCTCATCATCTTCATCACCCCGTTTCTTCCTTGTGTATAAATCTAACTCTCAACGTTCAACCGACCTATAAAGATCGCTCTCTCGCTCTGTGTCCTTGTCGTTAGGAGTTGCTGAAAAACTGAGCTCACATGTTCAGGGAAAGAAACAGTAACAGGTCTACTGGCCCTCTGTGTGCTCCCCTCACTGCTGAAGCCTTTGGGACTTGTCTGTCCAGAGCCAGTTGTCAGACTCCCAGAGAACAGTTGTCACAATGATTTCTGCACACCATTTTTATCTATATGTCAGATAGCATGCTATGAGGTAATAGGAAAACCATACATTTCCTCTCTCCCAGGGTAAAAATAGAGCAGCCTTTTCAGTTTGTTTTCTGACACATTAGGATTACACAGTTCCTTTATCATGGTTCGGTTACGCAGTCTAAAGAAGAGATCTGCCCAGTCTATTCTTTTCAGACTGAACTTCATTTATCAGTTAGTGAACATCGGTGGATGTTTTCCAAGCTAATATTCCAGTGATAGTCTAATCTAATACTTTGAAGAAAATGTAAATTTTCAGTTTTTGCAAAATCAGCCTTTGTGGTGTGTTAAAGTGCAAATTTTCATCAGTCAGACTTGGTTGGCGCTGGTTCTTCTACATCAGCTTGGTGTGTTCCAAGCCATGCCCACAAAGTATTAGATCAGCCAACTGAGCAAAAAGTACATCATGTAGCTTAAAACCTCAGTAGGTGCTGCCATGCTGAGGTTTGGAGTTTGTTTGTACTTTTCTGTTTTTACAGATGATTAGATGTCATACAGGCTCAAAAACCACAAGTATATTAAAGACTAATTCACTCCACTCATTTAGCAAAGTATGTGGTGATTACAACATATAACTAACATGATAATAATTGGTAGGATATTAGAAACACTAATGTGTTGACATTTCCAAGTTTGGAATCTGCATGTACCCATATAACATGGTTTTGCTGTGATTTTGAGGTTTAAATGTAACACTAATGTATAAATGAGGAATCAAACAGTGGGTCACCATAGGCCCCCTTTGTCTGAGGAGAAATCAGTCTCCTTGCCTTACGTCATCTCTAAAGTTATATTTAGGTACCTGTTACAACCAGATTTTTATTAGCCTTAAAATGTCTTAATTATTCACTTTTTCACTGTTTTGGGTGCCCCTAGTCAAATGTAACTTTTTTGCTTAAGTGAGAATAAGTACATACGCTCTACAGAGCACACACACACATATATATTGGGGAAAAAATTTAATGTAAACATGTCCTGAAGAAAATCTGACATACTTCTATTTCAAGTTAATAATTGGTAGGATGTTAGGTTCTGTTACTTGATAGCTGCGTTAGCTTTGTGTAAAAAAAAAAAAAATAGCCAAATTTGTCTTATGACTACATTTAGGGAACATTGTGGAGCTTTAATATTTTGTCAAACTATGTCAAAAGTTTGGGTCCCATATTAGCCACTTAAATGATCCATCTGTTATGCATGACATCGGGTTCCACACTGAGCTCAGGCTAATCCTCGGCAGGACTGACATAACTCTTGTTGAGTCATCAAGGAATTTGGTGGTGTTTACTGTTTCGGCAGTAGCCTCTGCATATTGACATATCAATGGGGGCCAGCTGGGCATGACACTGTTTGTGGGAGTGGTTGAGATGCTGGAGTTGGAGGTGCTTGGTGTTTGGCCACCTGTGTGCGCGCTTATGTGTGTGGGTGTTATGGCCATTCAGGGTCAGAGGTGGGGCTTTGACTGACATGTGGTTATTAGAAGACTCCCCTCCAGCGCACACATCATGCCTTACACACGCACACTCCCTTTTTCTAAAACATTCCCCGTCTCGCCGAAGCACATGGGCAGACAGCCCTCTATTGTCCCTCAGGCTGCTTCTCGGCTATTCCAGGCCCTCACTTGCCCCTAGCCTGGCACCCATCTGTAGTCTGTAATTAAATGCTTATTGAAGGCCAGCAGTGGCGGTTGGGTGAGGAGTTCAGCGGAGAGGTGGTCTGTACACCTGTGCTGGCATGAGTCTGACTTGCAAAGTTCTCACGAGTGTCTGCCTCCATCATAAGGGCTGAGACTGTGTATGGAATACAAGACAGTTTGTTTTCAGTTAGCGTTCCAAGTTTACGGTTCTTAAACTGCCAGCGCTCAGTTGTTAAATGCTTCACTTCTGCTCTTACTTTAACCCCTTTATTGTAATATGAAGTTGTTGTATTGTTTTATTAAAAAACATTAACCTTTCATGTTTAATGACATAGTTCTTTTAACATTTTTAACATTATCATGAATTTTGTTTTGTAAATGTGCATTCTTTATTGCCCGAGGTTGAGTCTGCACTTCTGTTTGTTTCGGTGTTAAGAAACGTATTTTTCTTTATAGGAAATGTGACTTTGCAGAGCAATAGCTTTTTATCAAATTCACCTCATAATAGGATGTCTTCCTTTTTAATGACATTTCCAAGTTTGGAATCTGCATGTACCCATATAACATGATTTTACTGTGATTTTGAGGTTTAAATGTAACACTAAAGTATAAATGAGGAATAAAACAGTGGGCCACCATAGGCCCTCTTTGTCTGAGGAGAAATCAGTCTTCTTGCCTTAAGTCACCTCTGAAGTTATATTTAGGTAACAGTTACAACCAGATTTTTATTAGCCTTTAATTGTCTTAATTATTCACTTTTCACTATTTTGGGTGCCCCTAGTCAAATGTAACTTTTTTGCTTAAGTGAGAATAAGTACATATGCTCTACAGAGCACACACTTATACATATTATCGTTTACCGTTTTTGTGTTGTATTTGACATATTGGGGAAAAAATGAAACATAAACATGTCCTGTAGAAAATGTATGATATATTTACTTCTATTTCGAGTGGATTATATATAAGTGAAAGTGACCATTCTGTCATATGTGAACACACCACAGCACACAGTGTGAACAGCACGTAAGTTTCCTCTGAGGTGCTTAGCCATCTTGGGAATCGAACCCATGACTTCCTGATTGCAGGGCAAACTCCCTAAACACTAGGCTACCAGCTGCATATTACACATACACAAAAAATCATTCAGTGTGCTTTACAGAAATAGAATATAAAATAAGATCAGAAAATGGGGGAAATATGAGAAACAAAAGACTACATAAAAGAAAATTGAAAGTGCAATAGAAGTGCAAATGTTTAAAAGAAGGCAGAGAAGAATAGTATAGTTTTTTGCAGCTTAGTAAAGCTACAGTTTATGCAGATCTGATACTGATGGGCAGTTGGTTCCAGCAGCGGACAGCATAGTGACTAAACACCATTTCCCCATGTTTAGTTTCAGATCTTAACACTTGCTGAGCAGCTCCTGCAGATCTAAGAGACCAACTGGGACTATATACATACATATCAGAGATGTATGTATGTAAGACCCAAACCATTGAGTGACTTGTACAAAATGAGTAATACTTTGAAATCAATCCTGTACTGAACTGGGAGCCAATGTGCTCTCCTTTCTTGGTTATAGTTAGAACTCTGACAGCAGCATTTTGAATGAGTTTTCAGAGAAATTTCATTGGGAGGGTGTTCAAACGTTTTCTTTTCTATGCAAAAGTTTGAACTGTATGCTTTATGTGGTACACTGATATAAACAGCCAAAAAATATTGGAATATCTGTACCTTTGTACCCATTTTCTGATGACTGCTTTTAGAAATCTTAGTACTATTGTATTATAATATATTTTAGCCTTTGCTGTGTTGCATGTATTAGAGTGTGATCGCCCCTTCTGCTGAATTCCTACCTCTCCACAGTTCTGCTCGGCCTGTACTACTTCTGCTCCTCATAGCCATCTGTTTTAAAGATAAGTCTGAGTGGTGATTTGTAGCGCTGCCACTGCTGGGGTGTTGTGCTGTTGACATTCAGTTTTATGTGCCACCTCTGTGTTCCCCTGCTTCTGTCTTTTATAGCTGATGTCATTGTATGGATTTTCAGACAAATCAAATGGCAGCAGTGAATATCTCTGCTCGTTGCATTAGGAGGTCCACCTCACAGAGACCTCCAGTCTCCACTTTCAAAGAGTTCACTTGTCAGGCCCACCTTTGAAATGACACACTGAGTTTCCAAGGACCCACACAGCTAGTCTCTGAACCCCATCTCGGACGTTTTGGGTAGTGGACCAGAGCGAAATGTGAGCTGCTGAATAAACTGTTGCCACATTTTAATTTCTTCGTTTCTTTTTTTCTCCATCCGTATTGACTGTCCACCTTGATGGCAAATATTGAAGGCTAGCCATTATCGGTGAAGGATTGAATTTCCTCTAGTTTCTCGGAGCTCCAAGGCTGTATCCTGTGCCTTGACTATCGCTTCTTTCTCTCCCTCTCCTGTTCTCCTTGGCCACACTGTTTCACAGTCTAATTACAGGTCAATTAAAGGCTTTCTCCAGCCTTCTGCCGTGCCCGGCACAGGAGGCTTAGGGCTCAGTAAGAGTGGGAGTGAAAGAGATATCATTTCATGTGGAGATCAAGCAAGAGCCCCTTTGAAAGAAGGGATTGAGGAGGTACCCCTGAAAGACTGAAAGCCACCCCCCCTTCTCCCTTCTGGAAAAAAGAAGGGGGGGGGGCTTCTGGGATAGGGGCCAAGGGATTATGGGAATATTCATGACCAGATAAAGAGCAGGGACTCATGAATGGATGTGTCCAGAAGCTCATCTCTTAGGTAAACAGGGGCCTAAATGGAGTTTAGATCCAGCTTCTCGGACGCGCAGGAGCAGGGTAAGGAGTGAGAGCATTCGCTTCGTTCCCCCGTGTCACATTTCCGTTGCTGTGAAAAGAAAAGCCTTATTTTGGCCTTTTCTTCATCATCATCCTACATTCTTCCATGTGGAACAAACAGATGGTGGAAAGAAATAAATGTCTGTTTCTCACAGTCTTTTCAGACACGTTAAGCCAATGTGCACACAAATGTCCCCGCCATCCTTCGTTGTGCTTTATTTCTCAAAATTGGAATGGCTGCAAGTCTACAAATGTGTTGTTGGTTTGTGTATTGTAGGCATATTGGGATGAATCGGGCCTGTTTTGTCTCTTCTGGTCAGGCGTTTCACCTTGGACTGGGTTTATAGTTTTCAAGCACAGTCAAGCAATTGGCACAGGAAGCTGTTTTCTCACTGTTTGATTGAAATCGTGTTGCTTTTTGGTTTTTAAACTGAATTTTTTTCTTCCCCTTGAACTCATTCTAGAGAAGTTAACAGATTGTGTGGAAAGGGGCCAACTTGCTAGTATGTAATGGCCATTAAACAGTCAAACTGCTAAGTTTCCACAGTCTCAGATGGGGTTGTCCTGCCAGCCTCCTGTGAGAAATTTTGTCCAGCTTGAGTTTCAGCCCCACACCTGCAGTGTGTCGGCGTGTCCTCTCTCAGCTCTAATGCCTCCATTACCCTCCCTAAATCCACCATCTTAGTCTTTTAGAAGCTCACGATCTAACAGAGTATCAAAGACCAGACCACTGCTGCTACTTGACAGGAGTGTGTGTGTGTATGTTTGTGTGTGTGTGTGTGTGTAAGTGCGCGGGGAAGGTGCCATAGGGTCGTGTTTCAGGGGCTGAAATTATTTGAGAGACTGTGCACGTGTGTATATGCGTGTGTGAGGGGTCAGAGTGTTGTATTTCAGACCACAGAGGTGTCAGAGGGCCTACAAAGGCTGGCTTATTCCTTTTATCCCTTACCTCTGCACAGAAAGGGGAACCCCCGTGCCATAACACTCATAAAACGGCCGCACGAGCCTCGCATGAGAGTATTTGGTTACAGACACAAGCTGGGAACAGAGTGTCCAAGTGAAAAGCCAATTGAAACTGCTGTGATTAAATTATGTGAGACAGTAGAGCAAGTCTAATTGATTACACTTATCTTGAACATGGGTCAGAATGTACTATCTGATAATTATATTGGTAAATCTGTAAAATTACAATAGTGAAGTAAGAGAAATTCCACAAAGGTGCACGGTCACCATTAACATAATTTAAGGACTAGTTTAGTAGAACTCAAAACGAAGACTTTTTTTTTTTACTGTCCAGGGTTTGCCCTTTTCATTTTTTGCACTGGAGTAAAACTGAAAAGGGAAGTTTTAGCAACAAAGCTATGAAAGTGTACACCCTGTCAGTTAGTGCTGTTGATTTCATGCCTCAAACTGCATCAAGTGTTTGAGTGATCTCAGTAGGCATATTTATTTTCTGACATATTATTTGACATATTATCTCTAACACATTTCATAGCTAAATCATAGCAGGCACTTTGAATTTTGCCCAATATTTTGTTAGGACTGCAACTTAATATTATTGAATATTATGTCTATACTATATTCTGTAAGAATAAGGAAAGCTTAAGCCATGTTTCACTTGAATAGGAAAACCAATTATTTGTTTCTTTTCTTCCTCTTTTTTCTTAATTAATTAGCATTTTTTTTGCATTGTTGCATATAAGCTGATCATTAAGTTTGCTATTACTTATACTTCTGAATCAAATTTCATTAAAAAACTACATAGAATGAACAACGCAACACAGGCTGCTGTGATGATTGAGTGTTAGTGATTTGCACAGAAGACAATATCTTTTTAGGTGTTGTCTTACAAACATTTGTTTGATCAACTCTGGTCAGTGAACAGGGGAATTATTAAGGATCAAGTGTACAAACTGGAAGCAGGAAACAGCAATTAGCCATGATGCTCTCAATCATTTTCAGGAATAAACACAACTGGGCACACTGTAGCACGGTACTAATCTAGAGGCTTGGGAAACTTAATTGAACTGTAGCTGGAGTTAAAACCGATATGATCATGGGTAATTGGTAAGATACTGGAGTCTCACAAGCTGTCTAAAGATTCTTGTGTTCAGAACTGCTGTGAACAAAATAGCATTTAGCTATAAACATTGGTCTCGTAGAAGTTCCACAAAAATATTCATTAAGTTAATCAACATTATTGAATATTTGTTGCAGCTTTAAGTTTAATAGTTTACTGTATGCTGTACATCTTTCGGTGTTATGGAATCTTAGTCCTCTATCTTTTTTTCTCATGTCGCTGACTAAATGCCAGCCTGAGCCTCTAGGGCACGGACTTTGAAGTGGTATGCGAAGCTGAAGCAGTGCAAGGCAATACCACTTCTTCACCAGCTCTGCTAACACAGACTGATGAATTGTCAGTGGTTACCATATGCTGTTTGGGTAACTGAGAGGACGGGCACCAAACCACAGTGGCTCATGACAAGACTATTACTTTTTTCTCCAAAGTACTGAAGTGTTTTCTTAACTGTAAGCTGGGTAGTGGGCCCAAGGCTCCACAGACTCAGTAGGTCACCACTGGCTGTACTGTTCACCATTCTTGTGGAGGAGCACAGAAAGGTGCGATGCTCCAATAACGTTTATACGAATGTAATATGTACATTTTCTCTCTTTCTGCAGAAAAAGTACGAGAAATCCAGGAGAAACTTGAAGCCTTCATAGAAGCTCTTCATAAGGAGAAATAGTGCCACAGGTAGTCATTAATGCATTATGTTCATACTGGCATTTGGATTCAATAAATATATATTCATAGGTTGATCTATTACTTTTGAAAGAAATGTAATTTAAACATTGATTGTGACTTATAGAACATGCAAAATTACATTTTAATCAAGATCTTTTTTGTTCCAGAAATGCTGGATGCCATCATGTCCTCCTTCAAAAATGCACTGAGCACAGAAGATGTTTTTGTTGCTGTGTAACTGATGGGCCTCCCTGCTTTCCTCCTGTTTTTAACTTTCACTGCTTTCGCTCTCTGTCATTGTTCATGAACACACACCCTTAAGCCGCAGCAGAACTCTGCCTCCGTCTTTAAAAGCTGCCCCTGTGAAAACAAGTCAAGTGCGTAGGAGCCCCTTAAAGTTTGTTGAACATTTGATCGCTGTTGGAAAGAAGCGCTTGCACGAGTAGAAGTGGTCCCGTCACAGTCTCATGCTTTGTTCTTTTCTCCTGTAGCACATAAAAGCCAATGTGTTCACCAGAACTATTCTTCATGCACAGCTGAAGAGAAGAGGTGTGTGTGGGGGAGAGAGAGAAAGAAAGAGAAGCACATGCATGCACTTACAGGCTTTTTGTGTCTTCTCTTCCTTTGTTTCCAATAAATGAAGATTTTGTACAGTTTTCATTTTTCTTTCTAGCCTTCCTTAATAATTGCAGTGATGTTTATGGATAAGGCACTTGGTTAAGCTCATCTGTTGTTGATTTGGCTGCTGGAGCATCCCAAATGTCTTTTATCTTTTATTTTTTTTGGCCAACATCTTTTTGACCAAGAGCCTCCTGTTTTGTGACCTTAAATACACACAGCATTGCAGCCGAAATGAGACACCTTCATGATGTTATCTAGATCATGTTAAAGTTCTGATCCTAACTTAATGGAACAACTAACTTGGATAGTGTTGGTGTACATAGTTCTTAATGAAAATCTCACTACTTAGCCCATGTGCTACATGCCCCTTATGGAGCAAAGCACTTAAAAATAACTTTGTTTTATTTTTCATTCTGATGTTCACAAAAGCATCTGGAACCCTCGTCTTGAGGACCTTCTGAATCTATAAAATGATGAGGAGGAAAGAATTAAAAAGGAAAGAATTTATCAGCTCAGTCTTGTTGGTAGTCATATTTAATTTATTTTATGTGCATCCTCACCACTTTGTTTTTTTTTTAACCACTGAAAAATTCCCCACTGCCCTGTTGTCCCCTTTTCTGTAGACCATCTCTCTAGGCCTAGCATTCTAAACTTAAGGGACCTGCTGTATCTACTTAATTCACACCGTTTGGCCGTTCTGTCACCCTCTGTCCTATATCACATTTCTCATGCATACCTTCTCAACACAGCACATTTTTAATCTCTCTGACATTTGTGCTGTTTACTTGGATTTTTTAAAATCCACTGTGATGAAAAAAGGCATTGTTGCAGACAGTTCATATGTAAAATGGGTAAATACATTGTGTACATGTAAGCATAGTTGAAATCATAGATGCCATCACAACTGGGGGGGGGGTGGGGTGGGAGTGGTCAGAGTGTGATGCTTGTCAGAATAATATATAAACATTTTCTCCTTTGTTGTAGATTGTAATGTTTGCATGTTGTATGCCATCGAATTCGGTTTATTTATTAAACTGGTGTTAAAGAAGTTAAAATAAAAAAATGGATATTAATAATCCAATGCTTCCGTTTTGGCTGTTAAAATGAGATAATGGAGAAACAGTCATGAAAATTGTCTCCCTCTTGAAGTTCACAGCACTGTGGTGATCATTAAAGTGAGCTGAATGCCTAAATGTGTAATTGCATACATTCCATATCAGACTACAAGCAAGTAACATTGTTCCTGGGCACAAGAAGGTAATGTTTCTCTGCAGACTTATTCAGTATGATGTTTTGCTCTCATTTTAAAGGTTTTGACTTATGGTATTGTGATCGGACATGGGAACGAAAAGAGGCATGGCCTGTTTCTTCAGCTAGTATTTGCAATTTGAGGGGGGGAAAAGACTAGAAAAATATGTTGCACATAAATAGGTTAGTTATCCTACCCTGTGAATGCTGACTCTTCATTTGTACTCCCTGTGTGAAAAAGCACTCTCTAAACTTCGTTGGAATACAGTTCCATAATTTCACAGTACATAGTGCTTGTGGGCATACACAAAAATCAAACTTTTAAACAACATTTTGGTGTTTTCTTAATAATTTGTTAACTAATTCAAGTTTTTTGCATAACTTTTGATATATGGTGACTGGGGAGAGACCATGGGACTAGTAAGATTTGACATTGAGAATTTTAGACTTTTGTCTTATATATCTGATCTTAGACTTGGCTCGTTCCTACCTGCTGTTCCACTGTCACAGGAAATGTGGACCTTCTTCCGAAACACATAAAGCACCTTTGCATCCTTTCAGGCTGCTGCAATGTGACGGCTCAGTATAGTTTTGGAAGAAAGCTAAGTGCCATTTCTGTAATGTCAGCTAACAGACCCACGTGAGTAAGGGGGGGAGAGGGAGGCCAATTACACTGCCTTTGACTTCTGGCTGAGGATGGTTATCGCATCACGGGGAATCCAAGTCATGATTTCACAAATAGAGCAAAGCTTAGACATTGGAGGGCCACTCAGGAGCCCTGTAGCTCACTATTTCTATAACTGAAAATGACTATAAATACAACTCCTGTCTTACCAAGTTGGTCCTAATGCTCATCCATGTGAAGGTCTCATTCGTTTAAACTTGCAAGTTAAATAGAACATTACCTTTTTTTTTATCATGCATGATATGAAACACTGAGAAAACCAGTATGAAATCAATAAAAAGCAAACTGAGCAAAGGCTCATTACTAGCCATAATTCATTTCATGAGTTCACATTACACTTTTTTGTGATTTAAAAAAGATGCATGGATGACTAGATATTGAGTGAGAGCACATGTCCCTTGGATTCAGTGGTTTGAGTTGCTCATGAACATATCCTGCAGCTAATGTAGTGTGAACATGACCTGTGTGCTGTGCAGGTGGTTACCAGCTCCCCACTGTCTGCCCTATGTACTCATAAGACTTGTGGGCTATGTGTGGAAACCTGTCGAGGCCCTGGAGTCCAAAACTCCAGTCTGGCTTGTTGTATATAACGTTGGGCAGTTTGTGTGTGTGTGTGTGTGTGTGTGTGTGTGTGTGTGTGTGTGTGTGTGTGTGTTGGGGGGGGGGGGGGGAGGGGTGAGGGTTTTTC
>JBBPCX010000114.1:16218490-16235490 GCA_037974365.1 Hydrocynus forskahlii | reverse complement strand
TGGTGGTGGTGGGGGGGGGTTAGGGGTTGTCTTTAACTCCTGGGCATCATCTCCCATTTCACAAGGGCCTGATTGTTCCTGGCATCACAACCTTGCCGGAGGGAGGCAAAGGGAATTGAGGAGGTTGGGGGATTTCTGTTTTTTTTTGAGAGAGGGGCACTATATTCCTTCCAGCACCTGAGGGCCATATACATGCATACACTCCAGCCTTGACTGGCTGCCTCTTGCATGCCTTCAGAGAACGATTATATTCCCCTGTTTGTTAAAAAAGAGAAAGACAGAAGAAGGGGCGGTTTTGGGGGGTTGTTTGGAGAAAGAGGCTTTAACCTAATGACTCCATGCAGCATCTCAATAGGGGCGAAGAAGAAGTCAACCTCCAGCAGAATGCCTTTGTGCTATCAGATAACCGGCTTCTTAGGAGGAGGGGGGAAAGGAGGACACACTATACGACCATTAGCATCTCCAAAGGCCGTCACGTTGACTAATAGCCCGGGCCACAACGCCACACTGGCTCAGTTTGTGTTTTTTCTCCATTATGCGATGGACACAAAAGAGCGGGAGACTGGTAAAGACCTGTCAAATGTGCCACCGCTGCCGGCGCACACAAAGCTTTATTTCTCCCCTCGCCAAAAAAGGACTGACTTGTTCTTTCTCTGACTTTCTTTTACCGTTCTCCCACCCCACCACCCGGTCCTTTTTTATGGGGGGGGTTGCATAGAGGGTGAGCACCGAGAGTCACTCGGTGAATAAAGCCTTAAGAAAAGGAAATAAATTCAGGAGTTCAGCGCTTGGGCAGATTGGGCCATGTTACCATTTGTTCGCAGGCTTGTCTGCAGCCTCGGGCCTTCCCCCTTGGGCTTTGCAGTGTCTCTGTCCCGTGCGCCTGCAGTTGATGAAGCACCATGGCTAGGGCAGGGTTCAGCTTTTCATGTGCCACCCACAAAGATGTGATCAAAAGCTGAGAACAGAGTTAGGCTGTTTGCCTGCGTTGTACTGGCAAGGTTATTTTTATACGTTTTTATTTGTTGTACTTTATGTTTCAGATGTTCAGTTTCAGTTGGAAAATGTTATGATAGTGATGAAGTGATGAGCTGGTATTTCTGTAAATATGCCTTTCATTTATACTCAAGAATAGGAGGATAATGGCATCTCTAAGAAATCTTTTGGGGCTCTTTCAAACATTTCTTTGAGGACTTTTCTTCTTACCAGTTCCTAAGTGTCTCTCTTTGACCTAAATGGAGTTTAAATTTATGATCCTCTTTTTTGGTAACATGGACTCACCCTGAGCAAACAGGCCAATGCACTACTGTTCTTACACATAATGATTCTCAATAGGTACAGTTTACTACCTCCACTCTCAATATAAGAAATCTTTATATTTTTTGTCATCTGACGTGATCTAGATGGGGTAGTAAAAGAATTAATGTCAAAAGCCACTATATAGCTCCGGAAAAAAATAAGAGACCACTGCAATTTATTTTTAACTCAGCATCTCTGTGAGTATGACAACCATCCCTTGCCAGTGTCTGTTAAATTCCTACACAAGCACCTCATTCTGTTTTATGAGGTACTGCCTGGTGATCACCTGAATCACATCTTATTTAATGAGGAAAAGTATAAAAAACACTGCTGTAATCAACACCCTCCTCTCGCAATGAGACCAGTTGGATGGAAAAACACTACTAGAAGTTTGTCAAAGGTAATTATTGCCATTTTGTTTAAGAGTGAACAAGAGATTTGTCTTTCAATTATTCAAGTTCTGTAAACACAGCATCATTTCTCTTTTGATGTTTTGTCATTTCCTTTAAAATTATGCTTAAAAGAACAATATTTTTATTTGGAAATTAGGAGAAATATTGTCAGCAGTTCTTAAAAACTACAGCAAAACTGCTCTGTTTAATACTTGTACCTGTAAAAGATAAAACCTGAGAAAAAAACATTTTTGCAGTGGTCTCTTATTTTTTTCTGGAGCTGTATTGTTTAGTGTTACTCTTCAATGCAGAACTTAAAAATGCTAATTATGCAAGAAAGATGTTTCATAAACCCCAGCTTTTTTGAGTGTAATCTTTAACTGAAGCAAGCCAGCTTGTTTCTCCATACCATCCTTCTGTTCTTTCTGAACTAAACACTCTCTTATAACTCTCTTGAATGAGGGGCTAATGTCAGGCACATCATTAACTAGATCCTAATTATGCAAGCTGATGATGCTTAAGTATTATCCTAGGCTAATTTAGGTCCTTCATTGTGCTCCTTTTTTCAGAAATGCAAACAACTGACAGTGGCATCAGCATTGCATTCTCTACTTTATTTTACTTCAAAGAGATCTTACAGACATAGCTTTACAGTACATAACAGTGCAAGTGCCTCTTAGATTGTATTTGCTGTCTGTAAAGACAGATGAGACCTCCGCTTGATTGCTGAGTCAACATCTTCCTTTCCATCGCTGAGCTGTTGTCCTGCCTGAGAAAGCAACAGGCTGTGTTCTCCCTTTACTGTCCCCTGGGCTTGATGCTTTAAGGAAAGAGAGAAACCATCGCACAATTGCCTATTGTGTGGCATTATGTTTGAGGCATCTTCCCATTGCTGCTGTGGGGTCCTTTCCCCTGCTGAATTAGGCCCATGGGGATTTTAGCCAAGTCACAAAGGTCAGTTATCTCCCTCCCCACCCCCCTAGCCTGCGATGTGAGCCATAAATTACTATAACCATTTAGCATTGATATTAGCCCCTGTTCGCAGCTTTCACCCTGAATATATAAGGGAGAACTTGAGTGATTCTCTGGATGCAGTTTCTCATGTATTGGCTCATGTGTCCCTGCCTAGGCTGGGAGTTCTTTTCTTCCTCACACTTCATCTGAATGGGAAAAGTGGGAAAAATCAATAAGATGACCTCACCGTCTCATGGCCTGGAATGCCATAAATGAATTAGCCCCTTTGTTGGAGGAACGAGGCCATTTAATGGATTCCCGATGGCAAATCTATATTCCGTCTCGCTAATCTCTTCCATGGCCGTTTCCACACCCAAGACAAAACAAGTCTGTCATTTTATGTTCGTTCATAAAGGGGCACTAACGCTTACTGTTAGGAGCTTAATTTAACACACCAGTCGTCCTCTAGCAGGGGAGGTAAACACAGCAGCCTGTGAAAGCCTTTGAAACAGCAGGAGAGATCTGAGGCGGAGGTTGAGGTTTCGCCTCATGACAGGCACCCACTTTCATGTGAAGATAAGAGCCGTTGCCATGGAAAGCAGATCCGTAACAGAGTGCTTCTTTTTTGGGGGCCTAGAAACTCTAGGCTGGGTGAGTTTGCATGGACTTAGGGGGATTATTGGGGTATTCATAGCAACCCCAGGGCCAGCAGGTGAGGTCCTGCCTCAGCTCCCTGATCCTTTAGGTAAACACTGCTGTTTGGGATGGAGATGGGAAGAGTGAGGGATTCGTTGCCAGGATGAAAGTGTATCCACAGGCTTGCTGATCCCTCCCGCCGGAGTGGCTTCTCTAGGGTCCCGCCACTTGTTCCAGCATGGGGGTATCTGAGGGCCGCATTCACTCTGTAAGTGGTATAGTGTGGCTGTACCAAACATAGTCTGGTGACATTACTTGACTGGCAAGAATGGTATCTTAGCAGACTCTAAAACCTTTGGCAAACAAGCGCAAAGCTTTTGCATTGCTGCCGAGGCTCTGGATATGTCTACATGCCTGTTGTGCTGCATGTGCAACACAGCAGCATTGACGCTAAAGTAGAAAGAAGTAAGAAAAAATACCTTTAATCTGTATTTGTTTTTGTGGTTGATGGGACATAATAAGATACAGCATTTATGTGTGGCATCTCCGTTGCCTGTAATTAAACCATTTAGCTGATCATCCAATTAATTCTTTTAAAAAATTATCTGAAGTAACTACCATTAATCGTCCGGTAGATGATGAAATGTATAAAATTGTGACATGTAATTTATATGGTCATGCAAGCGAGAAACTGAAGTGAAGAAAACCAAACAGATGCCACTGTTGAAAATCTGTATTCCAACGTCGGGTCTCTCGTTTCTATAGGCAGGCTTTGGATCATACTGTCTCTGAATCGAGGCACACAGTGTACTTTTTCGATTCAGGCGAGCCAACATGAGATTACGCCAAGTCCTCACGAGACACAGAAAATCACACTTTCAGACATGCAGGCATGGAGCCGACTACTCTACACTTGCATTTCCATCAGTGATAACCAGTGTACTCAGTGGATAAATGTCATTTTGTGTGCCTGTGGATGTGTGTTTGTTCACCTGCTTGTCAGAAAGACAGAAGAGCCTGTTTGTTTGGCCAGGAATGACACGTCCCTGCCCCTGCCTGCCCCCCACATTGCCCCATTCGTGGTCAGCACGCCCCATGAGTCTGCTCAAATATTGGCCTAGGGTCTTGGGTTTGGATGGTACACACCCTGCAGCCTTTGACCGTTACTGCCTAATGGGCATTGTCCTTATTGTCCACGCTGACTCTTTGGCCCCTGCCAGACCAGGCCCTGCCCTCTGCAACCAGGGCCCGAGAATGGACCTCTGTAAACGCAAGTGTGTGGGTCAGTGTGTACTGAGGTTTTGTGTGTGTGTGTGTGTGGTGGTGGGGGTGTTGTGAGCTTGTGTACCCATCACTGTGATCCTGCGTTCAGGAATGTTTGCTCTGACAATACACAGCAACTGTAGTCATTCTGCTCCGAGCCCTCTCCAGCCTCAAATCAAACAGCACTTGCGAGGTGAGAGGATCTTCTTTATCTGGGCGACGTTGGCTTTTTTTATTTAGAGGAGGAAGGTAAATAATTACAGCGCTTTAATAGGTGGATAATGTGCTCCCGGGTGCTTGGACTCACCCTGTGCAAACAGGCCAATCCACTACCACAGCATGTTCTACACATGCCGACTCTTAACAGGAACAATCTACTGTCCTCCACTCTCAGTCTAAGAAATCTTCATATTTTTGCCATCTGATGTGGCCTAGGTGGACAAGTACCAGTTTCATCTTTTGGTTAACACTGCCTTAATACGCCGACTATGCAAAAAGAACTAACAATAATCTGAAGCAAACATGCAGTGACTGCATTTATAAGTGAGTTTTGTGTTAACATGTCTTTTGTTCTGTTACTATGTACAGGGGAAAAAAAAGTTTTTTTACAAAAGCTTAAGATCTTCTTTACTTCTTTTCTAAAATGCTGTTGGGTATCCCTGACCAGTTCAGTTAAGCAAAATGGATGAACTATTTTGCGGCCAGGTCTGAGAACTATAAACAACAAAGTAAGACACAGATACCCACCATGCACACATCGTAATACCACATGCTCAACCCAACGACAGTACTGTGATCCTGTTTATAAACAGGTTTTTCATATTGCTTTTCATCATTGCGAGCCTGAATATGTGGCCAGACGGGGGAAGCTGCAATTCAAAATAAAGTCAAGGCTCTCAATTTCTGGGCAAACTGATGAATTACTATATTATTTAGAGGAGATTGAACAGCAGCAGCAATTTTGTTTGCTGTTTTTACAATATAAAAAAGCAATTCTAATTTTGAACATTCAACTCTGTCCTTTGCTTATAGTAGTAACAGATAAATTGGCAGTGCACACGCGTTCATCCAGCTAATGGAGTGATTTGCAATGTTCACTAGAAATTATGAATGAACTGTGGGTTATTGTAGTACTCTCAGAATCACTCTGGAATATCACTCTGTGGACACTAAGAGAAAAATGACAGGCATCCTCCTTAGTACTCTAAAATGCAGATAGGGATCAATTTCAGACACATCCATGGTCACTCCAATAGACTACAGTTGGTCAAAATGAGACAAAATGCACAAGTGAATATGAAAATGTAATTTTCAATATGAATAATACTGAATATTACTGTTCAATGTTACAATAACACTGCAATACTGCAAGTTCTTAATATTATGTGTATCAAATGACTAAACACTAAGGGGACCACACATGACCACTTTTATAGCTTTCAGCTGACTTATGATAAAGACATGCTCTGTTCTCAGGGCCTATAGAGGAAGCTCATTGGTGACTGTAGCCTGGCTCTGACCCACTGTCTTCCCAGGCCTGTACAGATGTAGACTTGGGTGGTTAACGACCTGAGAGAGGCTTTTCTTATAGTGCACTCAACATGTTATGGAGCAGCAGAGCAATGTGACAGTATTTATTACTCTCCCTCTCAGTGTTTCCTCTACACAGCTGCATATACTGCCTTTCACACACACACTCACTCTCTCTACTCAACACATTCCTGTCATTCACTGACAGAAAAAGAAGAGAGACACCACCACATCCCCCCTCCCCTTCTCTGGCTCACTTGCTCTCTTCCCCTCTTCCCATCCTCTTGCAGCTGCAGCTCCTCTCTTGTTAATGAAATTATCCTGAAGTCTGTGATGGCTTTCTGCTGAGGTAATGGCAGAGTTATGTCAACAAATTGGCAAGGATGGATAAGGAGGCTTTGCAGGGATGCGTGGGAGGGAATGCGTGCGTGTGTATATGTGGGAAGGGGGTTAGCAGGGATGTTAGAGCCCATTGTTAGGCTGAACAATGTTAGGTGCTCCCTCAGTCGGCCCAGCTCTGGCCATATTCATCATGGTAACATTTCCTCTTCTTGTTCTTGCAATTTTCTCACAGGGTTGATTTTATTAGAGTGCATTAGGTTCTGCTAAACCTTTCTAATATTGGACTAACGAATACACTTTATTGGCTCTAGTTGTTCACCTGGTTTTCAACTATCTAACCTTAGCATTAATCTAATACTCAACCCAGGGTCTACACCTAATCCTAACCCTAGTCCTAATCATAACCCTAACCTTAAGCTCGATGGATTAATTAAACAGTTAATTAGTCATCAACAGTGCTGATTCATTTTACTGCAAAAAGTTTATTTGATGCATATGGTCATTCTGGTAGTTTTCAGTCTACTACAGCAAATGGTTATTTTACTGTAGAATATTCACAGTGATCAGACTTTAAGCAATAGTTGAGCTGCAAAGTTGGCAGGAAGGCAAAACAGCAAAAGACAAAGGTTTGCATAGTTGGATAATGGCTAAAAGATGAACTGATTCGAGAAGTGATTGGTCCTAGGGCCAGTTTCACACAGTGAAATGTAGTTGCTTGAAATTTACATGAAACTAAATTGCACTTGACAATAGTTGCAAGCATTTTAGCTCCGTAAACAGTCCTAAGGGCTGCTAACATATTACGTGATCATTTCACTGGATTAATTGACAAGTAAATTGTTTTTATGGAAGATTGACAATGAGATCCTCTGATAATGTTTAATGTTGGCAGTTTTTTCCCCCCAAATAGTGCGAATGATGAACTAGGTTTCACCAAATAGGTTTAACTGTGTAAGCATTAGTAGAGCTAAGGATAACACAATTAATTCAGACTAATCAGTATAGTTCCAGTGCATTCCTAGGATCTTAATATTGGCAATAGTTTTAAATGTGTCTAAAGCACTCTAGAATGCTCTACAAACATGAAAGGCCAAGAATTTAGGTCCACCGATATAAATTTTAAACTGATAACAGTTTCTCGGCTTTTCAGTTTATATCATTGTGTGCTGCAAGTCTACCTAGAATCCGTCATAAACCAGCTCTCCCTCGAAGGCAAGAAAATTCTCCATGGGCCAATTAAGAGTCTACCTGCCTGAGGCCATCCCAGCCCCTCCGCACCCATAAGTGTGACCTTTCACCCCTGACACACGACCTCTGTGTTGAATGAGAACACACATGAGCGTCAGAGCGAAACCCTGTGTGACTCCCCCTCACCCAGCATGCCTGAAAGGAAATGAGCGCGGACCACTGGCTCACTGGAGGAAGCCAGGGATCGATGGCCCTCACCACACTGCCAACCAGGCAAGCCCAGGCTGCCGTTCGCTTTGAGCTGGGATTTCACTAATGCTGATATTTTTTAAACATTCTATAATGAGCTCTCTCTTCAAAATCATTTCCCTTAAAAAGCCCAATTACTGTAGAACACAATTAGGCTTTTTTGAAGCACATGAAAACCCCTCAAACTGCAAGTTTATATCAACCCGATCTCATGACTTTTCGTGAAGCCATCACGATATACAGTGTAATCAAAGTACGTGCTGCGATCACACTTTAGGGCTTTTTTTCGTGCTAGGACAACGCTTCACTACCCTATGTATTTTAATGCACAGTGCATAACACCGCCAGTAGCAGCGCTAACTGATGAGTGTTAGGGTTAGAGTTAGGGACTTTCCCCGTCTCGCACTTTGCAAACAAAAACGATAAGGAATCAACTCATTATTTCTCTCCGACTGTCAGCAGTTACTGCTGATACTGGTGGTGTTATGCACTGCGCATTAGAACACATTAGGGTAGTGAAGCATTGTCCTAGCATGAAAAAAAGCCCTAAAGCATGATCGCAGCACATACTTTGATTACACCATATATCGTGATGGCTTCACAAAAACTCGTGAGACCGGGCTCCTTATATGCTGGAGTGAAGCCTGTTTTGATAGTACTGTGTTAGTTTACATAAACGCAATGATAAAGACATTTACTCTGGCAAGTTTCTTATGACGTTATGTGAGTAATTATTTTAATTTTATGTAAATTGTGTGCCTTAAAGAAAAAAAATAGTGCTCGCTGGCTTTATTGGCTACTAAAGCCATTAGCTTGTTTACATTAGCTACTTTCAAAATTGCATACCGTTTGCATGCATGTGTGTTTTTAATTATCTCCAGCCAAATGGCATGACTGTTTTTTGGTTTTTGTTTAATTTTCTGAGAGAAAATAACTAAGAAACACACCCTCGACAGATAATATACATAAATATTGCATTTTTCTAGTGTACAATTACTATTTATTTATTTGTATATTATTATATACATAGTAGATCTAAAATATGTCATATATTTGCATAAAACTCCAAACTATGGGCTTTTGCACATGGCCACATTTTATGCTTTATTATAATACATTACATTCAGCGTGGACATTCTATTTTCACTTGGAAAATCAACAAAATATGTAATATGACCAGGGACAACTAGTCATTTGTTCATGACTGTAAACTAGAAGTTTAGATCTGTCATTCCTGTTACTCTAAAATGACAAAATATACAAGACAAGCAAAGCATCAGCTATTCTTTGATAATTAGTCAGCCATTGCAGGGAAATTTTAGTCTAAATGGATAAAACAAGTTCATTTTTTTCCACCACTGACAATTTATTGATTATATAGTGTACACACCAGAAGCAAGATTTAGGGAAGTGTCTGTGGGTGGTAAAACAATTCTTACAGCATTCATCCTAGTCTGTAGTAGGTGAAAGCCAAGCATATAGATCTGAGGATGAAAAAGGATCACCAAATCCAGCTTAACCTGCAACACAAACGAAAGAGCAGACCGAATTCACATCCTTGCCATAACACAGGCCTCCAAATCCATCGTTAACAAGAGTGACAGTGAGAGTCTACAGCTCTGACCATGTGTCCATCTCCATGCCAACGCTTTTTTGGTGCCCCAGTGCTCACCCCGGTGGGCGCGCTGGTCCAGAGCCCTCTGCCCTCTTCTTTCCTGGCCGTATGCTAATCTGCTGGATTAGGGCTGGCGCTGCTTTGTGCTCAGATGTGTCCAAACATGGCTGGAGTCCAGAGAGGTCACACTGGACGCTGACCTTGGCCCCTCAGACCCTCAGTGGCTGGTGGAAGGGGGGTCAGCAGAGGACTTTGGAGCAGGACGATGCAAGGTTCACTCCTTTAATCAGCTCAGCAGCTAGTCTGCGCTTTGTACAACGGTCCAACAAAAGCCTCACCCTGAATGGCCAAGAATCCCAAAGGTCACACTAGCTACGTCTTTGAAATCCACCCTACCCTGCTTTATCTGGGTATAGAAACTGTTGTTTAAGGGTTTTTAAAACCATGGTCCGATCTACATGCTAAATGAGTGAATGTCTTTTTGAAGATGTGCAGACTAAGGCCTCCTTTCAATGCTGCAAGGTTGTTATTCGTGTACTGTAAATATAGCTGTATCCCACAAAAGTGAAAATGCATCAGGCTTAGATTCCATATTATATGCTGTGTGCTTCTAAAAGGGTGACAACTATGGTTGCATTAAATCAAAAGCTGACTAGTAGAAGAATGCATTTGAAAATTGAGATAGTGTAACCACTCGCTGTCAGAACAGGCAAGTGAAATAGCTTTGTATTCACTAGAGTGTCGCAGGTTGTTGACACAGTGCTCAATTAGGACCAATAAATGTCTGGACCGAGTAAGTTAACAAGTGCTGCTAATGCTGTTAAACACTTTCTCAGAGTACTTGCGAGCCAACAAGTTCTGTTTGAACGGTCTGCCCTGAATCGTTCATCATTTCATCACATGCTCTCTGTGAACATATACGCACTAATCACATTTCCGCAGAACTAATGCTGGTGAAAAGGGGGAAACTGAGGGGCAGTGCTTTCACGGCTGAAGATCGTTTATCGATGCACGTGGTGGCAGAGTTTGCTAAAATAAGTAATTTATTACTGTTACCAAGAACAGTTTCAGTGTTTTTTGAGGGCATTGCACTTCTTGGGGTCTAACACTGCCAGTGGCCAGTGCATTATGTGCGTCATGAGTGTTGAATGTGTGTCGCATTTATAAGAGCATACACCTCTATTCTTTGTACTATAGCCAGTAAACACCTTTAAACAGTCGGTCACAGTATTCTAACATGGAGATCATGACTGACAGCTGATGACGTCTACATTTTTCAGGTCACAAACCAAGAGCAGCAATTAAATCCACTTGGAACCTTTGGTAAGAATGAGGCCCCAGCGGACCTGGCCACATGCTTGGTGGCGGTGTGACCTACTTGTGTAGTCTGATGAATGGGCTTGGGAAGTGAAACTGGTGGCCAGTCATTAATCTGGGGCAGATCAGCACCAAAGTATGCTGCTATTCTCTGTTAATTGGACAGTTGTTTTTAGCTTCAACTCCAAGGAACACAGCGAGAGAGAGAGAGAGAGAGAGAGAGAGAGAGAGGGAGAAAGAGAGAGAGAGGGAGAGAGAGAGAGAGAGAGAGAGAGAGAGAGAGAGAGAGATGTGAAAATCACATAGATCTATGAGTTTCTCCTACAACCAGGCAAAAGCACTGCTCCTCCCTGGAGACCATGTACTTTACACCGGACACTTTTTGTTTTAAAAGAAAAAAAATGCTTTACCAAGTGAGTTTGGAGTAGACCCCATGAACAAAGCAAATTTTTCCACCAGTTATTTTTCTTGCAATCCTAAGACAGAAATAGTCTATACTTACATGTTAGACCACCAGAAACATAGGCTTTCTAGCATGACATGGTAATAGCATGACATTTATTGTGTTTATGTGGGGGAAAAGGAGAAAAGAACAGAAGAGGTATTCATCCAGGCTACTGAGCAGCTGATGGATGGATGGATACAAGATGGCAGCTTGGCCGCCCTGATAAGACCTATCTCCAGCAGGGCTTCCTCAAACGTTTGAGAGCAGTCAAACACCGTCAGCTAGGATGGATGAGAGAAGGATTGATGGGGGGCTAAAGGCGATCAGCCACCCCCAGACTCTTATCAGACGGCCATTTTGAGCAGGTCACCAGTACTGATTATGGAGAATGGACGGGTTTCTCATGTCCTGCAGCTTATCAGCTCCATG
Source organism: Hydrocynus forskahlii (assembly GCA_037974365.1). NCBI lineage: Eukaryota > Metazoa > Chordata > Actinopteri > Characiformes > Alestidae > Hydrocynus > Hydrocynus forskahlii. Next base: position 16,223,831 of record JBBPCX010000114.1, on the reverse strand, counting down.
CTGAAATGATGAGAGTGCCTGGCTCAGATAAACAGGAAGGATGTCATTCATTACAGAAAGTCACATGCTTGATTGATTACAAGGTAATGCATTGAAATAATGGATTACAAGAGTGGTTTCCAACCCTGTTGCTGGAATACCTTCCTCCCTGTTATTCTTGCTCTAAGATTCTCATCTGAGTTGTTGGAGCAGACATTTTAGAGCAGGAAAACTTACAAAATAGACGGGACTTGGGGACGTCAACCACCAGGGCAGTGGGTACCAAGTCCTCATAATATAACCCTATTTTTGGGAACTTCAAATGACGTACTTCTCGTACTGTTTTGCCATCCAACTGGTCACATTGCAAGAGGAGAGTGTTGATTACAGCAGTTTTTTTTTATACCTTTCCTGATTAAATAAGATTTGATTCAGGTGATCAGTAATCAGTACCTCATAAAGCAGAATGAGGTGCTTGTGTAGGAATTTCATTGTAACAGACACCGGCATTGAATGGTTGTCATACTCATAGAGATGCTGGTTTAAAAATAAATTGCAGTGGTCTCTTTATTTTTTGGCAGAGCTATATATTTGATCTGCACTTAAAATTGGTTAGTAGGTGATGTTTACCTAACTACAGGTCTGCATTATTACTTTATTTTAAATAAAAATGCAGCATCATTTTTTAACCTATGAACGATATTATATTTACTTGAGCAGTAAAGCTTTAGCTAGAGCATTCAATTGTACAGATCCACCACTTCTCTTTTGCCTTATTACATAGCCCAAACCCTTTTAAAGCCCTATTGCATTAAAGAGAATGTGAATTCGCCAGGTCTCTAACCCAAATGACCCACCCTTCCCTGGGTGGTCAGTACGCAGTTGTTTGTTGGTGATCTCTCCTTTCTCTCCTCTGGACTGACCAGCGCTGACCCCTAAGCCTCAGGCCAGGGTCAGTCTTGGTGTCAAAAACCCACTGAGAGGCTTCTGCGCACAGGTCTATCGTCAGCACCAGCCTCCTGCAGGCTCTGGCCTGGAGAGCCCCTGGGCTGTTATTGTCGATGTTGCTGACCACTGACAAAAGGCTCCATGGGGGCGAGTGGACAAGACGAGAAGGCAGAGGAGTGAAAGGCGGGAGTGCATGCTCCCCGCTGTTAGAGCCTAATTTGGCAGGACGCCGGCCAATTTTCCTCCGAAACAAGTGCAGGGATGAAAAAGCAAATCTGCACAATGCTGTTTGTGTAGAGCTTTTCTGCCATCATTGAGGCCTTTCCAGCCACCATCTGTCCCAGATAAGCATTCACGTACTGCTGCTCATATCACCACCTCTGCTGACGGCTTTCAGACGCTCCTTGTGGCATGTTCTTAAGTTTGCAACTATTGATAACACCAGATCAGACAATTTTCTTATCTTAGGCACCTGTAGTGTTACTGAATGATGCACATTGTTGTTATAAATACCAAAAACCAAGAAGTCACAGAATTAATAAAATATGTTTTTTTTTATCCACGCCTCTTACAAATAAGAACAGGTTTTTGTTATTAAATTCTTTGTTTCAAACGACATTGTTGCAAATGTTGATTTTGCAGTTATCCATTTTCGTCAGGAATAGAAGTGTCTGTTTTCATCAATAGCTGTTCGGAGAACGTATGTGTTAGGAATAATTTGGTTAATTTATCATCAAATGTGGTGTTTCACATTTATCAGTGTAGCCTCTCAACGTTTTTAGTGGCTACAGTGTTGGCACCGATGTGAACAAATCAAGCACAGTTCACCAAATCTGTATGCATGTCTTGTTTCAGCTTGTAGTTGGTGGTCTGAATGCAGTTAAAGTGGTGCCAAAAAGAAAAAAAAATCGAACCCTCTATATTTGTTGTAAACAAGCTTTCTCACATCCTATAGCAGTGTCACAGTAATCTCTAGAGTGAACTTTTCTGGTCTAAAGGCTAGAGGCCCCCTTCTAATGATGCATCTTGAAGATGGCAATGACTTTTGAAAAACTGCTTCAGGATGCATGGGCAGTTTTGTGGGTGGTCTATTTAAAAATGTTATTTTATTTTTGCATGCAGAAGGTTGACAAATAGCTGATATTACAGTTAAAATGTTTTATTCTAGCCGTATAACTCTGGTAACTGTGGTAACTTGTAACTGTCTTTGAAGAGAGAAGAGAAGGGATTACCCAAACTGCAGACATGTTAATCCTAAAGCAAGGGAGCTACTGAGCTATCTCAATACTTCAGTTTGACTTGGGCTGAAAGGGTAAAAAACTAGTCCCTGGCACTTTTTGCTGAATAAAGAGATAATCACTGTTTTCTTTATGATTTTGTTCAACAGCCTAGAAAAAAGTTACAGTGATACTAGCCTGGCTAGTTTTTAAACCAATAGGCTACTTGTTAGAACTGGCTCACACCACAAAAGTTACCATAGGTTGTTTACTGTACTTGAACACGCAGGGCACAGCATCGAGAGGATACTGCTTAGCGAAAACAAGAAAACGATAGAAAATGGTGAATTCTGTCAAACTGATGTGCTGCGAGAGTGACAGAGAATGCTGAATAATTTGAGAAATAACATTAATTTATGTCCTCTTAACTTATATAAAAGTGCATTGCAACAAAACTGCAAAACATATGAAAAAATCTTTGTTTTCTAACCTGTAAGTCAAGTGTATAGTTTGTAGGTTTGCTTGTGCAAAGCCTACGCTCTGCTGAGCCGCTTTCCTCATGCAGTTCTAGTTAATAGAACAGATGGAAATGAGTGAACGTGTATGTTCGCTGATGTAATTCAGGCGAGTGTCCAGCAGAGCAGAGTGTGAGAGAAGAGACAGGGTTGTACTAACGTGATACAGGTGGTGGGGGAGAAGAGCCAGGGCTGTGAAGGATCTCACTACAGAGTGTGATCAGTACAACCTGTTGGCTCTGTAGCAGCAGCCAAAAGGAGCTGGAATTCCACACCATCTGTCATGTTCATAGAGCCATCTTCTTTCATAAGCTCGCCATATGTCCTTCGCATGTGATGTCTTCTGCCATTCTTTAGATTTGTAAAATTACTAATAACCGAAGCAGTCTGCTGGAGCCAAATGCATGAAGTGGGTGATTCTGCTTATTTAATGATTTTTACTGACCAATAAAGACCATCCACATGTTTAATTGTGATGCAAAATTATTTCACTATAAGCTCAGTATTACCAAAGCACAGAGCCAAATGAATTGTGTGCAGCGACAAAGTCATGACATCATCTCTCCCATGTGGAGGAGGCGTTGTATCTCCTGGCAGGTGGCAAATTTTATGAGCCAGTGAGTCATGTGGAGCTTAACCCTTGGTAATCCAGGGTCACGGATATGGCTGTTTTGCTATGATTATTTAAGTGTAATTGTATAATAACATGATTATTTGTGTAGGTATGTAATCACGTACATTTTCAATTACATTGAATCTGGCTCAGGTCTGCAGTTCTGACTCTTTTGAGTTTGTTTCAGTGTTAAAAACATGACACACAGACTTGTTTCTTTTACAAAACAAGTCCGTGTGCACAATGAAACCTTCAACACAACTATGGAATCTATTCACAGTTTAGAGTACACACTTTTGACAGACATTTTCCCTTGTTTCAATGACCTCTGTGTAAAATGTAAGTAAACAAAAAAGAATAGGGTCTTTTTTTGTTGTGTATGTCATGTGGGAATTAAACCCCAGTCTCCTCTGGAGCAGTGAGGTTGCCGCTATGCTACTGCTGTTGTTCTGCTGACTTAATGAATGAGCCGGCGGTTAATGAATGGCTGAGCGGGAGGGAAAATTGAGCGAGGCTACCTAACCTGGCCGAAGCTCCGACAGAGAGGATGTGGGATTGTTCTTGGCATTCAGTTCTGGCTGTGGCCCACTGTGCCATGCAGAGGCTGGGAAGGAAGTTGGTGGGGGGTGGGAGGGGGGATCTGGGTAATGAGAGCATTTGTGTGGCTGATGTGTGATTTACAGCAGAGCGGCATCCCCGCAGCCTGCTGCCACTCCCAGGTATTCCACTGACCTGTGGGAAAGAGTTCACACTGGGCACTTTCCTGCTGAGTGGCCGGATTGCTAATGGTTTCCGACACTGTGACAGAATGTTATCAATAAAAGCAACAAAAAATATAGCAAAGCTAAAAGCAGTAGCAGTTGCAAGTATTTTGTCTTTACTCTTTTATTAAAGAGTACTGTACCAGGCAAGTGTGTGAGGATTTAGGTAGGTAATATGCATGTTGCTAACAGGGCAGAATGTTCCCTTCCCTTACATGTTAGCTACACTAAGAGGTTAGCTAAACTAGAACTCTAGGGCAAAACTAAAGAAGCACACTTCAGACACCAAGCACATCTCGGTGGATTTGACTTTATGTAGGATAAGAGGAAAACTAAGTATATGATGTGGAAAACAGTGACTTTTAGAGTCACATAAACATCAAAATCTGAAAAAAAAGAAAAAAGAAAGAAAAGAGAAAAACACACCTCTAAGAACAAACTAATTTCTGTGAGAATCCATAAAGGATTCAGGTGGCATTTTAACTCCAACTAATAGAGTTGCCAGTGGGCTACTCAAACAACCAAACTGCACAAATGTTTATCCTAAAGTAAGGGAACAACCTGAAAGCTTACCTCAGTTTGACTTTTTTCTCTGAATGAAAGGCTAAAAATCTGAAAATTTGAAGTGGTTGTTTGAGTTAGTTACATAGAGCACACTGGGTACAGTAGTGAGAGGACTATGAAGAACAAGAACAAAAACAAAAATCTTGTCTTTTGCATTTCTAGAGCGCATTTCCAAGTAGACAGCCCTGGAGCTGCCTTGGGGTACTGCTTGAGGACTACTGCTCACAGTTACTGATGTATCTAATGACATATCTTCCAGTAGTCCAAAACTTCAATCAGAATTTAATCAGACAGTTCCCAAATAAGTCTGATATGGTAGGACTTCTATCTAGTGACTGGATGTTCAACCAGTGGGAGAAATCACTTATATATATTTAGAAACCACAAAGGAAAACAATTTTCGCTGGGTATTTTATGAATTTGAACTTACTGTTTATAACCAAAAAAATGACATGAGAATAAGTTTTAAATACAATACAAATAATTACAAGCCATGTTTTTTAGTCCCCAGATCTCATTAGACCTTTTCTGAAGATCCAGAAGGTCCCGAGGGCCCTGCTCTGGACATCATATTGACTATGATATGAAGAAATGCAGACACATGTTACAGAAGTGACTCTGAAAGACAAGACTGACAGAGAGTGACAGACAGACAGACAGATAGAGAGAAAGAGAGAGAGAGAGAGAGAGAGAGAGAGAGAGAGAGAGAGAGAGAGAGAGAGAGAGAGAGCTTGTGTGTGCGGG
>JBBPCX010000114.1:16198352-16216973 GCA_037974365.1 Hydrocynus forskahlii | reverse complement strand
AGAGAGAGAGAGAGAGAGAGAGAGAGAGAGAGAGAGAGAGAGAGAGAGAGAGAGAGAGAGAGAGAGAGTTTGTGTGTGAGGGGTCACTTAACACCGCTTGCTTCAGCAAATTACTGCCTGCCTTCCCCCTGGTCCACCTCTTGCCTGCCTGTATTCCTCAGCTTGTTAAGGCGGCTGCCATTGTTGATGGTGGCTCCTCCTGACAAGCCACTGCTGGTCTGGATGTCAGGCAGGAGATTAATAAGGGCTAATTCACGAGCTGTCTTCAGTGCACTGCAGGGCTGCTTGCCAGGTTCCCAGGATACATCCAGCCCACTTGAGACAGACAGAGACAGAAAGAGAGGGGAGAGTGGAGAGGCAGCCGCAAAGGAAACAAAAAAGGAGGGGGGGGGTGAAGGCCATGAAGTCAGTTAGGGAGCGCATTCAGAACCCACGCAGGTAGTCTGGCTAAAGGGCCCAATTTGTCATAAGTGACACAGGCCCATTGAGCAAGGACAGGATGTCGTCTGCTGCAGGCTTGGTCCCTTTCTCTCCGGGCCGTCACAAGAGGCCAGACCCTGTCTGACTTCTGTTGACACAGTGACAAGGAGGTCCTTTTGGATACATCAGACTCAACTTTCTGTGTGTCAGGAAAACTGGGAAAATCCGCAACCAAATCTAGTTAGATGACGTCCAGCGACAATGCGAGTGCCAAAAGCAATAAAAGGCATCTAGTTTAGGATGTAAATTTTTCCTGATTTATTCTGTAATATACCTCTTTGTTGTCTCAAGATCCTCAAAAGTCTGATCCTTTCGTTTTTGCTCAGGCAAGACAGATCAGTGACAGTCTGAAACATCTCTATTAAACCATCCAATTGACTGATAACTAAATTATTAGAATTTTACACAGTCTCTCAGAAACGTATTTGTTATGATGCTGAAGATTGTTTTTATACTTTATTGTATTTCAAAAGTGTTCGGACAAACATACACGTTCACTTTATCGTGCACCTGTGCCTACCTGCACATGTAAAGAGAGTGAGCATTAAAATCAGTAAACCCTACGAAACCTTTTACTTTGCGTAACTTTAAACCACTAGCTGACCTTTACATTGAGTGGAAACTTCATGATGTACAGGCCAACTGAAACGTGTTCAGTTGACCATAGTTTGTACCAAATACAACACTTCGATGTGCATGAAAATAAATGTTTAACCAGCTATGCAGTAATACTTTCAGAAATAATGTTAAGAAACCATTGTCTGACATTTTCTCTTTGGAAAAAGCAGTGGGCCTGTTGAAATTTGAGAAGACTGAAGTGTTTTTGACAGGTGATGAAGTAGGAAGCCTTTTTGCTCAGTTGTCTCAGTTCTTATTAAGGATTCATTTATATTTAAGAAGGTGAACAAGAAGTGAAAAGATAATATGAAATATGTTGTGTTATCTCTTTGGGTCAGGTCTCCATCAGGTTAAGCCGGATGTTACACTGGCTTTTAACTATTTGATAAACCCCACAATGTGTTTTAGGTGCAGTGATGCTCATTCCCCATCTGTGCCCGGGTAACTACTGTTGGGGCACTTGATGAACAGCTCTTGTATTTTATGATTTGGCCTTTGAGTTATACTTTAGACCTTCTTCTCTTCAGGCCATGAAAGTATATTTCATTCCCCTCAGCCCCCTATTAAAGTAACGTAGTGCCCTCTTTCCAAGTTCATATTTCAAAGCACAGGTGGTGACAGAAGCAAGTCTTTGCTGGATATCCAGTTGTGTAGCACACAAAGCCTCGAAGAGGGAATTTATATCCACCAAAATGGGCGCATGGGTGGATGATATGAGGAAGAGGAGGAAGCAAGATCGTCATGACAACAAGGATGAAAACACACACACTTCCATAGGCACAGTCTCGGGAACCATTCAAGTATGGAGCAAACCACAAAACCTTTAATGTCATACATCAGCAAGTTCTCTTTGTGCTGGAGACCACAGGCTGTGACTTCTGCAAAACTTCAAAGAGCAAATGGATTAGAATATCACTGAAAAGATGACTGAATCAAACCCGGTGGATTGAGCAGATTATCATGGCAAAACACTCACAGTAGGTAGAAACTACAAAGCAATCACTTTGCAGTGAATTTATGGTGGAATTTACTTCAAATGAATTTCTTATTAGGACTTTTATAAATCGGTAAACTGGATGGTTTTGGCTATCAGTATACATTTTTTGTTCTGTGGAAAAACATCACAATTATGAAGATATTTCACATCATAATAAATCGGTTAAAAAAAAAGCCCATAAACTATTTATTAGTTTCATAGTACAACCTACATAATAAGCCTTAAAATAATTGAATAATAAACCAAAGAGTTTGGTTGCTGTTTCATTTGTCACAGCAGCAGATATATCTACATGTACACAAGCAATGTTGAAATGAGCAACGGGGTATATTTTTGCTTTAGTTTGTATTTAGGATCTGCGTGCGGTGGTACTCATTCAGAGGCCTTTCGCAGAGTTTTTTTGTCTTGTGTCCTCACTTCTCTGTTTAAACACTGCCAGAACAACACCGCGCTAGCCTACATTTGAAGCTTTTGATCAGTTTGTTGACAAAACAGGTTTCGAAGACCTTAATGATTTGTACAAACTCTTCAAAAATCCTTTGAGCCAGAGATGGTGAGTTTACACTCCCTCTTCAAACGTCTAATTAGTGTAAAGACCACATGAAGAGGAAATCAGGCAAAACAAAGGAGGGGGAAAGAAACAGGACAAAACAATGCTAAAAAAAAGGCCATAACAGAGAGTATGTACAAGAATACAGTATTGTTTTTGGAGAAACCCTCCCTCTCACGTCCTGAGAACAAATTGTGGAGCAGAGATTTTTTTTTTCTTCTTCTGAGGCGTTATAGATGGTCACTGTGGAGATCCCTGCTATTTCTCATCACATGGCTCGTTCCCCACCCCTTTCCTCCCTCCATTCACATCTTCCCTTCTTCCCTGTTTAAAACAAAGGCAGGCAGCTGAAAGCGCTCTGAGGTAGGTAAATGTATTCAGTGACATCGGCCGGATGATTCTATTCTGCGCCGGCCCTGTAACATTTGTTTCCAGCCTTGTCTGAGGGCTGGGACACCGTGTTGCGCCTTTTGTCCCACGTGCTCCTCACACAGGGCCGCAGTTAATGGTGGCCTTGTCCACGTCCACTGGAGCAGAAACTTTAGCTAGCCAGAGCAGGGAGGTTGGGCTACCAGTGAGGTTTGCATAAGTGTAAAAAGGGGAAAAAAGCGAATCTACAGGCCCACCTCAGAGGTTGCTATGGGAAGACAGCTTTCAGAAGCCTCTCAAAAGGAAGTGGGTTGGGATAAGAAAAGGGGTGCCCCTCTAAAACACTGAGGCAGCCCTCCCTGCTCTTTCACTTTCTTTTTCTTCTCCCTTTTCTCTTTCGCCCGCGATCCTCTATATCGCTCACCATCACATCTGGCCGATCTGCTGTCCGAGCTACTTTATGAGGGCTTTAGAGCAGAGGCTTTCTTTCTTCCCTCTGGTTTCCTAATGGACGCTGTCTTGCCCTGACACAGACTGTCTTTTCCCTGCTTTTTTCGAATGCCACAATGATGGCATGGGGCCTATGGAGTGCGAGAGGCCAACAGTCTTAGAGCTGGGTGATGCTGGAGAGGGGGAGTGTGTAGTGGCCACTGTTGCCCGATGGACCCCCGTGCTGGGCCCACTCTGAACTGCTCTCCTGGCTTGAGAGGCATATTAAGCAGAGTGGCTCTTTTCTTTGTCAGCTTCTCAGGCTGTCCAGGGAAGCTTTGCCACAATCCATGGCTTCTCACTCTTGGCATAGGACGGCCAGAGTGGAGCTTCTTCACTTGACTTGGTTAATCTTCCCGTTAACTTGAATAACATTAAACAAGCTGCCCTTTGCCTTTATCAAAATGCATACTTACTAAGCACTTTGAAACTTTACACCTATGTTTTATAACTTTTTTTTCTTAAGTTAACTATGCCGCCGTAGAGTAATCTGTTTTTCTGTTCTTGGGGTTCCATGTTGGTATTCATAACTCCCATAGCATAAAAATAGCTCAGCCAGTTTGCATTGTTTTTCATGTAATTTTGGACAAGCCTTGGGATGTAATTACACAGTAATATAAGGAGTTAACTTACCACTCAAGGCAACCACTTTATTTAGTTTTTAAGTTTAAACAGTAAAAAAAAACAAAAAAACCAACCAACCAAACAAAAAACACAGTGTAAGAACTGGCCATAAACTTTTACTTTTTTTAATTAAAAAAAACCTTCAAAACTGATGAGCATAAGATTTTTATCGCGTAATAAATACATGAACGTTGTTAAATACATGAACGATGTTAAGCCGGCACGAAATGTATCCAGCACACGCATGAATATATCTGTACATACAAGAATGACACCTATTAAATAAGTATTCAAAATCTCATCTCAGTCTGTGGCTGAAAACAGGCTATGACCCAGAAATGAGATCCATTGACATGATCTTTTCTCTGTTAATTTGAAAACCAAGTATGCTCTCAAACATAAGTATGCATGTATGTTTTGTGCCTTTGTGGTTTGGTCATACATGTCTATGCAGTTTTACATCGACAGAGCCTGAATCAACAATGAAACTAAAATGAGTGAAAATCCGCAGCCGGTCCGCTTGAAGAACATCTGCATGGAGAAATTCATTCATGAAAATGGGAAAAAAGTAATCCCCTGAAGTATTGAACTCAATGCTCTGGGATCAAAACTTTAGTGGAGCTGGTGTGATGGTCTGGTATGCTGGATGAGAAGAAAAGAGGAGCCCCAGTTAGCATCACTAAAGAGTTCCTTTTCATTTGCCCCCCCAATAGCTTCTCTCTCTCTCTCTCTCTCTCTCTCTCTCACACACACACACACACACACACACACCACACACATACACTACATGAGGCAGCTTTATGGGATATGTATTGAGGGATTAAAGGCTCTTGGTGGCCTCCAGAATAGCACACACAGCATGACTGCTTCGATTATGACACTTAGATATTCTACAAATGAGGAAAGGGTGAGAAGACTAGAGGAAGGGAAATGAGACTCACACTGAGAAACTGACCGTCTGTCCCCCAAGAGTGAAATAATTCCAAGGACTGATCCGCAATAAAAGAAATGACCGCAAACAAAAGGAATCTGAGGGTGTATGCTGTCAGCTGCATCACATCACATTTTAAAATAAGATAAGATAAACCTTTATTAGTCCCACAAGTGGGAAATTTGCATTATAGTTGGTGTTAGGTTAACTCTTAGGTTCTATAGTTAGTACTACTGCTTTGCTTTACTGTTTAAATGTAATTGCATAATTACATAATTTAGTTACATAACAGCACAGAACACAGTGAACCACATAATGAAATACTATTTGATTTACATTCTATTTGTATCGACAACTTTTACTTCTTCTGACTCTTCTGCAGTATTTTCTTTTTGTTGTTGTCAAAACAACAAAAACTTGGGACTTTCCACGACATCAAATTTCAATTATATATATATTTTGTCTATATTTTTTGTCTTGTTTTGCAGAAAGAAAGATATGTATATATACTGCTCAAAAAACTAAAGGGAACACTTAAACAGTCATACTGTTGTTTAAGTGTTCCCTTTAAGTTTTATGAGCAGTATATATGTATATATACACTTTTGACAGATTTATTTCTGTTTTTTTTTTTTTTAATGAATTGCAAATGAAAAGTAAATGGAATGAAATGACATATACCAGTGATAATGGTGACCTCTAAAGTTTAAATGTAGGAAACTGATTAAAATGATAAAAGCTTATTGCAAAAAAAGAAGGAAAAAGATAAAGAAAACTACAAAACACAAACGAGCTCAGTGTTATCCTCGGCTGGCCCTTATCAGTCAGGAACTGTTGGTTAAAATGAAAAGAAAGTTAAAACATAGCCATGTCACGTACCAGATACATTTGAGAGGATGAAATGAAGATAAAAACACAAAAGAGTTGACAACTTCTTGCAGGCTTGTTTTATGGTCAGAGCAGTGTGAAGTAGAACATTAATCTGTCTGATCTCCAGCCACACGGAGTGACACACACTAGTCTCCACACAAGATCTATTTATTTGTGCGTTCACTTTTTCTCTCTCTGCTTCACGTTCCCTCTCTTTTACATAGCTGAACCCTCAACACAACATCATGCATTATAAAGTGGCTTGTTTTGGCTTGGTGACTTGTTTTCTCGGTAGCTGGATTTGTAAGGTAATCTTGACCTGTCCTGCTTGGTTTAATGGGTGAAAGTCCTTAAGGGCAGTCAAGCGCTTTGTAGCTGCACTTCAGTATGCTTCACAGGAGATAGCTCTCTTGAGAAAAAGTCCAGAAACTTGGAACTTACATGGGACCCCTGTGTGTTCTTTATCTTTGCTTTTGACGTTCTCCTTCCTTTTTAAAGCTCCTGTACCCTCTCTTGACATTTACCTTCCCTTCCTTTCGTTTCTATGGCTTCTTCACTGTTTCGTAACGCTGGCACTCGGAAATAAGCGCTGCTCATGACAGACATTGTTTCCGAGTAAATGGACATGTCTACAGACCGAGAAGTCTCTTGAGGCAGGTACTGGTTGTTGGCTCAGCCTGTAAAGCTCAATGCGAACTGCAACCAAATCCAGGCTTTGGAGAGGAGGAACGTGAGCTGCAGCCAAAGCTCGCTGGCCCAGGACTTTGAAACGGCCTGGGGCACAGGCAGACCTGTTGCTGACTCTACAGTTATATTCTCATTGATCACGGAGTCACATTACCCTGCCTAACAGCAGCACATGGGCAGCATTTCTGCTTTGTTTCTGTAAGGTTTAAATTATTCTTCACTTACAGCAACTGTAGATTAATTTTGAGGAGGTCTGTCTACCACCACACACCCCTAAATGTTTTGTTATTTAATCAACTTATGTAATCATAATTTTCTATGCATTACTTGTCTCAAAGTCCTATTATAGTGTAAACTGTTCAATTTGAGGTCTGATCGGGAGGGCCAACTGCTGAGGGTCTGATTGGTGTAAAGGCTGGATTTTACACACTCTCTCCACAAGAGGGAGCTATTGCATCTTCAAGGCTAAATGTAAGGCAGCATCCAGCGTGTCAGCACATGGGGGAAGGCGAGAAGTGCTCTGAATGTCATTTACACATGAAACCAGCCAGTTTCTGCTCCTACAGTTTTGGTGTTTTCATCTGACAGCTTCTTACATGGAGATACGTCCAGTGTTTCCAGCCTTGGAGAGATACTGTTCGGTCTTAGAAGAGTCAGATTATGAAGCAAGCGCTCGTTCAAAATGGGGTGAATTAGATCAGACTTAAATCCACAAACAAAAACCAATAGAAATTCATCAATCAACCAGACAGTACACTGATTTAATATATATTTCAGGTTTTCAATATTTCTAGTTGAGTCGTTTTACTTAGAACACAGGACCATGAACAGTACACATGGTCACCCGAGAGTTTCCTCTCTCTCGCTTTATTCTCTATTTAACATCAGCCTGCTTCATTACTACAGGATTTTAACACAGACACCCATGCATCCAACCATAGCTGGCCCTAAACCACATTAACACCTTAACCCCCGGTGTATTATTTAGTAATTCATTTTAAATGTTATTCTGTAAGCACAATATTATTCTGTAAGTACCATAAAACCTAGTAAGACTAATGCGCAGGCCCTTGCAGGTGAAGTGGTACACAGATTGTGTGCTGCCGACATGTTATAATACTTTCAAGATGTTACAATCAAATGAGCTTCTATCCATCTCGCCTTCGTCATATTGTATTTACCATTAATAAGGCTGTACCTCTATAACAGAGATTTTGAATGTGGTAATCCATGTGGTAAAGGCAAACCCAGGTCAGGCCTAATGAGATGAAAGTGTGTCTGCATGTCTCGGGGCTGCTGTTGACTCAGATGTGCCGAGTAAACAGGGCCGGCCCAGGCTCTGCTGGAGCTCCATTGGCATGGCCCGCGTACCCAGCAGATTAGGGTAATGCTGGCCCGTGAGGAAGGCGGAGAACTTCAGCTTTCTGTGACAGATTAGAGCTGTGGTCAGGCGGGGGAAGGGCTGCCTGTGACAGGAGACCCCCCCAAAAAAAGAGAGACAGGGGCAGGGGGCTTGGCCAGGCTCGGATCAGCTTCTTGTCGACAGGGGATAATCCTGTTTGTCACGTCACTCTAGGCCACAGGTCTGGGCAAGGCCAGAGGGATCAAGACGGAAGGATTGTGCTCTGTGTTCCTGGTCACACATTTCATCTAAGCCTCAGGCTAAAGGTGTTTAGTGATGTTCGTGCTAACTTTTGTCACTTTTAACCCTTTAAAGTCTAAGGACCGTTTGTTGGGGCAACAGATTTCTTCTTCATCTCAAGCTATCATATCGTGCTATATACTGGTGTCACAGTAACTAGTCAATTCATAGCAAAAAGGTTCCTTAAAGGGTTTTGACTCAGATGTACTGCTCTAGTACAAAAACAAAAATAAATACTAAAGCAAAAATAGTGATATAGACATCTGAGTATTTTTAGACTTTGTTTTTTATACACACAGATCTCATTTAGATAAATGGTACCATCCACTGAAAGTGGTTTAGCCATAATACCTTAAATGACACATGCAAGGATTTACAAGATCTTTCAGACAAGATCGTTTCGAATTCTTTTTCTGGCACTGGTTCCCATCTAAATGTGGAAAAATAACCACTGGGCTTGAATATAATATGAAGTCGCACACATGCCATACGCTGCCCCACTCATCTTGCCCTGACAAGCCTGGATTAGGCATATATGAGGGTAGTTATTCTGCCATTGGAAAGTGGTGTTTATAAATCATTTGGAGAGAAAATTATAGAATTATGCCATGGTGCATATTCTAGAAGTGAACTAAAAGTTCACTTAGTGGGACTGCTTTAAGCCCAGGCATCAGTCAGAGATGGCTAGGATTGTGCAGTATAGAGGCTGTGGGGAGAACAGATTCAAATCAGGAGGCACTTGGCATGGTGTGCATGAGGAAGCCTTTATAGATCTGAAGTGAAATGAGCAGAAGAGAGGGGGAGGTGAAAGAGCGAGGCACTTCTTTTGCCTCTCCAGCTCTCGTGTGTGACATGTGCCTTGGAGCCTTCGGTTTTGGCAGCGAGAGTAGTCGTAACCTCTCTCCTTCTCCTCTTCCCGTGACAAACTCGTGTGTCACGCGTGGGCGCCCTTGTCACATCTCTCGCCCCGTCTGGCCTGTCGAGGGGCACCCAGCCTGGTTCCTGGGCAGCGCCCACATAACGCCACTGTCTGTCGCGCCAAGACGGCCTGCCTCCGCTCCCAGAAGGAGCCTCTGGCAGCAGCCCTCAGCTCTATTCCTTGCCATTCTCTCCTAACTGTCTGACTTCTGGTAAGCATTTCTTGGTTAATTTGGGTACTGTAAAAATCAGTGCTTCCTAAGCCTTTTTCTGCTGCTTCAGTTTTTATTAATTCATTGAGTAATTGATCCCTCAAACTTAAGACATACTATTTGATAAAAAGTATGAGTTAATAAAGTGATAATATGTGATATGAGTGAGGAAGGGATAATATTATTATGGGAGTGAGGAAGGCAAAATATTTTTAAGGAATTCCCAACTGAATGACATGCCTAAAACTAACAAGCCCTTCCTGAATCAAAGTGTTTGTGTTAGAACATGGAAATCATTAGAATAAGTGGGACAGGGGTACTCCAAGACCAGGGCTGGAAATCACTGCCCTAAATCATTCTTTTTTGTGAGTCACTCCCAGTTGGGGTTTGGGAGCAGACCAGTGTTCCAAGGGTGTTCCGTTGCAAAGTAGGGTCTGAGGAATAAAACACAAAAGGTGCAAATTGCCAAGTTCTTCACTGCAGGCCTTAGGCCCCAAGCAGCAGTCACATGCACTCCACGCTGTCGCTCATAACCCCGCTAACACCCCTGTAATTGCCTGCTTGTGGGCCAGCTATGTAATTTAGACCTGCATTCAAATGGTACTGGGGTGATGACAGGCCATTTGCACCAAGATTTAAAGCTCTTCCATTTTTTTCCCTACTTAATCATATGTGCTCATGAGCATCTTTTTGTGTTAAAACATGCTCCAAGCTCTGGTGTTTGTGGTCTGCCATGGTCCCGTGTCATAAGTGCTGTGAGGATTCTTTATGGAGAGGAAATTGTACTCTGGGACACACTCAGTGGGGATGGTCAGAGACAGAGTGCTGTTCTGTACTTCTGTATGTGTAAAAACAGGACTACCTTTTCCTGTGGTAATGCATGTGTACTCTGACATCCAAACTGTGGGGCGAACAAGTGGAACATGCCACCTGATCCATATTATTGTGCATACCCCATGGAAATAGTCTATATATGTGGATAATATATATCTGTTGTAGCTATTGTATACCATTACTACACCATTTATGTTCTGGATTGTCCATTTCTGGATGTGCCAATTCCACCAAGACTAGTTAAAAATTGCTTGAATGGTGTTTGCTTATATTAACAGAATGAAGTGTATGCTGTATTTTGTTAGGGTTGGGTTTTACACATACATGAAATATCAATGCTATGTTACGATTAATAACACCTTTAATTATTTAATTAATTACATTTATCTTATATGTTCTGTTTTAAAACTCTTTATGCCAAACATTGTTACAAGTAGTACAGCATTCTGAAGACATTTCTCAACTGATAGTTGATGAAATTCATAGATAGATAGGCAGATAGATAGAGATAGAGAGATAGAGAGATAGCACAGATAGACAAATAGGTAGAGAGATAGATAGATTCTTCTTTCCTACAAAAGTGTTCAGTTCTTAGCTCTTGTTGAGCATTTTCAAGACTCTGTTCAGATTCGTATTTGACATCTGTCCCGAAGCTTTTGTTCCTCTTAGCACTTTGCATTACCTTCAGGATTCAAACACAAAAGCCATGAGGAGAATGTTGGGAAGGAGCATGTGCGTCTCCCTCTGTATCTGCAGGTGTGTGTAGGCGTTAGGACCGCCAAGATTCGCCCACTCAGCATGGTGGGTTGGGCCCTGAAGCCGAGGAGGAGCAGTCACTGGGATAGTGAGGACAATGACCCCATCCGGTCCCTCTCTGTGGGTGTGGGTGGGAGGCACTTATTTGCAATTCAGCCCCCGCTAAGACCCCCCAAGCCACCCACGCATTCTGGAGATGCCTACCTGCCCAGGGAACCTCCTCACCCCATCTGTCCAGTTTAGGGAGTAAAGCTTTAGTGGGAAAGGAGTAAGGTACTGTTGAAGGATCCATAAAAACTTAGAACATAGCAGGAATTAAGAAGCGTAGGCAATAAATGAGAGGGAGTGGCAGGCCAGCAAGGTGCTTAAGTTTTAAATAATTTTAAGCATTATCAGTCATTGTGTTTTTCAGTGTCGAGGCAACCTTCTTCAGATGGGACAGTGATGCTGGACAGCCAACATGGAGATGATCATTGAAACTCTTTACTTAAACCTGCAAAACAACATTGATGAAACCATGCTATAAGTATGTCATTGAAAATGTCAAATGCTGTAATGACAGATCATGTCTGTTAATAAAAGTGTCATGTCACATTTCCAGTAATGGTCATGACAGATGTCATAACCTCTGATTTTATGAAAGTTTATCTCACAGGCTAAAATCACAACATGAAAAGTCAGTGTTTGTTATGACATTTACCAGGTTATGATGAATGGTGACATTTATTAATCGGACATAATCTGTCATAACAACTCATGACAGCATATATAATCTGTCATGACATACTACTGACATGGTTGTGTCAATGTTACGTGAGAGGGTTCATGTAAAGTGTTACCCACACTTTTGTGTGCAATGTGTTTTTGCACTATTCTGTCTTTGTAAGTGTTTTTAATGCTTTAAAGGGACTATGGGCAGACCTATGCTCCTCCTATAGTAAACACTGGATAATTCATAGGCTGTGCTATGATAAGTCTTAGCTAAATAGCTAATGTAGCAAACAATGAATCTGAATGCGGATCAGTTAGCATCATATAAATTGTGTTTTGCTTATTGATGTCCAGAAGTCTCCAGGTTAGGTCAAACTACTCCTTTAAGATCAATAACTGAATCACACTCCTGGAGTTTAAGAGGTTAAAAGAGGATCAGATTTGAAAAAATAAGTAGTTTGCAACAGTTAGAGGAAGCTGGAGCTCTGTTTTCTGTGGAAAAAGAGAGGGAGTGAGAGACGGATGGATGGAGGGAGGGAGCCAGCGGTGGATCCTTTCAGCACTTGGAGCCGTGTAAGCTCTGACTCACAGCTCTAGCGTGGGAAAGGCCTCCATCTGACAATAAGCAGACCTACCTCAGCACGCCTTGCTGGACCCATCCCATGATCCCTTGGGGTTGGGGAGCTGGAGACTGCCAAGGTCAGGCAGGGAGAGCCCCCCGCGGCTGCTTAGGCTGCTGTTTATTTGGTTAATGCAAACCCAAATAATTCCTGTCAGGATCTGTTCCAGAGTCACTCCGCTCAGCTCTTTTTATGTTCACTAACGGAAACATGCTCCACAGAGGTGGGAGTTCCTATTGAAACAGCTGCTCTTCTGGTAGGGACTGGATAAAGTTGAATGGCTCACACAAAACGTGTAGTATGTTGCATGCATCTTATTTAGTCATGTCCAAGCAAGTTGTTCTCAGTCCCAGCCCTTGCAAGTCAGTGTATCTGTATTTCCACTCCTCTAGCACACCTGACTGACGAGCTAATTAACATACTCCCCAAAAGTCAAGTAAGTTTTAGAGCAGCAAGAACTCAAAAGCATTGAACTGTGTGTGAAAGCCCTAGATACTGACTGTAGGATGACATTCAGATTCTCTCAGATACACTCAGGGCTGGAAAATGCTTTTCTAATTGTTCTCTGTTACACCAGTACCATTTTTCAGTTACACTTTACTTGAGCAATAATGAAAATGTCCAGTGGAGTCAGTGTAAAATAAAACTTCCCACAACTATGCTTCTTTGTATTTGTGCAAGACACAGTTCTAGGCACTGCACCAGACTTGGGGCCTGCAGTGCTGAGGAAGAGCAGGAGTGCAGTGGGGGGCTGATTGAGGGGTAATGCTGTGTAATGTTAGGGTCATGATAATGTTACACAATGCACACACTGAATTCTCAAATGTTTAAAAGTGACAAGGAAGACTTGCTAGTGTGGGTGATTACAAGCATTAAAGTTTAAAAACATTCGTTAGGTATTGATACATTTTTATTTGTATCTGGCTGTCACTCATGTGTGACTTATGGTTGAATCTCGTTAAAGAGGACTGTAGCGTTCAGAGTCTTGCCCAAGGACTCTAATCGGGATAGTGTGTGGAGGGTATAACTCACTACAGTACACCAACCTCTGCTTTCCTTTTTTTATATCGTGTCTCATCATGCACCGTGAGTTTGTATGTCAGTTTGTCTGTTTGTCTGCTTGTGTGTCTCTCCATGTATCAACGTAGCATCTGGATATTCGGGTGAGAGGGTAGGTGGAGGTAGGAGAAGAGCATCTCTGCTTTCCTCAAAGTATGTTTTTATGCATAATATTAAGACCCTGCCGCAGTACCCATTAAAGTACAGATACTATAGTACTCACTGTATTTACTGTAACTATATTTTCCCCAGTGAGACAAAATGCCCCCAAAATTGTTGACAGTATGTTAAAAGGTCAAGCATAAACTATAGGGGGCCATCAAAATGAAGCATGGACAACAAAATGGTATTTTGTGGCATAGTTTCTTTTGAATCATTGTCATCACCGTAATTATAGTGTAACAATGTTGTCACAGGTTTAATTTTATAGTTCAGGCTAATTACGCCTCTTTGATGCGGAACACTGTAGGTGTAATAATGATCATGAATGTAAGAAGACTGCCACAATTAGCCACTGTTGTGATGTGCAGTAAAGATGTAAACTGATCAGCCCCAGGTTTTCTCATTCCAATGTGCCAGGCTGACCTCCTGTTATGGAGGGCAATTGCATAAAAATGCACAAACACCCAGGTGAGCCTGGAGGCCTTTTGAGGGCACTGAAGTGACTGACAGCTCTCCACCTCCTCATTCCTGCTCCCCATCAATCACTCCCACTCCCCAGTACACTCCCCTCCTCGCAGCAACACATAGTTCCTGCAGCCTGTAAAATGGACAGACAAGCCCATTCCCCTCCCTTAGCCTGTAGCACTTGTGCACAAACAGCCTCATACACTGCTTCACCTTTAATATTTGCTTCTAGTTACAGCTAGAAAAGCTTTGGAAAGTGTGTTTTCTAGGTTTAGCGTGCCTTTTATTCATGTCTACAGCCATTGCTGTCCTTATGCTGCACAAATTTAATTTTGAAAAATTCTAATTTTATTAAAAATATCTAAGTTTCCTCTATGTGGACCAAAGAAGCATAGACTGAATGTCCCTTAAGCTTCTTTGTATTCGTATTCTAAGGTTTATTATTCAGCAATGTAATGGAAAGTGATGCAACATGACTGAGCTTTTACAAAATTACAGGAGAAAAGAGTAAAATCTGGGCTGCTAGATGGGTTTGTGAAGGTTAATCTTCAGTTTCAGGATCTTTGCTTGTTTCATTGACCTCTCATTATCAGCAAATTACAACAAGCTTCTATTTTAAACCCAGACACTACAACTTTGATGCCATTTTTGTGCCATGCTGTGATGCTCTTTTGGTGCCATGCTGTGATGCAATGAGTGGCATAGAGATTAATCTAAAATGAGATGCTCCTCTGATTATGAGGATCAACAGGTGCATACAGTGTGAGTGATAAAACAGATGTTGTCTGAGTCTCACTAGCAGGCTGACCCTTACACCCACCCACCCCTTACAATGTCACTGTGATGGTCTTCCCATGGACAGACTGTCCTGGGTGGATACACAAAAGGAGACACATGTCACAGATCCACCAGAGCTGCCACCAAGGGTTGAGGGGAACAGACAGCTGTCCATCTACAGCTGCTTTATGCTAAATATCTATCAGCTGTAGACTGACTTGAATTGTTTGGTGCAAGGAAAGTTAATAAATCCCCTTAAACTGCAGGCTTATTCAGTTTTTAAAAGATTATGTAGACACTGCTATAATTTTCTAGTTACTCAAAAAGTATTGTCTTTGTCAGAACAAAGTCTTGCATGTCCATCTAAACCGTTTACATAAATTATTAAGTTAGGAATGTTTGTCCTTTCCTGTGAAATTACCATTTCAGAAATTTGTCCGAACATGTGAGTTACATAGTTATGACACTGATCAACAAACAGCAGTATGGTTTATTTCAGATCAGCTGCTATGAAACTTATAAACTCACAGGGTAGTTTCACAAGACTATGACAAGAGATTAGGATTAGATAGGATTATAAAAATATCTCACGGAAATCTCTCTGTTTAACACGTCAGTCACTTACGCAGTGGAGAGAGGAAGTACATGCACATGACTCTCTGTGCCTTCTACAGTGTCTAGACAGGACCACCCCCTGCGTAGAGCTAATGTAAAGTCATGAAGGAACCTCATGAGGGGTAGCTCGCTCTTGATCTCCTCCCAGATGTAAAATGCAGCCCCTTTGGGAAAGTCCCCATGCCAATCTGTCCTGACACCTTTTGTTCATCAGGCCCATCATTTTGGGAGTGACAGCAAATGGGAGACTGCTGACAGTTTTGTATTGAGCTCAACTGCTGGGAACAGAGCTGGATGGACAATAGAGGGCATGTCCACATCCAGGCAAGTTCCAACTTGTCTCATCACATCACATCACATTTTGTCCTCACTTAAGAGAAAAAAAAAATTCTTATCATATTGGTCTGAAATATTGCATTTTTCTGTATGTGATTGAATTTATTTATAACCTTTTCATTTTTTTTATTTAAACCAAGGAATTGAATAAATAGGATTTAATTAATAAAACTGTAATGTAGACATGAATGATTTTTTGATTAATTGGTTGATTGATATATTTTGCTAAGCCTGAAAGCTAGGCAGCCAGCATGTTTAAATAATAATAATTATTTAATGTCCTAGCTAAAATAACATTATAACCAGACCGTCTGCTTTTTGGCATGGCTACCATACTGTATCTACAGAAGCATTACTGGTAAATTACTGGTAACCTGTTCAAACCAGTGTCCGTGCAAAGTACCTTATTACGCTTTGTTTTCTCAGTCTCAGAGAAAAATATCTCAAATTCACCTGAGACTCACATCAATCTTTATGAGCAGATCTTCATTAGAGTACACACACGTTTGTGTTGACTGTCAGCACTAGTGATGCAGATGGAGGGTGTATCTTCTCAGACTCCACAAATGTATCTTCTGTCTTCCCCTTCTCGCATGGCAGGTTCTGCTATTTAACCCAAACATCATCCATGTTCCGCTGGGCCATGACCAGTTTGTGGTTTTACTTTCAGCCATAGAGGCAAACAAACAAACACCAGACTATTTAAAGTTGCGTTCCTTCACCCAGA
Source organism: Hydrocynus forskahlii (assembly GCA_037974365.1). Taxonomy (NCBI): domain Eukaryota; kingdom Metazoa; phylum Chordata; class Actinopteri; order Characiformes; family Alestidae; genus Hydrocynus; species Hydrocynus forskahlii. The sequence continues at coordinate 16,200,524 of JBBPCX010000114.1, read as the reverse complement.
AAAGTATGAGGACTATGCTGAGTTATTTTTCATGATTTTATGAAAATTTTGGCTGTTTATTATGTGAGAAGTCCAAAGTAAAGCACAAACTAATATCCACACAAACTTTAAATCTGCTCATACCAGTTCTTGCGGGTCTTCCTTACGCTACTGTATGCAGCCTGTCAGCACCAGTCTTTTATTCTGTTGCTCCACTTCACCCCTGTCACTTCCATGCAAACTTTAGATTTTTTGTTAGCCAACCTTTAATAAGGTGTTCATGAAAGGCAGCTAAATTTAACACAGCTTTAAAATGAATCAATATGTCTTCACTATTGTGTATAACTCCAATTGCAGCTTTTTAAAAAGCAAACAGCTCCCTTAACTAAGCTGAGACTTCACTTAGTTAAGGACGTATTAGACAGTATTCATCACTGATTTTGCCCTTTTCAACTCTCTGGGTGATGTCACCAGACCCATCTCTATGAAGCTTAACTATAATAGCGTAAAATCACTGGCAGCTAACTCCTAATTTAATAATGCTACATCAGTTGATTCCAACTGAAACAAGACTTTTCATCACAGCCCACCACAGTCTTCAAAAGAAGAGCATAAATGACACATGTTAGACATCATGTGTTGCACATGTCCCTGCAGACAGAACCCATTAATGACCCAACCTTGTTTCCCCTCTGTGCAAATAGTTCATCAAAAACTAGATAGAACCGATCCAGTCACACTGCCAAAGTGCATTGTACTTAATTCAAGGGGAAAGAAAAACTATTCATTATAGTTTATAGATAGATAGATTGATAGATAGATAGTTTGATAGATAGATTGATAGATTGATAGATAGATATAGACAAATAGATAGCTAGATAGCTAGATAGATAGATAGGTAGATAGATAGATAGATAGATAGATAAGTATTTGTTTATATGAAATAAGCAAATTGGCTGTAAAACGTACTTTTCATAATCTTGCCTATGCCTCACCCACTAGCCTGACAAACCTAATCCAGCTTGTTATCGAACAGGTGTGATCAAGTGGGCCAGAGGTGGTTGTAGTATGTTAAACCTTCATTTTCCATATGAAGTTTATATCTTATAGGTAAAAGTGTCTGAAGTGTTGGAAAGGACAAATTCATCAAAACGATCCTTCACTGAGTGAATAAAGCTAGTTCTTAGTTAAGGCAATAAACAGCTTAAACAGTCCAAAAGTGTAGTTGGGGAGTCCTGGCTTATAACACTGCTTTCCTTCACACCCCTGCAAAGAATGTTCAAAATGTTCACCTCCTTGCTTCATGCGTACAATCCTGCACTGCTGAGGCCCAGTGTTGGGCCCCTCTGTCCCCTGACCCGGTGCGACTGTGCGAGGGCTTTGCCTGGTTGAATAGCTTCCCCTGTCCTCTTTCACTGTGGCAAAAACAACAGCGGCTTGTGCTTAGCCTCCATGAAGGCATTCCCACCTGTGAAGGGACTGGTACGGACGTGTGAAATATCAACTCGGGGAGCGTGGGCCCCTGGAGTAGGGCAGCTGTTTATCCAATACCACCTATGGGTCCTGGGAAGAGACGTCCTTAATATGATACACATGTGCTACATCCTGTCTGGTGCTGCCGAGTCGCGGCCGAGCGTGTGTGGGGCAGCGGGGAGCTGCAGGGTTGAGTTAGCACGTGTGTGTGTGCGGACAGCTGGGACATGGCCTTGTGCCCTGTGTGTTATAGAAGAAACATGACAGGCAGTTCAGAAGGAAGGCTGCATAAAAGAGCAGAATTAATGCACAGCTCTGAGACAGACACACATTTTATTTTACTGTGTCTAGGAATCAGTTTGTGACTGGTTTCGGTGGTATAATGCAGTAATAAAAGCCCACAGACCATTCTCTCTCTTGAAATTTCCTTGTTTCCAATTCAAATAATAGCACTGCCAAAAAATAAAACTTGAATGCAATTTGTATCTTTTTGTGTATTTTTACTGTGTACACTACTTATACAATAATGTACCTTTTACTTGACTTACTTTTAAGATAAGATAAGATAAGACAGAACTTTATTTATCCCGAGGGAAATTCTTTTGTCCTATACATGCTCAATGCAACAAGAGGAACAGGAGTGGATAAAGATATACAGTAGAAGTTAAAAAAGAACAGAACAGTAGAATAGTGCAAATATAATATCAGATAAACTAACAA
>JBBPCX010000114.1:16172570-16197261 GCA_037974365.1 Hydrocynus forskahlii | reverse complement strand
ACCCGACATACAATAACATACAGATGAGTAAATAAGAGCAGATGAGTAATATAGCCCAGTCCGAGTGAGAACCAATTAACATTAATATTAATCCTGAGAGATCACCTACAGAATGAGGAAGAGTTGTACAGTCTTTTGGCAATACTTGTATTAATGTGCACATACTCATGGGGTAATGAGCCACACATTTAAATCAATTAATTCAGTGTATCATTTACATTCATCCATTTGCACTAATCCACAGCAACTTGTAATGGAATCACATTATTTGTGCAGGTCATTGTAGTTTTAGGAGCCTTGTCCAAGGACTCTTGCTGGTGCAGTGTGGTGTGCTTGCCCAGACTCAAAACCAAGCTTGCTACAAGGAGCACAGATATATTACACTCTATGCTAAAACAAATGTACAATTTTAAAAAGATGGTGCAGGCAAATAGACTGCTATTACAGACTCCCTCTAAAGCACACATCAGGACAATACAGAATCAATAGTACATGTCTTCTGGCAACTAGTATGCAAAAATCAATAGTGAAGGGAGTTGATTTTTTTTTGTTGTAGATGTTTTATCTACTACAAAGAAATATCATTGACTCTGTAAAATGCAATATATTACAATGCAATATAATAGCGAAAAGATTTTCATGTGTTTTATAGACATTTCCAAAAGCGGAGTATCCAGTCACGTGTAACAGTGACAGCTGTTTTAATTAGAGGAGTTAATAATCATCTACATCTACATTGGTTACAGTTTATGTGGAGCATAAGCTATGGGTTATGAGCATTTGAAGTCATTTGAGTTTATTTTTGTTTGAGGACTTTATGTCAGTTGAATTTCTCATTTAAGGAAGTGCAGTGGTTATACCTCTCAATTACGGAAGCTTGACTGCAAAGGAAAGTTAAGACACTTATCAACTGCTATTCATAATCCTTTCTTCTTTATTTAATTAATTCCCAGGTGAGTTGTGATTGACCCTACCTGCACAAGTGCACAGTGGGCTTCCTCTTGGCTGTTTCATGAGAGATCAGGCCTTTTGATAAAAATCCTCTCCAAGAGCCTCACTTAATGAGCAAGATAAGGGGGAAATGCGACTCTTGATGCTAACAAAACTAGATTATTCTGAGAATAAATGAGCGAAGAGCTCTATCCAGGCATTAATTCTAAATAATTCCCCCCTCTGTACCTGGGACCAGACTGTTCTAACATGAAATGAAATTGTCTTTGAAGGTTCAAAATTAATTACAGAAGCACAGTGTTAATTAGGATTTCTACTTCTCTGGTTGACAGAAAGCCTTATGCTGAGCACATTCCCTGGCCTGGCTATTTGGGCTGTTAATTGAGAAAGTTTTTGCACAGCATGACTTTTGCCTTTAGATTTTTGCCTTTATATACTGATATAGACTTTTCCATTATCTCTCAACCAGACCATATTATCACTTTTGTAAAAAAAAAATCACTTTTGTAAAAACAAATCTTGCATTTCTGCAATGGTAACTGTCAAATGAAATATGTTTTTTATTGATCCTCACTAGGGTAGCAAGTACCTGGCGCCTATCCTGGGATCAGTGGGTATAAGGCAGGGAATGTGTGTAACTTTCTTTCAATATCATTATGGATAATTTATATTGGTCCGTTCATAATGACATGTTCACACCATTGGATTTTCAAAGGGTGTAAAAAAGGCTTTGATATGTAAGTGGTGATGTGTAGTTTAACTACACATCCATCCACATGCCAAAGGTTTGTGATGTTGTTTTAATTAATGTAAGCCTATGAGTTACATTAATGCTATAGTTTACTAATTGGGTTTGAGGCTAGTATCCAGAGAGTGCATCTGTCCTAAGGAGAGGTTGAAAAGCAGCTTCAGGGGTCTCCTGATGCTTTAGATGCCCTCTGCCACCACATCCTGCTGCCTGAGGTCTAATCAAGTTATCATTTCAACTAATTTCTCATCTAGGAGCTGTGTCTGTCACCAGCAAAAAGAGGGGCCTGCCGACAACTAATTTCCAGCAGCGGGACGCTCCTGAAGACCCTGCCCTCCAACAGAGAAGGTCTGTCACCACAGGAACCATGCTGGTCTTCAGCCGGGATGCTCCACATATCTTGTGGAAGGGCATTATTTACCATGACACACAATGGGTAAAAGACACAATGCCGGCAGTATATCACACAACTGTCAATAATTTTTAGGGCCAGCCCACGGCCAATTAGTTGAAAGAGCGAAGAACTTTTGAGGCCCGTCTCCCAGGTCCATGGGAGACAAACAGTCCACCCACACACAGTGGCAGCTGCAGGGGCTTTCTTACGATAAGCTTGGAAAAGTTTGCAATGTCTTTACTTGAATCTGAGTTTCTGGTATGACTCACATTGTGACTCATGACAGCTCATGATAATTGTATTCATTCTGTGTACTTTAGTTCATTTGGAAATCTTTCTAAAAGAGGACATTCTTCAAAATATAAGTTGCTCTTTCAACAAAAAAAAAAAGTGCATCGGACAGGGTAAATAAAGCTAAAAAGATTCATCACAGTGTTCGCAACAACATAATGACTTCTTTGATTTAATTTTCATGTGAGATAATTCAAAAAAGATTTGCTTTGTAGCTTGCATGTCTTAGCATCTACGTTCAAGTGAATGAAAAAGAGACCCCATCTGTTCATAATAGTCTAACGAGAACAAAACACCCTTTAGGGCAACCTCAGTTTGCTTGCCTTCTACTACCAGAGCACAGAGGGCCTTACACTTACTTCTGAAGTGTCCTAATATCATGGATTCATTTAGCTGGCTTGGCATTAGACAGACTGTATTGACTATGATGAGACACAATGCTATTGCTTAACATAGCCTTTGGAAAGTTTTCATATACCACATCTATGACAGATGAAAATGCAATTTTTGAACATCAAAGCCAATTTGTTTCAGTGACTGGCATATGGTTTGAACATACACACGTGAATTTCATACACGAAAGCAAATTTCACTCAGAGTTGTTTTCAGTGAAAAAATCTAATCAGTGCCTTCAATGCAGAGTTCAAGTGGAACATTTGGGTGCAGGCTGGCAGAAACATATTGCTCATGAGACGAAGGCAGAATGTCATATGACAAAGACGTTGCTGTTTTCGAGCCCCATGCCCAGCGGGTGTGTCATGGCACCGCTGCTGCCTCCAGCTTGACCAGTCATTAATCACTCTCACAGCCTCTCTGGACCCCATTAGTCAGGAGCATGGCCTCTGTTCGGCCAGGCCAATGACCCATGGCCTGGTCAGGGATCTTTAGCCGATTGGAAAAGGTGGTCAGTGCAATGGCCAAAGCAAGTGGGCTACCTGCAGCTGTGGATGAATACGATTGGACACAGCTTTCAAGATGATGGAGGATGGCAGATTTGCCACGCTGACCAATATGCTGGACCCTCCTGGCAGAAGTGCAGCGACAGTGGAGAGAGAAACTGATCTTTTTTGTTATTTTCATGGTGAATATTGTGTTTTCATTTCTGAGGCTTAGGTAGTGAGATTCCTTAAAGCAAAAGGCCAGGGGGTTCAGGTCTTTTGTATTTGAACACATCTGCCATTCTTGAATGTATCTTAGTGATATTTCTTTCAGAAGATTCCTGGTTTCAGTTGAAAGTCTCAGAAAGTGATTGTCTTTTCAGAACTGTTTTCCTGTGACCAAAATCAGTTGTGTGACTGGGAGCACAATTCAAGACAATTAATTCAAGACCTCCCATACTCTGTTAAAATTAAAGGTTCCCCGATCATGGTATTGGTCTGTGAGTCATTTGGTACCGGGCCGCACAGAAAGACAGAATGAAAATATTTTATTGAGTCTGAATCATTTCTATTTTGAAAAACAAACAAAAAAAAAACGCGCGTCTCGGTCACGTGTTACTGTACATCAAAAATTTAGCCCACAGGCTAGCAAAAATGAGTAAAAAACAAATGCACTTTGTTTTTAGTTGTATCTATAAAAATATTGTTTTACATTAAACTGGTCTTTGGTGCAAAAAAGATTGGGGGCTGCTGCTCTAAATAACTTTTGAATGAATGGTTCTTAAAGGAACCATTTTTGTAAATGATATAACAATGAGTGTGAAGAAGCTTTCAAAGTTTGACCACATATTATAAATGTTTATGGAACATTTAGATAATTGAAATATTCTTTATACCTTTAAAGAAGGTTCTGTGGGGAACTAACTTGGCTCTTCTGTGCTGCTGCTCAAAGGTTAAAACTTTAGGTTAATCACTTTAGTTTAATTAGCATTAAACGATTGAAAAGAAGTTCATGTTCTTATATAGGATATTGTTTGAAATCTATTATTAGATTATTATTAATGATAATCTATTATTAATGATCAGATTTTTATTAAACATGTTTATAACAGTCTAAGAACTGCTTTCCATGTGGTTACTGAATGATAAGTGGATAGTCCCACTATCTTGTCTGAAGCCTTAGGACATAATAAACCCGGTATTAAAAGGAATTAGTGCTGCGAGCAATGGGTGTAAAACTGCATTAGTGTCTACATGAGGGATCTAATAAAGATGACAGGGGTCAATTGTCAGGAGCCCCCTGCACTACAAGCACAAGTATGACTGCCTCACCTACCCTGTTGGTCCACCAGAGACCAACATTAAGTTTGGCACTGTGTGTAAAAACACAGAAACAAATTCCATCTGTGCCATATTAGGTTCATCGTTGGAGGTCCCCACAATACTTGCTAAGGTTATGTTCCCTGGTGATAATTTTAGAATATGTAGTTGACAGGTATGCACTGGAGTGTGATGAATGCTGGATTAGCAGCAGACTTATGCTATTAGGACATTTAGGAAAAAATGAACTTTAAAAGTGATGCACTGAATTTGCTTGATTTAAATGAATATCTTTTCCACATTAATAAAGTAAATGATATCAACAAAAATACTGGCAAAATAAGTAAACCGAAAGACTAATATTCTGTTATGATATAGATTGATGTAATAATTTTATTCATGTGAAAACAACGCACACATTTTTTAAATGTGCAACTATTTTTTATTGAAAGTTATAGGAAATACAAAAAACAGGCAGAAATTTAAGCAAGTTCTGCAGGTAGTATTAACTGGTGCTGTCTTTCTGCCTGGCTGTCAGTTAAGTGTTGTTTGTAGCCATAGTCACATCCTGGCAACATAATTACTAACATTACATCTAATTGTGAATAGCCCTGCAGGACCCTGGCAGCATGAAGCTCATCCCCTGCTTCCTATCTTTAAGATATGTGTATGTGTGTGTGTGTGTGTGTGTGTGTGTGTGTGTGTGTGTGTGTCCCACTCCCATGTGACGGACCCCTGCCATGGCATTACAATCACCTTCCGCCTGGCCAACACAGAAGATAAACTTAAAATGCAAATATGGGGATGACTGACAACTTCAGGGGCAACTGGGTAGACCCCTATCTTCATTCCCCTTCAGCAGGGGAAGTTTTTACAGTTCTACCTGTTGCTGTGTAGGTTTTCTTGCATGTGCACCAGCTTGTTGCACTACAATTTGAGAATTTGTTACTTTACACTGTATTCTATTCTCGTATTCGCTCCAGTATCATGATCTAGACACCCCTGTGTAACTGCAGAGGGGCAGAATCACCGATTTAGAGCAGCAATTTCACGACAGCACTTTCACGCCAGTGACAGTACAGACAAAAACCATCTCACATCTTTTTGATGTTCATCCATTTTTTAAAAGAAATACATTGTCTAAATATCTCTACAATACACCAATAGTAATGAATGAATAAAGCAGTAGATAAATACTTGATTAAGAGAGCTTATAAAGGACTGTATTGAAAACATGGCAATGTCATTTGCCAGTAGTGTTTTGATGCATAACTAGTATGCCCAATAGTTGCACAAAATGGCAAGAATTGTTATACAACGTTGCACAAAAACAGCAAGATTCTTCACTGCTTGTGTTATGTTCTCAAGTGCATAGTGTCCTCCATGGCTGCATCCTAATAGTCAAATCAAACTGGATCTACATACTAATCAGCTCTACCAACATATTTTGTGAAGCCCTGGGCTACAGATCAGGTGAAATCAGGACATGTTGAACTTAAAGGAAGCTATTTGGATGCAGATCATGTTTTGTGTGATTTAGCTGTGAATCAACTGTCAAACGTAGAGAAGTGCTATGTGTAAAGATTATGGCATTTCATTTATAGTCTTGAATTGCTTGAATTGTTGTAACAAACATTAGCCTCAGTGTTTAACATTCCAAATCACACAAGTGTGACAATATGCTCCAATGGAAAGTATTCACCGGATCTGCTTGTTCATATAAAATGATTTAATGTGCTCTCCATGCTTAATAAACTACGCATAGTCTAATTAAACTGTAGTAAGTCATATACTTATTGTTGAAAATATATGGCATTTTCTCAAGCACAGTTTAAGAAAGTCAATCATGACATTTGGATGCTTAAAGCAAACTCTACATGTGTTTGATGTTTCAGTGAAGCTAAATATTGACCAAATGCTGATCTCTGATTTTAAGAAATATTGAATACTGAAATACTGAATTACCTTCACAGTGGAATATGCATTATCTTCATCTTTTTAGGACTATCATCAGAGATGATCAATCCTTTAAAGTCAAAGTCTTACAATGTCAATATTTTCAGCTGTTTCTGTCGCTCTGTACGTCGAAAACAGGCCCTCACAATGGTCTAGAGCGTAGATGAAGAAAGTTTGGTGTCCAGGGCTGAATAGACTCTTTCACAGGGAGTGCTGATGGTAGCATCTGTTGTCTTTGTTTTGTGTGGAGAGTTTGATGGAGGAATCATGCCGCGTGTGTCTTGTAAAGGAATGAGAGGACAGAGATTGATGGCGATCAGGTCATTTGTGCTGGCTGCTGAAACTTCCACTAACCTATCTATGACCCCAGCAGCCAATCGATTTGCTTTAGATTATCACTCATAAGATTGGTCTGAACCATTTGTGCCATAGGCTCAAGGCCTACAGCATTGCTTAAGTATGCATATGTATTCATATGAAATACCTTATATATACATATTCACATTAAAAAAGAAAGAAAGCAGCAAGTATGTCAAGAGTCATGAACTCAAGTATACTTTAAAAGTTAGACGTTTCAGAATAAATCTGTGTGGAGCTCCAGAAACCACTGCTGCCGGTCACTCCTACGCAAACCGGCGGGCAGTGGGCACTAGACCCCAGAGTGAGGTAATTGCATGGTTTGGGGGGGCAGATCCTCTTTGGCTTTGAACATAGCTCCAGGGCCATGGACACAGGGCCTGATGCCCTGTGGGGCGGCCATTATAGAAAAACACTGGGGGATGGCTGCCCTCCAGGGGCCTAATCTAGACTCCTGAGCTGTCCACCGGAAAAGAGGAGTTCCTGAGCCACTGAGCTATCAGGCAGGTGCTCTAATAGGGCCAAAAACACAGTCTGGCTCCCTTAGAGGTTGGATACTTTTGTTACAAGCTAAGCCTATTCGAGCATTAGCTTCTTGCTACATTGACTGTAATGTAAAAGTCAGCAGGGGCATCGTTTTCGGCTTGGATAGCTATATTGTCCCTTTTTGTGGGAAAGAATTTCCTCTCTTCCTGAAAGTCTGGATTTAGACCCAGGATATCGTTCCACTGCATGTCAACAAAACATCTGAACAAAAGTTACATTATCACGCTACGTGCAGGATTACTCTAGGTATTGTATAGCTTTACTAACATTCTGAAAAAACACTGGCAAAGCAAGGCCATCCTCCTAATTAACAAGTAACAGAGCTGAAACTTGGTATGCATATTTCCACTAACCTGACAGTCATATTCCAGTGATTTTGCAAGTTCGCTTGATATATTGGAAATAGACGAATCAACGAATTCTCAAAATGACCACAAAATGGGCTGCAGATTCCAGTTCATATAGCCTATTCATATAAACACATGATTATGTTTACCTAATGTGACCATGCTCCATATATCACACCTGTCTAGCACTGTTTAATCAAACATTTTGCAGGTGTAATATTACTCATACAACACATCCACTTCAGTATCACAAATATTACTGTACATTCTAGCAATAACAATTGCAAAATGTAGATCCATCTAGGTAGCAATGGCACTAGAAAAAGCCAGCAAACTCTAGCTACCACTTTGATAAAGCAACTATACCTGTCCTGAGTGTATTTATGTTATTTGTACAATCGGCATTGACAGTCTTTTTCATTTAAGATGTATCTTTCAAGGCCTTCTCCTCACCTTTGGCCTCTTCATCACCAGCTTTTGTCTGATGGCATCTGTTCAGTGCTCATTTTTACCTCTTCATCACTTAAGCTGGGACTGATACTCCGTGGCCTTATCTGGGCCCAGACTTTGCGGGCAGAGGGAAATTAATTGTGTGCTAAGCAGAGTGGAATTAGCAGCTCGTGCTCAAATCCCTCAAGGGCCCGGGCTTATCTCCCTCCGATCCCCCTCCTTATCCCTTCTTGTTCCGAGGAGCTTGTCATTGTTGACAGATGATTGGGTGATCTTTTAGGCCTTGTGCCTGCCTCCTTTGTCTTTGTTGGTGAGGGGATTCTGTCTTTTGTTCTTCTCTCGTCCCCTTTCATGGATCACCACAGATGCCCTTTTCATTCAGCTGATGACCCCTCACCCAGGGGTCTACTGTAAAAAGGAGGGAAGGAGAAGGGACAGTGATAGATAAGACCATTTAATCAGGCTAGGAACAATTCTGGTGTCAAAGCTTGTACGTGTTGTTGTGACCCTTAGCACACCCCTTTTTGTGGTTCTTTTTATTTGGGTGTCTGTGTGGGAAAGGCATCACTATATGCTAAAGCCATCCTGCCATCTTTGTTCATGCTGTTTGGCCTTGCTGACATTGCGATACTTTCTCCTGGTCCAGTAGAGTATTGTACAGGGGGTCCTTGAGTTACGCCACAGATCCGTTCCTTCGACAGTGACTTAACCCAAATGTTGGTGTAAGTCGAAACACACCCTAGTCTAAGTCACTCACCAGTCCTAACACAGTTGTAAAATCATAAAAACACAACTAGAAAAAGGAAAACAAAAACACCCTCACTCATATGGTCTTCCATCACACGCAACCAAATTTGTTCGCCCACGTAGTCCGTAAGTACGAGGCTAACGGTATATGTCGGGTGAGAGTGCGATTGAAAACTCAAAATATTGTATGTCAGGACTGTTGTAACTCGAGGACAGCCTGTATTTGTAAATCTAGTGGTTGTAATCAATTTATATTTATTTATTTTAAAGTGTTGTTCATGGTGTTTAGATTATAGTAGCTAGTACATGCACTGTGTTTAATTGGTATAATTGCTTTAAACTCTCGTTTCTTTGTGCATCATCATTGGAAGGTTTGGATGGGGCTTCATACTGAAGGACCGATTCAGAAATTCATGGCATGTGTTGAGCGGCCATCTGTCTGCTCAAGAGTTACTGACTCACTGAGGTCAGCAGAAGCCACATTTCAAATAGTGGAACAATTGCTTCCTAAAAGCTTGTTAATGATTTTATGGCCCAAGGAATGACACCTTGCAAAATAAAACTACAGGCTTCCCACAAAAACCTAACATGGCTGTAAATATGTATTAACCAGAAAATGGGCCTTGTTTGGGATCATTTAAAAGATACAAAGGCTGACTTTGTCTCTAAAGGGTATGGCACAGGGAGAAAAGAGGGGGTTCTACTTAGCTAATGAGTTGTCCCTTAGAGATGTAAAGAGGTGGGTCTTTAGGGAAACTGATTGCCCCTCTGGTTGGGGCTGATAGACTGTAAAGTGGGTGAAGCTCGCGCTGTACGCTGGCCTACCATTGTTGGAATGCTAATGCAGCTCAGGACAGTTGTGTTTCAAAGGCAGGTTATTGCAGTGGGGAGGGGGAGAGTCACGTCATTACAGGGCACCTTTTCGATCAGGCTATTGAGAGAAAGAACCTTTGTTACATTTTCCCTCCTTTTTAGGTTTTAGGTTTCAAAGAGGAGCTCCTTCACTCAAGGAACCTTCGATGGTAAGCCATGATAGTGGCCAGCATACTCACAGGCCCTCAGGATACAAGCACCTCTCAAACACTTTACCCATTTCACATACTACTTACCCATCTTCCAGAAAAGTGGCCAACTATTTTGAGAAGACATAGCCTACTTTAGGTCGCCTTAACTGGGCAAATACACTCGTGTACAAAGGCTTGGTGCACATTGTAAACACAACAAATTAGACCACATTCTACAACCTGTGATAACATTTACATTTTTAGTAACAGAACCAAAAATTCCAGACTGTACACTCATTTTGTTGTATATCATTGTTGCATGCCAACATAATGCATTAAATGTTCATTTTTCAACTGTAATAAGAACTGTGTTTATTAACTCATGACTAGATTTGTATTACTTGAAATATCCTGCTCCCATTGCTGAATGTAAAAATAATTTAAATTAATATTTTTTTCTTTCTTTGAAGACTGTGTGCTTGGTCAAAAATCCATACATACGAATGTGGTAGTGTGCCTTCTGGTGGGAATAAGAGGTCAAAGACTGGTGCTGATTAAAATTTAAAACAGTAACTACAATTACCCATAACCTCAATGTGAAGCTCCGATGAAACCACCGAACTGTTTTCGTAATGTTTGCATTTTAAAAGAGGAAGTATGGCAAGGCCTTTTTTTTACATACATGGAAACCATTTGTAGGATCAGACTTTATTCCCATGGTAGGCATCTTTCCTCATTAAAAACATAATCAATTTCTTGCATCTGTCACAAGCAATTCCTAAATTTCATGCATGGGTTATGTAAAGTCCTTCAACTTTGTCTATTCAAACTTTATTTCATGTTAAATACTGAAAGCGCACCGTATAGCAGCACTGAGGTCGTTCTGGTTCCTGGAGTCTTTGTGTGTATTATACAGTAATCAGGAAAAAGTAGTCAGCTTCAGTAAATGTTGTCGAATCATGATTTTTTTTTATCCGAAGGCTTACACGGAGCTTAGAAGGGGGTTCATTGTTTCACAATCATTTAAAAGAGTCTTATTTCAGTGTGAGTTCAGCTTTGGAAACTGATATTAACATTCTAACCCTGCCACTGTACTAGTGGATCACACTTTAGGCTGACAGGTGCTGTATTATTACACCCCTTTACCCCCCACATTGTCTTTCTGTCTCTCTTTCTTTCTCTCTTTCAGCCACACACACACACACACACACACACACACACTCCTGGACTGGGGGTATTTTTGCAGTATTTTGGCTTAGCATTGCGATCCGTACCAGAGCTGATAGAACACACACCCACACAAACATACACACACAAAGACACACACATCTAATCTGTCCTTCTCATTCCCCAAATGGCCAGGCCTCTGCTACACTCAGCCTTGGTTTTGATGCTTGCTGCATTGCTAATTACGAACCTTTATCGCTTTGTGTTGCTGCAGGCTAAAGGCCAGCTTCAGTCCACTTGAGAGAGGCCAATCCCTCAAATCTGGTGGCCCAATGGCCAGAGCACAGGGGACAGATGTGGGATCAGAGCCAAGCTGCTCTCTGTTTGCTATTACGATCCCCTTGGTCAACACACAGCTCTGTTTCCCTCCATCAGACTCCCTTTGAAAGGGCTGTAGGGCTTTGTCTTTGATTAAGCCTGCACACTCAGTCATCCCCAGTTTGATTGAACATAGCGTTTGCCAGTTGGTTGTATGTGTGCTCTTCTTGGATTTCTTTTCATTGAAGAACTGTTTAGGGCTGCTTTTTAAGCTGGTAAAACATGCACTGAAACAAGTTGGCTGGCTTCATTAAGGATAAAAGAAGAAGATCAATGTGTGAAACTGCTTTTATTGACAATGTGGAACTGGCTGACACTGTCACAATGACTTATTTTAGGGTGATGCTCTGAATGAGCAGGTGCGCTTTACATTTTGCTAATGAAAATGCACCATTCTCTCCCACATCATCCTTGGACACTCCAAATTAGCAACATATACTACATAGCTCTGTAACACTGAAAAGGCAATGAATTAAAAGTCTGTCAGTAGCTTGATTCAAGGCTGACTTTTGCACTTTAATGTTAAAAACAATCACATGTTAAAGATGAACTGTGTTTTTCCACTCAAATCTTATATGTCTAGAACACATTTTCTCAAGTTTAAGAATTTTGGTTTTGCACAGGGAGAAACGATGATGGGTTGTGTTTTCTGGACAAAAATTAAACCTAGTCCTGGAGTACCAACCTGAACTCACAACTTTTGGTGCAGCCATCGCGAAATACAGTTTAATCAAAATACTGCTGTGATCATGGTTTAGGCTTTTTTTCGTGCTAGGACACCCTATGTATTTCAATGCGCACTGCGTAACACCGCCAGTATCAGCGCTAACTGGTGGCTGTTAGGGTTAAGGTTAGGGACTTTCTCCGTCTCACGGCATTTCAACCTGTTTCAACCGCTTTGCAAACAAAAACACTAAGGAATCAACTCATTATTTCTCTCCTACTGTCCCTCCGTCATCAGTTAGTGCTGATACTGCCGATGTTACGCACTGCGCATTAAAATACATAGGGTAGTGAAGCGTTGTCCTAGCACGAAAAAGTGAAGCGTTGTCCTAGCATGAAAAAACCCCCACTAAATCGTGATCGCTGCACGTATTGTGGTATATTTTGATTAAATTGTATTTTGTGATGGCTGCATGAAAACTCGTGAGACCAGGCTCGGAGTACATGGCAGTTTGAATAGAGATCTATGTCATAGGACTAGATGTTCATATACCTAATTGCATACTTGAGACCTGAATACTTGAGACCTGGATAGTCAGCTGAATAATGGCACCTTTCTGAGTTATTTTCACTGGAAAAGAACATACACAAAATGTGAATTTTTTTTACCTTAAGTAAGCTGCATAAAATTAAGTAAAAAAAATAAATAAATTACAAAAGGCTTAAGTAAAAAATATATTTTAGACCATGTGTTCATCTTTTAGCTCTTTAGGTTTTGTCAGCAAGACTTTAATTTACAGCTTTAAATATACCCCTTAAGCAATTAACTTGAGATTATTACTTAAGATGTTTTATGCAAGTTGTTCTTTAAGTTTAAGCTTCAGAAAACTACTTTCAGATTACTTAGGTACCACATAATTGCTTAGTTGTGACATTTATTACAAATTATTTAGCTAAATTACAACTGTTTTTGACTCTGATGGCACTCTGGTATTTGCATAGATTTGCATATCTAAGACAATGCATTTTGCAGAACTTCTCTATTGCATCTTGGGTCACAGAGGCCACTCAGACTTCAGTTAATTTCCAGCTGATATCCAAATCTTCTGATTTCAGATAAGATGCTGATACCCCCTGTGCTTTTCAGTCTCTTGTCTTCTTCAGCATGAATAACAAAAGATCAAATGCTGAGCTGGCAGCACTGGCAGAAGCGGTAATGTCGTAAATGTTTTGCTTTTATTTTAAAATAATGCATGTCTCCATGCTGGTCTTTTGGCTGATAATATCACTAATCAAATTATCACAAGAGTTCTAACCTCGCCCAGAACACAATAAAGGCTCATAGATACTACTGGGCTTTATTTCTTTACACCAAGCAAATGTTTATAGCTACTAGAGGATCCTTTTCTAACATTTGGTCATGAGTCTTGGTTCCTCCCGAGGTTTCTTCCTCATCTCTGTTGCCTTGGCTTGCTCACTAGGGTCTCGGGCCTGGACTCTGTAAAGCTGACAACTTTGATTGTAAAAAGCGTGAAATAAATAAAATTGAATTGAATTTAATGGAAAGTATGACTTGTTTACCTTTAAATTGTATTGAAGATAAAGGTGGATAGCGGTTTGCTGGAGGGACATCTTCTTACCATGCTGAATGAGGGTCTCTTGATAATGTGAACTAACACTGCCTGAGGAGATGGGTGTGAGTGTTTGTGAAAGGAAGCTATTTCGCCACACTTGCTGGCCTCAAGGTGTGAAACACGTTAACACCCTCTAAAGTGGAGCCCCACGGTAGTTAGGCTGAAGATTTATGATACACTGGTGGAGATTTGGGCCTCATTTACTTTGTTGTGCTTACCATTTGCATGGCTGTATGACAGGTCAGAGAGAATCATAAGAGAGACCTAAAAAGTAAAGCATGCATATCAAGCCTTTAGGTCTGTTCTTTTCTGAAAGCAGTTTGTGTCCGAAAGCCTCTTTGTATGTGCTTGTTGATGTGCCCAGTGCTGTAAATATTAAATCTCAGCTTAGCTCTCACTCACTGGGATGGCCTGCCATGTGTGGCCGGGCCGCGCCAAGTCTTTCTGAAGGAAGCTTCAGGAGATAATGCTTTCTATCAGCTAGCTAGTGGCTGATCTCTCTTACTGTCAGGCACTTTTAGAAACGGTTGAACTTTAGCCTGCAGCTAGACTCCAACTCCTTCTGAAAAACAAAATCCCTCCCCCCCAAAAAACGCATTCTGCCCGCAGCTACACCCCATTTATTTGCATGATGTTTTGCTAGCTACAAAAAACTGCAAATTTTGCAAAATTGATGCTCCATATTTTGAAAATGAAAAAGGGAAAAGATGTAAAATTGTTCGTTATGCAAATTAAATGCTTGTATTAACACCAAATCAAACACAGTAATAATAAAGTTAACCACATTTAATCACATAAGGCTTTGAGAAGTCTCTAGATCCCTAAATTCCCTGGCACATCATATCCTAAGGTTTATTAACCAGTACTGAGTTATGGCTGAGTTATTTTTAACTTATAGAGAAATGGAGGCCTGAACTCACTAGAGGATCCTGCTCAGTTAGAGGGTTATTAAGACTATCCACAGGTTTTATCCAGGTATAAAAGAGATGTTATTATAATAGCATTATGCATTAATGAGACTTAATTTCTTATGATTAGAAATGTGCTAAAAAGATATTAGCAAGTGTAGTATATTGTGCCATCTCTATTCTGGATAAAGATTCGAATGTATGTTCTGGCTGTGGCTTCCTTTGGTTTATGTAATGCAAGACCAATGATAATCCCATATCATTCTGTGCTTCTGGACAAGACAAATTTTATCTTCTCTATGACTCCCTCCCTGCAGCTTGCGTCTTGCAGTAAATTTCCTTTGTAGACCATGCCAGGCCTCTTGGGCATCGTATAAAAGTCTGAATACAGCAACAAACTACTGTAAGACTGGAGAGGTCAGCACCTGTGGAACCCTTCAGAAAAACCGAACGCATACACTGCTGTGATTTTGTTCACTTACTGCATGCACCTACTCTGCATAGGTCAGAGGAGACATCCATCAGTGCTTATGGCCCCTTCCTCTGCTTGTTCAATGTCTCCATTCTGGTTTTCTAATGGCTGTGATATCACTGGAGCCAGACCCTTGGCAGGTCTACCCCGTTAATTCACTGAGCACCTAACCTGCTTGACTCATTAGGTCTCTAATTGAGTGGTTGAGGCGTCAGAGGGCTCGAGTGGAGGCTGATTTAGTGGGACCCACTCTCAGTGTCTCCATGAACTCATCCGTGACTCAGCTAACAGCCCCAGGAGCCGTAGATTAGCCAGTGACCTCAGAGCCACGAAGACGATATTGTCCTTCTTTTATAGGCTGGTGAGAAAGCGTCCAGTCTGGCCGGCCCCCTCCTGCTGTAAAAGGCTGTCCCAACAGCAAAAAAAGGGAAATTTGACCTGGAGGAATTCTTTGATGGTAGTTCAATAAGGTAATAAACTATAAAGCAGTTAATACGATCATGTCTTTCTGCCATACCATGCGCAATTGGACAGGGAAAATTCCAGAACTTTGGATAATCTTATGTAAAAGGTCTTTAAATGGTAGCTAACTTTTTCACTGCCTCTTTAATAACATTCAAAGAATGATTAATGACCTTGATTAAAGTTCTCACAATGTTAGTTTAATGTTTAATGAATGAATGAATTAATATATTTATTTTATCTCATTAAAAACATTCTATAAAGACATTTGTGGACTTCTGAACATTCTTGGAATAAGTAAACATTCCAAACCAAGATAGAACTCTAGGGAAAATGTATTACCAAGCACTATACTATACAAGCACATACACTATATGGACAAAAGTACTAGGACACACCTCTTAATTACTGAATTCGGTGGCCCCTTACTTCCAGTGAAGGGCAGCCTTAATGCTTCAGGATACTAAGACATTTTGGACATGTTTCCATGCTTTGTTTCCAACTTTGTGGACACAGTTTGGGGAAGAACATTTTCTGTTCCAGCATGACTGTGCCCCAGTGTACAAATCAAGGTCCATAAAGACATGACTGGATGAGTTTAGTGTGAAAGAACTTGACTGGCCCACACAGATCCCTGACCTCAACCAACGGCAAGACTCATCCAACACCTTTGAGATGAACTGGAATGGAGATTGTGAGCCAGGCCTTCTCATCCAACATCAATGCCTGACCTCATAAATGCTCTATGGAATGAATGGGCACAAATTCCCTCAGAAACACTTTAATATTTCATAGAAAGCCTTCCAAGAAGAGTGGAAGCTGTTCTAGCTGCAGAGGTGGGACCAACTCTATATTAAAGTCTATGTATTTGAACTGTTATTAAAGTCCCTGTTGGTTTAATAGTCACGTGTCCCAATACTTTTGTCCATATAATGTATCAACAGCTTTGATTTAAATGTGTATGTGCTATTTTTGCCTCAATGTAGTCTACTATTCCCTGAAACACTGCTTGCTT
This sequence comes from Hydrocynus forskahlii, assembly GCA_037974365.1. Taxonomy (NCBI): domain Eukaryota; kingdom Metazoa; phylum Chordata; class Actinopteri; order Characiformes; family Alestidae; genus Hydrocynus; species Hydrocynus forskahlii. The sequence continues at coordinate 16,180,573 of JBBPCX010000114.1, read as the reverse complement.
TGTTTTGGTTGCTGGACCAAATAGTATCCATTAGTGCAAAATCAGCATTGCCTGAGGGCTTAAAATAAAGGGCACAGCCAACCAAGCCCTTATGACCCAGGCTTTAAGTCTTTCATCAGATATTAAACCCAGTTCTAATGGCATGCAAGCACAGGTGAAAAGCTTCAGGAGCTTGAATCACAAGGCTAGTCGTTTTGCTCTTTCATTTGCTTTCAGTGTGCCGTGATGGAACAGAGTTTAACTGTACTGTAGATGACTTGATAAACACAGATGCCCATTACAAGCACACTTGTCCTACAAGTGCTCCCAGCTTCACAGTGTCATCAAACCCCTAGACTGTTAATTCTATTCAAATGTAACTGTGTAAGTACATACTAAATTATGTTATGTAACAAACTACATTCTTTTTTTTTTCTTTCGGTCAATAACGTAAAAGACAAAACATGGCAAAAACACGGAGATGTTTTTTTTTCCTTTATGCAAAATGAGACTGTGCCCACAACAGTCATCAACTCTTTTTCTGCTCAAATATGACATTACTTTGGCTACGCCATAAGAACACCATGTTTCTTTCTTTCTTTTTTTTTAAAACTACAGTTTTAAAAGATTGACAGGTAATGATAACACATACCTGGAGCTCTGCTACACAACACTGACATAATTATGCTTTTAGCATATCATAGAGGAGTCATGTGCTATCATGAGCTGCCATAACTGCTTATGTCCTTTAAAATTACAATGTTGTTACCACTGTGGTAAACCTAAAGACATATGCTACAGTGTTTGATGCCATAACGAGTTTATGTCATGACATCAAACATTTATGCCATGACATCAAATATTATGGAGTCTGTCAGGATTATTGCTGGTGCTGGTGATGTTTCACAGTTATCCTAATGGACATAATCTTTCCTGACAGCTCATGACAACATATGACACCTGCCATGACATGTTTATGGCTTGGTTACGTCAGTGAAAAGCAGCAAATATAAAATATGTCTCAACATCAGGAACTCAACGGTAGGCGTGGGTTTGAAGGGCATAAGGCTCACAGTCTATGTGTTTCTGGGGCTTTGTTTTTGCAACTGGTGAAACTGAGAGGTCAAAGGTCACAGGTATCGCTAGCCCACCTCCCTGCAGTTAGCCTGCGCTTGTTTATGGCCATTATCAGGAATGGCAGGCTATGATAGCAGTGAGAGACTAAAAGACTCTACCCTGACTGAAGTCATTCTCACACACACACACACACACACACACACACACACACACACACACACACACACACACACATACCCACACACACGCACACAGGCATACACGCCCTCCCTGGAGCTTCGCTCAGTCTTTCCCACACTGATAGGGATCTGGAGCGTGCCATAAAGGCCGGCCTTAGATCAGAGCGCACAACAAAGGCACTCTTCTGTCTCCTGGCCCACTCTCAGGCTGGATGCCGATAAGGGCAGGCTGGCGTACCGCCATGTCCCCAACTACAACTCCTTCTCCGCCCCCCCCCCCCACAAAACACATTGCTCCATAACTATTCCTCACATGCTGCCAAGTCCACCTGATACATAACACTCCGGCCCTTCCTAGGATCATGCTGCTACTCCACGGTTTCCGTGATCCAAAATAACCACCGCGCACGCGTTCAGACTTGCCAGCGGGTAATTAGACTTAAGCGTTTATTTATCTGTTTTAGGAGAAGCGTTATCTTCTGTTTTGCTAAGAACACACAGTTCGCTGAGGGGACAGAAGCGTGAAAAATCCTCTGGATAAGTAAAAAATCCTCCGGCAAGTACGTGAATGACATCAACAGACACAGACACACACACACACACACACACACACACACAGACACACACATTGTCTTTTGTTCAGTACTATGCAAAGGGCACTTAAGGAAATTGCATGAAACAACTTAGTTTGGCTATAAGTGTGTTTTTGCTTGTAACATCATGATGTAACATTACAATAAATGTAAGAATAATAAACACGAATCAACGAGTAGTCCTTGTTTTAAAAACACAAGGTACTTGATGGTTACAACAGGACTGTCTTGAAGAGAGGTTTGCAAATTCACTGACAGACATAAAATCATTTACTTACTGTTTACTTATTATGTAAAATGTTTTGTACTTATTCAAATTGTATTTTTTTCCTCAAATAAAAATGCCTATTAACTAGACAAACAGTACAGTTCTATGCAGAAGTAATGTAATGATATTTAAAAACTTTTTAGATGAACGGTGAGTGTTTAACATTACTGGTACCAAATATACTAAATAAAATTAAAAAGAATAAATACAGATAACATTAATCAGTAAATAGTGATGTTCAGTTTTTCAGTGTGTTCCCTGTGGAAGCCCAGTATTACTTGTGGTCACCGTTAGAAATCTTGTTTGATTCAATCAGTTCTTCATTAAATTCAGTCAGGAGCTGCTGATGGAATTTCACAAATCCAAACAACAACTGGAGGAACCGAGGAGGAATCTGGAACTGAACCTGTGTTCTCCTCACTAACTCACAAAATATCAACTACTTTTTTACAAACAAAACAAATCTCGTAACTTTTTTACCACTTTCTTGTCTGTTAGCATTAATTGTAACATTAATTTTGCTTGCAGAAAAACACATTTTTCAGGCACACATTGAGAAAAATGGCTTTAAAGCAGGCCTGAATGAGTTTCAGGCCTGAACCAACCCAATTAGACCCAACTAGTACTGCTAAATTTCTAAGCCCAACTCAACACGGGCTATGGATTGAGCATGCACTATCATGGTGAGCTTCCCTTTTTTTTTAGTTCAGAGTACTACGGAGACAAATTTAGATAGACATTTTCTTTCCGATAAAACCTGCCTCAAAACTTAACATTTTGTCAGCCTTTTTTCACCCAGCAGCAACATGTATAATATGTAAAACCCTGTCAACTAACTTGTCATAATGAGACTAGTTTTCAAATGAGGTACAAGTACTATGATCTGAAACAAGGCTGAATGTATGAAGTTCCCCATTCAAACTGAAACAGAACCAACTTTGTGTTAATATCAGTGTTGTTCATGCAGGCAATTTAGTTAAAGTTTTACAACTATAATATCATGAAAAACATACAATGGAATGTAAAAATCTTCAAAGACCACAGTTTCAGAATTACAGAGATTCGTAGCATCTTGGGGTGACCATGTCTCCAAATCCTCCATGTCACCTCCATGCCAACAACCAGTTAAGAAGGTATGCCAGAAAGAAGCCTTTACTATCCTTTCACCACAATCAAAAGCGCTTGGAGTGTAACTTTAACTGGGACAGGGTACTGTGATCAGATGAAACATAAAAAATTGAGGTCTTTGTATTCAAATGCTCACATAACTAGAAATAAAGCTAGCCAGAGAAAAGCACCAAATGTTAAATATGGTGGAGGATCTGTGATGCTGTAGGTCTGTTTCTCCCCCAAAGGCCCTGGCAGTACAGTATTATTCACATACATGGCATTATGGATTCCAGAGCATGATAGGGGATTTCCAACCAAAAGAGGATTCAGTGTTGTTTTGTTGGCAAAAAGGTGTTGCACAAAATACTACACAAGGGCTGCTAAAATGTACTTATGTTTTGGGGGTAGTGAGCTCAAATGGAATGCATACATTTTCTTTATTTGGTGAGTAAGGACAGCATTTAATAAACGTTAAGGGGAATTTTCATCAGCCTTTTCCACTGAATTAGGGTGCCAGTAATTCTGGGACACACTGCATTGTCACTACCCTGTCCCATCACACACACACACACACACACACATACGCGGAAACTCTCACAGGCCTGTCTGTAGCATCAAACCAAGGCTGATGGTCACAGACAAGCATTTCATTCCTCTGTTTCTCAGCCATTGTGTGACGGACGCTTGCTTGCGTTCAGTCTGCGGCAAGTTCAATGCCTGGCTCCGTGTCTCCGGCCAGCCTGGCCCTTTTTGTTAAGCAGTCAGTGCAGCTGAATCGCACCCAGCCGTGGGTACTGAAGGGGATTACACCAGGAGGTGCTTGTGTGTGTGTGTGTTGGGGGGGGTTGGTTGGTGGCAGAGCCAGTAGGCGACCTCTGGGAATGCCCGCTGGCCCCACTCCTGGGAGAGAGTGTGGGAAAAGTGGCTGAAAGCTGGCATGCAACAACGAGGCCCGAGCTGGTGAGTGAAGGCCAAGCCAATGTGGGGCATATGGTGGTTATTCAACTTCCCGGGCACGAATGGAAGGTTCATGCTGCTCTCCGGCCTGCCCTGCAGTTACCCCCCCCCCTCCATCCCCACTTGCCCTGTCCCAGCTCAACAGATGGCTGCTTAGGGCTGCTGCTAGCAACAGGTGAGCTAACCCACAAATCCTCTAGTTTATAACTACTCTTTTAACCTCTTAAGTCATAGAGTTCTATACTATTAAGGCATATGCAATGACATAATGGAATATCTAATTACACAGTGAATTAAACATTTACACTCACCTTTCACTAATATATAGACAGATCAAACTTTTTATATATAGACAGATTAAACATTTCATTTGATGCCAATCACCACAAGACATGCTTTTCCTCTATACAAAAGTATACACAACAACAAATCTTCATAAAATCATTATAACATTCTCCTGTACTTATGCATGTGAATATGGTATGGAGTCTAACACACATTATTTTTGATGAGGTGAAATAATTAATTCGGTTAGACTGCGTGTTTGTTATCGTAGATGTGATTTAACATTCAAGGGTTAAGCTTAATATTCAGTCAATGACCTTTAGACTTCACTTATGAAACGACTGGCTTATTATTCACTTAATAATCTTAAGACTTTGCCTAGAAAATGTTGAGTTTACTGTGTGGTTATTAATTGTAAGACTATCAGAACAATTGTAGAAGGGATTTCCAGGAAGGTTTGTAGAAGCAGGTCAGCCAAAGTGTTGCAGTGTCTGCTTAATAAGCATAAGATATTAGTACACACACAAGGCTGGATTTTAAAAAAATACCATAGAAAATATATTGCCAGTCAGATTTGCTTAACTTCCTTGATTTCTAGTGTCTAAACAGAGCAGTTTAGTGGAGGTTACTACGACACTGGAAGTAAATAAGAGTGATCATCTTACCAAAACTTCAACAAACATAACTTTTCGAACTTGCCCAAGTCTGTACATTTGCTAAGAAGCAAACTATTTTGTACCTGCTAAACTTATTTTCACTTTTGACAAAGAAATAGAAGGAAATGTCTTCACTCTTGTTTTTCATGTAAAATGCACAAGAAAAAGCAGGGTAAATCTCACTCACAGTGTAGCTTTGGATTCCTAAATTGATCTTAACTGTGTCATATGTCTAAATTGATGGTATTAATTATCAGTAGGACTCAGAGATGTTCTTGTGCAGGCCCTGCCGAGTATTTTGATTCATGAAACTGGATTTCCACACGACACACCGGGTCCGGATTTAGTGGCCTGGCCACAAAAGAGCAGGACTCATTGAGTCCATTTGCATTTCATGTTCTTGTGGTTGGGCCAGCTGGTTCTCGCTGGGTCTTGTGTTCCACATGAAATATTCTTGCCCTGGAGATAGACCTCCAACACTCATGCCATCTCCAGTTAAACTCTCTGTCCACTCAGTACTTTCCCTTCTGATCTCCCCATCCTCTCCCGAAGCCCAGGCAGGCTTTATGGGACTCAGTCTTAATCCAGATGGCCTGAAGTTGTGGTTCAGGCTCTGGAGATCAGCCGGAGAAAGTGATGTTAAGCATTTATGTGGCTGAGCCAGAAGAAAAGAAATTATCCCTTACATTCTTTCCTATATTTTTTTCACTTTTTGACATCTTTCTGTCATTTTTTGACAGTACAAAAAGATATAGGTATGCGTTATGTAGCTATTGATGGGATTATTTATGCATTGATGTGAATCAAAATATAGCAAAATTACATTTTTAAATGTAGATGTCTAAACATGTAATGCAAGAAACAAAACATACAGAAAATAAATACAAAGACAGGGGCAAAAACTTTGGTTACTGTCTGCTTCATGACAAAAAATAATTTAGTGTTGTATGCCGTGGACATACTCAAAAACACCTTTCAGTATGTCAGTATCAAACAGATTCTTCAACGATGTATTTTTGTGCATTTCTCATTAACACTAAGCCAGCTGTTATACACCTGATACGTACTGAATGCACTGTTAGAAATACATCTTTAGAAACTGAATACATCTTTAGAAATACACCTGATTCAGTCAGTCAGTCTTAGACAATAAGCTCCCAGGTGTGCCAGAGACATTAAGAAGAGCCGCCACGCTGCAGATGTTGGATGTTAGATGTTAGGGCACTGCATAATGGTCAGGGGTCACTGGCGCTGAGGTTTTCCCATGCAGAAGGGGAGCTGATGAAGTTACCAGTGTGAATTGTGGGGTCAGTGGCTAACGTTAGACCGCGAGCTTTCTGTTCAAACAGCACACAGAGAGCTGATTCTTACGCTGCCAGTTCAACAGCCTTTGAAATGCCACACTGCCAGGCAGGAAGGGGGACACCGTCCAAACACACTGCAAGCTGAAGTGTCTCTAAAACCTGCATGATGCTAAACATTTTCTGCCAGAGCCATTTGTAAAAGCTCCAGTTCATACACAAGTACCAAAGTACAAACGGCATTATTAGTACAGTTAGTACAATTCTTTTATTCGTGTGGAAAAAGAATTCTAACTATTAATACTTGGTCTGCAGTTCTGGACATAAATGTTAAAACTGAAAATAATGTTAAAAGAACGAGGAAAGAAACATTATAATTTAGAATAAGGCTACTTTTCCCTAGTACCTCAGTATTATTTTAACAGTATTTCAGTACTACGCAAATCAGCCTTTTCAAGAATATTTTTATCTGTTCGAGATTAAATGCAAACACATTACATCCCATTTTTTTTGTTTTGTTTATCTTTTGTTTTGTTCTAAAATATAACTTGTATGTAAGAGTTTAACAGAGTCTTTCAGTAAAAAGCCTTGGCACACAGCTGCAGGCACTGTTTTCCATTTGACCTAAGCATAATTAGAATACAGCTTGTATTCACAGTTTATGATGTATGAAAGACTTCCAGAAAGCCTAGAATGATGCTTCCTCTCATGAAACTGGTCCCATCCATTATAAATCAAAATATGATGGGTGAATTCCACTGTCACTTACTATTTATATTGGTGGTTGATCTGATGTGTCAGGCCTTCTGTTCAGCTCCTCAAGGCCTAACCAAAGGGGAGAGCTATCTTGGCTGTATCCACCTGGATACCACAGAGGAAAAAATCATGACTAGACAATATTCCACTGGCCATTTTTAGACTGTAACCCTTTTTTTTCCAACTAAAACTTAACAATTAAATCAGAGTGGAACCACACAGCACACAATGCATCTGTACCCTCTCTCTCTCTCTCTCTCACACACACACACACACACACACACACTCACTCTCTTTCTCTTTCACCCCCCCCCACACACACACAGACTTAATAACTTGAGCAGTCACTGTGTAAGTAGTAGGCGCTCCTAATAACTCTCCCAGCTGTGTGTGTATGTGTGTGTGTGTGTGTGTGTGTGTGTGTGTTTAGGGGGCAATAGCTCATGGAGGGTGTCTGCCTGACTGGTGGCAGGTGTGCGACAGTATTTTTAGATGGTACTTGGAACTTTCTAGAATGGCTTGGGCATAAACGCACTCTTTTGCAATTCATCTGTTGCATCTGTTGCCCGGTCAGCATTACTGAGGTCAAATGACCAGGAGAGAAAGTCCACCTCCCCAAGCCTTGCACAAGCTCTGACTCATGCATTCTTCCAAAACTCTACATGAAACAAAAACCACAATCCAAATGGCTCTTAGTTAGGTTGGAATGTCTGTAGGAGTGTGACCGTGTGGAGAGATTCAAAAGTGTATATCCTTACTTGAAACTCCACACACCTTGGACTTCCAAACAGACTATAAACTGCAAACCCCCCCCCCCACACACACACACACAGTAGATGAGG
>JBBPCX010000114.1:16147785-16166497 GCA_037974365.1 Hydrocynus forskahlii | reverse complement strand
GAGGGAGAGAGAGAGAGAGAGAGAGAGAGAGAGAGAGAGAGAGAGAGAGAGAGAGAGAGAGAGAGAGAGAGAGATTAAGTGGGGGGCCAGGGTCCGCCTTTGGCTCTCGCTCCTGATGTGGAGTCATGAAGGGAGGGGTTCGCGTGTATCCCATGTCGGACTGTTAACCCTGCCCTGACCACAGTGTATATTTGCATGTATGTGCGTGCTTTGTTTCTGGCACTCTATGACAGCCTGTTATCTATGAACAAGGACAAATGTACTTGAAGAAAGTACTAACACAGTAACAGCAGCCATCTGAAGCCTCATTTTGTCTGAACCTTTGTCCATTTTTTATATATAACAAGGTAGTACATAAGGTATGTGTATTTTAGACTGAAAATGTCTGAGGCAAAAACAATGATTTAACAATGCAGTTTGAACAATAGTAATCGGGGAAGTGTACATTTCCATTACTTGTTGGTTACAATAGCCTCATAGCAGTACAACATTAAAGAGGGAAACCACCGACGCAAAATATATGTCTTGATTTGAAACAAAGTTGGAGGACAGACTGAAGTGCCCAATCCTGGTCTTGGATATTTACTGCTCTGTTGAGTTCAGCTCCACCACACTTGGCTCTAGTATGCCCTTAAAGGAGTTCATAATTTGGGTCAGGAACTTTACAGAGTGGTAGATCACAAGAATGATGACCACTAGGATAAGAGGGAAATTGTGTAAACCATGTTTTTGTGTAGAGCTAAAATTTGAGGAGAGCTACAAGGCTATAGAGAAACAATTGTTGTGAGACAAGAACAGTTTCTTCTGGTACTTTATTCAGTGGCTGAGCTTCTTTGGGAAGTGTTGACAAATTATTGAATTGCTCATACTGTAATACTGTATAAATTCTAGAAACCTTGCATAAATGAGTTACTGTGTGTTGGGGTGGGGGGACTCCTGGCCTCACCTATCACAAATACATTCTGTGATCCATGACCTGAAGTGAAAACTGCTTGGGAGGGCTATTTCTGGGCTGGTTTATTTCTTCACAAGTTAGATGCTGAGGAATGAATGAGATTTGGGATAAACTCCATCAACTTGATATATATAATTTAGGATCAACTATTTTTTGTAGCAACATAATCTTGGTAGAAGACGGTCTAATGTCCTAAGCTGCAGCTAGAAGTACTTTAACAGATTCATATTTGCTCTCAAGACCCTTTATGACTGCTGATCAATGTCTGTTCAACATCCTGTGCATTTTTCACCCTCCTCCGTCAGGCCTGTCTGGTATTAGCGTCAGGGAGGTCTTTGCTCCTTTCTGAGTGCAAAAGTGTGTGCAACAGGTGGCTGCCTGGAACTGTCATTCTGCATGAAGGGTGTGTGCACTTGGTCACTTTCATCTAGCCTGACATCGCTTCGCCCCCAACCCAGAAGATGCCAGTGTTTAAAGAAAACCGACACACTACACTCATCACATCACTATTTCACGTGATAGTTTACATAATTTTCGCTAACCTCAAACCGGCCAAACCATGGTTGGTGTTTTCTTCTTTGGTTTGCCCAATGCTAACTGGAGACTAGAAGCGTCCACTGTGTGTTAGCTACATTAGCCTTAAACTGGCTGTAAAATAAATCAATAAGAAGCACAAATCTTGTCCTGGTTGATCAAACATTTAGAGTTTTGGACAAACTAACTTTTTGAAATAATGAAAAAAAGCCTGTCAGAGGTTTGTGATCAGAAAGGTATTTGTTTTTATCATATTTCATTTCAAGCTATCTTTAAACAGTGCCTGCCCCACTCCCCCCTCGCTTGCTTACACTCTCTGTGACCAGGCTTTGAAGTGGCAGCCAAGGCCACGTGGCCCATCCTCTTCCTCTCTCCTGCACTTCCCTAAATAAATGTTCTGCATGGTGTGATTTTAAAGGAACCAGGAGGTCGCCGTCCTGCCAATTAGAACCTCAGTTGGGAAAGACAAGGCATGGGAAAATCAGCCTCCCTCCACAGATGACAGACCACCCGTACGCCCCTTGATTTAAACCATGGGGTCAGGAGACAGCTCAGAGGGAGAAAAGAGGGGAACTGGTGTGAGACACCCAAGGAGGGAAAAAAAGTGGGACAGAGCTGGGAGCAGCTGATGAAAGGAGGCAAAGTCATTTTGTCCTCTAGCGCCTGTGTGCTACACGAGGTTCAGCTGAATCACAATATTGGCAATTATGCAACTTTGCACCGCTCATGGTCGAGACAAAATCATCTCTAGATGACCGCAAAGGCAGGTCGACCCTGAGAGAAAATGCAAAACATGATAAAATAGGTAATTTCCACACGCCCCACCCCCCCACCCCCCCAAAAAAAAAACAGAAAGAAAGGCAGGAACATAATTAAGGGGTGGGAGGGGTTTCCAGAATAAGAATTTCTCCCTGGATACACCCCTCCATCCCCCTCCCCCTCCCCCAGTATCACATCCTCCCCTTGCCTTCAGGAGATCATGTCCTACCATTGCCTGTCTTAGTCACCACCCTCCTTCATTCTACTGAGAGTTAACCCCTCTAACCCAGATGTGTGGTCTTCAGTTCACTCCCTCAGTTTCATCGTTGTTACTGAATATTAAGTAGAAAAATGAAATAATAAGCCTAAAGTTCAAGGGGTTGGCTTTCAAATTTATTCACATTTACACATGTGACATCGCCTGCAAACACTGCACAGCATTTGAACATTTTGTGTACGCTTTTATTTATGTGTGTATATCCACACCATTAAAAACACTACAGTGCTTCTTTGAGTGAGGTTAGGATAGTAGTTATCAGCACGAGTTCTTGAAAATCTAGCTTCCTGCACAGTTTAGTTCTAACCACAATCCATCATACCCTGGTCTGGCTCATGAACTTCTTCAGAAGTCCCTCACTGGCTCTCCAGATGGACTGGTGTTAGGTAACAGGAGGACCGCATTTTAGGTGTAGGTTGGAACTAAAGTCTGCAGGACGATGGCCATCGGCATTAATAGAACCACTTTCTTGACATTTGTGCAGAAACCTTTAAATGTTTAAGAACATACCTGAAAAGGGTTCTTCTCAGAACTGCTACATTATGTGGGTGCTTTTAAATCTTCATCACACTTGCGTATTCCATTTACAAAAACATTGCTTTAGAGAGCCAAAGTGGTGCCTCCATGGCATGGAAAGTGAAAGTGAATATGAAATAAGACAGTAAGAGTAGAATAACGAATAACTGGCTATGTGATCATGTGTGAAAGAATTTGTTTTTATTGTACATGAGGTTGAAGTGAATGGTGAACTATTCATTAAAAGTGCAAGTATGAACAAAAATATACTTGGCTAATACAGCAAATAGACATGTAATAGACATGTAAAGTGCATCAATGCATAGATAAAGTTTTTTTCTGGTCTACGTACGAGCATTTATTTATGTTCTGCTGGTGTAACTAGCTGGTCCGGTCATGTTTGTGTAATCAGTGTACTTCAGAATCAGAATCACATAGAAATCATTCATAATAATTTAAAAATAATAAAAATGAGTCAAAACAAATCAATGAAATCATATCAGAGTTGACTCACTGTGAGGTCAGAGATTGGCACCCTTATGAATGTGAATCCTATTGCATTTGCACTTGCACTGTAACTCTTGACATGCACTTTCAAGGTCACTGTTCTTCTGACCAGACTGACCCTAAACCTGAAGTACAAGTAGATTCCGACATGACCGGGGCAGCGCTGCTGACCTGCTGCCAACGGACCTTTGCTATTATGATTTATAAGTACTTGCAAAGCTGTAACGCTGTTCACAGACTCACAAATCAAACGTCCCAGACTGGCGCGGTGAGGTGCCCTGTGCCAGTCACGGGCGGCTCCGGCCCTCTCGCTCTCCCCCTCCTCCCTCCGTGTCTTTTTTCTCTCCTTGGATGGCTCGAAGATGTTGAGGCCCTTTGATCTATGGGTGAAATGTTTTGCTCAGCTTGGCGGGCGCCAGGCAGCGCACCCACCCACACACACACACACACATACATACACACTTGTCAGAGCCACCCCCCTCCCCCATTCCTTTTGTGTGAGAACGTGGTGGATTAGTGGCTGCTTGAGAGCTGCTAATGATGGCCTCCGTTTGATCTGCAGGGCCCCAATTACCCCTCACAGGATCACCCATCGGGACAGACCTGCCTCTGACCTCCGGCCTGTCACACACAGCCCCACCGAGGCGATTAGGGCATGTTAGCCTCACTACAGATTGTTTTTAAAGGGTTATACCTCATGAACTACCACGTCCTCCGTATTCCACAATTACTAAACTTATGGTCAGGATTGACGTGGTGTGAATCTGATTTTTTTGCCTAAATGTGACACAAATCAGATTTCTTCAGAAAAGTGCGACAACAATAATCAGATTATTCTGAACCACTTTCAAATAAAGTACATATTCGATACGTGGCCATGCAACCGTAATGTTCCAGTAATGTTTTATAATGTTCATTGAATTATAATGGCTCTGGATCAATCTCTTCTTGAAATAAATTGAGATGAGATTGTATGATTGTAAGGGGCGAAGAGAACTTTGAGTTTTGGATGCCTTCTGCCTTATGCATAAAGGCCGGAGCCAACCTTTATAAACAGAGACAGAATTTAGCAATAGGAAGGAGATATAGGAAGAAATTATGAGGCATTTTTAGTTTTTATGCTCAGTTTATGCAGTTGAGTCGAGACAAAAAAAGTGGAAAATACTGTGAGTGACTCAGTCCTGGGGACCCCAATCTCCATACACCTGCACCAGCACATGAGGGGTATATTAATTAACTAATGAGTTCAAAATGTGAATAGTGTGGTGCAACCAGAACTAGGGATTGGGAAACCGTATCTTAAGGCATTCTGATCACAGTTATAAAATGCCTATGTATTTTTATGGAGGAGAACTGGAGGGGGGAGAGAGGTTGATTTGTTTGTCTGGGTAACCAATGCGTGTGTGTGTGTGTGAGGTTCGGTGCATATTTATTTTGTTTTTCTTTGCATATGTGCATGCTACCGCCTGAGTATGTGTGTGTGTGTGTGTGTGTGTGTGTGTGTGTCAGCGAGTTTGTGTGTGTGTGTATCTAAGGAGGCATTTGAGTGGGTGTTCTGTGTTTGCCGTGAGGAGCAGCTACCTGAGAGATTAGAGTCTCACACCTCCTTTGTGTGTCTGGGCTGGTTTTGTATGTGTGCTGGGGGGTGGGGGGGCACAGAGAAAGAGAGAGAGAGAAAATAGCTGTGGGTTTGATTTTTGGTATTCACAATATTCACAGAACACAAGAAATTTCTACACTGCATAACTCAGTCTACAGCTGGTGAAGATAAATGCATCCTGTCAAAGCTTTTTGACAATAAAATCACTGTCCCAAGTTTTGCTGGTACTGCAACTCACACACAACGTGCTAATTTCTCACAGTGTGCTCAGTGGACACGTCAAAAGCACGCTTAGACAGTTGCCTGCTCAGAAGCTGTGAAATTACTTTATTTTCCGACATTAGCAATGTTACTTAAAGCAACAAATATTTTAACAGTGCATTAACAACTAATCTGTTTTATTTCACACATCATATAATATTTGTGGCAATTATACTTTCTAAATAAGTCCAATGCTCTAGGGGTGTAGTGGTAAAAACAGGAGCTCGATTTACTATGAATTCTGACAGATCACAATGTACCAGGATATGGTATTCAGAATATTTGCTTATTTATTTGTAGAATGTACATTTCTTGAAGAAAATTTGGAGTGGGCTTTGAGGTACATGGAGGTTATCACCTAATGTTTGGGTCCGAAGCACAACAGCTCTTGTATAACAATACAGATTGTTATAGTCTACCATTAGGTGGTTCCTAGGGTGTTTCCGGACATTACTGGATGCTCCGTGGGGTCACCACGTGTGGTCTCTACATATATTTGAGAAGTGAACCTGGAATTCAATTTTAAACAAGACTATGGGAGGAATAAACATAACTGTAGCCTATGATGGGTATTAATCACCATGAAGGCAGAATGAAACAATCAAATCCCATTTGAAAGAGAGAAATGCAAAGTGCACTAGTTACCATAAAGAGAGTAAATAACATCCCATAACAACCTGGAAGAAGTGGAATTTCTTCCATCAAAAATCATTTTGCCAAAGACCAGTCTTGCGGCAGACGCATTTAAACGTGCTTTGATCAGCACAACAGATCATCCTACCACTGTTTGTGCAAAATTCTAAATATTAGATTAAGTAAGTATTATATATTGTTAGTTCTGTCATGATTCCAGGCTGCCACAAGAGACAATGTGACCATAAACGTAAACTGACGTATACTGTAGCTTGGTAAAACAATCAGAAACTACGAGGGACATTCAGAAAGTTTCTGCACTTTTAAAACTCTATTGATGAAGAATTTGAAAAATATGTTTTTCTACATAATCACCTTCCTTTGTGATGCCAGACAGAACTAGTCACATGACACTCTGAGACACGCCCAAGTACTAATCTTCCAGCCTTCACCGTTTACAACAAAAATATATAAAAGTGCTGAACTTTTTTGACTGTCCCATGTATATCTCAAACTTTAAAGCCGGGTAAATGCTATTTCAGAAATGTTGGAGGTCTAAATGCGGCTTACGTGTGTTCAGCCTCCACTACATTCCTTGTATCCCCTTGTTGGGATGTCAGCACTCATCGACACTTAAATCTTTCAGGTGTTTAAACTACCTTTGGGGCAAAGGAGTTTTAATATGCGCTCTGGAACTCATTATCATCTAGACCCAGCCCTTGCTATACCAAGAAAGACACTTTGATGACCATGGAGCTGAATGTATACTAAACACCCAAAATCTTAGCAAGTAATCATTTTGTTGTTAAACCATGTAAGAGTTTTTTTTTTCTCACTAAATCAAATATTTGAAAATTCAGCTAAAGAGACGATGTCTCCAACCCTCTGATGAGCAGTGTGGATTTAGTTTGCTTAGGATTTAGTTGCTAAACCCGGGTGACACACTAGCTGTTGCTTCTTAAATGGCAAAGATCTGACAAGTAGGGCCTGCTGCTAAATGTGCTATCTACTGTGTCGCTTATGCAAAATTGAGAAGGATGGTGAGGCGACATGACACAACTTTGACACAAGAGGTGTGCTTGTGTGTGCGTCTGTGAAAATGCAGAATAATTTGTTAGAGAAGGAGCATGGATGAGAAGAGACTGAGGGAGGCTAGGACGGACAGATGGGCTGATTTCTCTCTCCATCCACACATCACGCCAAAATGCATTTTGGAGAATCCTCAAGTCCAGCAGTGTGTGAAGTGTGGTGGAGGGTTTATGAGTGCAGTGTGTGTACGTGCGAGGGTGATGGAATCTCTAGCACTGCTCGCTGTGAGTTAATGTTAAATCTTCAAGCTAATTTACACAACTTCTTAATCACCACTAATCTGTTAAGCAATTTTTGGTGTCTAACTTTCGCTTTTTTACTTTTGCAAAGGAGCTACAAAAGTTTAAAGCCCACCCATGAGCGTCATTCAAACTGCATGCTGACATCTCACATCACATTGACTTAAATCACTTTATGTACACTTGCTTGTGACAGTATGGCATACAGAGTAAAAACACAGGCAAAAGAACATTCAAGGACTAAATTCAAGCAAAACTGACTGTTTTAGCTACACAATGTACAGAGGATATGCTACTATTACTTGTCAGCTACGCTAGCCTCAAAGCTTCAGTCCAAAACAGTCTAACATTCCTGGCTGATATACCACATTTGGGTTTAGGGTAAAACTGAGCAAATCTGATTTTTTTACTCAACTGTTGCTTTCAGTGCTGCTTCTTGGTCAAATTGCAGCTGGATTAGTGATGAATGCGCTTTGTATTTGAACACCAGGCATTTAGCAGGGGAGCAATAAAATGTCTCAGTTGACCAAAAAAAAACTGTATTTGGCGAGATCTTGACATGTGCGCTCAGTCTAAGAGAATGACCTCATTACAAGACTGACATTTGAAGAGCTGGAGATGTTGGAATTTGAGAATGAGTGAGGGAGTGAAAGAGAGAGAGAAAGAGAGAGAGAAAGAGAGAGACAGGGAATCATGCATGTTAATGAGAACAAATGAGATCATCCAAAACTACTGACAAATATGTGAAGGCGTTAAATCATGCAGTGCGAGTGGACAAAAAAATGGACCGAACAGTGGGCACTGTCTAAAAAGACAAGCGGAAAACAGAGCGACAACCTAACTGGGATGAGTCAGACAGAGACAGAGAGAGAGAGAGAGAGAGAGAGAGAGACAGAGGAAACGAGGGATGACACACTCATTCCTCTTTCCTGGGTCTCCACAGTGGCAGGCCTGTGTGGTGTGTGAGCGTGTGTGTGTCCGGGCCCTGGGGGGGCTTCTCTGCGTGCCAGTAGGGGCCTGTTTGCTGGGGAAAGCATGCCGCAGCGCTCCCCGGAGAGGCCCTGGCCGTTTGTTGTGCGATCTTATCTGGCGCGTGCCTGGGCCGTCCTTTCCCACACTCTGCACCATGCGCTGCCAAGTGGGGGGAGGAGGGGAGGGGCCAGGGAATGCAGCAGAAAGCCCCTGCCTGTCAACATTACGCGGATTTGACAGCCATGACATAACGGCCCACACCCCACCCGTCAATACAGTTTCTCTCTCACACTAAGGCCCTGCGCCCAGGCCCATTTTAACCCTATAAGCTAAAGGCTTTTTATTCAATTATCTGCTCAAAGGTTTATTATTCGTCAGCTGTAATTAATTATCTGGTAACTGCAGTGCAGTTATGTAGTTATGAAAAATAGCACTTAAAGTGGTAGTTCAGCTAAAAAAGCAAATAGTTGATCAGTTGAGACATGCTTGATTTCCTAGGCACACAGTCAGAAGAACTACGCTATTTCATATTACAGTTACTGGAAGCTTTAGCACTGTGCAAACTGTCCCGAATTATCACACACGTGCCTAAAACTGTGTTAAGTAATATTATGTCTGACAAACTGTTTTCTATAAAAACCGATAGATGCAAGAAACCATTTAAGCACACATGCAAGTCTTTTTTGCCATTACTTTTCACGTCAACATGGTTAGAGACAAACACATGATTCATGCCTGTAGTTTTAATGATACTAATACTTTAAGGCTATATGCTTCCTTTACCTGATAGGTACATTAACTTCGAAGTTCCAGTGCAATATTAAACAAACTGCAGACAACAAACATGTCTTAGCTGATAGACTGGATAAGGGGATACAATGGTGTATATTTGGTTTTATTGACAAACTTTTCCTTTAAACTGCACCTCAACTACACTTCACCTTTAAAGCACCTCTTCACCTCCCTGTGCTTCTCTCTTTAATTCCATGTCTTATGCGATTAGGTCCCCCAGCCCGCCACTCCCATGAATGGGGAGTATGAAAACATTTCTGACATATTTGGAAAATCAAATGCTGGCCCATCCTGTGGGTGAATGCAGGCTTTATAGCAGTGTCATGCTGAGGCCAGCCTCTACAGGGGAGCCAGACTACTAGAGTGAGAATACTCTCAAAAGAGCACTCCAGAACACTGAAGTACAATGGTATGTGTGTGTGTGTGTGTTTGGGTGTGTGTGTGTGTGTGTGTTTGGGTGTGTATGTGTGTGTGTGTGTGTGTGTGTGTGTGTGTGTGTGAAGATTCTCTTTTGTATGCAGTTGCTCACAGAAACCTATTTCACAGAGTTATCGTCACACAAGTGTTCTGGCATGTTTAGCCACAGGTCCAGGAGTTCAGGCTAGAACAATAGAATCACTGCATAAATAACATCTCTATTAGTCCACCATTCTCGCCTGTCTTCCAAAACTGTTAAGAAACGGCAAACCATGACAATTAGATCTAGGCCTTCAGTTTGGACTGTAAATATCAAAATACAGTCAAAAATATAGGGAATCACACACTTTTAATACAGTTTTGTCTATTGTCTCCATGACCTTACCAGATATGACAGACATCTTAAGCTTGTAAAATACAGATAATTTTTATTTGAAGCTTGTTACCAGCATATCAGAATATATTTTTTCTTGAATGTTGCATTTCTAGAGTGATTCTTTCAGAAATAGTCTTGCCATAGAGTTGCCACTGTTTACATTCTAACTGAAACTCACTGGTTAGGCTGCCACTCATATTTAGAATCTGTAGGACCTCTGGAGGGCCTAGAGTGTTGCTTTTTCTACATAATCGGTCCCATCATTTCCAAAGGAAAAATGTGATTGGTTGTTCCTTTGTTATTTTCTAGTTATATTGGTGGTTAATTTGACTTGATGAGAAGTCAATCCCGCTAATGAAGTCCTAACCAATGGTTGAGCTTGCTGCTTACCTAGATACCATGGGGGAAAAAACTAACTGAATAATATTCCACTGGCCGTTTTAAGTATTTAGCTTTTTATTTACAACCAGAACTGTCACCTTACAGTAAGAAGGTCCTCGGTTAGGTTTGGAATTTGTATGTTTTCCCTGTTTTGCATGAATTTCTACTGGGTCCAAAAGACATGTGTGAACTGGAGATGCTTAATTTCCCCTTATGTGTGAGTGTGTACCTGAATGTGTTTGCCAATGTGTCTGCCCTGCAATGGACTATTAACCGGTTCAGGGTACTTTTTTACCTTTGGCCCAATGAATGCTGGGATCAGCCCCTGTAACCCTTAAGGGGCTCAGACAATGAATGGACCAAACTCCAAAACACAGTAATGAAATAAGTATATTATCACAGTACATACAGCATACATATGATTCTATGACCCTGTTTGCTCACCTTGGTCTTCCATGATGCAGGCTGGTAGGGTATAAGCTGTTATTGTCAATTATAGTGAATCCAGTTTTTCAGAATCTACAAGTGATAAGTGAACAATATCTTTATTGACCCATGAAAGAGATGCATTTTTGTATTCATTTAACATGCAAAAGTACCGTTCACTCTAATTCAAACAGACCACAGCTAGAGAGAGAGAGTGAGTGAGAGGGAGAGAGAGAGAGAGAGAGAGAGAGAGAGACTGCAGGTAGCAGGAGAGAAAGAATATGGCGGGGAAGGCATGGCGGTGTTTGTGTGCCTAAGTGTGTGTGTCTGTGTATGTGGGTGGGTTTTGGGGGGGTATGAAGGGATATATGATGTGTTACGAAGAGTGCAGAGAGCTGCTTTGGAGAAAAAAAGAGAGAGAAGGAAGAAGGAGAGAGGGAAAGGAGAGAGAGAGAGAGAGAGAGCAGGGCGGTCTCAAGGTCAGGCATTTTCTGCCCCTCAGTCTCTTCTGGGAGAGTGTGTGCCTCTACAGCCCGAGAGGATCGATACTGTTTACATTCGCTACCGTATCTCTTTTTCTCTCTCTTTTTTTATCCATCTCTTTCTCTCTCTCTCTCTCTTTCTCTCTCTCTCACACACTTTCTCTGCTTCAAACCTAATTTGACAGAGAGGGAGAGAGAGAGAGAGAGAGAGAGAGAGACAGACAGACAGACAGAGAGAGAGAGAGATGCTATGAAGAACAAGAGTAAGAGGGATGCCCGAGTGCCTTGGTTGTTTGTCTCATTTACTAACACAAACATGAAGACACCACACACACATGCACACACGGTGAGAGATGTAAATGCACAAAAACACGTGGAGAAAACTACAGGCTACTCAACTCCAATAAGCTCATTATGGACATCTCTCTTATTTCTCATGTTCACCGCACAAGCAGAGGTTTGGACTCTTGCAGCAAGAAGCAATTCTGCTTTTTGAATTCTGTTTCAAAAATGTCAGAGAGACTTTATCTGTTTTGTTTTGCTCTGAGACCTTGCCTTGTGTGATCTCTTACTAGTTACCTAGGGCATCTCTTTTCTCTCTCACACACACACTTTAGCTCATGACAGATGCCAGTTTTATTGTGTTGTTTTACGTTTTGCCAAATATTTGCATGTGAAATACAGTGCCAGAATTTTATTTAGATAAACATAAAAAGAATTTTTACTGTGTACATAGACTTGCACCTGGACTGTCCCAGGCCTAAGGGCTTACCTGTCTAATATCTTTCTCTCTCTCTCTCTCTCTCTCTCTCTCTCTCTCTCTCTCTCTTTCTCTCTCTCTCTCTCTCTAAATGCATTTGAATATAGCCATGCTTTCACCTTTCAAGAGGTATGTGATTTTTTCATTTTAAGCCAGATCAGTTATTCCAGTTAATGAATCCCTGGTAACATTTTACTAGAACCCTGACGCATAATATTCACCAGTAACTGTCATGCTACAGTGTTTATGTCCCGATCTTTTATGTCACCTCAATTCTACCAAACCTGGGAGGGTAAAAGCAATATGTTACATTAATGAACATAATATGTCATGACACCTCATGACAGTCTTTGACATCTTCTATGACATGTTTATTACATTGTTTATAACATCAATATTAGGCAGCAGTATTTATGTAAAACGTTACAGTCCTCTTATTATAATCACAGAAACCATCAGATCTTAGATTCTAGATGCATTTAGGAAAATCAGTTTTTTTGGCTTCCAATGGCCTATTGAACATTTACACATCAACAAAAGCTCATAAAGTGGACTGGAGGGATGGCATGACTCACACACACACACACACACACACACACACACACAAGACAGGATGATCACACACTCTCTCTGTCACAATTCCTCTCATCATGGCTGCCAATGGCTGCACCTAATCCCTTGCCTGGAACATTCATTAGCAGTCAAAGCTTTGTGCCCTGAGGCCCAGCCTTGACTTTCCCAGGACAATTAAAGTTACTTAGTTGAAGAAAAGAGGTGGGGTCACTGGGGAAACACGAAGAAAGGGAACCGTGAAAGGGAGGTGGGGGTGGTAGAGGGACGGAAGGATGCTGAGACTTTTCTATCCTCCGCTGCCAGCCTGGAGATGGTGGAGCTGGCGGGTGAAGGTAGGTTGCTTGTTTTCTCAGGGGACTAATTGGCCAATCTGTGGGAAAAATCGACCCCTGTTGTATTCTCGCTCCACCGAGTAATCTCCAGAAAAGCTCTTGCGCTGCCTGCTTGGTTTAACAGGCCACAGAATTATCAAATCCTATCCCTCCGGCATTCTGCTCCCTGCTCCCTGCCAAGCATGACATAGACTTGGGAAGCCGAGGTTGGGGGCAGGGATGGGCAATCATCGAGAGATGAACCTGCCTTGTGATTAGTCGCTTCTTCTACGGGCCTCTTCTTTACCCACCCCCTGGCTACACTAAATCCCATCATGGAGAGCCTGTGGTATCCTGTTAAGGGAAAGGTGTGATCTGTGTGGGACAGAGGCTGGGGGCTATGATAATCTCTAAGTTAGAGAGGCACCTCCTTATCAGGAAAGGAGCTCATTTGACAGATGTTGTCAGAGCCACACTGTAATCCAGTTAAAGAGGTGTGCTGAGGTACCCAAATCCCAGAGCAGGACTCTCCTCACTGAACCACAGAAGCACAGAAAACGCTGAAACATACAGGACAGAATTAGTTTTTAACTCGGTCAGAACCCCCTGACCTAGAGCCATCACCACTCCATGGTACAAGGTATCAATTGAACCTTCCTAGGTCCCTGTGAGGCACCTTAAAAAAAACTTTTTATACATTTTTACATTTGTATTGAAATAGACAGAGAATTTCCACTGAAAGTCCAGATTCTGAACTTTAAAATATATATGAAATCTTTTATTATGATGTTTATAATGTTTAGTCACAAACACCTAAGACATCATTAATAACGACCCCAGTAAATGTGATGAAGCTAAGTAAGTAATTTTTCATAACTACTTATTTTAATGGTTTTAATAACCATTAATAAACACGTATGTGCAGGAAATAACAATAAAAACACCAGACTTACACTTTAACGTTTATTACAGAACTACACTAAACTCTTAGGGTTTCAAGACTGACTGTCATCTTGTAATAGCCTTTACTGAACAAAAGCATCAAACTGTATATTGTAGCACTGACAGACTGCAACAGAATGTGTGCAACTGTCCCCCTACAATGAGAGCTGTAAACTCAGTAAAATGGGAGTTTTTAATCAGGCAGGGCGGTGACGTTTGATATTCGGCCTCTAAAAGAAGATGCAATCTCTGGATGATGATCTCAGCTCTGCGTGGGGGTTGATGGGGGGAGGGGGGCAGACAGATAAGCACTCCAGAACAGTGGGAGCACTGTTGTCACTGAAGCACATGCTCAACACTGACGGGATGCTTGAGGCGCAACAGGCACAAGAGAAACATTACCTTCATTTCTTCAAAGGAAAGGGAGTGAAGAAAGAGAAATGATGGGAGGCACAGTTCTGACCCCGTTTTGATTATAACTTGGCGACAAAGTTACAGCCACCTATGTTTCTCTTTGGCAAATCTATTCATGGGCAAGCTTCATAAAAAGGTCAGGGGGGCACATTCTTATAAGAAAAAATAACAAAATCATATTTAAATCTCATTTTTCCAATTACAGTTTACTTTTACATTATACATACACCTAAAGGTGAATGGAAAACTGGCATTTTGAAAGGCTTACAGGGCTTTTGAGGTACTGTTTCAGATGTAAGACAGTGATGAAATAATCCCATTTGAATGGGGAAAAAAGCTAGGATTGACCCCCACCATGTATCTTGTTAATGTAACAATGACAGCCCAAATAGGACTTTGACTGATAGCATAATCTATGTCAGATCTTTTTCAATGGCAAGTTGTCTCCACTAGGCCAGTGGGTGAAACCACAGAGTGAAACCAACTGTAATCCATTGGGCCATTAGTCTGGAGCAGGCTGGGTGGCTCTGTGGCAAGTGCTGAGGGTGAAAGTTGATGCTAGATCAGACCCAAGCCAGCCACTGTGTTCAGTGGGAGACAATGGGCCATGAATAGGTGGGGTGAGAGAGAGAGAGAGGGCAGATTGGGTGTTAATACAGCCAGAAGGGAAAGGGAATGCATGGCAGGTGCAAGGTGAAACCTAGAGAGAATGTGCTGGCGATGAGGTCATGTATGCGTACTTGTGTGTGTGAATGGCCCATGCCACAAAGGACATCAGACAAGACGGTCAAAGGCGGTATATGATGTCATGGGAACTTCCAAATAATTGTTAGGGAGAGAAAGAGTAAGGGAATGTGTGAGAAGACTGTCTATAGAATAGCCAGGGCAGGATGACTTTGTTTTTTCACTTGTTTGTGATGCATATGAAGCTCTGAAACCCGTACGGTGAATCTAATTTAAGCACTTTTTACAGTTTCTGTGTAAGCTGTTCTTCTAAATTCAGTGCACCTTTAACATGTATCATTAACTTGCATTTATCTACTGTTTGAAACCTCGGTGTTTAATGGGCTGTTTAGCTGTAGCTTTTGCATTTTGCCTAAAGATAAAAGAAAACTTGAAAAGGATAAGCAAACAAATGCATAAACACTTTGCGCGGCCACCAGCGGGTTGGAAGAAGGCTGTAATTCAGGAGGCTGAATCATTTCCAATGCTTTAGATCTCTCAGGCAGCAGCACTTGACCTTCCCTGGCACTAAAGGAATATGACAGCCGTGAAGCCTGGGAAAAAAGGGTGCAGGAGACAAAAGCCACACAAAGTGAAGCCTGGCACTAAATAGTTAGTTTGCAATCAATGTCAGTCATCTCTCCTATACAGACAGTTTGATTTCTACGTTTCAAATGAGGCATTTATTTTGGGGCCTGATAATAGGGCAGCAAAATTGAAATTGGCAGCTCGACAATCTACAGATAATAGTGTGCTGCATGGGAGATCATGTGAATGGTGCCTTTTTTTTTTAACCTCCCTGCCTGTTCAAATTGAGAAAGTGTGTGTGAGAGAGAGTAGACACACGCATAATTGGGTGCAAAAAGTCTACAAAATGAGGCTAAGTGAAAAGGGGAGAAAGATATAATAGAATATGTTAGAGGTAGAGGTAGCATGGTGGGGAGAGAGAGAGAGAGAAAGAGAGAGAGAGAGAGAGAGAGAGAGAGAGAGAGAGAGAGAGAGAGAGAGGGAGAGACCCCTTTAATGTTTCTGGCAGAGGTCCAGCTGAGGTCCCAAGGTTATCCTGGCTTCACAAACTCCCACGGGAAAGGTGGATGGATGAGAGAAGCCGAGGGGGGTGCGGGGGTGGGTGCCAGGGGGTCCAGGATCAGACCTCATGTAACCTGGAATGCAGCCTGGTAACCATGGCCTTATCCACCTACCACAGGTATTACTGTGATTTGACACATTTCCTTTATCTCCCTGAAACTGATCCTTTTACGACTCTAGAATACACTGCGTCTGGTTTTAGTTTTGTATACACAACTTCATAAATTGCTGATAAAAAAGATAGGCTGCCTATTCTACTTGTATAGCATACAAGTGTAAAGCCTTTTGTAGTTACTAATAAGAACTAACCTTGCATGAATTGATTTCTAACCATGTATCTACAAATCATTTATATACCCATAGTGTTAATAAACTCGCAAGTGTCTGTTTGTACAATTGTCATTATCTCTAATTATAATGTAATATATTGTGTTGGCAAACAATGTTTCTCTCTTTTTCTACTGCATGATTAGGGTTCTAGTCATCTTCAAATAATTTCCATAGCCGTAGTGTGAGTAAACACTTAAATATCTGTTTGTACAATCAACTTTGTCATTATCTCTAATTAAAATGTAATAGATTGTGTTGACAATAATGTTTCCCTCTTTTTCAACTGTAAATGATCCAAAATTGTTGCTGCACTTCAGTTAAATGTACGTCATTATGGATAGCCTGATAACGTGAGATTAGATGGGAAAGGGTAGATGTCTCCGTTGAAGCTCTCTGTTTGTTTACACTAAACTAGACCCTGTAAGAGATTATTATTCCAGCCTCGCTGACAGTTGTTGAGGACCCCAATCTTCAAAGCACCTCCCTTATCTGGTATTAAAAGTGCTCCCATGCAGAGGAAATAGGTACATTTATGCACCTGTAATTCAAATGCAGTGCAGGAACCAGTAAACAGGAACCAGTAGTGAAGATAGGAAGATAATGGAGTTCCATTAGTGCTGGCTGAAGCAAACTGGTAGCTGGGACATCCAAATAAATGGAAAATCCAGAATAAAAGTCTAGAAAACAACTAAATCAAACCAGTTGTTTGAAGCTGGAATATAATTTAGATGTAAAATACACAAAGGATTTGATAAACATAAAATATAATATGAATGTATAACTGTATAATACATTATCTAATGCATGTAGCGTCAACTAAAAAGCATTAACTATAAGTGGTTTTGAGCTTTTTTGTATAGGGTGTCATTGATTTAAAAAGAAATTAGATATTCACGCACAGAATTGAGATGTTTTAGGTGAAAACCACTGGTTTCTTATAACAGTGAAGAAGATGGAGTCTTGTTGTTAACATTTGGCTACTTGAAAATAAAGTGCCCCGGGCTTGTTAACTCACAAACCACCCAAACCAGCTGAGTCTGGCAGCCGGATGCACATCCTCAGTGACCTGTGACCCAGTCTCCACAGCCTCCTCCACATGAGCACACAGCCCCTGGTAGGCCCAGCTTCATAAGAGGGCACAGGAGAGAGAAAAAGCTTAGCTTTACTTCAATAGACTCCCCCCCCAGGGCACACGCTTCTCCCCAGCCTCTGAAGCAGCAAGCGCATGAGCGGGCCCAGAAAGGCTTGAATCACCAGCGAACCAGGCGGCTGTTTTGAAAAGCTCCCCAGCCGTTATTGAGTAAAACATACACTGAGCGCTAATGTCTGCGAGGCTGCTGGTGACCCTCAGTGATCTGTGTTCGTGTGATGTTTGTGTGTGTGTGTGTGTGTGAAATAGACTATGAATCAACGCTTTAGCACTCCCCTGCTTCTGATCCCCTCAGGCCCTCGGTGAGCTGGACTGAGTGGTGAGGCTGTTTTTTTAGTATGTGTGTGTGTGTGTGTGTGTGAGTGAGTGATTGTGTGTGTTCCACCGCTCACTCCAGTGTGGGGAGGCGGCACTGCGTCTGCTCCGTGGGAAGACTACTGGAGGGCTTCCAAAGCCACTCGTTCTCTCTCTCTTGCTGTTTCTCTCTCTCTCTTTCTGTTTCTTTCTCCCTCTCCTTAAAGGATTAGTTGGTTCTGATAGTTTGATATGTTCTCCACTAAATTTTCATCGTTCTTCTCTATTTCCATCACATCTAGCACATAAAAGACAATAATACTCACACAAACAAATGCATATGCACACATGCTAAGAAAACCAATTTTAACCAATCACACTTTTGGCTTACATTGAAACCGGTCTTTTTTTAACCTAACATCATTACAAAAGAGATCTGTCAAACCGTTCAGTTTCCGGAGGGCCCCTAAACCCACCAAAGTTTGTTTTTACCCTGACAGGATTTTATTTGCATGGTGAAGTGGGCTCTAAAACGGCTACCTCTGATGGCATTGTCATCCTCACATGACACCATTAAACTCCTGCTCCTGAGGGCCAAACCCTTCTGACATATCTGAATTGTAAACAGGAGCTCTCTCTTAGCATCCAGCGGTCACCAATGGTTTACACATTAAGTTTGCACTGTGTCTGTGATTGCAGGCTTGATTGTTTGGGAGTGTGCTATCTCCATCTTTCTCACGTACTTTAGCCCTGCAATCGGGAGCCCTGACAGTGTTATTGCAGTGCAGAGGTCCATAGTCAAGAAGCCACAATAAAGATATGACTGGGGCGGAGTGATGGGGAGTCTGTAAAGTCTGTTAAAAGGTGTGTGCGTGTGTGTGTGTGTGTGTGTGTGTGTGTGTGTGTGTGT
>JBBPCX010000114.1:16121701-16146165 GCA_037974365.1 Hydrocynus forskahlii | reverse complement strand
TATATGTGTGTGTGTGTGTGTGTGTGTGTGTGAGAGAGAGAGAGAGAGCGAGAAAGAGAGCGTATGTGTGTGTGTGTGTGTAGGACAAACCCCGTTCAGGAACTGCTGACTTAAGAACAGTTCAGAGCTCCGTGACTTGGACCTTCACGCAGCCCTTCACATGTCAGACAGATCTCTCATGCACTGACTCACTGACGCGATTTTAGCTTCTTCCGTTCCATCATCCCTACATTCAGCTGACATGTCTGTAGGTCCCAGTTTAGCTTTGATTAAATTTAACCATCCCGTGATGTGAGATCCCTCATGAGAAATGTAAGGGTGGGACATGAAACATCAGGTGAAAGGGGGACACTTCAAGGCATTTATGATTTCACATTACGCTCCCCAGTGTATTCCTTCAAAATGAGCAAAAACAAATATATGTGTATTCATTCCATCAGAAAGTTATCTTTATTTGTCTCATTTGAGGTCCACATTATTTAGTCTGCATTTCAGATGGTCTTCCTGCATCACTGACCTGTGAGCGAGTCTTCTTTTACTCAGTGAGGTCATAACAGAAAAAATAACTCCTATGATGTTGAGAAAGAAGTTCATTTTTATGAGATCACGTATTATTATTATTGCATATGGTCGTCCCTAGATCCGGTGTCTATGTCCCTGCAGTTCTGAGCTGTTCCTTCATAAGTTACTCCCCTCACACACTTTGAACACGTGTTTGCAAGAGTTTTGTGTTTTTTGTTTCCAGAGTTTAGGTGTTCAGTTCAGTGTTAAAGTGAGTTCCGTGCTCAGTGTTAAAGTGATTTCTGTGTTCAGTGTTAAAGTGAGTTCCGTGCTCAGTGTTAGTGGGTTCCGTGTTCAGTGTTAAAGTGAGTTCCGTGTTCAGTGTTAGTGGGTTCTGTGTTCAGTGTTAAAGTGATTTCTGTGTTGTTCTGTTTAGTGTTGTAGTGAGTTCTGTTCTGCAGGCTGTTCCATGTTAAAGTGGGTTCTGCGCTGTTCAGCAGGCTGTTCAGTGTTAATCTGTAACCGGGGGAGGTGTGTGTGGGGGGGGGATGCAGAGTTGGGGGTCGGGATCCCGGTCGCGCGCCATTGGCCGCCCGCTCACGCGGCGCCCGACCAATCGGAGTACGCCGAGCACGAGCCGTCCTCCCCTCGCACCGCGTGCGCCTCGCGCTGATTGGTCCGAAGTTACTGTGGGAAAGAAAGTTTGGGAAGTTTCACACGAGCCGTTCGCGTGCAGCGGGGGATATAAATACGCGCGCGCGGCGCGGGCAGGCGGTCGGTCAGTCTCGCGCTCGCTTCTTGCGTTTGGCAAAACGGCGAGAGCAGAAACACCGTGACACCCTCACCACAAACTGTTCAACTCTGGACGCTTTCTACGGGATTTCCCCTCTCATTCTTATTGAAAAAGACATATTTTACAGTCTGGAGTAAGAAGCCGAACAGGCGCAGCGCATAACGGCGACGGGAGAGCGCACACCAAGGATTTGTCCTTTTTACCCACATTTTTCGGGGATATTCTCCACAAAAAGATGCCTGCTGACATGATGGAAAAAAACACCTCTTCTCCGGTGGCCGCGACCCCGGCCAGCATGAACACCACACCGGATAAACCCAAGACTGCCTCGGAGCACAGAAAGGTACGTGCGTAATTTACCATGTGTTATTGTTGTGTGACATGTTGGCCGCTACTACAGAAACTGGACTGCAGCCAGAACGTTTGGAACACCACTTTTAACACGCTCTCTCGCTTTTTTGTAGTCGTCCAAACCCATCATGGAGAAAAGGAGACGAGCCAGAATCAACGAAAGCTTGGGGCAGCTCAAAACACTGATCCTGGATGCTCTGAAAAAAGATGTAAGTATGACACGCAGTGAGCTCACTGTTTAAATCATGCTGAGCAGACAGCAAGGGCTGCTATGTTTAGCCAGATCTTCTCACATACTGATCGCTTTCCATGCTCTGTCCTCTTCAGAGCTCCAGACACTCGAAACTAGAGAAGGCGGACATCCTGGAGATGACCGTGAAACACCTTAGGAACATGCAGCGAGCACAAATGACTGGTGAGTCCCTGTTTTTTTTTTTTTTTTTATTAATTCCTACACGGGCCTTTTCCATCACTTGAGGAGAACTTACTCTCCTTTGCAGTTTTTGTTGATAGTATACTACTACTGTTGCTACTGTTTATATAGAGCTTTTCCTACTCAAACTATTTTGTGTTGTTTGTAAAATTAAGGTCGTCATAAACATTTTGAAGTATGTCTGCCATGAGAAAATAAATTCAAGTAATTTCTTGGGGCCCTATGGTCAGTAGATTGATCCAAGTCTCTCTTGTTCTATCAACAGCTGCTCTGAACACAGATCCCACCGTTCTTGGAAAGTACAGAGCTGGTTTCAGCGAGTGCATGAACGAGGTTACCCGATTCCTGTCCACCTGTGAAGGGGTTAATGCCGAGGTCAGGACGCGCCTGCTGGGTCACTTAGCCAACTGCATGACGCAGATCAACGCCATGAACTATCCCACGCAGCACCAGATAGCTGCTGGCCACCCACACCCAACCTTTGCTCAGCCCATGGTTCAGATCCCCAGTGCCACACCACAGGCCAACGTGCTGCCCCTCAGTGGAGTACCCTGCAAAAGTGGGTCCTCCTCCAACTTGTCACCTGAAGCTACTAAAGTGTACGGAGGCTTCCAGCTTGTGCCAGCAACAGATGGACAGTTTGCCTTTTTGATTCCCAACGCTGCGTTTGCGCCAAGCGGCCCTGTAATCCCAGTGTACGCCAACAACTCCAGCACACCCGTTCCAGCAGCGGTTTCTCCAGGCGCACCATCAGTCACCTCAGACTCAGTGTGGAGGCCCTGGTAGAAGCAAAAGGACTCCTGAAAAGACTTTAACTGTTGACACTTGTTCTGTTTGTTTCAACTTTTACATTTTTTGTCTTTTTTTTATATGGAAATGTGTTTTAAGAAGAAATTTATGCACTATATTTGTATAGCTCAAAAGGGAGAGAAGTTCATATTGAAACAAGATTTGTATTGTTGATGTTTGTTCATTGCATTTTTTTATATTTGCGGTATCTTTTCTAACGTTGATGCCAAAGATATGATGAATGCTTTCAGAATATTCTTCTTTTTGGAAGACTAATAAATTTGTAAAAAAAAATAAAATGAAAGAAGTTTCCTCTGGTCTTTATAATGCAAAAATCACACACTGTCCTTTTTAAAAGTCTTTGCAAAAACTTAACTAAAGCCACTAAGCCTAGGCCTACCAAAAATAAAGAAAAAGGCCATTTTTACTGTAGCTGTTTCTCATTTGTAGAGTACTGCTCCGTTGAGTGATTCTGTTTTTGTAAATGTAAGCGCTAGATATCAGTGAACATTACTTCCAAAGTAAAAAGGACCAACTTTTGCAATTGAGCATGCAAGTCTGTAAAAGTAGATCTAAGTTTCTCAGTTTCTTCACGATTATTTGTTCAGGATCCTGCTCGAGCATCTTATTTATTTATACATCTGAGTATTTTAATGGCTGGCATGTAAGTTCAAGACGATCTCCAAACTTTATATCTATCCAAAAAAAGGCTGGCATTGTTTATGAACAGTGGATTAGTCTCTCTTCAAAAAGAAGGAGTTCACAGTTTATTTGGATGAAATACCAACCTTCCAGTATTAGATAATGAGAGGAAAGAGGAGAGAAGAAGCTTGGCCCACATGCTGCCATGCATCCTGAAAACTGGAAAGCACTGCTACATAACAAAAGGTACCCAATGAGCCAATTTGAACAATAGAGATTTCCGCTGGATTTTATTACATGGCTACATAGCGCCATCTAGCAATTTTGACCAACATTACACCACGGTCCTACACCACAGTCAGGACAGAGTCAATTTATTCTGCTATTATTACATGAGGAGACTGTCTTGGGGTCGATTTGAAAACGTGTTATCTGACACATGTTATCTGTTATCTAGTCAAACCAATTAAACAGACAGGTTGTCTTGTCTGTAATTTATTCTATATAAGTTTGAATAATGATAATATACTTTTATTCGTAATCACCCTGGTCGTTAAAAAAGTTCAGACTCAAATATTTTATATCATGTATCAAACTATTATAATTGGTTGTTATATAATTGCATTAAAGAAATAATAAACTCTCTCCCCCTGCAAGTTGAGGAAATCTCTATTTTCTGACACATCCATGAGGTTCCCAGGTGTGTCGCCTTCAGCCATTCCAGTGTGGCCATTCTCAGGAGGGGGTATTCCAGTTGTTTGCAATTATCAATCTGTTAAGAGGCACAAAGTGTGGATAAGTGTGTTCATTCTGAATTTCCATCACACCTTTTTTTTTTTTAACGGTACCAGGCCAGAAAGATTGAAACCACATGTACGAGGGAAGCCTTTGAGGACAGGCACGTCCAAGGCTGAGGCGTTTGTGTGCTGGATAGGGAGGTAGCGCATGGGATTCCTCCACAAACCTGCATCAAATAGTGCCACAGTTGTAAGAAAAGTAAAAGAAAAGTAGTAAGAAAAGTGCAAAAGTAAAAACATCTCAACATTTCTTAGTGTAATATAAATACAGCAGTAAAAGTAAGTACAGACAGTTCCTGGTTTCTTTATCATGAACTAAAAATCAACCTAAAGACCAGCTAATATGTTTTAAAAAATTCTCAAAGTATAAAAAAAAGTATAAAAATGATCGTATGACACCAACAATATTCAGAAAGAGCTTCCAAAACAAGCCCTTCAACCATTTCCTGTTTATCCAGGGGTCACAGCTGGATCCAGAGGCACGCGGCAGGACCTGAGCCACGTCCAGTCTAACCAAACTTCAGCATACATACATACGCACACATACACACACACACACACACCCCTGGAGGACAGCTTTACGAGTAGCTCAGGTTACTGCCCCAGTGACCACTCTGCTGGGGTGCCCGCGCACATGTCACAACATGACTGCGGGGTTAGCCACCATGCGTGTCAATTAACTTTTCCCACACTCTGCGCGCATGCAAGGAGCAGCAGAGGAAAGAAAAAAAAATGGAAAAAAAACTTAATCGAAAGACCCCTCTTTGCTTCCTCCTCAGCTCTTAAGTGCTACCATATGGTGTAATCTCTCTCTCTCTCTCCCCGTTTCTCTGACTCTCTGACTTTCTCTCTCTCTCTATCTTTCTGACTCTCTCTCTCTTCCCCAGCTCACAGTTACTACTGCACTGTCTTTGATTGCAGCCCAGACAAGCCAGGGCTTTATGATTTAAGCCCAGGGCTTGCTTTACCGTGGCCTGGTCTTACTCCCTGCAGCCACTGCTGCTCTCTCTCTCTTTCTCTATATCTCTCTCTCTCTCCTGTAGTTGCAGGGGAAAGGCTGTTTTCTGGCAGGAAATGAATAGCTCCCAGATGAGCGGAGGAACCTGAGAGGTCGTGAGAAAGAGGCGAACCCCCCTCCCTGCGGCGGCGCGTTGCCAGCCGGTGGGGGAATGTGGGAGACCGCCTCACCGACACACGCACACACTCCTTTACTGCCTCACTGAGACATACACACATTCTTTCACTGGCCCACTGACACACACTTACTTTCATACACACACATGCATATGTTACTTTTTTTTTGGACTCAAACATCCAGTTTCATTGGTATGGATCATTGGAGGTTCATCCTACTCACAGTTTTTACATTTAAACATTTATGCCAGTATTTAAAGAATCATTAATGGAAAGGATCTTTCAAAGGTGGCCCCTCTTGTGTTACGATAATAACACAAGAGCTTCTGCACCACACCATTCGAATGTCAAAGGACATTTTTTAAAGGCCGGACTGACTCTGTATATGCACTGAAACCACTGCCAAGTTCCATACCATCCTATAAACAGAATATCTATGTGGCGAGATGTCTTGTCATCACCTTCGGCTTCTTTATCAGTCTGCACGCAAAGTCAAAGCCCAGAAGCAGCGATGTTTTAAGAGACAAACACTGCCCAATTATTAGAGAGAAGCTGAATGAGCAGTGATTCAAACACAGCAGTCCAGACATCAATTTCAGTCATATTTTATTATTTTATAAATATTATTTTATTTTTACCCCAGAAAAAAGAAGGAAAAAATGCAAATGTGTTACATTTTAGCACTTGATGAATTTTGTTTCAAAAAGAGCTTAATGATGAAATGATTGTTCACCATTTTTGGATTGAGATATTACTTTAAGCTCATACAGACTTCAGTTCCTCATTTGTTCAATCGCATAACATACAAACTTGAGAGTGGTGGACCATAGTTATTAGAACTAGCCCTCCACTTTGGTAAAAAAATTAGGAAAAAAGAAAACATACTTCTGTTTGCCTGCCTATGAGATTCTAGGCCTAACCAATAGGAGAGCTCAGTTAGCTAGGAAAAACAAAGCTGATTGGACAAAATAGCATACAGCATTTTAAGCGCTTTATTGATTTCAAACAGGTTTCAATACGATTATTACTCCAACACTTTAAATACGATCATGATTCTGTTGAATAAAAATGAACTACAAATCACAATTATTTTTTTCATTCCCACAAGACTGATGAGACTTTCTCCAAATGCCTAAAAGGCCATGAGGATTCTCTGCAGCATTTCAGTGTTAAGAGGGATTTTTAGTAATATACTTATTGTAGTTGGTGAATAATAAATCCTATCATTAATAACTGAATGGTAACTCTAGACCTAATTTCTAAGCAGGAGGTGTAAGATATACTGATTGAAGCATCGGGTCATGAAGGTATTTTAAGTCAAAAAGCACAAACACCTCTATGGGTTGTATGAGCATACACATACACGCACAAACTCTGATGCCTGTTCTTACATTGCTTTTTCCAGCTTCTACGTTTTTAAATAGAAAAAAAGACGCAAAGATCAGCATCACCTTTTTCTTGT
The DNA here is from genome assembly GCA_037974365.1 of Hydrocynus forskahlii. NCBI lineage: Eukaryota > Metazoa > Chordata > Actinopteri > Characiformes > Alestidae > Hydrocynus > Hydrocynus forskahlii. Next base: position 16,139,263 of record JBBPCX010000114.1, on the reverse strand, counting down.
ACAGTATTATATTGTAGATCCAGTAATAAAGCACCAGAAAGTTACAATACACTCTGTTTTGACTAATCCTGTGCGAATTGAATACTTGCTCACTATACCATCCAACACATTTTAGTGCACTGTTTACTTTAACTTTGCCTACAAGACATCCTTGGGTAGGTTTTGGGTTCATTCACTGGACTTTGCAACTTCTGATAAAGATGCTTCAATCTCGCCAAAAGGTTCCGTGTGTCTCTGAGACAGAGGAATGTGAAATGGCATTATCTCCCCGCCTCTCACACCGTCCACGCAAAACGGCTTAAGCTGCGCCATGGCTTCCGTGGGCCACTGCTTAATCCCCTTTCCTGAGGAAAACCAGTGGCGGGACTGCTACATTGCTGGGCAGCGCGATAATGCACCACTGTGACAAGCAGCTAAAGTGCCATGCATGCCACCTTTGTGTGTGTGTGGGTCTGTGTGTTTGTGCGTTCCACCAGAACTAGCAGAGAAAAGCTGCTGCTCTTGCCCACTGTCACTTTGTAGAGCTATTTGGTCGCACACCCACAGGTTGCTGTTATCACCCTCTTCTTTTGCATCAGACATGTGATGAAATGGGCCTGGGTAGTGCAGTGCGTTCTGAAGTGGGGCAAACATGCCAAGCTTGTCATGTGTGTCATCTGCTTAGGAAATCTTGCTCTTTCTAGAGTTATTTGAGCGCTGTTATTCAAGGGAGCTAAAAACAGGAAACCCGTCTATACACCACATTGAAAACATATGCAATGTCTAGGCGGCACATTTTATTTGGAGATGCCTGGTAGGTTTTTATTTAAGATCACAGTGAAACATACAATGGAGACTGCCTAGCAGGAAAGAAGGAACTGTAATATCCTCACAGCATATGCAGTTCTGAAGTAGGTTATTGCTTCCTAGGGAAAGTAACCTCACTACTTATAACTTTACTTTTACATTTGAAAAAAACCCCACAAAAACTTTCCAAAATCCAATAGTCTTATCAGTACTTATTTAGCAAGAAACAGTCCATCACGGTAAATGTTTTTTTTTTTAAAGGCAAGTGACACTATACACTATTCTTGCCTTTGCTCGGAAAAATCAGTCAGTCATGCTTGGTTAAAACTGAGCAGCTGATGTTTGAAAACCTAAAGTCTAGTATGTAAAAACAGACCAAAAACTACTGGCTTTCTGTTTTTTTAATGAAAATTCAGAACTGCTTCTTCTTTAGGTGAAGTCAGTGTCTCTCCTATTCAGCAAATGGATCTATATCCATTGGATCTTTATTTCAAGTTTGCAGAAAATTTGACAGATTTCTTTATGATGTTGAGAAGTTGTTTCCTGTGTTAACTCTGCACTGCTCACATTCACAGTCAAGTCAGCTGACACACACAAATAGCACACATAAATTATATCTGTGTTCAGGTATTATTACTGTATAGGTAAAATTTGGAGAGGAGGGTGGGGTTGAAATCAGCATGTGAAATCGAGCAGTTTTTGTTGACACTAGCCTTGCCAAAAAGGGCATAATGGTCAAAGGGCCACATATCTGTGCACCAAAACCCCCCTCCACTTTCCCTCCAAATATGTCTGGTGCCAGGTCAAAATGGAGAAACAAAATCCTGAATCAGAGATGAATGTGTAATGTGTCATTTGAAAGTTCTGACCATATGCCACTCTCAATGTATAGTCTCACTTGTTGCCACCTAGTGGTGGCTATTCAAAACCACTTTAAGCCCACAGATGGTTCAGATTTCCAGTTTCTAAATCTCTTTTTATATTTATTTATTTTTTATATTTTATATTTATTTAATTCTTTTCAGTGCAATTTAAATACAATTGTAATTTAATTTTAAATTACAATTGTATGAAGCTGAAAAAGGTTGAGAACCATTGCCTTAGAGGTTTAGACGGAGAGGCTAGAGGTTTAGTGGAAAAAGCTGTCACTTTGCTGGTCTCCTATATATTATCTACAAATGTCCAAACTGTAGAAAACCTCAATGATTTTCTGCAATAGTACAGGGGTGTAAACGGGTTACACCTTTGTGTAAAAAGGTGCCACAAAGGCAATGCTATAGAAGAAATTTTAGTTTCCAAAATATCCACATTTTAAAAGTGATGTGTGAGTGTGAACAACCACTTGAAGTTACAAATGATATTACAATTTAAGGGTTACAGCAATTTAAAGGTCCTTCCAAGTACATTTAGGTTGTGTTCCAAGAACATATTACATTCAACTTTAAAACTCAACCCATTTGCAAAAATGGTTCTTTTAAGAACTATCCACTGGAAGACCTTCAGGGAACCAAAATACTTGCATGAACCATTTCTGGCACCTCTAAGATTGGAGGATTAGGTTTAGGTTCTAAATGGAAGATAAGGTAAGTGTTTAAGTTAACGCTTAGTTTAACAGAATATATAACAGAGCTTAAACAGGGGGAGCAAATACAAGCATCTGATGTGACAGTTAAGCCCTGAGTAGACTACACATGCATATATCATGCCCACAATGACCTACAATTTTTCATTAGCCACACTCATTTCACCATTTCACAGCACAAACACCCACGTGCGTAGCTGTAGGGCTTACAGTAATCATACACCAAAATATTGAGACAACAAAAAGCATTGAACCATTTGTAAGCATATGGTGGACCTACTTCTATTTGTGTGGTTTGGATTCTCAAAATCATTGGCCTGATGCATCAGTCATAATCATCATCACCCTCTTAAACAATCAACACTACACAGTTGAGAATAGCAATAAAAATGTGTGCTTACCTCTCTGTGTATTTGTTCAAAAAAGCCTACAAAGCAGGTGTCTCAGTCTCATTTACCTTGCTTCTTACTTTACTACTATACTTAACTCCACAAAGCATGGCTGCTGCTAACAATACTTTTCTTATCTGCTGTGCTGTAATTACTGCAAACTTCTTGATCTGCTGAAACAACTTAGGCCCATATTGGGTCCAACTGACCTACTGATGTGAAAAAGATTGATTGTCCTTTGGACATTTTACCAGTTTCTTTCCTGTTGCTGGTTCATTTGACCTGTTTCCTCCTAATTGCTTGTTCAAATCAAGCCTTATTTGTAAATTTGACAATGCTCGACACTATTGGATCAGCGTATTACCAATAGCTGCTTGATTTGCGATGCAGAAGCACAGTACCACATGTTTAAAACAGGGGAGAGAAACACCAAGGGCACTTAGGCCGGCCAATAACACCCGCAAGGAAAATCTTATGACATTACTTTTGTTTATACGAGTCAGACCTGTACGCGAGTTAAACGGCTTTAGTCTGCGATCTCACTGCCCATTTAAGAGGGCAGCTTAGCTTAGTGACGGCTGTTGGATGTTATGTTTACATCATTTTATAGCCTCTTGTCTTTTCTTAAGAGGAACTGCTTTAGAGAAACCCCAGGACCAGCACACTCTTTGATGGCAGACAGATAACCTTCAGTCCCTGATGTGGTTCTGGATTTCATCTGACGTGTGCTATCACTGCAAGCCCAGCATTGTCAGACCTGATGGCCTTCTCCCTCTCGGCCTCTCTTTAAGCCCACCTGCACGGCTTCAGTCATCTCAGTTTCGCATGATATTCCCCAAAGGAACAGTCAAGCACAATGGAGAACACTCTTGGCAGGAAATGAATCATGGCTAAATTTTCACCTAGCATGGTAAACATATTCTGTTTCAGAGAGTGTAGTGCAGTACCTGATATTCTTACAACTGAATATTTCTTCTAGACTGCTATTTCTTACACTTCTCATGGGTTGTGGTGTTGCTCACATAATATTACTTATATAGGGTTATTTAGGCATTGATGACCATCACAGTGTGCTGTTGGTTTGTAGCACTAAAATCCCATCGGAGCTGGTCAAGCCGCAAAGCATCTCAAACATTCTTTTTTCTTATGCCCCCAAAAGTGGTAGATGTCACCAATGGTCTCAGAATAATCTACACTGACTTGAAATATGCAGCATCATTGAAAGCTGGCCCCTGTGACTAATGGCTTTATAATCTGCCTTTGAGGTGTTCTCCGGCTCAAAGCGTCATCAGAGGTATTCAGTTTGTGTTTTAACCTCCTGAGGTCAGAGTCTGCTTTGATTAGCATATATTAGTTGCCTCTGTGTATTAGGCATGGAAGAGTATTAATAATTGTCGATTCCTATTAACATCTTTGTGCAGCTTAAATGATTGATGTGGCAGTACCCTATGAATAATTTGTGAAGGGTATTGTTCAAAAGATTTCTGACACTTCTAATTACAGATCTGTTTCCTGATTTTTTGCACTTACAGAATGTAGAATAATTATTTATTTAGTTTGATGTCATTTGTAAATACCATGTAACAAATGAATGATTTCAAGGTGAAAGAAAAACACTTTCCATTTGAATTACAAATATAAGTAGCAGTTCTAGAATTTCCTTAACGTGACTCATCTTGAAAGTTTGTACTCTTTCACACACACACACACACACACACACACACACACACACACACACACACACACACACACACACTCACAAACAGAATATGTACATTCTTTGCTGTTTTAATATGCACACTGTCTAAAGACCTCACTGTTCTGCATTTCAATGCTGCATTCTGTAAAAGTGTAGATGTGCCATCCAGTAAAGTCTTCCCTTACATTAGTTTTATAGATGTTCAGAGGAATCTCATTCTATAAGAACCTCCTTTCACACCATGCTGTTAAACCGAAGCCCCTTTCCATAAACGTTTCAATGCTACAGTTAATTTTGCAGCTTAAAAAAGAGAAACCTGTAAAATCAAACCTTTTGTTATAGTAGCAGCCAAACAGTTCCTGTAAGGATCCTATGGTGTTTAATGCTGTACTATATGAGACTGAGCCAGACATATAGAATTCACACTAGACTGGCTTCTACTGTGCCGCTTGTCCTGCAGACTAGTAACCATGGTGAGATGATTATATGGTGTAGCAAAACACAGTGGGGAGAAATAGGTAAAATCTTAAGTTTCTCAGCTTGTAATTGAAGTAAAGAATGTGGAAGGCAGTGAACAGGTGGTCATCGCAAAAGCCCAGAGAGGTGAAATCATTCAGCGGTGTTGATTTCACTGATAGGACCCAAAAGATTGTTTTCCGCCTTGTTCCCAGGGAAGCGTGAAAAGATTCCAATGTGGCAGGACTCGTGCCTGCATGACCTTGGGCGGGATATAAGGAGGGAAATTCCACTTTTTTACTCAGTGGCTGGTCTGAGGAGGTGGTACTCCTACCTTCAACTGATTTCCAAAAAGGCTTCAACCCACCTGTCTCTGGACATCTGTCTTCAGCCACATTTGACTCACAGATCAGGTCATTCAATTCAGCTCAGTTCAGCTAAGTTTATGTACAGCATGGTGTTCGGTACACGCAATACAAGAAGTGCAGGACCGAACAGTGTGGACACTGAAGAACAGTGGCAAATGATAAGGGCAATACCAGGTAACAAGGCTAAAAGTAATGCATTACAGAGATTATTTTTTTCCTGTAACAAATTACAGTAATCACAGTTCAGTTGCTGACTTAAAAAGAATATAATTACTTTCATATATCATCTGCATTTTAAAAGTAATAAAAGTATTACTTCTAAAACATGTTGTGTCAGTTTAATCCATATTGTCCCGTATGTAATTTGTGTGTGTGTGCAGCTTGCATCAGCTGACTGCATGACTTTGGACTGTGAACATCAGCAATACAGTGCAAGCATGGGGTTAAAAAAAATAACAAAAAAAACTTTCCACCACTTCAAACTTCATGATCAGCCTGCTGAATCAACTGTTTCTTCTAATGTAAACTAAAGGTAAAGAGGTAAACTAGAGGTAAAGAGGTAAAGAGACCCTCAACATCATTTAAACAATATTTCATTCAGAAGCAGCTCTGTGAGCTTTACATTTTATTCATAAAGATTGCATTTGGGGGCAGCTGTTTATATTGTTCCTGGGTGTTCGTGAAGCATCAGCCATTCATTTAAATTAAGCACTGAAGAACTGTGTCTTGTTCAGAGCAGAGGCATGAATATTGAGATGCTTTTTAAATGATAAAATTAAAGTATCAATAGGAACGGCTGAAGTTTTGTCAAAATGAAAACATTTCTCCTCCTACAGTTGAAACCAGAAGTTTACAAACACTGTATAAAAAGACACACAACTTATGTACTCAGTTTAAATCAGACTAAACTTCTATTTTAGGTCAGTTAGGATTACCAAAATGATTTCTATTTGCTACATGCCAGAGTTTTTTTTTGAGAATTTTATTATTTTCGTCAAAGTCAAATGTTTACATACTAGCTGATGTCTTGAAATGTTGCTTCAATATTTCTACATAATATTTCTTTTCTCATGATGCCATCTATTTTGTGAAGCGCATCGGCCCCCCCCCTGCAGGAAAACACCCCCACAACATGATGCTTCCACACCCATTCCTCACAGTTGGCATGGTGTTCCCAGGCTTGTAAGCTTCTCCCTTTTTCCTCCAAATATAACGGTGGTCATTATAGCCAAACAGTTCAATTTTAGTTTCATAAGACCACTGTACATGTCTCCAGAAATTAAGGTCTTTGTCCCTGTATGCATTTGCAAACTGTAATTTGCCTTTTTTAAAGTTGCTTTTGCAGTAATGGCTTCTTCCTCGCTGAGTGGCCTTTCAGCCCCTGTTGGGACAGGACACATTTCACTGTAAATAATGACACTCTCTTAAAGCTTCATCCAGCATCTTCACAAGGTGTTTTGCATTTGTTCTGGGGTTCACACCAGTTCACACCAAAACTATGGGACACAGAACCCATCTCCTTCCTGAGTGGTATGATGGCTGGACATTCCTATGGTGTTTATGCTGGTGTATAATTGTTTGAACAGATGAACATAGCACCATCAGGGATGTGGAAATAGTACCCAAGGATGAACCAGACTTGTGGAGGTCCACAATTCTCTTCTTGATATCTTGGCTGATTTCTTTTGATCTTCTCCTTGATGTCACACAAAGAAGCAACGTGTTTGAGGTGTGACTTAAAATACATCCACAGGTGTGCCTCCAATTAACTCATGTTGTGGACTAACCTATCAGAAGCTTCCAACACCATGACATCATCATCTGGGCTTTCCCAATTTGTTTAAAGGCATATTGTTCTTAGAGTATGTAAACTTTTGACTTTGACGAAAATAATAAACAATTCTCTAAAAAAATTCCCTCTCTCATTATTCTGGCATGTAGCAAATAGAAATAATTTTGGTAATCCTAACTGACCTAAAATAGGAGAAGTTTAGTCTGATTTAATTTTAGACAGTGAGAAAAAAATGTAATGGCTGCATCCGAAATCGCATACTACTTGAGTAGGTACTACATTTGAATTTGAACATACTGCTCTACCGTTAAAACAGTACGTTCTATATAGTATGAATGAGGGTAGTATGAATGAAATTCGGATGTACTACATCCGCTGTGCTGATGTTGTCACATGTCATGTGTCGTCACAACAGCGCAATTTTATATTTAATGCATTGGCATTATTTTTTACCTTTACAGTGGGCATTTTCTCACAAGTGTAATTTAACCACAATGATCAACATTTTCCTTAACGTACTTACACTTGAAAAGATCCCAATACTTTTGTCTATTTAGTGTTTATGCATAAATGTCTCATGATTACAAGTCAAAAGTTTGAGGAAGAAATAAACAGGTTATGGTTGATTTAACACATCATATATCCATACATTTGTATTTTTATTCGCATTCGCTGAAATTGGGAGTAACAGTCAACAGAACATTTTGGTGTGCATACCTGTGCTATTTCTCACTTATTAGCATCAGGTGATATTTCCAATAAGCTTGTCTTTGCTAATCTTCTTGAGTCACCAGAATCACCACTGCAAAGACATAAACAGCAAGCTATTAACTATTATATTTATTTAGCAGTTAGCTAACACTAGCTTGAACCCAGATCTCACACATGGTTAGATAATGCTAGTTTGCATCTAGTTTTTACACAGCAAGCTTAGTTCACCTTATGAATACAAATGTGCCTATGTTGCTACAATATTTTAAGTCACTTAAAAGAACATAGAACATAGTTCAGCTGTTTGTACATAATAGTTTGATGAATACAGACATTTACAATTAGAGGGCTGGCTAATATTTGGCAGTTGGTGCCAACAGCTACTGTGACCATTTTATCAAATGTGAACACAGCCCAGCACACAGTGTGAACAGCATGCATCTGTCTGCATTTAACCCAGGCATCCAGGAACACAGCGCCCAGGGAGCAGTGTGTGGGGACGGGACCTTGCTCAAGGGTACCTCAGTAATGACACTAACAATCCTAGGATTCAAACCCACAACCTTCTGATTGCAGGGGGCAACTCCCTAACCACTAAGCCACCTGCTGGTAGCTGTTCCTGATCAGTCTTATAAATGTAATCTCATTTACTCATAAACATTGTTTTACGACTTAATCATCTCATCAGCAATAACAGGAAAATTATGTATAATATTCACAAATGTCTCTTATTAAAATTGACAAACTGGCTTTTCTTTTGCATCAGACAAGAAAGGCAAGTCCTTGGCAAGGATTCTTGCTTGTGTTACATATTGCAAAATGGAATGGTCTTCCAGGGCCACGTCATCACGTCATCACAAAAGGAGTTCAAATTTGATGGAAAATCTCTACTTTGCTATCTTTCTATGTACAGAATTACAGTATAGCAAGAGAATCATTGATGTGAATGATGTAATCAGGAAAAGTACAAGTTGTTTTTAATTAAATGCTATTGTGGGAGCTGAAAGCAAATTAATTTTGCATTCAATTTATAATATATTTTTATTCTATACTTGATGTAAAGTGATTGGTTTCATCCACCAGTGTTTCTTATGAACACTGAAGGATACTCCGTTATTACTCTTGAAAATCGTCAGAATGTAGACCGCCTTTAATTCACATGTCTAGAATTTTTGCCCAGCTGGATATCAGCCTAGTTTTTGGAACACAGTATATGTTAAGGCATTTATTGCACACTGTAGTTCTTGTTTGTCACTTCAGTTTCACTTCACCTCTTACGAAATCTGGACACAATTTTGTTGCAACTGAATTGTGCCATATGCTAGATGTTGTCTAGTTGCTTTTGTCCATACACATTGCTGTCCACAGGCTATTTCGCAATTCAATTCCTGCAGTTTGGTGAAACACAATGCAATGGAACAGTAGGCAAAGCAATGTGCATGTGAGGGATTTCCCTCACATTTTCCTTTATTTGGCTTCTTTTCAGCAGTGAATGGAAGACAGCAGACAGGCAGGGGCAGCAGAGTGAACGTGTATGAGGTGAGGAAAGAAGCACAGCACAGGCTCACACACACCCTCAAGGCTTCAATGACAGTGACTTGAAACAGACTGAAGTGAGGACCTGCAGAGTGAAGTGAGGGCCTCTTGAGAAGGGTATATGGGGTGTGTGTGGGTTCGTGTGTATGTTTGTGTGTGTGCACATCATACATTTTTTAAATGTCTTAACTTCGTTGCAAAATCAGAGGAAAACAAGCCTAACTTAAAATGTCTGAAGGAGAAAAGTGACTTTTTAAAGTTCTTTGTTACAAAAGCAACATGTTTTAGTTATATTTTTAACTGAAAAGGTTTTAGAGGATTATGGTTAAGGTTCTTCGTATTGCATTTCGACAATTTTAGATCTTCACTAGAAAATCCACAATGGTAACTTGAAATTGTCCTAGATTATTTTTAATAAGGCATCTGGCATGTGATGTGTAAAAAAACACCCATATATATATATATATATATATATATATATATATATGACTCCACTCCACAGTATACAAACAAGTGTGTATATGTGTGCGACTGGGTGGGTGTGTAACCATAAATTCGTGATGACAGACCACCATGGTATTAGTTGGTGGAGTTAGGTGCAAGATAAATGCAGGTTTTTTGGGGGGTTTTCTTTTTTTGGGTGGAGTTAGGGGTAGTAGTAGTGTTTGTGAGTTTTATTAGGTTTGGATAGACAGAAGAGACAAGGGTGAGCATAGTTGTGTGTGTGGTTCTGCTCAAGTGAGCCTGAAGAATGCCTGTGGACCCAGAGCTGGGAGAATGAGCCCCTTTCATCGCTTCTTACACAGTCTCGCTCTCTCTCTCTTACACACACACACGCAGGAAGCTGTAAAAAAAGATGCAGGCTTACTGTCTTCCCTCCATCCCTGTTAACTTCACCCTCCATGTGGTGAAGACTCAAAAACCCGCACACATGCACCAACATGCTTGCCTATGTCACAGGTTCCCTGCTTAAGAGCTGGGTAATTGCTTTTAATTGCCTCCATTTTGCCATACTTTTCAGTATGACTTTGAAGTTTTGATGGAGACTTTTTGACCTTGTCTGTGTGAGTGTTTGCACACTATTTTAAAATAGATTCTTGATACAGATGCAGATAGAAAAATGCTCTCTCATGGATCATTTCTTATCATTGCTTGCAATCTAAAGATGTAAATGCAGTAACAACAGTATTTACACTCTTACAGAAGCTGTGGCACTGTTGCAGTGATTGTATTCCTTTCATCCTTAAGAACTGAGAACCTTCACAGAAAGACAGCGTTATCAGCCCTTTGAAAGAAGAGCTAGAAACACACATTACTGACATCATGTCCTAATATCAAACACTGTATTCACTTAACACAGTTAGTCTACTAGGGGTCGGTTACTGCTAAACTAGTAATGCATTCATGCCTTTGGCTGAAGCGCTCATTCACAGTGAAAAGCAGCAAGTGGTGAAAAGCAATCAACAATAGCTTTGCTTATTGGAATCTTTTTGCTGTCAGTGTTAAACAACAGCAGCCCTCTTTATACCAACCAAGTGATTGCAAATAACTCTAAGACCTAAGACCAGCGAAAGACCTCTGTATCTTGGAAAAGTGTTATTTTTGTTTCTTAAAGACTGTAAGGCAGAACATAGGCGATGGGCAAAGACGTGCAGACCAGTTGGAGTCAGGGCTGTCAGGATGGACCACCTGCGTAGAGCCCATTTTTCCCCTCAGGATTATCCCGGGTGTGTGCTAGGGTGTTTGGGGGTGGGGGGGGTTTACTGGTGGCAGAACCGGGGAGGAGAGTGAGTGGCGTGGAAAGCTGAGCTGGCGTGAGGTGCCAGGGGGGCTCTGCCACATATCGCATCCTCCCCAAGCTGCCCCCTTTTACAGCCGCTTTGGTTCCGTGCTGCGTGGCTGCCAACCCGCCTTTCATGGGCCGGCTGCCTGGGTTGTCTCTCCAAGGTGGGTGCTCTTTCTCATTCAAAGCAGCCTTGCCGAGTTACCACAACAGCCCCACACAAAGCCTCAAAGACTCTGCGCTCACCCCCTCCTGCCCCACGCCAAGCTAGGCACAACTTTCCCACCAGCGGTCGAGGATGTATGCTTATATATTAATGTGAGGAAGCTAGCCCATGTCTCCCCACGTCCTCTTGTTCACAGAGGGTACATTCCAAGGCTTTATGATCTAAAACCTTGAGAACTGAGGACCCTCGAGCTTCTATTTAAATTGAAGTGATAAGTGTGATCTCCTGCTTTGACAAGCACTCAATGAGCACTCAAGTTAAATGCTGCATCCTTCTTTCCAACGGTTGCAGGATTTTTTTTTTTTCCCCCTCAAGCCAGTCAGTCTTCAGAAATGGAGTATATAGGCCTATTCTAGGATAAGGCACATATTTTATGGAGTTGAAATGTATCCTATATTAAAAGAAATCAGAAGTACTATTTTTATTAATGGTATTTAAAGATTATTAATGCTGAAACTGAAAGTAGATAGCTATAAAAATTGTATTACACAAATTACCTATTTTTCCTTTACAGTATTACCATAAACAACATTTATAAACATACCTTACGTACTCTGGAAGTAATGTTATAAAAGCAGTCATGTGTTGGTTGTAGTCGTAACAGTTCTGAACTGAAACAGGTTTTTGTCTCGCTGACCAAGCACATTGCTTGGTGTTCAGTGACAGAGTCCTCAGGCACATATGTACATAGCTATGTGGTTACAATTGCTGTTAAATATGCTCAAGCCACAAAATTACAGTTGCTGTTAAATTTGCTAGAGCCATGGTATGAAATTCCAAGCAGTCTGCAGTTTAATACACATGTGATGTAAAAGATGAATGAAGAATCAAGGACAAAACTTTGCAAAGAGCAGGCACAGTTCACTGCAATTGGAACAGATAGTTGCTGTAACAAAACACCTGGAAAAAAAAATAGTTCTCCAAGCACCACCAATTTATGCACATCCAAGTGAACGATTTTCTGCCATAGGAGGTTGCTGGTGAATGGAAATGTCATGATGCAGTGCACATAACGCTCACCTCACATCGGCAACTATTTTAACATTAACTTCATTTTAAAATTGATTTCTTTTGTTGAAAATGCATGTGGTTGGCATGTTGCACATCTCACATTAAGCTTATGTTTAATAATATAAATCTGGGGTGTAAATCTAATAATATAAATATTTTGAGCTGAACCCTGACACAAACAAAACTGTAGCTCAGAAACCTAAGTCTACACTAGTTGGTGGTTCTACATTTTGAAAATGTCTATTTTTGGGAAGGTAACAGTTGGTTAAAACATGACAGCTTAGTGGGACGTTGAAAATAAAGCTACTTTACATTTCTAAAAAATCTCTTATGAAACTGCAGCTTGTTTGACTAAAATGCACTGACAGTACCTCAATGCGTCCATGGTAAAAATTTTATGTGTTAAAAATAGTATTACAATTTATTATTGATAACAGCATATCTGTTACTGACCGGGGAAACCCAGTCAACCTTAATATATCACGGTATGTGAAAAGTGAACCAACATAAAGCTGTATAGTACCCATCAGAAATGTTGGCACCCCTGGTAAACATGAGTAAAGCAAGATGTAAAAAAGCATACTTGCTTTTATTTATTGCAGTTACAGTAATGGAAAGAATAAACCTAAATCTGAAGAATTTGTTGGCATGCATAGACTTTGATATTTATTTCATATGATTTAGGTTTGTGAAATAAAGTCAATGAAGCCACACGTGTCAGCAGCCTGTCAATTTTTATAAGTAAAATCTAACTGGAGAGCATTCCTGTTCATATTTTATGTTTTAAAGTACACCTAAGTGACCACTTGAGTGGTTAGCCATGAGGTCCAGTTTTGCTGGGGTATAAATATGAGGTGACACACAGGCCAAATTCCATGAGAGCAAATGGCCAAGAAACTTTAGATATAAACTGTAGATAAGTTAGCAATAGCCACAAACCTGCCTGAAGATGACAAAATGTTTCTTTCACTATATAAATACCGTTATTATTAATTACTGAGACAAAGTAGTCCATGTGACATACTAGCGGAAATGTACTCTTGTCAGCATAGTCATAAAATAAAAATGCTGTAAAATAGTTTAAACATAGCTTCTTTTACATACGTGCTGTTGGGCTGATTGTGATGGATCATTTGGGATTCCATGGTCTTCTTTGCCCCACTTGTCTAATCCTGAGATTAATAGTTTGTCCTGGTTAATTATTTTGGCTCTGTTCATTTTGTTAAGTGGTGAACCACAACTGACCTCCTGGTCCTGAGTCAATGTGTAATGCCCCCATTTGGGCATTCCTTTTCACTTCTGTTAACTTTGTAAACTAATAGTTGTCGCCCTGTTTTTGTTTTTTTTCTGCTGATTCAGGTCATTAGGGATTAGCCACAAACATTTTGGCCCAGATCTGGGCTGTGCCATGGTTTGACGGAGCACCTCTGCATGTGTTCTGTGACCAATTCTTTCTCACAAGCATATGCCAATCCATTTTACACTGACCTTTTCAAGGTGGCAGGATTGCAGACCACAGCATCTTTTAACACAAGGTGGATAATAAAGCTAGAGAAAAGAGAACAGTTGCAAATAGAGTTATTTCACTAATTTTTTAGGACAGAACCAAATTGTGTCTTTTTTTCTTACATATTCATTGTTGTCCCGTCTTTTTGAACTTTTGTATCATGGCTGGGTAGGGTATCTCTGGCTAAGGAGTCACACTATGCTAGTGCCCCACTGAGCACTAGCTCTGCTCTCAGCCTTTCTGACATTCTAATCATAACACCAATTCCATGGGTGTTCTGGCTCGAGCTTCTGACAGGCAGTCTCTCTTTGTGCCCTAGGAGAGTGCCGCAAATTGGATTAAAATGGAGCATAATAGAGGCAGATAAAATGTATTTCACTGTGCAAACCCCTAACATCTGAGGCTACTCTGGAATGGCATGAAAAAAAAAATATATGGAAAAGATAGCAAATACTGACTCAGAATATAGAGAGTTCATTTGGCTATTTTTTCTCACGTGCCTACATTTCAAAACAATTTTAAAATGTCTACAACACTCCAAAGCTAAAAGGTCTATGCACTAAAAGGCCTATGTGAATCCCAGTGACAAGAGGCATAGAAGCATTCCTGACCACTTGACAGCTCTCACCCTCTTGAGTTTCATCCCCGGCTGTGGTAATCTAATAAATGTTTGAGGGCTTAATCAATTTGCAATGCTTCAGGAGCATCTTTCTAATTCAGTTCGTTAAAAGACAGAGAGAATGGAAGTAGAAAAACTTTCACAAAGAGAATGAGTGAAGCCAAGAAAAAAAGTCTGTCAAATAATGGCTCCTGGAGCATAAATCTCATTCATGGTGCACAAAGTAGTCAGTGGGCGAATAGCAGCGAGAAAGCAAGTTCTTTCTGTAGATCTAGCCCTCTCATTATCTACACGTCTTTCTTCTGAAGAACTCTGGAATTGGCTCTCTTTGTGTTTAACAGCAGGTAGCAAAGGAGTGTCAGGTCAGCCCAAGGGTCCCCACTTACTGCCCCTCTCCTCATCCCAATTGATAGAGGTAAGGGGCCAAGAGACCAAGTTCGGAAGAAATTGAGGAACTGGCGCAGAAATCCCTTACTTAAAATACACTCTGTCAGATTTAACTTTTAACACACTTTATCACTTGCTGGTCTTTGTCTACACCTACGAGCTGTGGTCATGGGAAATTACAAATATTGGCTGTATATACCTCTTATAACACTTGGTTTTATCAGTGTGTGAAAAGATATGTTGCTCTGCTCACAAACTCCATCACAGTAGGGAAACCAGTGGCCATCCAGCACTGGGCTCTGCTTGGAATGATGGGGTTTGATCTTGGTAGGGTGGCACTGTTTTTCTGTCACTGATAAAAGCTGCATCACTGCTGCCTGTGGCGACAGGAACGCGCCCATTTCACTTTCCTGGACAGTTGCATTATTCATATTGTAGTACCGTGTTCCCTTTGATTCCCCCTTGTCTTGCCATTTCCCCCGTGGTTAGCAAGAGCGACAGCCCTGTGGGAGGCTAGCTGCTCTCTCAGGCCTGAGAATGGAGCTCCCCACTTAGCGCTGCGGCTAATCGAATAAGAGCCCCAGCGTGGTGCCCAGCGTGAGAGCTGTCTCAGTGGGACAGAGAGGGCAGCTCGACCAGAGGATGCAGGTACCTTTCATCCTGCTTAGCAGGCAAGCTCCAGCGTCCCGCTGCTGGAAATTAGTCGTCGGCTGGCCTCTCTTTCTGCTGGTGTCAGGCGCGGGCCCCTGATGAGAGATTTGTTGATATGATAACTCGATTAGGCCTCAGGCTGCAGGACATGGTGGCAGAGAGCCAGTCGAACAGAGGGAGGCTATGCTGCTATCCCTTATCCTCTCCTTAGGAAACCAACGTCTCTGCTCAAAAAAGCCTATCAATTCACCCTCAGCAATGAGTTCCCAATGCTAATTACTGATTCAGCTTACAGTATTGGCAATAGGTGAATGCCTGGGGTGGAGGAGAGTGTTCATCTCTTCCTAAAATGTTCAGGACACATAAAACTGTCGATCATGCCCAAAAAGAGAAGAGTTGCATATGTTTTCAGACAATACACAGTAATGTATCACTGTTTTTCAGCGTTATGCTGAAATGTTGCTGTCTTCTCTCCATACCACTGAATTGAAGCATACTTTATGCTTAAGGAAATGCTTAATCCTTCAACTTTGTTGTCCCAGGTAGGCTAGGATTTCACCACTGTGAAAACGCTCATACCTGGCTAATATAACATATACTTTTTCCATCTCTCCTCAAGTTATTTGTTGCCTGGTGTTTGGGGGCCACTCAGTCAATTAAGTTCACATCTCCGCTTTGCCAAACAACAGTGTCCAGCAATATGGGTGCGCTAAAGACCAAACAGGAGCCTCCCCTTCCAAGTCTGGCTATTGAACACACCAAACAAAGGCCAGCCCCTCTCTGTCTCGATGGCTCCACTCTTTGTTGCCTCTTCGGCCCCCATAAAGGAAGAGGGACGCTCTTGTTTGCCCAGGAGGTGGTTTAATGGCCCTAGGCGGAACAATAGGGCCACATTCAATCTCGCCGGAGGGGCTCATTATATGGGACTGCTCCCAAAGCACTGGGTCCAGAGATGTTCCCACTGGGCCCACTGAATGGCAGCGAGGGACAGGGGGGTAGACTCTAGGGTAGAAAGAGGCCATTGAGGTGATGGGCAGGTTCCATCTGCCCCCAGTGCCTCCTCACCTAGCCTCTCGACAGCCAGGGGCCTCTCCGAGCACAATGGGCAAATTTAGTGTGTCGGGATGGCTTAAAATGCTCACTTTAGAAGGAGCCATTGAGGGAAATATCAACACTACGGATGGGGGGATCGGTTTATTCATCCATTCCGGCCCCTTTCCATTGACTAAGTTCCTTTTCCTTTCAGCTCCGTTCTCCTTTTTCCCCATTCAGGCCACTTCTCTCATCCTCAAAACTTCAGACCTCGCTATTTTTCCCATACCTTGCAAAGGGGCGGATGACAAGAATTAAGTTAGTTCTGCCACTGCCCTCCATTTTTGTCCCCTCTTGGTCATGGCAGGTATCGAAGAGATTGATGAAATGGACCATTAATCAAAAATGTCCCCCAGACCATCTCATAAGGGTTAAGAAGCACAAAAGGACAGTCTAGAACCAGTGAATGTTGCATAGAGATATATTTTAGTGACTTTTATTCCAGCTTTCATGACTTTTAGTAGCACAAACTGCTGTAATATAATAATTATAAAGGCACATCACAAGAATATTCACAAAAGATACACTATATGTAGATATAGATATAAGTGTGTACTTAAAGAAAAAAACTTAACGTATTATGTCAAAGTTGATTATGTAAAGCCTACACAATCATACTGAAATCAAGGGTCTAAATAAGGTGGGTCTAAATGTCCTCACTCTCACTAACAGCCTCTAAAACTACAGGTTGCTATAAGTGTAAAGCAAATTTCCCCCTTGTGGGACTAATAAAGGTTTATCTTACCTTATCTTATCTTATTCTTATTTAATCATCATCATGCTTATATTTAAAAGCAGTTGCAGTATGATTTCATGGGTTAAGTTTGCAAATAGACAATTGAAAATTGTCTTCTCTTTGCCATGCTGTCTTAACAAGGCTCAATGTAGCCCCACACTTCATTTCTAGAATTCTGAGGGCCCTGACATTTAAAACGAGACATTGAGAACTTTGAAAGTGCACAGGTAG
>JBBPCX010000114.1:16104803-16112303 GCA_037974365.1 Hydrocynus forskahlii | reverse complement strand
TTTGAAACCAAGAGAGTAAAACAGAACAGACTCATACAGCAGAAACTATGACTATTGGAAAGCTAGTGGTAAAATGATGTGAGAAAGAAATCACAGTGTCTAAAAAGCAGGGATGTGCAGGAATGTTTTATAACAAACATGGGCCAAATTGTAAGTGCATTTGTAATCTGTTGATAAAACTGCTCATGGGTGTATCATAACTGCAGTATAAGTACGTAAGAGTGTTTCCTACTTTTTCACCTTTGTGTGAGCTCAGTGCACTCCCATTCACTCCGCTGCACCTTTGAAGATAGTTAATCCCACTTATTTGCTTTCCCATGCCTGAGTCAAGCCTTTCTGTGAACTGACTCTGGAGAATACAGTATACATCCACACTACACACCCCCACCCCAACACACACACACACCTTTCCCCTTATCCAAATAGGATGTGGCTGAGCAGGCTTTATAATGGGAATGAATGGTGGGTAAATATGATCTTACCCCAGCTCTTTTATCAACAAAGCTACAACTTCAGTGTTAGTTTGAGAGGCCTTTATGCACCCTGACATGTATTCAGTGGGGATGCATTCAAAAGCCTCAATAAGTAGTCCCCATAGGACCCTGCTCTCATAATGGGACCCAATTCATTACAGTAAATAACAGTGGCTGTCATGATGTTGTTTTCTATGAAGAGGCTGATTTGGAGTTATTTAGCTGGTAATTGTTTTAACCCAGTGGTGGCTCTTTTGCTTCCATTCAGGGTCGGGGACCTCCGCATGGACTAGATTTCCCTGAGGGAGGATCTGATAGGCTGTATAGAAAAGCTACAACAGCTTGCTGATAGGACGGGTTACAAGAGGGATATTATTGCTGATGACAACAAATTGATGATATAATTTGTAATATTTATAATCATTTGTAGTTCACTGAAACAAGAAGAGAAATAAATGTGATCCTTTTCCTGAATTTTAATTCTGTACAACATGTGCTTATTAAATTTGGTTTTGATTTCTGGAAATCACAACTGCCTGGGCAAAATTCTGACTTCAAGTTCAGAATGCTGATGATTCAAAATATACCTGGGATATGAATAAAATGTAATATGTCACTATGTAATTAATTATTGCCACTGTAATTATTGTACTGTAAGTAAAGAAACACTACAAGTTAATCGCTGACATGCTTTTGAATGCTTTGTTTTTGTTTTGCACTGCAGCAGAGTTTTGTCAATTTTTTTCAGCTATTAATTTTCCACAACTGTGAAGTCTAGCGTTGACCTTATTCCACACTGTGAACATAAGGAGTTGAGGTAATGTGCCCTGTTGGCTTGAATGCAGCCATCCAGGACTGAACCGTTCCCACGGCAGCTCAACATGAGGCCCTTTAGTAACCTGCACTCCTCCATCCACAAGCCTGTGTTTATGTTCTGTGTAATTGCAGGCCCCAGTCTGGGGCAGGATTTTTTTCCCAGTAAATGGCAAAGCATGGTTTAAAACCTGTTTACTTTCCAAGGTCTTCTATACTGAGCAGAGGCACAGGCAGACACATGAATCTGACTTATTTTAACTTGATTGACCCCCAGATCAGTGCAACCACAACATATCCCACTTACTCTAAATAGCATTTCTCAAGAATGCAGAACACAAGTCAATTATCAAGCAGGTCCACGTGTTTATGAAGGACATTTTGATCTTGGTCTTCAATCTTCCAGCTGAAATGTGATTAGATGAGCCTCATTTAATGTATGTAATATACTTAATGTGGTCACATGTATGGCTACACACATTAGTTAATTAGTTAATGCAGGAAGTAAAAACTATTGTCCAATAATTTGTAATCATTAAGTTGCTTGAAAACTACACTACAATGTTTACTGAGAGGGATAAATTGACCAGTTGCAAAACATGTCTCTCAGCCAAGTGCAACAAGTACATATATTAACGGACCTTAGCACAAAAGCTACAGTTTCTAGCAGGTGGTTTGACGGACAGCAATGCGTAACAAAGAGAATTTCTTTGCAGGTGTCTCATCAAAGGCTGCAGCATGTTTCCACCCATGTGGCCTGTGAGTGAACGAGGAGGTTACTAGCTCATTTACAGGCCTTACTGGGCCCTGGATGGAGAACCCATGTGTGTTCTGTCTGAAGTCTGAATTCAGGGTGTCATCTGTGGTTTTGCTACACTAATACACCAGCTCCTCTTCGCTCCCTTCTCCAGTGTCTGCCCGCTCACTCTTTTCAGTGAAAATACATATACTGCAAAGCCTTGAGGGCTTCCGGGAGGAAAGGGAGGCTGTTTCTGTTGTTGGATAATCTGGCTGAGTTTGAGACTATTGGACATGAACGTTCCTATACAGCACTGCCAACTCTCTCTCCCTAAATTCTTAGGTATTAGCATGTCCTCGCTTACCATTCTTTTCTGGCATGCTTTCTCTGGGATAGTAACAGCATCATCTTGTTAGCTCCTCAACAGTGCGGCATTAATCAATGTACATTCTTAAAAGTAAAGATGCCAAAAGATTTGCAGTAGTGCCATAGAAGAACCTTCTTTTGTTCTTTTGTTCCCTAATAAAGCTTCAAATGGACGGGTCCTTTAAAGAAACCTTCCTGTGAATGAGACGTGTGAAATTGCAGCTCCACATTATGTAAACATTCTATACACATTTAAGGTTTCCTAGAACCAGTCATTTTCTCAACAACAGAACATTCTTGTTATTGCTGCTGCAGTTTCCTGCTCCATCCTCAAGTTCTAAACAAAAACTTAAAAAATGGCAGTGTGAGGATGTGATGGAGATAACAGCCAGATCTTCAAGGTGGGCTGCAGTAGCTCTTTTTGAGCCAGCCTTTCTCAGAGTTTATGGAGCCCTGGGATCTCCTGCTTTCTATTAGTCAGAGCATGGCTTTCCCTTCGCCAGACCCTTGAAAGCCCCATAAAATCTGATTTTCTTACGTTTCCTCCTTTTCAGTTTCACATCAGAGCTGTCAAGCCGAGGGAGCAGCTCACGGGCTTGGCCTATCAGGACCCTCCTTCAGCTCTGAGTTCAATGAGGTGCTAGCATGGTCTTCTCCTCATCCCACATGTGCAGCCTTAGTGCACTACCTAAATCTCCATAATTCAAACCACGTGGCATTCTACCACACTGACTCTCTGACTCACTGATTATTTTGAATTATGGACTCTAAATTATGCAATGTAAATGGCTGGAAAACCGTTATTACGAACTTTTCCCAAACACGCTTGTCACAACATACCATCTGAACTTTTTAATTCATCCTAGTCATGCGAGTGTCTTGCACTGCGTCCGGGTAAAAAGAACCACACACACTCAGTGTCATTAAAGTAACAAGCGTCGGTGGAGGCCCATGGTTTACCATTCTTAGCTCTCCACTCTCCCTTCTCTCCACATCTGTCTCTGCTTTCACCCTATCTATTTCTAAACCATCACTAAAGATCCTCCGGGTTTAGCGAGGAAACATGGGAATGCGATTTTACCCTCTGCAACAAAAGGGAAGGGAATTTGCAGGGGATGGCTGCAAATGTGTCTCTTTTGTGCAAGCCTAGTGGAGGGCGGATGGCGTGGTGATGGCGTGAGCGCAGCTTCAGATGCTCATCCGACAGAGCCAAAGCGCGCTAGTAGCCTTTGGCTGGGATGGTTATCACTCACATTCATTGGCATACTAAGATACCATGGCTACAAGAGAACTACTCTCCACAATTACTGGAACCCTCTGCTGGAAGAATAGAGAGAGTGAAAAAGGAACAGGCATACCGGCTAACTGAGAAATCACTCAAGTGGCTCCTCACTAAAGGTTTTCTCTTTTCTGTCTGAATTTTGTAAGGGCTGGCCTGGGGTAGGCTCTCAGGCAGGCGGTGGCATGACAATGGCGTTTCTGCGATAAGATAGAGAGCCAGGGAGGTATAAAATGATGGCTGCTAGCGTTGTCTCGACTGAGATTTCGTGACTCCTCCATAAAGACTCCCAGAAACGGAGTCTCTTGGCAGGTCGACGCGGGCCACATTGTGACGGATGGGCTCTCGGCTCAAGACAGAGCCAAAATGGCCCCTCCGAAAAGAGCGCGATGTAATGCAGCTTTTTCATGCTCGTTGCGGGCCTCTGATAGCTGCAATGGCATGGATTTGTATCCCAGTTACAGTGAAAAGGCTGGCGAATTGGATCGAGCTTAAAAGTGAAGCAAGAAAGCCCTGGAAAATCAGTGCTCAAAGGCACATTTCAACTGGAAAGCATTTCTTTAAAGCTTTCACTCCTTGGTGGTTGACAATCCTATTAGAGCACCAACATATTGTAATTAAGAGAGAAAAGAGGTATAAAAAGAAAAAAAATCATTTGCGGCCATTCAAATAGGGCTAACTTTGTAGTGTTCCTCATTTTTATCTTTAGACGCTGTGGGCCTAAATCACTTTATTGCATTGATGTTTGAGTGGCATGCCAGGCATCTGTCAATTTCCTATTGTCACTACTTTTCTCTGGTGGCATAAAAAAACTCACTGGAAAATAACGTTTTCTTTTCTTAGAGCTCTTGGATCAGATGAAAAAGGAAAAAAAAAAACAAATCAGAAGAAAGGCACCGAACTTAATGATCCACCATGTCATCAGCCTCAATAGCTTCAAATACATAAGCCCTCCCACATAAACACTGCTGAAGTAAAACAGTCCTCTGTTGCAAACCTCTGAATGTGATGCACTTTACACATCTACTGGCTCACTTGCACTTTGTTTCTAGGCATTGGATGTACACCCCCCCTCTCTTCCTGCACCCCATCCCAAAAACATAAAAAGAAGTGAAATGAGCTTTCCTAGCACTTTATACTGCAGTTGTTTCTAAACATTTTTAGAACATATTTAATTTAATTAATCAAATGCAAAAAATACGCAGCAAAATGTACTAACTGGCATAAAACAACTTTAGATTCACTCCAGAATGATTTGCCAAAGAGGCCCTATATTTACTCATTAAACTGTATACACTGATGTTGTAAGGCGATCACACAAATGAACAAAGAAGTCATTTTTATGCATTACACTTGGCTCCACTTAGAGATAGAGATGTAATCATCTCATATTATGGAATGCTTTCATGAGAATATATTTTTAAAAATAAATAAAATGATAAGCACAACCCAGAAAAAAACATAAGCCTCTGCAATAATCTTATTTCACCTTTCAAATTTAAGCAAATTTGTGACCGTATCTGTGACAATGTTAAGGCCTTCATGTATTTGTAACAATGTTAAAGGGGACATATTATACAGAACTCACTTTAGTTATAATAGGTCTATGGACTGTACAAAACATGTTCATGAAGTTATTTGCATAAAATCACTCTCACATAAAGAGATCTCACTAGCTCTATTCTTGACAGTTTCAGCTCCTTTCAAAACAAGCTGTTTAAGGGCTCTGTCACTTTTATGCAAATAAGCTATTGCTGGCCACGCCCCACCCACCCCATGCTAACGCTGCGCAATTAACACATGTGAAAAAGAGGCGCTATCCATCTTTGTATGTTCAACCTCGAGTTGGACCCAGAGCAAGATGAACACAACACCTCATGTGTGACTTGCCTTTGCCTGTAGCCGTAGTGCTCGGTGTCTTATGCATGCTCATAAAACCAGCAGACAAAATGGCGGATCTTCAACTAATCTAGTGGGTGGGGGCTTGAGAAATGAGGGGTGGTTCTATGTAAATTTCCTGATCCTGACGTCACAATAAGGGAGCCGTCCAAACGATTTTCACGCTTGGAGTGTTTATAGGAGCAGTAGAGACCCAAATGGAAATACAAAAGTATGCAAAAAGTGAGGTTTGCATAATATATCCCCTTTAAGGCCTTTATACGAAAGGGTCAGATTTTGTTTTATTCTTATCCTTTTCACTGAATCAGTTTGATCTACTCATCAGAGGCTTTATGCCAGCTCAAGTGCATGCTGTCATTAAAGTAAAAGGGGATACCTCAACTACAAAGACATTCATGCTAACATTTCAGAGCCTCTCAAGTTGTTATGCTGATCATATCATTTGAAATGAAAACAATTGTATTATATCATAAAGTACAGAAAACAGAAATGTTCACAAGTGGTCTGAAACTCAAATCTCACTTTGTGTAGTCATCACCATCACCAAAGAGTCTGATTTGCAAATAATGTTTTGTTTCCATACAATTTTGCATCTTTACACAATTTCTCGTATCCACTGCATGAATCAAAATATGATGGACATCATAAATTCATATAACATATTATCAGGGTAAAAAGTATATACCTTCAGGATTGCTTTTTTCATGCTCATGCTTTTTTCATTAAGAGAGCTTCATAAAGAGACACAGTTACATTATGAACACACTACGGGTAACAAGTGTGTGAAAACACAGTAAAAACTCCAGTTTAAGAAGAAAACTTCAGTTGATGAGGATATGCACATCGTAACTGCTAAAGCAATTAACTATCTCAGCATGACTTGCCTCTAATACTTCCTTACTGCTTCTTCTATAAAACCCTTCACTCTCTACACCAACAAAAGCATTTGGGGTTCTTCTTTTGGTAGGCCTTCATCTAATTCAACCATGATTGTTTCTTCATCTCTTTCAGTGTTTCAAGTGGCTTGTAGCACTGCAGAATTAGCAGTTTCTTATCCCCTGAAAAGGAATGCAATAAAAAAACACCATAGTGAGCAACTCCTTAATGAAAATCTCTTGAAGCTCAAGGAAACATTGATTATATGCGTATTACAGGCACTTCATCAGGAGTGGCTGAGACTGAAGAGGAGGTCACTATTACAGAGAGAGATGTGATTGCCCTCCAATAATTGTAATTCAGTGTTAAGGAGCTTATACCTCTTGTTATCCACCCAAAAGAGAAATGGACATGAAGGGCACCATGGGGAGAGCAATCCAAGAGATTATCGTTTTAGAGGGCAAGCCTCTCCCCCACTCACCTAACTAACACTGACTTCAGGTCAGCCATCTCTAATCATTTTGTGAGTGGACAAAGGTAAGCTGGTTCTCCCTCTTGGGGTTAGGGTAATGAACATTACTGTCTGGTTCACTGGCATGCAATGCACGCCAAAGAAGAGACCACCAAGGGGACTAGAGGGCTAATGCTTGATTGAGCAGCATTTTTGCAAGCATTCATGTCTCAAGAGATTCCCACTTATAACCAGGACAGAGTCGTCTATTCAGGTGTCTATGTGAGTTTGTCTGTTCTCAGTGTGAGAGAAGTTAAATACAAACCTAATACAAACAGTTAATCTTCTGTGGGTTCCCTATTCATTTGTTCCTATTCACACTCAAGTACTGTATATAGACGCAAACGTCTAATTTAATTAATGCAATTTCATGAGTGGCAATGACGATTCATCTGCAAAGGCACTAGCATCTTCAGAGGCCAGACAGTATCTAGCAGCATCATCCCACATCTAGCAGTATCTAGCAGCATCATCTTAGATCTTTTAGAGCCTGGCCAATCTTGGAATTAGGCCTTTTGGAGGCTGCAGACATATAGACTGGGAT
>JBBPCX010000114.1:16036923-16089450 GCA_037974365.1 Hydrocynus forskahlii | reverse complement strand
AAGATATTTTCCTGTGTCTGTGGTCATCCATTTGCCTTTGTATCCAGAGATCCTAAAGGGTGTAAATTAAACTTTGAAGTAGACCAAAAAAAAACGATAGTTGGGGTCTTGACACCCTAGGCCACCACACTTTACTTAGCTCACATTGGTGGGCAATATGATTTTACAAAGCATAACTAGTAAAAGTTGGGAAAGATATGACTCACCGTGTTTCCCTTTTGTCAGGTGTTTTGAAAATAAAAGCAAATGATTGTCACATCTTCCGCTTTCTCCACAATGAGAGCAGGCGCATATGCAGACATTCATGCTTGATAATGTTTTAATTAAACGTAATAAACAAAGGAACTCGGGTACGAGGGACAGGAAAACCAAGCTGTAGCAAAACAAAGGAGAATGGAAGGACACTAAGGTCCACTACAAACAAACTTAAATACCCCTAACAATAATGATGTTACGAGATGTGCCACGGCTTCGAAGCGCGTGTTGAGTAATGGAGAGGGCTTTTCCACAAAGTGCGTATCGTGGCTTGCTTCATTTAGGGGAGGAGCCGAAAATGATGACGTCCGAAGCCTCGCTGCCCCGCTGTACCACGTGACTGCTTTGGGAAGTGGTGCAGTGGTTCATAAAGTGGATCATGATCTGTGGTTTCCTCTTAGGTAGCAAACTCTGGCATTGTTGAGACACCAGTGTCATGGAGGCACGGCAGACTCCAATTCTGTGATCATTACAGCATGTTTATTGACTTAAAAAGATTTTTGCCAGTGTACTGAAGTCTGATCTTGCAAATTAATGGTCTGGGCCTTGTCTTTCTCTCTGTAGGAGCGAGATATTTTAATCAACCAGGGTGTTAGGGTTTTTTCCAATCTTGTGTATAATTAGATGATCATGATATGATATGATATGACAAAGGGATGATGAGATGTCTGGGGACGAATACTGTCTGTACAATTTGTCTCTCTGCCTTGGTTTGGGAGCATGTTGCAGGATTAGAAATAGCAAAGCAGAAGTAAGAAAAGGCCACTTCTTGGAAACCATGCAGCATGACCCTTAGGAGACCTTTGGGACAGAGAGAGAATAAAAACCCATGTGTCTTGTATGTAAGCAGCTATCCCTGTCAGACTACCAACTGGGTGCTCTGAGTACGGATTGCTCCATTGCTGGCAATGCAATAAACTTTGTTTGATTTTCTAAACCTCTCTCTGATCTTGAGTCTTGAATACAATTAGAGAACGGTAAAATTCCTGCTGTTACACTCTCAAAATTATTTTGATTCAGTCTTGTCTCATTCTTGATATAAGTAGTAAGATTTTTTTTATGAGGCCAGCTTAGTACTGTCACATGCACCAGGTCGCATGACATCATTGGAAGTAACTCACGCGTAGGGTATATAAACAGGAAAACAGGTGATATCCGGCACCCAGACATTAGGGTTCATGCCTCGACTCCTTATCGACGCCAAGCCTAAATCTCCTCGCGGTACCGTGAGTACTTCCCCAACCAACCCAACCCTTATATACCCTCTCTGTGTGCGTGTGAGAACGAGGATTCCTTGGTGGGAATCTCTTCTCCTCTGGGAGTGTTCTCAGAGCAAAGCCCTCTCGTTTGTTTTCGCGCCTGGGCTCATCTGCTACGCTACACCTGGGCACAAACTTCCTACTCCTTCATTCCGATCCATTCGTGTGATAAGTACACAGATTCTGTAGTCTTATCTTTTTGCTTTGTATTGTTCCATGAGAGCACAGCTACGTAAAGTGAAGTGCATTTTAAACCAGAAGCATTTACTGCACTGCTTAAGGCTCCCAGGTTAACATTTAACTTGTGAACGCCTTGTGTAAAAAAGAGAATCAGAAATGCCCCACTTTTCTCTGTGTTGTATAGTGTTTGGTATAAAACATGCTTTTGTTAAAACTAATGTTTGGCTGAAATATCACGTTTAGTGACAGACACTGCATGGTAAGCTGGCCAAAGTATAACAAAGAAATAAGCCTTGTATTTTTACAATTCTTTGTAATTTCTCAGTGGTTGCTGGATTGAAAGTCAAATTTGCACTCAGATTGGTAAAAAAGAAGAAAAAACACATTCACTTCTCATTCTGTTTTTGATCAATGAACGTGTTTCATTTTGAACAGCCTGACTTTAAGACACAGCAAAAGAGTCTAGTAATATCCAGTAATATCTAGTAATCTTACCATAATTCTTTTCTGAAAGGCCTGTGAAAAGGTTGTGAGGCAATTGTATTTACTGTATTTTTTAAATTACAAACGAATTTAAGCTTTTTCAGTTTTAATATTAACTTGGCCTCAGTCTTTACTTGGTTTCGGCCATTACTGGTGTCGGTCTTAACTTTACTCGAATGCAACAAAATGTCAGTCCTGACTCAGATCAAACTCTAATGGTCTTGATTGCAGCACTACATCAAACTTTGTGAATTTAGCTCATTTTCCAGGAGCAATATTCTAATGCTTGTGGACAGTTGCAATTATTCAGAAATAAAAACTTTGCAACTTAGGAAAATATTATAGACATCACACTACCTAGACTTTTTTGTTTATTCTTCAGTTTTTATGTTCAGTAAATTAATACTTTGGTGTATATTGTGGCAGCTGAAATTCATTTATTTGAACAGTTTTATTTTGAAGAAGTTGTTCTCATCACTTTGTTGAATGTGGAAGAGAAGGGTACTGTAGGACTGTCAGGGAAAATGTGGCAGAGTTGTGTGCCTTTATGGTCTCAGAAAATGCAGATCTTTCTGCTCCCTCGCTGTTTTGTCTTGCTCTTGCTGTGTACCAGACTAGCTTTGGAGGTTTTGCTCTGTTGAGGTTGTAGAGAAGGGAGGAATGGTTTGGCGGTGCTTGTGGAAATGTGTCATGACTAGCAGTTGGTACTCCTTAATCTCTGTTTTAGTACCCAGCAGAAAGAGAGAGTAGTATTACAAACCCAACACAGACTTTTATCGTAAAATATTGTTTAATTGAAAATGGCTGATAAAGGTTAAAACTGACTATTACCAGTTTAAGTACTAAGGAGTAGAAGCAAAAGTACACATGAGTCAAGTGGTCTTGTAATCGTTTAACTACTGAGCCTTATTAAACACTAATCCAAAACCAATGGTAAAAACATTCTTCTGCACTTCACTGTGTTAACAGAATTGTATTAAGGCCTTTTTAACTTTTTAACTCCTGTAACTGGAGATAGCTAACGGGCTAACGGGTTGAGCAGATAACTTGGCTAACAGACTTCTGCAGTAACATTTGAGAGAACTTAAGTTCAAATCTTACTGAAAATGTAAAAATAAAGTCACTAACATATCAAATTCCAGAGACATGCAAATGAGCATTATATTAGTGATGGTAATCACATGAACAAAGACTACTTACAGAATAAATGTAATAGTGTAAAACTATTGCACAACATGAAATGAAAATTGCATGTGATATTGCACATGGTAGGCAATTTCACATAATAAAATAATAATGATTTAAACAATACTGATTTAATAATGGAAAAAAATATGATTTAAACTCAATAGGAAATTACACAGCAGAGTAGCAGCAGGTTATTGCACAGATTATTGTGTACGTGTGACTGAGGGAGGAATTACAGAGTCTGATGGCGGTAGGGGGGAATGACTTTCTGTGGTCTTCAGTGGAGCACTTTATGCTGATGAGTCTGTGGCTAAAAGTACTTCTCCCACCACTGAGCCCCTTTTCTGATCAGTTTATTGAGTCTCTTGATTCCAGTTTTGGCCTGGTAGGTGACCTGAAGAGGACCTTGCTCTGGCTAACAGTGTTTTCCCCAGCACAGGTACTTTCTTGATTCTGAGGCAGTACTCCACGCAGTTGGGAGGTGCACAACTTGGGAACCTGTGGGATTGTGGCATCTGAGCCTGGTGCCTTGGCTAGATGGAATCTGCATAGTCCTCTCCTCACTTGGTCCTCAGTGATGGACTGTTCATGGGTGTTGGAGTCATCATCAGCCACAGGAGAGAAGGTGGAGGCTCTAGCAGGTGAGATGGTGGGAGACGGAGAGAGGTAAGATGGAGAGCCGCATTCTGGTGTGGCACTGAAGTAGGAAGCAGGAGAGAGGGTTGCCATGAGGATCATGCTGGAGCTGGAGGAGACATGATGATGAGGCCTATTTTCGAGGCTGTTAAAAAACAGATTAACAGATTAAACTCATTAGCGCTCTCAACATCTAATTTGGTCCCCTGGATGCTGAACTTTAAACCTATGTCAAATAGTGTCAAAATGTTCATGAAATGCTTTTTCAAGTTTGTGCAGCTTAGCTACACTGGCCCAGAGACACTTAAAAAAAGGAAACTGCAGGCTACAGGGAGACAAGAGGTGGCCGGGGTAATATCATAATGTGGTATGTTATGTTTTGACATGCAAAAGCCATACTTTACAAACTCCAGATTTAAATGAGGGTTATTATTCAAGAAGGAATGTTGTGGCTCTGTTACGTGAGCCATGTTGATTGAGTAACTGATTTATCCTCTTGTATCAGATTAGTAATATATTAAGTATATTGAAATTTGATTTGTTTAACTGTTACTGTACTTGCTCACAATATTTCCACAGACTGGGCTTTTTACTTTTGAAATATAACTGTAATCTTTCAAAATGTATGTGTATGCGTACCCTTACATGGTGTTAGAAAAGCCTCTCACATTGACACAAAAACTGTCACACAGCTCATCTCTGGAGAGTGCTGACTGGCCTTTAGTGATAAAGACATTTAATGACTAAATCAGTAGTTAGTTGTTTTGCATTTTCTGCAGTATGACATAGATGTAGTGGTTATGGTTGTACTGTCACTTGGGATGAGGTTGATACTGAGTTTTTATCGCATGTGACTGTGCAAAACCATGTACAACTACTTTGACATCATATCACTTAGATTTAGACAACATCCACCAACACCAACATTTAGGCAAAAATAAAAAAAATCAAAGCTAGTTCTCTGCCTTAGTCATGAGAACTCCATTTAGTGCTTGTTTGCGTAAACCCTGCTGTAACACATTTGACTCATGAAGGACCTAATCATTTTCTCATGACTTGTGAGTGAGCTAAGTGTTAGAAATACAAACATGTGCAGTTAGTAGGGCCTCCAGGTTTGGGACTGAGACAGTGGGTTTTTCAGAAGTTCAGCTCAAAAGGTCATGTTTTACAGGAACTTAGGAGGAGCACGTTTTTTCCGACAGCACTTTTAGTTGATAATCATTTCTTATAATCACAGCAGATTCATATCCTTACATTGGCAGTCTTTACAAGAAATATTACAGTTTAGAGGGACTGGCTTCCTTTATAAGTTATAATGGTCAGGGACTATGCGCAGTAAAACAGCTAGACAGTGAATAATGATGAGGTGAGGAAGAAGTGAACCATGCTTTATTTAAGCTTACAAGCTCAGCACACACTTCCGGGGGGCAATATTTCAGTTGGTTTCTCAAAAATTTCCCAACTTGAACCTACTCAGATTAGATGTCTGTCTGAACTGCATAGCTTTGTGATAAGGCATAAGACAACCGGGTATAAGCAAATAAACATTTTCAAAAATGGGGCTATTTCAATCTTGCTCAAGCTGTAGATTCACACAGCCTGTCTGTGACTGTGCCAGATGTGTTGTGATGTTTTGTGCACATTGGAATTTTTTAAAACCCACAATGGTGAGATCCACCTTCTAGTGTGGTCTGTGATGATGATGAGCTGAGGCGTGCCACTGATGGCAAACTTTTACTTTTGTTTATACTGAAAGTCCTATACAATGACATATACTCTCTATATATTGCTGTCTCACAAAGTAACGTTTAATGACTTTTAAAGTAAGGATTTAATGGTGCACATCAATATTTAAGTATTTAAGTATGACTAGTTGTAAATTCGTTTCATTCTTTTGTTACTGTAGCTGAGAAAGAGCTCACAAATGGAGTGCTGCAGTGTGTGAGCTATTGATTGTGTTATCTATTTCTTTAATTTTAGCCCTCTCAACCAATATTATGACCAGTTGTTGCTGCACAGCTGCCCATTTGCATGAGTGTGGTCATGTAGCCGCATCACGATAATGGCATGTAGCATCTGTTCAGGAAACAAACAAGGCTAATAACAATCAGGCCTTTCAAAACCATGCAATAAACCGAAATATCTTCTTTGTTAATGCTCTGTATTTACTGCAGGAATAAAGTTTTATAGAAGTTCATCTATTCACCATTAAAAAGAAGGCGTGGTACACAGCAGGCAGAGAACAGTGGGTTTTCATACTTTCCTGCTGCCAGCCTTGTAAATCTTTCCAGATAGGAATGCAAACTTTACTAAATTGGTTTGGCTTATGGCCAGACGTTTGCTTTGCAGTCGCAGCCAGCTCAAATTCCTTGCCAATTTCCATGAGTTCATCGGTGCACACCCTAGTTCATCTCTCTCTTGTTTCAAAGCTTGCACGATGGTCTAATATTTTGAGAGTTGCTGATTTAATTTTTGACAGGTGGTATGAGCATTATCTGACATCCACCACAAGAGGGCACCACAAGACAGCTATTTGCCCAGATGTCATAGAGGGCACGGTGGAACCTCGTGGTGTGTTCAATGTGATCCTTTTCTAGCAAGTATGCAGGTCACCTCAGGGTAGGCATGAAGCGTGGTCATTATGTGATGAATGCAATTTCCTTTCATTATCAGTATGCCTTGCAGACAGCGATTTTATACAGAATATTAAAAAGCATTCAAATATGAATTTGGGAGAACATGATGATGCAGTGAGACAGTTATTAAATGCAATCCAAATAAGAAGAATGCAAGCACATCATTTTTTTAAATCAATTTCTATATGAATGTTCATTTCCAGCTCATGTAAAATTGTATTCCATATGTTGTATGTAGCTGTAATGACCTTTCTAAGCTTGTACCATAGAAAACATTTGATCTCTGTGAAACGGCGAGGTTTAAACCTGTAGTGGTATTGTCAGGTTCTACCACCATTGTATGGAAACCAATTAGAGAGAATTCTCTCTCTCTCTCTATCTCTGTCTCTTGTGTCTATTCAGGCTGTTTTCATTAAAACAACAGGAGACAATAAAGCGTGATTGAAACAGATTTTCCGAATTTCCAGAATAGGGCCTAATATCTGTGCTTTGTGGATTAAAATGATTTAGTTACAAGCCCTGGTAGTTACAATAGATTATGTGGGCACTGATCAGGGAGTCAGACTGTAAGGCTACTATTCAAATAAATTTCAGTAATGTTACTTGTTCACATTTCATAATATTCTGGCCTTCCTCTGTCCGCCTGGGTGCTATACGAGGCCTTTTTAAAACAACACTGATGCAGAAGACCAGATAAGAGTAACGTAATCCAGGGCAATGTCACCCTGAACCTTGTGGTGACGAGGAAGGAAAAAAAAAAGAATGCAGAAAACAGAACTTCTTCGCAGAAACTGCTTTGGGGAAAAATGACTGTATTCCTCAGAGGGAATATATAATGCAGCGCTACCAAGTAATTATGTAAATATTCTTTTCTTATTATACACCCCAAATCTTTTTTGCATCTCTGTGATCCAAATTTTGTATTGTTGGAGGCACTATTGTGCTATTGTATTATAGGCTTTATTCTTGTTCAGCGCAGCAATGCAAAGACTACCTTTCCATAATAATCTCATACATCTTATTAAAGACCACCTGAAATCCACAGTGAATAAACCTTGTGGAAGTTTTATGTAAATCAGTGCTTTGGCTGATTCGTAACGCAGAGCTTTATAACCATGTACTTAGAAGTTATACTTTTTTGTGTGTTCAGTATTATATGTCAACTCTCCACGGCATCTGAAACACATTTTTCCTCCACACCATCTGAAACACATGATGTGTGTTTCAAGAACAGATGGGTTGGTACTGTGCACCTGCCATTTGGCTAAAGCATAAGCCTCACATACGCTTAATGCTATCAACAATCTGCATGGCTTTTCCAAATTACAATCCCTGGTGCTATTTGTGGTAATTTTTTAATTCACATTAAAGCTGACCGTTATGCAGTCCACTTCATTTAGCATAGATGAGAGGGACAGGATTATAATGTGATTTTACAAGCTGGTGCCATGTTTTGTTGTTTGAATACTAAATTATAATATTCATTACAACTGGACCCATTATAAAGAGCCACAATTTCCGTATTTTATTTGACGGCTGATCCACAAAACACCAGGACTTACTGGGGGGGCTGTGAGAAAGACTTGGTGGAAGTAATAATAAAATCAGCACTAAACTAAAGTGTCCTACAGTGCACAGCAAGCCTCGGCGTTCTGACTCTGCTCTGGCTAAGTTCACCTGCTGGGCCTGACGCACAACAGTGTGACAGAGACGGAGCCAGAGCACATTTACAGCACCAGCAGGAAAGTCTCACATACCCAGCCAACTTTAAAACACATCATTAGAATAACCTCCCAGAATAAGCAGAGGTTATTATAAAGAATGCAATACAGAAACACAAGAGGGTACCTAGAGGGAGCCCAGTGGGAGTAAAGTTGCTGAAATTTGATGCTTCTGCAGTTTGTGTGAAAAAGGTTTACTGCCAAGTGTAGTGACCTCCACTTTACAGTCTGAGTTAGGTCAAGATAGTCCTTTCCTTTTCTTTCAGTCATTCCATTGCCTTCTTGAAACTAGAAGGAAGGAAAAACTTTGTACTATCACTCCTTATATTTAGACTTTCAAATGAACTGCCCAATCATAAGGATGAAGGAAAACCATTAATAGGCACAAAAGACATATAAGCCGACTCTTGGATTCAAAGGGTTTCACTATGGAGGATTAACATTATGGCCTTACGGGCATGGCCAGTCCAGGAGTCTGCCTGAGAGGACATAGCCTTTCACATGAATAACTTTTTCAACTCTTAAGTTGCTTGGAGTTTCATAAAAAGTCATACGCGTCACCTGTCACCCTCTCCTGTGCTTTATGCTGCACATAGGAGGCGTGAGATGGCCAGAAACAGAGTGCGAGAACACCATGGCTTATAAAGACACACTGGAATGGGTTGCTAGGGTAACAGGCTGCGCTGACTTCCACTGAGCATGAGAGATAAAGAGCCGCAACAGTAGGGCGAGACAGTCCTTGGTCTCAGTTGATGTGTGGTTGATTGTGTTGCGCCACAGAATTCTAATTATGAAGTGAAACACAATGGAAATAAAACACAAACTGATTAAATTCTTACTTCTACCTCTACCAAAGCCTTGAGAGAACCAAATAAGAATATAAGTAGATCTTTGTGCTAGGGGCATAATGCATTGTTCGTTGAATACTATTTGCACATAAGTCCCTGTGCGAGTAAAACTAGCTGTGTGAGTAAGCAGTGACCCCTGTGTGTGTGTTTGTGTTTGTGTGTGGAAGTGGATCCCTCAAAAGCCTCAGCCTCACAGTAAGGCTGAAAAGATACGTACAAAAAGTATTTATTTTCTCAACTGTTTCAAAATCTGAAAGTGAAAAACGTGAGCCAAGTGATGTGCCACAATCACTACTAGGAGAGATCATAGAAAAACAAACTATTTATTAAAACTTTAACATGATCTACTGCATGCATTACTAATGATAGAGTTAAAATTGAGGAGTTCTCTTTAGGTGCTGATTTTCTCCATTTTAGGTTTCTGATCTCAAGCTTCGTAAATGAATGTTTGTGAGTGTTTTTTAAAGAGATATAAAGTGTTTCGACACTGATGAAGAATATTTTACATCAAGATAAAATTTTCCATCATTTTATCAAACTGGTACTATACTAAATGGCCACTGACAGACTTGTCTTCATTTAGTTCAGTAAAAAAAGCCACATTTTCCTCCCAAAACCAAATGTAGTCAGTCAGCCATGGCATGTTTGTTGTTCAGATGGATATCCTTACGTGGTTACAGACAGTGTTTGCTATATGGTTATCTATATAAAAATGACAAAAGTACTTTTCTCAGACATATAGGCAGAACATTACAAGATCACATCAGACTTTTGTCTTGTGACATTACTCCCCCATATTTCCGTGCAGCTGGTGGTCTTGTGGTTAGGGGGTTGCCCCTGCTATTGGAAGGCCATGGGTTTGCATCCCAGGACTGCCAGTGGCACTACTGAGATACCACTGAGCAAGATACCATCCCCACATACTGCTTCCCAGGCACTGCTTCACTCAGGTGAATGGGTTAAATGCACAGAAGTATTTCACACTGTGTGCCATGTTGTGGTGTGTTTTTGCGTGACTATAAGGGCCACTTCACTTATAACTGCCATTATTTAGATTCAAGGTCTATCACCTGGATGCCAGGATCTTTTGTTGTTAACAAAGCAAGAGCAACAACAGAATAGAAATTACCATAGGGAAATAGAACACCACGTTTTAGCCTCAAATAATTTTCATCTCAGCCTGTATATAACACTTTCTTAGTCCATACCTGTAACCAGCAACCAACCACGGCTCAGCCAGCTTGACCACATTGACCAGGAGCCCCCTTACTGTAAGGCAGATGTCCTGCTGTGATATCTTCTCTTTGTCTTCTAAACTTCTAAAACTATCAATTTTTGGAAGAAAGAGTGATTGGAGGTAGATCTAATCCACTGTAATTGAAAGCAGGCCTTTGTATGCTCAGCTGTTTGTTTCGCGAATACTTAGCCTAGTTATAGATCCGTGCAGGTGCCTAATTTTTCACTGCTCTTTTGGGAGAACAAACAAACACAAAAGCGTCTGCTCTGACATTACTCATGCTAATTGCTTTACATAAATCACAGTGGGGAGACAGACAGTAATCAACAAAAAAAAGGGAAATGTGCTCCATGGCAACCCCGCAGCTTCTCCCATTTTCCCGCAGTTTCATCTCACTTGTCTGAGGTGTTTACTAGCTAAATACTTTGAGGAACATTTCTGTACATAAAATGAATTTTGCAGTGTCCTGCACTGAGAGCTGAGAGAGTTAAACACCAGCTACACATATGCTGAAATGAGAGAGAGAGAGAGAGAGAGAGAGAGAGAGAGAGAGAGAGAGAGCTTTTTAAGCAACTCCAAACTAAACAGTGCCCAACACACTATATTCTCCATAAATGAATGATGAAAATCATACAGGTTAAATGAATCTTTCATCTGGTACCTCATATGAATTTCCTGTTTCTACTGTCACATCATTTGGATATAAATACATTTGATGAACCCCAGTGCAGAATCTCTCTGCAAATTCTGTTTTGTTGTGGAGGAGGAATAGAAATAACTCGCTGAACCTGGCGAAGCTAGAAGACCACTGGTAATGGGGAAGAAAATGTGTATGAATGGTTTAAGGAACTGGTCATTCAAAGGATCTTTGCCCTCTAAAGATCTGACAATCTTCTCATTCTACAAATTTATCTCATGAATATTTAAAAGACTCAAGGGGTTAGACTCAAGGGGGTTTCTATGAATTCAAATATGCTCAGCTTCCTCTTTCAGTTAGTTCCCTAACATAATAGTCATTTTGTTCATGTTTTCTTTTGTTACTTTCCTGGGAGAAAAAAAAAAAACAATAATGCAAGATTGCCACATCATTTGGAAGTGCATTGTTTAAACAAAGGGGACAAAAATGGTGAAAGAAGAACCACTTTTAGCCATGGAAGAACCACTTTGAAAGAACATTTCAACCACTACTGCAAAGGAGATGTGTGAGTGTGAGGAATCTTTTTAAAAGAGTTTAAAGAGTCTTCACACAATGTGAAGCTTCTTTGCCAGTTGAACTTTAACCAGATCCATCCACTTAAACCCAAACTCATTTAGGGACTTTTTAAAGAGTGTGAAAAGAAGTTTGCACCCATTTGCTTGCTTCTAAAGCGGTGAAACATTGACCCAACATTCCCAAACAAACAGCATTTCAGTGTTGCCAATTGGATTAAATGTTTAGAAGAACAATGAATCAACCCAGTGAGCCAGAATGCATGGAGAAGAACAGTCTAGAGCAGTATTTTAAAAGTAAAGCACAGTAGCAAGCAGTCCCTGCCTCACATTTGATCCAGCTCATCAGCTGATTATGGAGCTCCTTTTGAGATGGATCAAACGTGCTGGGGCAGGAAATAGTCCAAACCGTGATGCACTGTGAGTCACCAGGAGCAGGATTAAGGAAAAACCCAACAAGAGCCTACAAAGATTACACACAGGTATGACACACCAACCAAATGTTTAAATGTGCTGTAGTTTGTTGGATTGGTGTGCTCTGGATTTTAGATTAAGATGCTGAGTTATTTTTGAGTTTAAATTTAAGAAAGAGTCTCCCAATAGGCACTCTAATAGAAACACTATCTTACCTGTATACATATACTGATACTAAATCATTTTATTTTGGTCTCTGCGCTGTGATTTATTTTTTTTTTTTGTAACCCAGCCTCTGATAGGCATGTATTGTTGTCGGTAGTCATAACATGATAAAAATCTCATGTTCCAAAGTCTATTAAGATGTTTGACACAAGGGCCATGCCCGCCTCTGCTACCAAAACCGAGCTGCCTTTGTTCATGGTTCAGATGTCTGAAGCGAAAAAGCTAAATGACTGAGGGGGAATGATTCTCTGAGCTGCCCGAGTGGGAGCTCTGATTATAAGCACAGCTCATTGTGATCATATTTTATAAGCGATGGTAATGTTTATGAGAATGACAACATTAGCACAGGGCAACAGTGGGCGAGAGCACATTATCCAAGATCATGAAATCTGCACGTGCATGGAAAACATGACAATGTGATGATGTGACTTCACATTAGCATCAATAAGAAGCAAAAGAAGAAGGCAATTAAATCTAAATCTTTTTTTTCAGTATCTAGAGAAATTGAAAATGTTTATGTTCAGTCCATATAGAAGAGAAATACAACAACCTATATGTGTATCTGGAAATGCTTATAAAATGACTTATGTCATAAAATAACATTTTTGTCTATACTATAATTTATTTCTTTTCTGTTTTTTGTTTTTGTTTGTTTTAGGTGCAGAGTTGTGACACGCAGGCTTTTCAAACCAGGGTACATGCAGAGTAACATGGCGCCTCATCACTGTGGGAGTGGAACACTATGCCAAAGTTGGCTGTGTGAGCAGAGGGGACTTAGCAAATACACACTTGAGCAGAAAGCCTGTTTCTGTGGATTTTTTTTTTGTTTTTGGTTTGTATTTTTTTCATGCTAAGTATTGGACCTCGAATCAAAATACCATTCAAATGCCTTCACAGTCTGTCCTAGTTAGTAAAAGAAAAAACAGTGTTTTTTTATATTAAATGAGGTCTTTATCATATTATATATAATTTCCTAATGATATCCTGGGCATTATATTTAGACATCAATTTGCAAATATTTAAGAAGATAAAGGAAATAAAAATAGGTTTAGACAAGCTGGTTTTATATATAAAAATATATATGTACACTGGATATACATGTACAAAGTGCATTTAAACCCCGTTAAACATTCGACATACAGGTTTTGAAACCCAGCTGTTTAGAGCTGTGAGAGGCAATGTACTAAATACTGGTCATTCATAACATAAATTAGTCTGGAAACCTATTTGGACTGACCTTAAGGCTGTACACAAGCCCCACATATTGGCAAGATGTTAAGCTGTTTGTGACTTATTTTATTCCACCCCCATACTCCCTTTCTTTTTTCTTTCTTTCTTTTTTTTTACTATTCCCAGAGAGGGTGGGTAGGTTGTGGAACCTTGAAGAAGCTTGAAAACGCTTGACCCACTTCATGACAAACCTCTTACCAATCCATCACGGTTGAGGACAAACGTACGGAGCGCGAGCCACCACTGTGTCCGAGAGAGGAGGGGCTGCGCGCGTGGGCTGAGGTGACTGATGACAGAATGAATGGCTCACCGGAGTGTGAGAAGAGTGGCAGCTGCGGGGCTACCTGTCCACCTCTCTTTTGCACCGGCCTTGATTTGTGAGCTTAGTGCACGAAACCTGCTCAGCAGGCACAGGTTAGGAAGAACAGGCGCTGTAAAGTGTTGCTGCGATTGGGATTTGCATACAAAATGCAGCATCTAGCTGCGAGCTCGACTTCCAAACAAAATCTGTCAAACGTGAACACCAGTGAGCATTAATCTATGAGAATGCAACCGGTGCTCATGCCCTCCTTTTATATCTAGGACCTTCACAACTTTGCATTGGTGTGTTTCCAGGGAAAGTCCCACTGAAGCACTGCAATTAAGCTCTCGATATAGTGAGAGCAAGAAGCCATGCTAAGGTCTTACGTGGGAAGGTTATATTAACATTCTCAGTTTGGTTAAAACACGAGAAAGTAAAATGGCATATAATTTTATTATATTTCTTTAAAAGCTGCTAGATTTTGAAATAGTTTAACCTTTAATTTGAAACACTTGAGAAGGCCAAGGTGTACCATGCTTAAACTATTCAAACATTGCCCTACCCAACAAGAGGAAATACATAGAGGCATGGAAATAGCAGAAAAAAAATAAATTAAAGTAATGGAATGGTAGTATAATATTTAAATGCTATTCATTGCTCGTATGCTGACATTACTGTTACCATGTGACCCACTTTTCTTTACATTATGCTGCGCAAGATCAGAGTTTTTGCTTTTTTATCCCTCTCAAACTCAACCCAGTCAGGGTAAATGACCAAATCTGATTACCATTATGTGCAATTTGGTGATTATTTGGAGAGTCATTTTTTTCTCATTTCCTTTGTACTACTGTTCTAGACTATTATTAGGCAACTACTACTGGCTCCCTTTGTAAATTCCCTCCTTAATTTGAACTCTTTTAAGAACGTTACTAAAATATGCTTTGTATCATCTGTTTATGTGAACAAATGAACACTCATAGGAGTAAATGTGAATGTAGTGGTAGAATCCACTAACAATTTAGCATGTGAAACATTGCGTAGAAATTTTGTAGAGGACTCTGAACCACCAAAAAACAACTTCATTTAGATTTTTCCACCAGCGGTCTTGGTTTAAATCACAGACTCCACGCTCCACTCGGTAAACACAGAATGAGCATTGTGCTAGGCTAATCTTTTTCAGTTGTGGGTGAAGTGAGGGTGAAGCTGAATGAGTCAGTTGTGCTGAGTAATTGTTTTAACTTTTTTTGATGACAGGAGTTTCCTTGGGAATCCACCTCATTTGCATTCACTTACTCATCTTTGCACACAAGAGAGGAGTGAAGAGCCAGCTTTCAGTCCACTTTAAGTCATCTATCATTATCACCAAACCAGTGTAAGTCATTAGTTCTCAGAAGCTTGATTTGACCAAGACTCAACTGGTCAGTAGAACTATGCACTCACAGATCAAGTAGTATTACACACAAAACTAGTCCAACTTAGACTATATAGTAAGCATCTAATAATGAGTATAATTTGGATGATCATTTGGAGCTCTTATTTCTACTCCAGATTGTGGGTTTCTACCAACCATCTGAATGTGCATGAATGAGTGCAGATATGTGCATGTCTTTTCAATTCTTACCACAGTGTGGAGCTCTCTCTCTAGCTTGCCGCTAGTGCTGCTCCACTGCTGGCTAAAATAAGCTCCGGAAGGAAGTTCAGATCGATGTCCCTCATTTAAAAACACACAGCTGGGTAGTGCTTGTCCCTTGGACCACTGCTGAGAGACCAGAGTCTTTCACTCAGTGTTGCTCTGAGACCTCTCAAACATAACAAGGCCAAACTCCAGATGCAGGTGCTTGACATTACAAGGGGTTTGCATACTGTATCAGCAAGGAAGAGAAAGTGAATCTCAGTCCTTTTGTAGAACAAGAATTTGATTTACACCTTACTGCAATGCATTTCCTCACTTCTAAGCTTTAGCTCCTGACCACTTCCAGGAGCTCCTGATCATTTTAGGCATGTTTCGCTTGCTGTTACTATCCACTGGATACTTGGAACAAAGAGCAATGAGCAAACAAGCTTCATTACATGCTATTCTAGCAAGAAGCATTAATAGAATGTGGGAAAAAATTAGAATCATCTCAGAATCACACATAAGACTAAGATCAGCTGCTCTGTAGTCCGTGTTACCCTTCTTTGTTTCTACGCAAGCTGTAAGCCTTTGGCTGTTTGGCACAAGCACTTCACTTATCTACCTTGCACCTTTTCAGGCTGAAGAAGATCATTACTCTTTCAGTATTGCATAATTAGCGTCTGATTGAGTATTCACTAATGATTACTCTCCTTGTTTTGTCTTCCATTATTCAAATTGCTGCTAATTATTTATGCTAATTATGGTCACACATTGTTAACAGCTGTGGCATGCTGCCATTCGTTACATGTTCACTTAATGGCAAAATTGTGTGTAGCCACACATGTAATACTTCATTAAAACATGCTCAAGCAAATGTACAAATGTACATTGTTTTACCACATAAGCATACACACATGCTGGTAAAGTTTTATTGATACATTTGCATTAATTACAATTTTAACAATAACATTAAAGTTAACAGTTTGAGACCTGCCTTCATGCCTTCATAAATGTGGTATATATATATATATACTCCTGAGTTCTGGCAGCTTCTGCAGGAGTTACAGGGCTAGAACACCTTTTAATGAGCGGTAGGGCCAAATCATTAGTTGCTCCATGGGTCCATTTTAGCAGAATAACATTTTATTTTAACGCTAAGACAGAGCAGCTTTCTTCTAGACAATGAGTGAACTGTGGAGACAACAATAAAAGTGAACTGTGGAAAAACACTGCTTCAAGGAAAAGAAACAAACAAACTAACCAAATCTTTCCTGCTAGCTTGAATGCTATGCTATTAAATGTCAGCTAATTAGAAAATAAAACTTTCCCTAACATTACTCACTAGTATAAATAGGTCATTACAATTGAAGAGCAAATTGTCACATGCACTGTTCATGTGATGCGCAAAGGTCACAGGAAATGAGTGCGTCACATAGTTTATAAACAGGATATGGGACTTCCTAAGGTGCTCATTGATTGAGTTCTACCTGTCGCCCTGACTCCACGCACCTTCACTCTCGTGAGTACCTTCTCCTTACTAGTGCATGATTGTATACGAAGATTCCGGTGGGAATCACACTCTATTTTAGAGCGTTCATAGATCAAAGTGCATGACTCAGCCAACCCTCTTGCTTCTGACCGAATCTGGGTTCTTCCTTCACGCTACACGGGCGATCCATAGACTCAGGTACGTTCTGACTCACCTCGCAATCATGACACAAATTTCCAAAACTCACTCAGTCCAAAAGCATTTTTTGTTTTGAAAATCGTGTTTTACTTGTTTTACCAATTGGAAAGCAATTCTTACAGGAAATAATATTTTAATTGAAATTTTACAGTTACTTGTCATTTTTCAATGCCTGTTTCTAAAGTGCAACTCCTGCACATTTTAGTATGGGCAAATTTGTTTAAAAAATATAATGAAAACAATTTAAGTAAATCGATATTCAATGTCACAAAATTATGTACAAGTTTTATATTCACTCACGACTGTGCGAATGGACTGAGTGAGTTTTGGAAATTTACCTAATGTTATACAATGTATTATGCAAGGACTAAGTGAGTTTTGGTCAGTTATACTATTGCACATAAAAAGGTAATGTAAAAATATGCCAATAGTAGTGTTACCTAAAAACAAAATCACAAATAATTTGATCTTCGATTGTTATGAATGGAAGCACAGTGAACCCTCGCTGGGTGTTTAGTGTTCAAATATTTATGTCTGCTTTGACTTTTAGACCAATGGCAAGCAACAGTGTCATTAATCTGCCATTGATACGTCTTGAACATGTCTTGAAACAGCATGACGTCCTTCGATTCTCTTAGTCAGTCAGTCATTTAGAAAATGTGACCTTTCTTGGCTGTGGCAAAAAGACATTGAGAGTTCTGCAATGCATAGGCCAACGGTTTGATTTATTGTGTGGCTGAATCCTTCAAAGGCTCCAAAAGTAGCGCTCAGTGAGGGCTTGCTGAAGCCTGCTTTCCTGATAGAGCAGTGAAGAACAGTAAGCCATGGCTACTCTCAGTGGTAATCTTGTTATGTGATTGCAGAGTTGTTAATGCTACCTTTTGCAAAAGAATTTGCATTTTGTGGTGAAACAGATTTCCCCGTGTTACTAGGGCTTATTGCATCATACCTAAAAAGGGAAACCACTTAACCCTCCAAAACACTAGGAAAAAGGAGAGCTGTCCAACAACCACAGCATGTCCCTCATGCTCACCTCAAGGAAAGATGAAAATCGTTGCTGTGCTTGTCTCATTTGCTTAGATGAGGCTTTTGAAAATGTATACAAGGCCAGCCTTAGGTAAAACATGGAAAAGAACAGGATAGAATCTAGCGCACTCCATCTTAGGACGTGGATTTTACAAAGCAACTTGTGAAGAAAATGCACAAACTGTGGGATGTAGCAGGATCACTATGCTATAGTGAAAAAAACTTACTTCTGTTCCATTTTTGTTTTCTCTACTAATTGTATGGAGCAATGTACCCATAAGTCATGAATATGCTAACAAAGCTGATCTCAGGTTTGTGGATTTGAACAAGGACTTGCTCTCTTTTGTATATATTTGCACTCTTTTATATACAAATATATTGAATCGCCTTGTACATCTTTTATGAAAGTGAAATTGGTTAAACTCTAGTTTGGTATTACATTTTTAAACACTTGCTAAGTGCTCTAGCAAGTCTAGTAGTTTTGAATGATGTTGTTAAAATTTTATACATTAGATTAAAACAAAAAATGAAAAGCAAATTGGTTTTTATGTGTAGGTTTTAAAATGTCATCTTACAATGAGCCATACTGCTCAGTTCTGTTTACTGTGGGCTATACTGTGTAATCTAGACATTAATCCAGCCAATAAACACAACCTATTTAAGATATACATGTTTATCTGTAGACTGTACGCTACAGCTCTCTGTGGGTTGTTGAGTTAAATGACCATGATTTACAGTTACATACATCTTGTCACAACAATAGGCTGTCATTCAGAAATGGAACAATGATTGTATTGGGACTATGATTGTTATATCAGTTTTTCTATATGACCAACAAAGTGTTTTATTTCCACAGATATTCCAGACTATTATCTTACCCTGCCCTCCTTATTCCCAAATGTCCTATTTGTGAAGACAGTAAGCATTAATCTCACATCACCAGTGTTGTGAACAGTGCTCCATTTTTTATACAATTTCACATTATGAGGCAGAAACAATGCATTATCTAAGTTTATTGTCAAAAAGTGGAAAAAATGTTATATTTCAATGTTCTTAATAAGTTCTGTGGATCTTTAGGGCATGAAGATTGCCTTCAAATGTGACTTCAGCCATCTCAGGCTGTGCATTTATATCACTGTTGATTCTTAAAACACTTAAGATCATTCGCTTTGTGTTCTCCCATGGGCTGTGACTGTACTTTACAGCAAGGAGAAGGAATCAGAGAAAAGGCCCACCAGCTCAAAAGCAGCAGTTCAACTTAGCAGAAAGCACAGTGGTGTGGTATTGTGGTTTGTCTTTTCAGGTTTCTCCCTAAGGATTTACAAAAAAGAATGTGGCC
This sequence comes from Hydrocynus forskahlii, assembly GCA_037974365.1. NCBI lineage: Eukaryota > Metazoa > Chordata > Actinopteri > Characiformes > Alestidae > Hydrocynus > Hydrocynus forskahlii. The sequence goes on along the minus strand of JBBPCX010000114.1, from coordinate 16,069,961 downwards.
TAATTGCTTTAGTAGCAATTAAATAACCTCTGCACTGTGCCACTCTTTGGCTGTGAATATTGGTTTGGACTCAAAAAATATTGCCATTGCTGAAACTAGAGAGCGATTTGTTTTTTTCCTCATACTTGAACAAGGCTGCTAAAATATTTCCTCTAAAAGGGTTTAAGTCTCTTGTTTAATTCGTAGATGTATTGGTCATGCTTCCACATGTAACTTTTCAGGAAAAGGATTATATTTGTGCCTAAAGTTTTGAAATAGAAAATAAAATAAAAATGGGTGGCCTCACAAGGTCTCACAAGAAGGTCCTGGGCACTCAGGAGCCTTTGTGTGTGGAATCTGCATGTTCTCCCTGTGTGTTTCTGCTGGGTACTCCGGTTTCCTCCCACAGTCCAAAGACTGGCATGTTCAGTGAAATGCCCCTAGGTGGGATTGTGTCTTCCCTATGATGGACCGTTGACCGGTGTGGATGAACCACTTTTATTTCCCTAAATCATTTATGGCTCTTCAAAGATATTTCATAATGTGTGTTTGAAGTTCACAAAACATCCAAATAATACATATTCATGAGCGAACATTACAGAAAACCTCTCTGTGGGGGGCAGTACTATGTGAGAGCTGTTGACAATGTAAATTTTTGAATCATTTAACCTTGATATGCCACATGTGCTGAGGTCAAAAGCGTCCTGCCCATAGTCAGGTGTATTCTCTTCCATGTTCACATTTAAATACAAACAAACAAACAACCATTTTAATGTTTTTTGGTGCAAAGTTCATTTGAGATAGGCTGATATTAAGTGCAAATTGTCCTCAATCTCTAAAACGTAGTTCTATGCAACTGGCCGATCCTTGCTCCGCCCAGTAATGTATTTTTTAAAACTGTTGTGAGGTTGTGCAAGCTTCACAGAACACCTACAAAAAATCCTATTCACTGTTATGAGAAATTAGTGCTACTAATCTCTGGGTCAACCTGAGGAGGACGGGTTCCCCTTTTGAGTCTTGGTTCCTCCCGAGGTTTCTTCCTCCAGCCGAGGGAGTTTTTCCTCGCCTCTGTCGCCTTTGGCTTACTCACTAGGGGCTCGGACCTGGACTTTGTAAAGCTGCTTTGTGACAACCTGGCTGTAAAAAGCGCTATAAAAATAAAATTGAATTGAATTGAATTGCTACATAATGCTGAGTTTCCAGATTTAAATGTACTGCAACTGAGCTGCCCACTTTTTATTCTAGCTATTTGAAAGTAGGCAGGTTGGAAACAACCACAATAGATTTGCTTTTTACATTTATTTCACTTCGGTGCCACGCCCCCAGGCATCCTGTTCACCAGAACACTGAACCAGAGCCTTGTACCTCCCCTGCTGCTGTTTTTTATTTGGTTTCTCCCACTTGTTTAATCATGTTTACCTGGCTCTAACTTTCCTTTTCCTATTTAAATCCAGCCAGACTCAGAATACGCTGTCGGTTCTCCATCATGCATAGTGTGGCTGGCCGTCTGTGACATGCTGTGTCTCTCTCTGTCTCTCTCTCTCTCTCTCTCTCTCGCTCTCCTTCTTTTCCTAGCTTTAAGCTGGACCTTGCACGCCTAGCTCTCTGTATACCACTGCCAGAGGAAGGCGTATCTTACTTGGCCACGCGGTAGACCTGCAAAGCATAAGATTTTGGTTTGGTTTTCTAGTTGAAGGACTCCTATGTTCAGGATGTGCTGATCGACTTTGTTTCTGAACTTGTAATTTGAGCCAAAGTGGATTGTGATTGTGTCTGACTCTGTGTGTCTGTTTACTTGGAATAAACTCTCTTGTATACTCTTCTGCAAGTGTGTCTCTGCCTCTGTGTGCCACCATGCCCATTTATTACTATTTCTTTTTCACATACTAATACCTTACTAATCACATTTGTTTAGTAAATACATATTATATTTAGAAACAATAGTAGTATTATTTTAAATGCCCAACGAGAAAACAAAATCCAAGCTTCAGTCAATTGTGCATTAAAATGTCTAATTATACTGCAGTTCAGTTCGATCCTGCAGTTTGTGTGGCTGAAAGTGCTTCTGTGAATGCCAATATCATTCCAACTGGATCTCCATGTACCATTTTGCCATAATAACCTGTAAGCCTGCAACAACCAGTAGCTAAACGGCATAACAACCAGGTTTGTCACATTAAAGAAGCCTGTTGAAATGAATTATAAGAGACAAAACCTTGCCTTAACAGGCAGTGACAATAACAAACCAAAACACTCCCACTGTGATCGACACCAACTACAAATGGCAAAGCTTCAGGATGCATCACGCTGCTGTTCTACCTTACATACTGCAGATAAACCAGATGACTGCAGATAAAGCAGATTTGACAGTATAGATGTGCAGTATAGATGTGATGCAGTACTGAATTTAGGTGCATTTAAATGCAGTCTCTCCGAATCAGTCCTGTTTTTCTTTGCAAAGTGTAAAAGAATTGAATTTTATTTGCAAAATCATTTTTGTGTTTTGATTTTTTCAAGGTCCAATAACAAAACCCTAAATCATAAACAATCAATGTTGTGCTATATAATGGATATTGGCACTGGGATGCTGTATGGGAACAAGGCCTAAACAACATTAGTGTTCCAGTCTCTCACGGTATTGCTCTCCCTCACTTGTATTATTGCCCAATTACTGAGAATGGGATTTTTGCCAGCATTCTGTAAAGGTTGTCCAACCTCACCATAATTGCCATGAAGCAGTGCATTTGCGGACAGAGGATTGCTAGATCATATTGACTCACGTGATGGTGTGGTTTTTAAATGTACATGCTACTGAGCGTGTTAAGGCCTGCTTTCAGTGTAACTTGATCTCTATGTTTATTGATCTTTGTTTCCGCTCTGCTGAGAAAAACAGACTGTTTTGTTGTGTGTTTAAATTTTGTTATTCCAGTCAGGCAACATCAGTGGATTTTAGCTGGCCACCAGTGACACTCATTAAATGCCACAAATTAGCCAGATATCATTTGTTTCCACTGCTTAATGGGCATGCACATGAGGTGACGTATAGTTTGTCGTCATCAGTCAGCTGGCTGGCAGATATCTACCTGTGCAAGTTTCGGCTAACTCTGGTTCTAACTCATTAACACGAGAGCAATGGTGGGGAAACTGCTGAAAGCGTGTGGTCAACAAACGAAGTCAGACGGGAAGTTTCACAATGATTGCTGTAAATGTGTTCAGACTACTGGCTAGATAAGCACTCACTATGTGTCAGGAATGCTGGAGATTCAGTCATGGTTATTAATTTAGTATTTGTGTTATTATAGCATGTGTCATTCTACCTTATGTTTACTTATTCTGGATCCTCTGGATTCTCATTCTTTCTCACTGCTGACAGCTTGTAAATAATTACATCAATTTGTCTTCCACATCATAAGGGAGTGCTGAATGCAGATGAAGACAAATCTTAACCTGAGTATGCCAGAAAAGGTGGAAGCGACTCTTGTGACATGACAAACGTGTGCCATATTACACACTCTGCTGCAGTCAGTCATTATTAAGGAAAAAGTTTGGCAAAAAATCAAATATACACAATTTGTCACGCACTCCAGGTATAGTCAGTCACCCAAGGCTTGTTCATTGTATTTTGCTTCTGCATTTTTGCCCAAGGGCTTAGAAGCTGACATTGCTCACCAACACCAGAGGTTAGCAGTGCACCAATTTCCTACAATGAATACATCCCCACATTTTCTCTCAGACCACTCAAATCACATTTAGCTTTTCATTAAGGTGGTGCAGACTTGTTAGGACACAGTATCGCTTAATGTGAGATATAAAATAATAAACAAAACCACTTTTAAATGCTGGCTCTAGAATTGTCTGGAGTGGCTGCCGGTAGCAAGGAAGTTTTCTGTCGTTTTATACAAATGAAACTTCTAATTAATCCTAATTAAATAATTAACTACTTGAAAGTACACCCATTTCTGATGTGTGTCAACAGTTTCCATGCTGCTTATTCATAGAAAAGCTTTCCAAGCACTGGCAAGGACATATAAGAATATTAGAGGTCATATATAGAATATTTAGGTCTTGTTCAGTTTGAGTAATTAAAAGAAAGATGTAGGTCCTACCTCATTTCAGAACCCGTCAATGTGTTATTAAATATAAGATTTGGTTTGAACATTGTCTTATCTTTGATGTGTCTTAGACTACTATCGTCTTGCTATACATTTACACACTCCTCAATACTCAGTCATAGTGTATGTCTTCATAGGAAAGGCAGTGAAACAGAGCCCACTATCTAGCCCACAGCAGTTAAATTACATGGGTGGCTTCATCACAGCAAGAATTAATGAAACCCATTGAAGTAATCTCAGTCTCTTTATTCTGCATTTCAAAAACACTGGAGATGAACATGGTTCTCATGGGTCCTTGAAATCCTTGACTGTGGTGTGCTACAGGTGCAACATGGTCCTTAAGCCCGTTACACTTAGATACATATATGTTGTTTTCAAGGGGACATGTAGTATCATTAATAAGGAGTTAATCAACTGTGAGTGTAGTGTGAAACCTGTCTAATACAGGGGGTCCTACAACAGTCTCGACATATAACGTTTTGAGTTGACGACGTTCACTCCCACTCCCACTTGACTTACATTGTTAGCTTTGTACTTACAGACTATGTGGGTGAACTAGTTTGGTTGTGCACGCTGGAGGAATACACAGTAATGCGGCACATGAGTGAGGGAGTTTTCCTTTCCCTTTTTTCTGTGGTCTAGTTGTGTTTTCATGATTTTACAACTGTGTTAGGATGGGTAAGTGACTGAGGCTAGGGTGTATTTTGACTTACACCAACATTCGGGTTATATCACTGTCGAAGGAACAGATCTGTGGCGTAACTCGAGGACCCCCTGTACCTATTTTGAATACATTATATGGGCAAGTATTGGAACACATCTGGTTTTCAGGGTTTGGGCTAGGCCCCTTACCTCTTGTGAAGGGCAATCTTACTGCTTCAGCATACCAAGAACATTTTGGACAACACCATGCAATTTTGGAATGGAAAAGGAAGAACCTTTTCTAATCCAGCATGACTGTGCCCCAGTGCACAAAGCAAATTCCCACAGAAACTCTAAAATCTTGTGGAAAAGCCTCCAAGAGGAGTAGAAGCTGTTTTAGTTGCAAAGAGGGGACCAACTCCATATTAAAGTCTATGAGTACAATGTCATTAAAGTCCCTGTTGGTGTAATGGTGAGGCGGCCTAAACCTTTTGTGTAGTTTCAATAGACAAAGTCCCTAGTCTCATTGTGGACATGTATTACATAGGTTGCTAATAATTTTAGTCAAAACTGTCAACACAATCATGTAGTGATGATACACCTTGACTGCATGGACGCATGGATATAATGGTTCCGGCGCCCATGCTTGACTGTAAACAGAGATAAACACTGTGGACTTTACATACAGAACTGCAAACAGTTTGTCCACTTTACTGCATTTTCAAGAAAAAAAATCCTGAAAGTAATTTCAGTAATTGCCATGTTTATATGTTTGGACACTTTCGCTTTCAGCTGTCTGTTTATTCATGTGTAAGCTAGAGCGCATTTACATTCAAGTTTTCTGTTCCTTTGTTTGAACATGGCAGTCCAGATTATTCTCACTTGTTCTGTCACCTGAAGTCCTAAATTCCTGCTTGTCATTTGTGTGTCAAGGACAAACTCTAGTGAACAGTGAGGCAGGAACAGAAAGGATGGAAAAATAAATGTAAACTGCCAAGGCTTAAAATTAAAACAGCAAAATAATTTGAAATGCTAAATTCCCAAAGGTAAAACGTTGTGCTTACACAGGGGAACCGAGTAACCAGATGTTTCCTGAGCTCACAATATATAGATGTTTTTTTATGCAAGAAAACCTATATCTACTGAAAATGTATATGATGTTGCATGTGTAAAGCTAGGTTATTATAGAAGAATGTCTTTTAGGGTGAATACTTTATTCTTAGGCTTTTATTCTTTTTTTTTCTTTTGACCTCTAGCGGTTCTTGTCATTTAAACAAAGGTTAGAATAGCATTCTATTCTTTTCATCACTGTTGGGAAGAGATCAGCCCCAAATCTCTAAAGAGCTAATGCAGACAGGTAGCCCCTCTAAGGCTCTTGGAAAGGGCTGCTGTATTGAAACAGTAATGAGCAAAGAAAAATTCACATTGACAGAACTAGCAGAATGAGGATAAAATGGACTATAGGCAGCAAGCCGGAACAACAAAATTGGGTGTATTTATTAAGCACAATGACATACCACTATGTCACTATGTCTGGTCACTCGGTACAGTCAACTCTTTTATCGTTTAGAAAGGACAGTCAATGTCAGCCAAGATTGCCTCCATAGAATAAAAGTATGATGGGCTAATTCTAAAAGTTGGAGGCATTGCTGCAACTGAACACACTTTGAATTTAGTTTAAACATTTTATTTTTACCTAAACATTTATTTAGAATGGTTTGCCATGCAATTATGACTATATCATTTTTTTTCTAAATTTGGCCAACCTTTTCTAAACACAGTCTAACAACACTAGAAAGGTCTCTCACTGCACAGGCCAAGTGCTGCTCATTCTATCCCCTAGAACAGACTCCTTATGTTTCAGCAACTATAATCAATCATCCAGTGTAGGATCATGTGATGCACTTTGCAATGTTATCATGGTTACTGCTCAGCCTATGTATCTATTTCTATTTATTAGACAATTTCCAAGAAATGCTGTTGTGCATATTTTTAGATCAGATTATTCTCTAGCCCCTAAAGTTGTACTGACTTGCAAATATCTTTTGAGACATGATCCATTTAACTGGAAAAAAAAACGCTGCATGAATTAAGACAAATAATTCTTAGCTGACTGAAGTTTTGCCGCAGAAAATGAAAAGGCGCTGGAAACCATTACAAGCCAGTCATCACCCCCATTTGACTTTAATTACAGCACTAGTGAAAAGAGCAGTGATCAGATTGCTGAAATCTAACAGATAGGGCTGTTCCACTGTTGCTGTTTATTTGCACTGCACAGAAACATCTTTTTGGCTTTCATAAACATCTGGCAGCTGATAAAACATAGATAGACAGGAGAGGGGAGGGACGATAAACACTTCGGGCAATGGCTTGTGAAATGCTGGAGATCAGCAAAAGAGGGTCCATTTAACATGTAATGCATCAAATCTGCTTCACATAAATGTGTATTAAATATATTATATCATATCAACACACACACACACACACAGATATCTATCTATCTATCCCATGGATGGGACATAAGCTCATGGAAATTTACAGTGAGCTTTATACTGTCGTTAGTTCAATGTCAGGCAATGATATTCTGCAAAATCCATTTGAAAATATTATGTTCCCCTTTACAGAGTCCTTCGTATGTGCTGTGTTCAGTGAAGCCACCTCAGCTTCTTCTGGTACGAAATGTAAATCTGTGAGTGTCTATACATGGACCTAATGACACCAAAAGTAATAGTTTCAACCGAGGAGTCATAAGTCATACAGCCTTAGGCTCGCTGATGTATGGCCAGTCAGTGTCATTTGTCAGGCCTGACCAGCAGCTTCAGGTGGCCATTTGAGATTGGTCTGGACTCCGCAGGGAAGACCGAGGTTGACAGGTGAAGTCATTATAAGTATCCATCCTGACCTCATATCTTGGCAGTGCTGAGGCAAAATTCATAAAATGAACAGAAGCAATGCCTGCACAGGTCTCTCTGGTGCCTCTGAAAAGGAAATTTGCTCCTTATTCAAAGTTTAGAACTCATTTCGAGGGGTAAGTCTTTGAAAATGTTACAGCCTCAAACCATGTGTAAGAAGTTCTGGAGAAAGAAAGTGGAAATAAAAGGAAATCATGAAGCTTGCATATGTGTGCAGAAGATCTTTCAGCACCTATCTACCTCCTTATTTCTCTTAATGACTGTTCCACCAGCTGCAAGGTTTCTCGCACAGTCATGACTAGGGGCTAAAAAATTCACAGCAGTTAAAATGTCAAGTCCAAGTCTGAGGATCTTATTTGAATTCCAGTAATTATCCTGTCGGATATTTAATGATGGACTATAGAGCAGTGCATTTTACCAGAGAAGGGGCTGGCTGTCATGAAGAACACCCTGCAAGCACTGCAAGCATTCTATTTTAATACTGTATCCTTTTTCATATTCAAAACAAATATAATGAAAGGTGGGATAAAGTGAAAAACAAAAGCGTGGGTATGCAATGAAAACCTAGCAGAAACACACCAAAGTGGTTGCAATGACTCAGTTCTCATGTAAGGCTATCATCATTGTCAAATCTTTTGTCATTGTATACAATTCTGGTTTTCTTTAGTGATCATATCTTTTGTGTAAGTTCAGTGCTAACTATGTATGTGCATTATTTAAATGCACTTTTCATGTCCAGTTGCTATAGCTTCAAATTATTGAGCTAACTGCACCAATACTGTATCTAATAGTTAGTTTATCTTTAATTTAGCTGTTTATTTCTTATTAGAAATGTGTTCTGTATAATTCGTCCACGTTGTGCCAGCGTTAGATTGGTGTGTGTTTAAACTCATAATTATGTACTAGAAAAAACACACTCAAGGAACCTAAATCTTTGTTTTCGTTCAGTGAGATCTCAGTTGGTTAATCTCTCGCTTGCAGGCACAAAACGTGCAAAAGATTTTCCCAGGTCTCACATGCATTAGCAGTCGTTTTACAAGTTACAAGACTGATGTTGGTTGCTGTGCCTATGTTGCTTTAACCAAATGAGGTTCCCTAGAGAGAAATTTACCTAAAGCTAACAGCCACCTGACTATTAGCAAGTGTGACTAACAAGCCAGTTCTTCTCTTTATCTGTCACCACTCATTTGTTTGCTCAACTGTTAGTTCACTCAACATCTATGTTAGTATTCCCTGGATGCCCATTTAGTAGTAAACTGAAAGAACCTTAGATATCACCAACTAAAAGCTGGATAATGTCTTTAGTGAGTCATGGACATAGTTGTGTTAGCCCGCATGTGTACAGCCTGTTTATAAACCAAGCCTGTTCAGTGCCACTACAGGATTGGAGTGTTTGACAAAAAGCTGTCAATCACAGATGCTCATGACAATAGTAGGACCACACCTAGCAAATTCTCAGAACAGTTTAATTAGAGGTTTTGGAGCTGGGCTTTATATTGTTTTTCATATATAGATACATAGATTAGTTGACTGGTTGATTGAGTGATAATCAAGAAAAAGGGTACCAATAACTCTGGAGGCCACTTTTTTTGACTTTTTAAGTACTTTTTGTATCTGTTTTATGCAGAAGACGGTAAAGGAGCATGAATCGCGGAGAGCAAAAGGCTGACTGTATTTCAGCTTCATAGGCAATATATCAAAAATTTAACTTCTTTTACTTTGACAAAGATTCATCAGTCTCGCTTGACAGGGCCTTAGGATTAAAGTGAGGGGCAATACAAGTGGGAGTGTGCTCTGAATATACCTGGCAGCAACAAAGCTCAGCAATTATGGAAATGAGAGCAGCGTTCCTCTGTGAAACGAATGGTGATTTTTTTTTTTGCTTGGGGGGTGGTTGAGAGTTCATTATGGCATGCACACATACTTACCTAAGAAATAATGCACTCAATCTAAAACGTCCACTTTTAAAATGATCAAGAGAGCATTTGTGTACCTTTTAAAAGTGTTCTTTCAATACTTGGTGCAAGATAGCGCCAAGCAGAGACAGCAAAGAAAATATCAGTCCACATACATTAGAAATGATATCCATGATACAACATGTGATACAATAATTTGTTGTTGATTGGTACTTACCAGGACACTTGCCAGACCTCAAGCTGCCAGAACTGAGGTTATTTTAACAGGACAGCACGAAACCTTTTGTGGTTTTCAGTGAACATTACAGCATTATTTATAGGGAATTATGAGTACAACATATCAAAAAGTGGCTTTGTATTTACCGTAGATTTAGGTAAAATATTTTTTTGTGTATTGGCGTGCATGTTACACTTTGAACCGATACAAGACCAGGTTTTGAAGGAATATCTGTTTTAGTGTGTATGTTTGTGTGCTACTCTCCATCTGGTGGACTCACCTCCTCTCACCCACCCTTCCAGCTAGGGTCCATCAGAGTCAGTTCAGAGCCCTAAGCTCCTGGAGCGTGTGCCAAGTATTAACGCATATGAGACCTAATTCTCCTGCACTGTCTGAGTGATGTGGCTTTAAAGAGGGCCAGACAGGCCACTTATAATGTGCCCATAAAACCGCCACGCTTTCTTGAATCATCAACACCACCTGCCAATAGTGATGGATTCCTCTGTCTAAAAGCTCCGGCTTTAAATGTTGTGTCATGTGGCAGCCTATTTAATCAATAAGTATTTTTCCACTATTCTCAGACCTTGATTTGTCTTTCTAAACTCACTTTTGAATATTCTGTGCCAGTGCAGCCTTTAGCTAGATAGAATTATGAGCGTCTCGAGCCACTGAACCAAAGAATTTAATATGGCACGTTTTTTTTAGGAGGAATGTTTGTATTTGGTTACAATATTTTCAGGCAATGTGTTAATTGAATTTCATACCAATTTTGCATTCTTGCCTCCTGGACAAATAAACACACGTTGTAAAAAGTTGTCAGCAGTAGAAGCCTATTATTTTGCTTGACACAGATCGTTAGTGCTGTGTGGTGTCAACGTAAAGTCCAGATGTAACAAGACTTTCACTGACAGCACAGCGCACTTTCACGTCATATATCAGTAAATCTCATTTCTGCATATGGATTGGCCATGTCAATTATTCCCAGTATTAACAGTATTTCTGCCAGCAAATTTTAAGCTTTTTAAATCTTATCAGAACACCGTCTGTGTCCGCGTCTTGAAAAATAACCCTTATTGCAGTGTTCACACAGCTTTGTCCTTGCTCAACAAAGGGCTGAAAATATTGAAGTTGGCTCTCATACAAAATCTACCCTCTTTTACTTCTGTAGGTAATGCCCATTGATCTGTGAAATTATGAGCTACCATTAAAAAGGCCTGGTTACCACATTATTCAAAACTGTCTGAACTTCCCTCCTCTCCTGCATTCACTTGAAAATCAGCTTCTCCAGATGCCATTTACACAAGAATCAGCCATTATTACTGATAAGGAGATACAAAAGCTGCTCCTTGAGTGAAGGAAATTGTAAAGTTAGGGACCAAAGATCGCTGAAGAAACACACAGCGGACATCCAGATTATATCTACATTGTTTCCATGTTTAAAGGCACGTGCAGCTTTTGTTGGCAATTGTTCACCACTAATGAATCTGATTGTTGCACAAAAGAGTACAGCAAATGAACCAGTGAGCCAGTGTATATAAAACAGAATAATAAAGAGACCATTTGAACACAGTAAATAAAACATATCAAGTTTTATACAGAAGTGCAATTAATGTTATTACCTTTGCAGCAGAAGGGTTGAAAAATGCATGTCTCACAAGTCACAAAACACAAAAGTGCTATTTTTAATGAGGCTTAGCAATCAGACTCGTGTCTGTAATCTTCCCATAAATTGCACATTTTCTTTTACTTCCAGAATTTATATCTATACTTCATTTATAAATGTGTATTCGGAGTGCCTTTTTGTACTCTGTCAAATCTGGAGCCATGCCATCTTGTCTCACTGTATACTTGCATATAGCTGAGATAACACGTAAGTTTACTTTGACTTTGACTGTGATGAACACTGCTCAGCTTACTTAGACTCTGAGCTGGCATGCAGGTACATAAGTAGATGCAATAGTCTAATTATAGGTAATAGCTATATATGTAGCTATGCAGTGACACTAAGAGATCCAGTTACAAACACGGACGCTCCCTGCATGTACCCTGAGAACTGCGGTGGGACTTTGATTTAGTTACAAGTTACAAGTTGTATTACAGAGCCAGTGCTGAGTAAGCATCCCTTGCCTTGTTTTCCTGCCTTTCTGGATGAATCCACCAAGAATCACTCCTGCAAGTACATTTTTGTCTACATGCCAGTCGCATGCATAATATGTTTGCAGTAGCATATAACATACAACATTGCACTAATCTCTCTCTCTCATATATGTACAGTATATCTCAGCAGATCTTTTAGGTCCACTAAGTTGCTAGGTGGGACCTCCGTGGATCAGCTTGTTTGGATTGAGATCTGGGAAAATCAACGCCTTAAAATTCTACACCATTTCTGAAAAGTTTTTGCAGTGTTGCAGGACGCATTATACTGCTGAAAGAGGCCACTGCCATTTGGGAATAGCACCGCCATGAAGGGATGTGCTTGATCCGTGGCAATGCTTAGGTAGATGGTACCTGTCAAAGTAACAAACATCCACATGAATAGTTTGACTTAGGGTTTCCCGTAACAATACTGGAGAGAGCATCACACTTCCTCCAGCTTGTCTTCTCTCCACCATGCATCCTAGTGACACACACCTGACCATTTACTTTATGAAAAATAAAAATAAAATGTGATTCATCAGACCATGCCACATTCTTCCATTGTTCCATGGTCCAGTTCTGATGCTCATGCGCCACACATTGCCACATATTATATCACACTCCTCAACAACAGCAATATATTATTATTTTCAAAACTAATTATGATGATGATCATGATGATGATGATTATTATTGTTACTATTATTATTATTAGTAGTAGCATTAATAATAATAACAACAACAACCACAACAACAATAATAATAATAAGAAGAAGAAGAAGAAGAAGAAGAGGAAGGAGAAGAAGAAGAAGAAGAAGAAGAAGAAGAAGAAGAAGAAGAAGAAGAATAGTAATTGTTTTAAAAACAATACAGTAAAACAGGAAATTTGCCTCAGGCACAACATTATTAGGACAAGTATCATTTTAAACACTCCATCATCCCACCTTGCTTACTAATACTGTGAACCTTTTAAACACGCATCTTCAACTGATTGTCATTGATTTTGCAGATTTCACTGTAATGTTTAATTATGCAAATGCATACAGGTATTCAGCAAGGTCATGGCACTAGATGCTGTATCCGACATTGTGCATTTTAGAAATTCTGAATTTCTTTTCTTCTCAGCATAAGATCTTTCATTCCTGTGATACCACATTCTAAATACATCTATTCAGAGTGCAGTTTCAGCATAAAATTCACAGATTGATTAACTCAAGTACACCCATCAGCCATAGCATTTAAACCATCTGCCTATTGTGTTGGTCCCCATCATGCCACAAAAACTGCTCTGACCCATCAAGGCATGGACTCCACAAGACCTCTGAAGGTGTGCTGTGGTATTTTGCACCAAGACATTAGCAGTAGGTCCTGTTGCGAGGTGGAGCCTCCATAGATCAGACTAGTTTCTCCACATGGTGTAAAGAAAATTTATTTATCTGACCAGGCCACCTTCTTCCATTTGCTCTGGTATCTAGTTCAGATGCTCACATATCCGCAGTGGACGGGTCAGCATGGGCACTCTAATTGGTCTCCCGGTACAGGGCCCCATATGCAACCGAGTGATATACTGTGTGTTCTGACATAGCCAGCATTAACTTATCTAGACATGTTTGTGCTACAGTAGATCTTCTGTGAGACTGAACCGGACAGGCTAGCCTTCGCTCCCCACACACATCAATAAGCCTTGGGCACCTTGTTGCCGGTTTCTTGGCCACTTTTGTTAGGTACTAACCACTGCATACTGGAAACACCTCACAAGACCTGCTGTTTTGGCAATTCTATGGTTCAGTCATTTAGCTACTGCAATTTGGCCCTTGTTAAAGTCATTCTGTTCCTTGCATATTTTTTCTACTTCCAACATATCAACTTTCCACAGTTGCCACTGTAACATGATAATCAATGTTATTTACTTTACCTGCCAGTGTTATTTATTTAATGTGTCAGTGGAGCCCCAGCAAATGTTAATTGTTCTAATACTCAACAAGAAAAAAATTACCTCACTATCCTAATAATCATTGTTCCCATGGAGATTTGACGACCCCTTGTGTTAACAGACCCTCAGGTATTGGTCATCATGATTGCATTATAATTATTAATTATAATTATTTTGACAGATCTACATAATTATATTATATTCATGTTAGTTTCATATTGACAAAACATTCATCACGATAGTGCTCTGTAAGATGACTAGGCACATTGTTTGACTCTAGTAGACTAGTAGACTAAAAATACCATATACACCATATACGAAACAGAGATAACAAGAAATAACATGAGGCAATACCAAGTCCCACTCATGCAATAAACTGTCAGGAAGCTATTCAGTCCCACAATAAAGAGATTCAGGTAACAATAAGGACTGATTGCATGGTTAGTGCAGTTTGTAGTGTGCCTTTTGATTAATGACAGGCCACTGAGCGCTGGCAGACTGCCAGAGTGAATAGGAGTGCAAATAGCATTAGATTTAGTAGATGTGCAGCAAATAAATAAATGCAAGTAAAGCTTATTATGGAAGAGATATGCTCCTGTGACAGTGATTCTTCAGAAGCATGGACTGGAGGGGGCGGAGTGATGGTGGTTATAATTTAATAATCAATAATGGAGCATATATTTCACTGAGAATGAAAAAAAACATCCTTTTAAAGTTTGGCTAACATAAGCTTTCTTATTCTCGTAGCTCAGCAACTTGACAACACATCCACATACTGTAAAGTCCAACCACTCAGTAGCCTTATTTATATGCAAACTTCATGATGCTTGCTTTGGCAGTGAATAACACATTTAAAAGGTAATGACTTCAGGAACAGCTTATATGAGTTTTGCAATTCTGATGTTCTTAACAAGACCCTGGTCTCACGAGCTCCATTACTTTGTGAAAATGCTTAGTAACAGGTTTATAAATGGAGCAAACTTGTATAACATTAGTATAAGTGGCCTTTGGGGCAGCTGGTGGTCTGGTGGTTAGAGAGTTGCCGCTGCGATCAGAAGGTCGTGGGTTCCAGGACTGCTAGTGGCACCACTGAGGCTCCCTTGAACAAGCTACCGTCCTCCCACACTGCTCCCCAGGCGCCCCTTGTTGGTGGCAGCCCCCTGCTTCACTTGGTGAATGGGTTAAATGCAGAGGAATAATTTCCCAAATCTGGAAATGCTGTAGAATCGTTCATTCCTGTCCAATTATGTCTAATTTTAATCAACAAACCCGTTCACTGATTGAGCATCTTGAAGAGACATATTTGCAGTGCAGTTGTGGAGCAAATAGAGGAGTGCACAGCCATTCCAATGGATTTATTTTTGTGTACATATCACCCAGAGTTCAAGATATACGGTAATTACGAAGCCCCAGACAAGCCGGTACATAGTAATAGACAAATTAGATTTGCCTGGGTAGATCTGATATGGACATGGAATGTATTCTCTTTGTTCTCTTTGTTGACACGGACAAGGTAGCCTGTGAATTTAGTTCAATAAGTAACTAATTAAACTGGTTGACAACAGTCATGAAGAGGGAGATCCCCTTTCGGTGTGGGATTTAATTAGATTAGTTAATAGTATATGAAGACACTCATGGGCAGAGATTGACTCATGGAAAGCATGAGGGATGTGCACAGTGTGGGTAAAGTCAAACTGGATAAGGTAACCAATCTTTCATTTAATTACTGCTAATGACCCAAATCTTAATTACTGTGGAGGCTTCTGTGCGGTGGGTATATATGAGATGATAATGCAGTCATTACTGCTCAGGAAAGGGATTATACTAATGCAGCCCCTGTGCTTCTCTCCCATTGTCCTTCGCTCAGTCTCAGCCTCACCTGCACTACATTATTCATCCCTGTCCACAATATTGTCGCTAATAAATATTTGAGAAAGTCTTTTTTTTTTAAATATGTGATCTGTCTGTAACCTCTCCTTTGAACAAGGTGAACATCTCCAATGTGACAAATGATGCTGAAGTGTGTGCAGAGGCACATCACTGACTAACCTGATTTTTCAGCGCATCATTTTTCCTCTTAACAGCAAACACGTCAGAGTTATGCATCATATTCCGTGTGGCTTTTTCCATGTGGTGTCTGCAAGCATTCGGAGATGTTTATGTCATTTCATCAACAAAAAAAAAAAAGAGAGAAAAAAAATTGGCTGTCAGAAAGACTCAGTGACTGCGACTCTGAGAAATTCATCTTGGTTTTAGCTCATATGCCCTTTTTTATTCCATGTGGGGAAGATGTTTTCACATGGGGGTATTCACCAGGATTGTGTAAGTGCTTCACCTCAATTTGCAGCTCCTGAAAATCAGTTAGATAATCCTATGAGTACACTGACAGCACACTTGAAACCAAGAGCTGTAAAGAACTGTGAGGGTTGAAGGATTTTCCACTCTAAGCAAAACATCCAAATGAATAGATAGATTGGGGGAGGTCATATTAAAGTGTTAAGTCAACTGTTGAGCAGTTTCTCTCGGGAGAGGAAATAGAACTGTCTCGCTGAATCGCGGCAGCATGTCTTCCTGCGCCAGTAGTCAGGGTGAGCTGAGCCGAGACAGTCTTAACTGGTTTCTCCAGATGATGCCCACATCAGTTCCAGCCCAGCACCCCTTGTCTGCACTCTCATTTTGGAGGGCACAGAGAGGAGGGGAAGCTGTTTGTTGCCCCCACAACTAGATCCCTAGACTGGGATGATTTGTACACCTCTATCATGTGGTTCATAGACCACTGCTTTTGATCATACCATAGAAAGAAATGCTTTAGACGTGGAACTGTCATAGGATGCCACCTTTGTCACATCAGTTTGAGAAATTTCTGCCATGCCAATTCTACCCCAGTCATCTGTAAGCACTAGCATTGTGAAATGGAAGTGTCTAGGAGCAACAACAGAACGATAGAACACGCAAACCCACAAACTGGGACCAGCACTCCACACTACAGTGTCTAGAAGAAACACAAGTAAATAACTGTGCACTGGAAGCCTCATAAAATGGGTTCTCACGGTCAAGCAGCTGCGCACAAGCCTAAGATCACTAGGCACGATGCCAAGCATTGGCTGGGGTAGTGGACCATTTCTGTTGGCTCATTTGTCCCATAACACAGTGTAAGATTATTTTTTAAATCTAGTTTTGAAATGACAGTGCCCCAGAATGGCCCCTGTCCAGCACATTTAGCATCCTTTACACTCCCAACACTCCAAAAGAGTGAAATAAGGAACATGTGCTTTAAAGGACTGGAGAAGATGTTCCTTTGCTTGCAGAAAACTGGAACATGAACACGACCCTTAGCCGCTTCTTTTCGAGTTCTTGCTCCATTGTTTGACATCTTGTTTTTCTCTGGTGTGTACAGGAGTGAGTGGACATTTTAATCAACAGACTAGCAATCGAGCAAAATTTGCTGAACTTCTTTGTAGAAGCAGAATGACCATGTCACTCACAGCTGTACTGAGCTCAGTGCGGTGAGATGGTTTGCCTGACACCTTCCCTCCAATTTATGACAAGTTTATATTATTCTATACTGCAGAGCTTGACAGAGGCAAAAACAAGATCTGGGTATAAAGTTTTTTGTTTCAAGGAGACTGAGAAGATTGATTTTTTTTCTCCTAAAACACTTAAATTGCTTCGTGTGTTTTTCAGGCCTGAACTGTCATTCTTTGTGTGTTGTTTGGTTTCCTCTGTGCCTTTTGTGCTCTCTGAGCGCTGGATTCAGGCTTTTCAATTTGCCTTTGCTGTTCTTATTTTCACCTCCTTATGATGGAAACTTTGTGAAGTCTCTGACCACAGAAGAGAAAGTGTGTGAGAAGGCCTCGATGCTCGGGTTAATTTGATCATGGAAGCCAGCCTCTATTCATTGAGTGTTGCTCAAGCCTGAAATAGTCTCAAATAACACATTTAGTCAAACCAACGATACTCTAATGGAAGCAAAAGAAAATACTACAATTACTGCATCAATAGAGTATTTTTCAACATAATTTCATGGCTATGAACCTTCTAAATAAAGGAAAGGGTGCTTTGCACATTCATGATATGAAGGAAATATGTGCAATACAGTAAATGTATCTTTACACTTCAAATGAAGAATCAATTAAATCGCACATCTGTATTGCAGCAGCATGAGAAGCGAGGCCTTTAGAGAAGATGCCAAGTGTCAGGAAATTATGGTGGTATTTAATCAAATCTCCTTCTCTTTCTGTCCACAAAGAACATGATTAGCATGGGGGTGACAGGAAGTCCTTGTTCAATTTCTGCTCTTAAACTTGTTTTAGCTCACTGTGCTTTCAGGCCATACGCGTTGAGATGGTACCGACCTGCCATTAGTTTACAAACTGATTCTGCAGTTAAGCTTGACTGCATTTCCATTTGAGAACTGCATTATTGATTGAAGAAAACAGAGTTGGTTTCCTATAAACTACAAATGACCAAATCGAGCGCATTTTCTTCTTTCGGTAATGGCTCTAAAACTCACAGCCATCTTTTGAAAGGTACTGATTTTTTTCAAACAATAATACAGGAATAAAGAGAGAGATTTTTAAACAGTCAAAATCCAAACACATTGTCCATGTATTTATCAGTGTGTATGTGTGTGAGTGCACATGCTGTGTGTACTGTATGTGCATGTGTATTTGTTTTTGCATGCTCTTATGGAATAAAATGCTTTGGCTTTGCAGGAAAACCAGAAAAACACAGACTAGAACTTAATCACTAAAATGACCCTGACGTTGTAGAGTACATTTTAGAAAACTCTAAATTTTTTGTTACTACATACAGACACTTATTACACTAAAATCTGCAGAAAATGCCATATTGAACATGCCACAGTGCCACTTTCAGACTTTTGCATCTAGATGAATGGGACATATAATTGTACGCACCCAGTCAAATTTTTGTTGATTTTCTAAGACACATCCATCACAGGGAAAAAACTTCAATATGGCAACTGCAGATGTTAGTTCATTTTAATTTATTTGCTTAGTGTAGGGGTCATACAGCCATATGCAAAACTTTGGGTGCTTCCTGCTCAAATCATTTTATTTAAATATTTTACGACAAGGTGTGTGTGTGTGTGTGTGTGTGTGTGTTTGTGTGTGTGAGTGTGTGTGTTGAAGGAATCAACAGTATGTGATATACAGATGTTAGACAGCAAATCCTCGGTGATGTGATGATTCTCTGAAGGACATACTTGGCTTAATTTACTGAATTTCTATTCAGGTGCTACATTTGCTTGTATTGTGCTGGTACAGAATGATGCAATATGGAATACATGGATCCCAGCAATTGCCCAGTTCATATACTTAACTAACTCCTACATCTGCCCTTGGCCTCAGAGTAATTGGGTGTCTTTATGAACTGGTAATAGATAAGGGAGGAGAACTTCATAAAGAAGTCCATAAATAAGACTCAGGGCCTCCATATTCCTTGGTTCAACACTCACTGCAACACGATGCAGGGTGTGTTTTAGACCGTACATGGTTACTAATCTCAGCTTGGTGATAAACACAACTACTAAACCTGGAGATTAATTGCTAAATTCAATTAGATGTGTTAGAACAGGGAAAATGTGTTGAGCTCCTGGACTGGAACCGGACATCCCTGATCTTGTTCAGGGATCTTGTTAGAGAGTGAAAGCACTGCTTTCAAGCAGCATTAATATACCTCTCTGCTGTTGAGCTTCTGTCTGTATTGGGAGCCTGCCATCCCTGACATATTCTAATCCAAATGAGTTGGCAACTCAGAGCTCTTGGACAGATTAATACATTTTAGCTTATAGTTTCAGTGGAAGTGCATTGCATTTTGGCAATATGGCACAACAGTGAGACTTACAGTACTCCATGCTTATTGTAGAAATGATTGGTCCCTCAATCTTTGAGAATTCTGCCAAAAACTGAGACCTGAGAATCAATCAGTCAATGTGATCAAATTCTTTTGCCCTGTTTACTTAAGTTTTATGCAAAGTACACAATTTGGTATGACCATTATTTTAATATCATTGTGCATAAATGTTTCATTTGCATTGACCCAGACCAAGGCCAAACAAATAACAGTAAGTTTTTTTATTTATTTGGGCATTCATTTACTAGATACTGAGCATGGTAGTGCTGTAGAACATATTAGCATTTACGTTAATGCACTTTTACAAGCTCAGTGCTGCATCCATCTACTGTAAAAAATGCATATTCACATTTTCTTGCATTTATATTCTCCCCTTGAGATCCATGTGTGCTGTTTATGTGAATTCATGTATCAGAAAGTTTTTTTTCTAGCAGAGTAAAACAGGTATTTTTTTTATTACTGTGCTGTTACGAATGGGTGCCAGATAGTATGTCACATTCAAAAAGCATTGATACTGTTTGGCTGGATATTTGTGGTTGGTGGACTATTCTCTGGCCAGCGATGACACTGAGGTGTTTAAAAACTCCAGCAGCACACATGCATAAAGTTCCACGACCACGTGTGGCCACAGGCTGTCACCGGATGAAAATCATGTCTGAGCAGCCCTAGGCCTCCTGTGAGCTCTCCAAGGTGCTGAATCACCACCATGCAGCCCATTTCAGCACCTACCCGGCACATGCCGCCAGGGACGAGCAAACCATCCATGGCTGGCGACCACTGATGAGCCACAGCTGAAGCTAGCAGACAGCATGAAAGTGGCACACCAGTGCTCTCTCAGGGAGCAGCCTCGGTCACCCCAACAGCCTCACAGGATCTGAGCCTTCAGCTATTCCCATACCATTTTTCCACCTGTAGTGGGGACATTTTTCCCTATTTTGTAAATAATTATTCCTAATTTATCTGGACTCTTTGTAACTGTGTTCAACACACCTACTCAGAGGCCAAGAATCTTATAAAAAGAACAAATAAAATTACAATTAAAATCTCTTTTTTTCTCCTACTTGCATAGTCAGGAAAACCCTCAGTATGATAAGCCATTTGCTCTTTCATTCAGGGAAGTGGAAAACTTGCTCCAACATATCCTGCAACAACAGGAACACACACATGAGCTGGCTTGCTCTTTGAAGCTTGTCACCAAGGATCCCATAGCCATGCATGACATCACAGCTACCCAGCCTCTCCCTGACCCCAAGAAAGCCACCCAGCACCTTCTCACAAAACTCTCTGCAGACAGTGACATTAAGGCCTTTTTCCCTTCCTGTGAGATCATGATCGATCGGAAACTGTGTAAAACTAGGAATGGACAGCCAAAGGACAAATGACAGAAAGACCCCTCAAGACCTGGCTTACGGGCTGCACACAGCCATACCATACTTGCACATATTTGTATGGCTTGGGGTCTTTAGCACATCCTGATCCTGGTCCAATTATGAGACAATCTGGAAATGCTACCACTGTATAAAGCCACCATAAAAACCATCACTAGTGGCTGGTGGTGCTCTTTAGGAGAGTGGGGATCCAGCAGAAACTCCTCACTTCTTTCGTTTTGCCAAGCTCATGGTGAACGTGTAAAGACTATTACAAATGAAGCAATTACACATGTCTGATGGCTTAGTCAAACTCTTCAACCAGATGCTTAAGAGACTACTTTGCCAGTCATTGCTGAGGCTGGCAGTGACTGAGACCTCCTCTTTTCGTACAGGCTTTTTTACAAGGAGGCATGGGAAAATCAGTCTTCTTCCAAACACCTGCAGCAGTGCATTTAAAAGCTCAAAACCTTATAAAAAGCACATTGGAGAGGACCAAAGAGCATAACATAGGGTCTGCAATTGCCCTGCTCAGCCTTGTGAGCTCCAGTTGAGGTATCATGTCCTGTCCTAGTCACTTACACAAACTGCAAGATCCTTGCCAGTTGGCACAGTCCCTACATTATTACAGTGTGAGTAGGTGCTGTCAGTAACCCATGCTGTCAGCTTTCACAAAGCTCAAACCTCCAGTTTGGAAATGACTAAAACTCATGCAACTGACGCATCAGTAGACTGATATCTTCTCCACAGACCCCCGGAACACCCATGTCATCCAACTTGATGTCAAAATACCCCAGGGGTTATCATTTGGCTGCTGCCCTATCGCATCCCCATGGTCTATCACTACGCTTTGAAGGAGGTGGAAAATGCTGAAAATGGGTATAATCAAAGTATTGGATAATGCTATAGTGATAGGATAGTTCAGCTCCATTGTGCTAATGCTAAAACCAGATGGCAGTTGGTTGTTCAGCAATGATTTCAGAAAACTCATTCAAGCCTCAACATTTGACTCCTACCCCTCTTCCTCTCATCGATGACCTTGTTGATAGGCTGGGAGAGGATCATTTCAGAACCAGGTGGAACCTTACCAAGGCCAGTGTTATTCACCCCTGAAACCAAATACAAGACCACCTGTTTCAGCTCTAGTGGACACTAGCATTACAGGGCTCATTCTTATGGCTTACATGGAGACCTGGACGCCTGGGCTTAGCTGTTCAAACTATTTACTCTGGATAAAAATGATCTGGATTTTGAAATCCCTTGTTTTGCTATGCAGGAGCTGGTAATCCATTTTACTTTTATGCTGTTTTTTCAAAGCAACACTAGATTGGATCACTGTTATCCTAATACAGAATTTTCAGGATTACCAAAGCCGGTTTACTAGTGCTTTAAATGGAACCCACCGTGCAGCCTACAGGCTATGTTCAGAACAACAGGCAGACCAAAAATACCAGTTGCCAAATAGCTATCATGTGTTTTAATTGGAAAAAACAGAAAACATCACAATAAACAAACATTTTCCATTTTATTTTTAAACAGCCAGATTCTGTTTCTGTCTCACAAGAATGAAAAAATTAAAGGCTGAAACAAAAATAATAATTTCCCCACATATGCACTGTGGTTATTTTTAGTCATTTTAACAAAAGAAAAATTCAAACAGTTAATGAAATAAGGAACATTTACATTTCCTTATTGGTACAGAGACCAGCTCTTTTAAACTCTGCTTTTAGGTGTCTTAGGCTTTCCATTCTGACTTTAGTTTGTTGTAGTTGGGTGAAGTGGATTTGTTCCTTTGCCAGATGAATCTGCAATTCCGCTCTTTCAGTTTCTCGTTTAAGAATCGACTCATAGGCATCACCATCCAGGTTTGGAGAATGCTTACAACTTGACTGAGATTGAGGACAACTCTACACATTGCAAAACAAGATGTGCTATTGAGCGCTTAAATTAAGTCCTGAAGAGGAGCTTTGCATGCCTTAACTACTTGCTAGTGGAACCCAAGGTGGCATGCAATATAATACTAGTCTGTATTGTCTTGCATAATATTGCCACCAGGCGTAATGTTCCTCTTGATGACGTATATGATAGACCTGAGTCTGATGAAGAGCAACCAGAGCAACCTCCAATGTTCGCTCCAAATGAGGGCCAGAATGGACGCGTGATCAGGGACGCAATTGTGAGAAATTACTTCTGACTGATGAATTGAGTAATAGTAATTGTCATTTTCATTCAAATACAATGGACAGTAGAGCTTTTTGAGCTTTGAGATTTTCTTTGAGTACCGATATCTCACAGGGATTTTTTCCCTTGACTAGACCAAATGGCTTCATGTCTTATTCCCTACCTTATTTTCATTGCCACTGTCCTAGTTCAACAATTGTACAAAATATAAATAAATGTATACATCACCTGCAAACATAGCTTTTTTGGTAAATTTTCAAGTTTTATTTAATTTTGTGCCAGAAATCCACACTGAATCCACCTTTGTGTTGGGATCAGGATTATCCTGATTTTTGGGATCAAATATATTCAATTCAAACAAAAACTTCTGAACAACAAAAAGTGAAGGTTTGATCCAGATTAAAACTGAGATTGGATTAGGTGATCTGACCTGATTTCAGAATCCTCCTTTTCCCTTTGAACAACCCATTTTCAAGATTCAATCCATTCTGTTATCCAAAATCCCTTTGGATTACTTTTGAGCAACTGGGCCCTGGAGACCATGTCAGAAGAATGCCGCTGCTTCTATGGATAATGCGACTGTCCGCTCGGAGTTCTAGGTAGTGCACACATTTAATCTGGAAAGTGTTCTGAATACTCACTTCCAGTCATACCAAATGCCACCTAGCTCTGTCTGAAGCCCAGTACTTTGGACTGGTCCACTCACAAGAAAGGAAACATGACAAAAATCCAGGCACATTCCTTCTTTGGGTTGACATGATGTTCTAGGCATTTTCCCCCTAACTTCTCCATTGTAGATTTCCCCTCAGATCGAGCCTGAAAAGGACAACCAGAAAAAGTCCAAAGGACCACTGCCAGACAAAACACATTTTACTGGCTGATAGAACTCCTCTCCTCTACCTCTGCTGTCCGCAAGCATCATTTCCAAAGGTCCTTCCTTGTCTAAGTGGGTGCCTCCAGTACTGGACTCAAGGTCGTCCTCTCTCAGGATTTTAACAGGGAGAAGCTTACCACTGTTGAAAAAAATGTATGCCAGCGTACAGAGGGATATCTTGGCTATCAAGTGGGTAGTAGATAAGCTTAAGTTTTATTTCATTGGTCATACGTTTGTTCTAAACATTCTTCCTTACAGTGGATGGCAGAAGTTATTCACTAGTTTGTCTCATTGCAGGATTATAATAGTTTTGGTGTGCAGAATGCTAATGCAGATTGTCTTTCTTGACTGCCTGCCCACTGCTGTAGCACACTCCAGTTGCTTGGGTCAAGACGGGGGTGCGGATTGTGGTAACAGGCTCCAGTGTCAATGGACAAAAATAATGTCTGAGCCACCCAGTCCTCCTGTGCACTTTTACAGAAACACCAACCTGCAGCTGATTTCAGAACGTTTTGTTGTGGACCTACTCAGCGCATGCCCTGAGAGATGAACCAAGAAAACCACCCACAGCTGGTGACCGCTGGTGAGGCCACAGCTGAAAGCCAGTAGACAGAAGCATAAAACCAACACACTCTGTCTCTCTCTCTCTCTCTCGCTCTCTCTCTCTCTCTCTGTCTCTCTCTCCACAGAGTATTAAATGGACTTTGAGCCAGAAATAGACAATCTACCACCCAGACCTGGGCTGAGCCACCACCTTTCCTCTTGCCTTCTTAAGTATCACAGGAACAGAGCCTTTTGCAACTCCTGTACCCCATAATTTTCATTTTTCATCATTCATCTGAGACATCTTTTCCCCCTTTTCACTCCTCTGTTAAGTCCAGTGTAAATAAACATTCCTAATTTCCTTGGACTCTTGGCCTCTGTCTGAGTGTGTTCAGCTCAGTGAAACTGGTCTTGTTACACATGTCTGTGTCACTGCTGTGCTGAGAATAATCCACTTTCCAAATGATACCAGCTCACATGGTCCTGTGGCGGTCCGGACCATTGATGAATGGATACAGAGAACCAGATGGACAGGTTTGTAATTGTAAACTCTGAAGTGCATCTATTGGGTACATGGAGCTGATAAAATGGGCAGTAAGTGTCGGTAGGTATACCTGACATGGGTAAGCAGTGTAAACAGCTGTAGGCCAAATAGGACGACATACTGTGTGTATTTGCCTCATTTTGTGATATGACAAAAAACAATGAATTGAAAACTGACTTATTTTGCAGATTAGTTTTTAGATACAGATGGAATGGAACAAGCCCTTTAAACCTTTTTAAAGAACAGATGTCGTACAGCCAAATTTATTTGGCGTCCATAACTTACCTTCAGATTTCAGTGTAGTTTTGTGTGCAAAATAGATGTCATTCACAGTCTGGATTTGGTCAGCATCCAAGCAGCTCCGAGAGGATCACAGTGGAGATATGCTGTTTGGTGAATGACAGATAGCCACCAAACAGCTAATTAGCTGTGCACCTGGTCTCCTGCATTCAAAGGGAATGCTGACATCCTATTAATTATAGCCCTGATCCTGAACTGATGAGGACATCAATACATTTGCTGCAGTTTTAACCATACATCCTGCAGAGGATTGCTCAGGTTCATTTTCTTCGCAGGGAACACTTTCATGGCAGTTTACATAGACAACTCATTGATTATAGTCTGGTAGAATCAGTGAATGCACTGATGGTCTGATGTAGGAACAGGAACACATCAGAAGCCCACTCCTGTGTTTATCAGCCTGTAAACCTGCTTTATTCCAGGGTCTGGTGGTTTCTCTCTCATTCTGTATTTCTGGGCTTGTAACTGTAGAGCTTTTTCACAACCTCCATAATGGATATGAGGACAATAAAAGTTTCATCAACTTCCATCACTGTAAATCCAATAGAGTAAGTTATTGATCATTTTTGTTTTCGCTTTCGGTTATGATGCCATTACATTTGAAAGGGCAGAAAATAGAAATACGCTTGATCCAACGGGCATGCTGAGAGTACTTAAAATAAGCCACTACCCTGTGAAGTGCCATTCCACTCTACTGCAGGCTGCAGTTCAGACACTTAAAGGTGGAAGAATATCAGCAATTCTTAATCATCATACATACTGGTGAAGCTTTATAATGTGTTTTGAGCTAACAGGACAACCAAAGGTCCTAATACCTTATTCTTACACGTGACAGGTTGAAAAGTCAGCTGCAGTAAGGCATTATTATGGTGCAGCGAGTGGGGGTGGCAATGACTCATCGTGATGAAGCCGAAAGTTACTGGTCCTATTTCTAGTTTGGGCAGTATGGATGTTGACCCTCTGCACTGCCGCTGTTGTCCTCTTGAACAAAGCACTTAACCCTGAGACAGCAAACCTGTCTCCTCTGTTCTGCTGGAAACCAGCTGCAACTAGTCAATGGCCCTGCCATGCAGTCAGAAAGGTTAAAAAAGTTGCAGACATGTGGAGAATGGACAGCCACTGCCACAGCAATGGCAGCAAGAGAGTTTTCTATGCGCAGTAATAGAGATCATAGTCCAGTCTAAGTTGTCATCATAGTAAAGTCTGCCCAGTAGTTAACAGCATATTTTCACAGTGTGCACACCATGTTACACCAAAGTTTATTAAAGATTTGGTATAACTCTGACATGATCTACTAACATAGTCGATGCAGGATTGGATCGTTCAAATGAGCAAAATAGCACATGTTGTCTACTTTGCAGGTTTTCCATAACGATTCCATAACGAATATGTCTATGTAAAATTAAATAAGAATGTTCCTTCTTAATGATGCAAAAAAAATTCAGAGATGGCTTTTGCGCATGTAAGCCACTTCCTCTAAAGGACAGTAACTAACATGATACAAATTTCATTGCTGTGTGTATTTCTCTCCATTATAAAGATCATACTCACTCATTCAAATTCAAATGATTTATGTCATCTTTGTGTTATCTTTTCCAACACATGGCCTTGTACTTCGATATCATTTTATTTATATATGATGTGCTGTTTCTGTTTTAACAAAACCAAAACTGTGACTATCAAAACTTTTAACCTTGAACCATGTTTTTGCGTGTGTTGCCATCTATGCAGCTATAATTTCAGAATCTCACACAAGATACATGCATCTACTGTTTCAAACACAAATGAGTACTTCTTAAATGCCATATGAGTAAAATCGTTGTCTGAAACACCAAACCAGTCTAGAAATAAGCAAAAAAAGTGATATAATTAGTTTTGATAAGTGCAGTTGCACTCATCTAACAGCACAAACTGCCTCTTCTCAGAATAGAGCAGTCAAAGGTGCTCTGCAGGAGTGCAACTTTAATCCTCTTAATAAACAGCAGGTCAAGAGAAACATAATTACACACTTCTAAATGTGCTTTAAATGTCCAAATTCTGTTAAAAAAATGTTGGATGTGCTGACACATTCCACGAGGCACACATGACTGATTAGTTTGATTTAGTAATGAATCGACTGGAATAATAATGCAGGCTCACTCATCAATGTTCTGTTTCCAATCTTGATTTAGAAAAATAGATTCCTTTGCAAAGTTTGACCACAGTAAGGTCAGCATATTTATTCAGACTGAATTTAATTCCACGCTCCACCAACCAGAGTGCTGTCATTTTTATCCATTGCCCCAAATTTTATCTTCATCTAATCGTGAACTGATCATGTTAACTAATCAATTAGCAACAGCGCATCTATGGTCAGACACTGAGAACATCTCATTAGGCACTAAAACCAAAAGTGTTTTTGCTTGTTTGCTTGGTTATTTTTCTAATTGTTTCATTCAGCTGATGTGTGACAACAAACAACTGAAATGTAAAAAAACTGAAGAAACACTCACCAAATATATAGGCTAAATAACAGTTGGTGCCAGCCAACCCAGAATGACCAATGTTTTTTTGTTTTGCAATAACAGTTGAATGTTTCCTCTTCTGCTTCTCTTTTTCTCTGTATGTTTACAGATCAAAACAGAGAAATTCTTCAGAAATAGAGAATCAGTGTTTGTCTTTTGTTGACTGCATGGTAAGGGCTGAGCCCTGCAGCTTAGACGGTTATATGCTGAGTGGTTTTGCACTGCGGCAGGCATCCACCTGGGTCCTATGGTTTGATCTTCCTCATTCATCTAAATTCACATGCCACTAGACAGCTGTTGGGTCCATACATCATTGACAATCAGAGACAAACTCCCCCTGGCTTTGAACTGGAGCCCAGCTTTTGAGCCATGGCCTGACATCTCTGGGCCTGGCTACTCAAAAATCTCACTGGATGAAGATCATTATGCTACATGACACTAACTGTTTCACAGGGCACTGCGGATAAAATATTTATATAGCATTATGATAATCTTTGACCTTTGTGTTGTCATTCAATTGGGGAGCAAGGTCTTTTCAGAGTTCATAGCATGCATAAGTTTCAATAAGTAATCACGAATTTTTAGCAAGTGCCACATGTTATTCTAAGCCATTTGGGACCATTTCTGTTAGCCCTTAAGTTGTTCACAAAATGTATGAAGGAGCTTGTGTTTTTCAAATAATTAGAGACAAATAATGAATGAATGATTGAATGAATGATTTAGAAGTAATTTTGCGATCCTGTCAAACTACACTGTTCAGTGATACAGCCAGTAAGGTCAGCTCTGTATGAATCAGCACTATCATCCTTGTGTGAGATGGATCACATGTTCATTGTGAGAGATGGATGGCAGAATCCAAAGTCTCTACTTTATATGTTGCACACCAGCCAGCTGGGGTCTGCATGGTCCTATAGCTTGTCTGAGTGCTTAGCATTCTCCTGTGTGTTAGCATGTTGGTAGGGCTGCATGGTTTGTATTTTAATAAGCTGCAGTAGCAGGATGCACATTGGAGGAGAGGACAGATTGCAGTCATTGCAATGAGAAATGGAAGAGCTTATATGGGAGACGGCTATGACTGCACCAAGACGATTTATGTTATCCTATAGTGCTCTTACATGACATCATTTTATTTGAACAACTGTCCTGGCATGGTCAGTGAAAGTTGGGCTCTATCGTGTGGGACGTTGGCTCATCAGGAGTCAGAGCAGGGAGTATAACTGTGTGCAGTCTCATGGGGTGGGTAGGATGGCATAGTTCCTCCTCTCTGTCCATGCAGGGTGTTCCTAGCCAGTCAAGGATATCTCTAATCTCACGCAAACAGATCTGCACACTGAACGCTCTCCTCTTTTCAGCTACCTACAACAATACACACTTACCAGAAACAAATAGATTAATGTCATAAACTACTTCTCTTTCTGTGCCAAAATTAGCAACCATTAAGCTTGCAGTATACACCTCACCTCACAAACTAATGTTAAGCAAAGGTCATGGCCCACCTAGTTCACTGAAATAGTACATTATGCCTTTCAGCATTCTTTTTTTTTCAGCAGGCCTTTACAAAGGAAATACTGCAGTGCTGTTAGTTCAGGAATTAATATTTTACAGTACTGTATTTGTTTTGTCCTCTGGAGTGTTTGTCCTGGGATTCAGAAATGCCGCCTGCCCAAATCTAACACAGCACTTCAGGCAAATATAAAAAAAATTATGGAACAACATAAATATACAGCCTACACTCAAATATAACGCTGCAGACTTGTAATTCACCAAAGCACATTTAATGCCATAGTGAATATATGAAATGTCCAAACATGCAAACAACATTTTTCCTTTCAGCAAAAACTCTTTAGTACCAAGATGCCAGTGATTACAGGGTGAAGGAATAGATCAGCAAAAGTCCCACTGTTCTTTTAGGACACATGACTTACTGTGTGACTTACTGTGTATTATAATAATAAACAATGTATTGTCGAACATTGTGAGTAGCCACTTTAGACAACAGAAAACCTTTTCATAAACCACTTGAAGAACATGAGTGCTGATCTAGAATCAGCAACAAGGCATTTGATCCAAGGTCAGTCATCTCCACCTCTGGTCATCTCCACCTCCCCCAGTGCTAAACATGTCTTGCCTAATTGACGATGTCTGGTGTGAAAAGGAAAATGTGTTATATTTGTATGTATGATATGTTTTTCTAAACTTTTTCTTCAATGCCGTTTAACCAATGAAATGCTTTAAATATGAAAATGTGTGAACAAAATTGGTTTTAATGTAATAAATATCAGCAGGTAAACACACTACAACTGTTCAGTGTTTAGAGCTGCTACAGAGGCCTTTTAATTTCATGATGTGATTTATGTTTTTTAGACACAGACACTTCTTTGTGGAATGGAAATGAGGACCAGTGCATGGACTAATCAAATGGTTTTTCTTTGAACTCTTGAACTGTAAGGAATGTTTCATTTACGGAAAAAATACATGTTGCTTCCATATTGTAGTAAATAAAAAGCAGTCAGTGTGTAGGGAGAGACTTACCATAATTACTTTCAGCTATGGCCTACAATATTTCTCTGCATGTTACGGTCAGCATGTTGCCTGTGTAGGTTTTATTTTCTGCCCCACGCTGTTTTAACTGCAGCCATGACAACAAAGCTGTGACTGGTCAGGCTGATTTTATACACTCCATTCCCTGGGCTTCTGTTTCTCTCTCTAGCAAGCTTTCGAGCGTGATATGTCAGTGGCAAGGATAATCACTAAACCTAATGAGTTAACAAAGAAAGACTTTCCTGTACAATGTAGAAAATCCACCTGGTAGGTTTTTTGGTTATTGTTAAATGTGATCATATTTTTGTAATGTGATTTTGAACCATTTCTACTGGTCAGTTTATTATAGCATAACAGAGCCTCTGGACCACTTCACTCTTCACTCGCTCACTTGTGAAGAATAACGTGAGTGAGTCCTCATTTGGCCACAACACGGTTTTCCACATCTCTGTAGACCAGTGTGTTTATGGTTTCTACTCCACTGAACTCTCAGATGTGTTTTTGTCTTCATAATGAGAGGTTTCTCCATTGCCGCACAATTATAACATCTCTTTCTTTGTAGTTGTGCACGGACTGTTCCAGATGATTTTTTTTTATGCTGCATTCAAATTCATAGACTTTAATATGGAATTGGTCCCCCCTTGCAGCTGCAACAGCTTCCACTCTTCTTGGAAGGCTTTTTACAAGACTTTGGAGTGTTTCTGTGGGAATTTGTGAGGTCAGGCATTGATGTTGGGCAAGAAGGCCTGGCTCACAATCTCCGCTCCAGATCATCCCAAAGGTGTTGGATGGGGTTGAGGTCAGGGCTCTGTGCAGGTCAGCCAAGTTCTTCAATGCCGAACTCATCCAACCATGTCTTTATGGAGCTAGCTTTGTGCACTGGAGGACTGTCATGCTGGAATAGAAAAGGTTCTTCCCCAAACTGTGTCCACAAAGCATGGCGTTTTCCAAAATGTCTTGTTATGCTGAAGAATTGGTATTGCCCTTCGCTGGAAGTAAGGGGTCTAGCCAAACCCTGAAAAACAGATCTGTCCCAATACTTTTGTCCATAAAGTATAGCTGTCTCTCTGGTATACCTTACAAAATAGACTAATGCGTTGTCGCTGAATGTACACTTTCAGCCACAATTTCGTACTGGAATCCCTGGATGTAGTTGCTGGAGTTGCAGTTCTTATTGAAGCACAAGGCAATTGAGCTCTTTGTAACTGAAGATCCTGTGATTCTTGCTCCAAAAATGAACCCTCATTCAAAGTCACTTAGCTCCTTTCCTCTTGCCATCTTGATCCATAATTGAAGTCAACTGGGGCATCTCAGAATTTTTATACACACCACGGAGCAAAGTAGTACACATATGTCTCTACCCTCTTTTATTCAGGTTTTCCTTTTCTGTTTCACTCATGTGTATGTTATACGGCCAATGCCAGGACAGAATGAAAGGGGGCTGGTGTTTGAAATTCTGATGGGGAGCTGTGATGATTTGAGTGTAACCTACTTGGCAATTACCCAAGTGACCTCAGTGAAATCAGTCTGAAGGGTGCTGCAGCAGTGGTGTGCCAGAATATTCTTACATACGCAAATAACATAAGTTATACGAAAAGCATACGATTACAAAACTCCATTCCCTGGGCTTCTGTTTCTCTCTCTAGCAAGCTTTCGAGCGTGATATGTCAGTGGCAAGGATAATCACTAAACCTAATGAGTTAACAAAGAAAGACTTTCCTAATTGTTTCCTTAGCAACTTAGAAAACTAATTTAGCCACAATCATTGGATTGTGATGGGTGACGTGGTCTGCCACAGTGTTTAATTCAGACCCAAAACATTACTCTTGTCTTTGATGCCTGGCCTGGAGCATCAATAAATATATATATATATATATACACCAAAAATTCCACATATACACGTTCAACAATATACATATGTCACAGGCCCCAGAATGCACTGATATAATATTCACCAATCACCTGTAACAATTAAACCTCTGACAGGTGAAGTGAATAAAACTGATTATCTTGTTACAGTGGTGCCTGTAAAGGGGTGGGATATATGGAGCCCGGTCTCACGAGTTTTCGTGAAGCCATCACGATATACAATCTATTCAAAAACGTGCTGTGATCATGCTTTTTTTCATGCTAGGACAACGCTTCACTACCCTATGTGTTTTAATGCACATTGCGCAACATCGCCAGTATCAGCGCTAACTGGTGACTGAGGGACAGTAGGAGAGAAATAACGAGTTGATTCCTTATCGTTTTTGTAAGACAGGTTGAAATGCCGTGAGACGGGGAAAGTCCCTAACCTTAACCCTAACTCTAACTCTAACTCTAACTCTAACTCTAACAGTCATCA
This sequence comes from Hydrocynus forskahlii, assembly GCA_037974365.1. Classification (NCBI taxonomy): domain Eukaryota; kingdom Metazoa; phylum Chordata; class Actinopteri; order Characiformes; family Alestidae; genus Hydrocynus; species Hydrocynus forskahlii. Next base: position 16,037,036 of record JBBPCX010000114.1, on the reverse strand, counting down.
GTTAGCGCTGATACTGGCGGTGTTATGCAGTGTGCCTTAAAATACATAGGGTAGTGAAGCATTGTCCTAGCATGAAAAAAAGGCCTAAAGTGTGATCACAGCACGTTTTTGAA